>CM030373.1:6201475-6801475 GCA_003604175.2 Clonorchis sinensis
AAATCGATACTGGTATAGCATTGCGTAAGAGATCGGGAGAAAATTCCCTATATAGCGACCATTCTTTGCATCATCACTTTGACCACAGAAGAAACTAAGACTACAATCTGATGACTAATCTGGAAACTGATTCAATTTCCAGAAATTTCGAGCGAAAAACAACGACTGTCGGTCTTAAATCACCAGGTTTTCTTTTGACATGGTCCAAACAGGCTTTCTCCGGGGTTTTTCAACTTTGTTTAAACAATTTCATTTCCTGTTTTGCTAACCCAATCAGAACGGTCACAGATTGAAGTCAGTGGCAGTTACTCAACAAACACCATCAAGCCGAAATTCGGAAACTCTAATCATTCTAAGCCGGATTAGTATGAGACGGTGATTGACTCACTGCCATCTCACAACCGAACAGCAAGCGCAGTTGTCACGCCAACCTACAATCATTCCCAGCGGGCTAGTCATTAAATGAGAGACCTATTCGACCCCAACTCCCCATTATCCTCAAATCCTACCGTACATGAACGCTTTTGCGGACACACAAAACGGTTCTAGGCGAACACAGTACACACTCGGTGGGAGTTTCACAAATCAACATCAGACTAAAGACGTTCGATCAAATAACTTTTTGGAAAGATGAACACCTGCACATAGAGCTGCTCTGGCAAACGCAAAGTGTCTACGTTTGATTGATGATCACCAATAAAATTGCTCGTCTGTGAAGAAGTTCATTTAATCCATGCCCCGAGATCACATAACGGTTGATTTACGTACTGTGCTGTTTCGTTCCACTAAAGATTTTCACCCGGGAAATGAAAACTTGTTCGTGGAAACAAAGTTAGTCTGTGCTACAGTAAATCAGTCCACTTTGTCCAGAATCAACCCAAAGAACAATTGCTTTGATTGGGACAGCGAATGTTCCTCCTCGTGGTGGTAGTTCCTCTCGGTTATTGTAGTAATCAGTGAGCGAAAAGTTTCGTTACGGTGCAAAAATCAGACAGCCGAGAATTCAAGCGATCATTCCTTCAGTGACTCACTGATTCTGTCCGATGGTGTCTACCAGGCGCACCCGTGAAGTCATCTGAAGCCGATAACTGGAAGCGTCCAGTCTGATCCACATTTATCCTCGTAACCCTTGACATAACGACCGGCGTTGACTTATTTTTTCGTGATATCTAACCGATACTGAAACAGTTTCGTGTAGTGAATGCTACAATAGCAAGTTGGTTTGTTGTGTTAAACAACAACTTAGGATATGTAACCCAAAGTTTTTTGGCTTGCCAGGATGATCGATTGGTCGAACCCCATCAGAATTGTGTTGCTATGGTGGCCGGTTTTCCTAGCACTGATATAAGTAGTGCAGTGAAACGAAGCCGCTGAGTGTGGGTCAGGATTCTTTATTTAGTAAGGGCAGCCTTCTTGCTTCATAGATGGGCAACGCCAAAACGTTTTGACATATGACTTACAGAGAAGAAACTGACGCGTACAAAAAGATGTTTCTGATCCCTACTACTTACTTTAGGGATGCTAGAGATATGCTTTGGGTTGGAAAAACTGTAAATGTGAAACTTCCACCCACATCAGCAGTGAAAATGTTTCCTTTCTAATACGAAATGTGTCAGTTAAGTGGGCGTGAACCGTGGCTTGTAAACATTGCAGAAACTTCCCGAACAATCTCGATCATTTTCAAAAATGGGTTCCGACTCAATACACTACTCATAAGGTTGCTGAAAACGTTTTGACAGCCCACGACCGGTTTCGCTGTTCTTGAGGCTCATCAGGTTGGCACAGTCCCCAAGTTTCCGTCAACCTTATGTTCTACTTGAGCCCAAATGGCACGAAATTAGTGAAATGCACTCATTTGCAAGCCAATTTGGTTCTGCTGGAGACTCATCTGGAATCCAGACGAAATTTTCGTTTATGACGTTTTTTAGACAATTGAAGGTGTTGAATCAGCTCGCCTCATGTTTCAGTTGGTACGATATTCGAGGTGTCGCGATACATGTGTGGACGTAATACACTACTCATAAGTTTACTGAACTCTCTTCGACTGTTCACTACCGGTTTCTTACTTCTTGGACGATGTTCACCCTCTTGAAGCGACCATTTTTTTCATCAGTCTCATTAGTGGATGATGCAAAAAATCCGCCGAAATTTACAGAATACCCTTTGTAGGATGCAATCCTACAATATAAACCTGTCAGAGTGAGGGGGCTGTGAGATTCGGGCGTTCTAGGGGCTATGCTGACTTCAAGGAATCTTGCATTAGACAGCTTAGTGCTGTGGTAAATTATTGGTCCGCAGCACATAGAAGAGGAAACAAAAACGGACGGTTAAAGTGTTTGATTGCTTACGAGGTGAAGAACATACATAATTATTGCACACCGAAAGTACATCATTTTAATCCTGGGCCTTATGGTGACCAACCCAGGACGACTACTTAGCCTTTGTGAAAAAGATGGCCCCAATTTGGAATGTTGCCTTTTTAGATGTTGATCACGGCTTTCAAGGAGGAGCCCTATCAATGGGTTCCATTCCGTCTTAATGAAAAAATTAAGCCCACAGGTTCTGGCAGTCTAACATTGACAACAGCAACAGCATAAAAAGTATTGACGTTGTCAGATTCACCAACGATACTTTGGGTCCATCTCCATCCACCACGCGCACTGGAAGTGAACCACGAACCAGTTGACTCATGAGTAGTATAGCTCCATCTATATCAGGCTTTCCCTACCAAAGTACAGCGAAAAGTGGAACAAATCTCACAGTTTCACGTTGATCCTTTCGTGCGAAATCTAGGCCAATCTAGAAAGGGAACTGCTCTGTTTACTAATCAATATTTCATCAGTATTTCATCAATTTTTACCAATCCCTGTTCGATAGAACATTTTGTAAGAAAAAACCGCGTTTATCTACCAAGGGGTTGGTGGAGCCATGCAGACTGAAAATAATTCAACACCAGTAGGATAAACAAAAACGCCGTAAGTTCGCATTATTCAAATCAGTCCAGAACGCGAGCTGCTAGTTTGTCGTTCACTGTTTATCAGTTCCACAGGTGCTCTTTATCTGCCAACAAACCAAGTGTGCGGACGGTGGTTCGTTTTATGTCGAGCGAGTTGCATCACCTTGCGTTTGCACCCCGTATTGATTTGCTTAAGCAATGTCTACCCAAGGTGGATACCTAGGCGTTTTTATATGTGTATGTGGGCAATGCAGTTATTTAATCGGGCGAACATTTTCATATCAGTAGTTGTTGTCAGTGGTATATTCGCTTTACGCGCAGGGTTCATTTGTATGCGATCACCATCTAAACACGAAATGGCTTAAAGTAGGGTCAGGTCAGATTGGGTCCGCAATGTGGTCGGATCATTTTCGATTTGTAGGAAACAGTGAACAGTCACTCCTTCCGTAATTTTCATCCGTGTGACAATCGTTCATTCATTTTCATCCCATAAAATGCGTTTCCTCTGGAGCTTTTGAAATACCTCTCCTCAAAATCCACCGTTTGACAAAAGGACACTCGGTTCTGGAGTAGATTCTGTTGGGCTGGCAAGGCCGAACAACCCACTGGGAGAAGTTTTCCGTGACACAGCCATTTTTCCGGTCCAGCTGCCCATCAGAAATCCAGCCATCCTCTAGCTAGAAACCTTGATACTCATTTCCATTATCCATCAAACCCATGTCTGTAAGTTTGAATTCGATAATCGATCCCAGATCTGCGCCTCCTTTTTCCTCCGTACTGTAAGATAATGGTGGCTTATCCGGCGCACAATGTACTGCCTTCAAACTTTGTGACCAGACTCAACAGTGAGATCCACACTGTCTTCCACACCAAGGACAAACTCATGTACCGAACTACAGCACCGTTGTCAGTCAATCACCTAGTGTCGTGTTACTCCGAATAAGCAAACTGTGTTTAGATGACCAAGGTTTGATGTGCAGGAATATCAAATGTGAGTAAACTTTCGAGAGAAATGGCTTACGAATTAGGTAAAAACGTACGGAAGATTTATAATTACCTTAATCGTTTATTCAAGTCGCACGTCTTCACAAAAGGCTAAGTGTTTCAATGAAGCAGGTGCGACCCAGCTGCTATGCGCTGTGAACCCATACATGGGCGCGTACGCATAACCAATCCTAGGTAAATCCTGACACGCGTTCGACTGTCGTTTTGAATTTGGCCATTTCACAAAATGACCGAGGCCATGTTGAAGGACCTTGTGTTTAACGGTAGTAGTTTTTTGCATCGGGCACATTTCAGAAGAGAGAATGACCGTTAGGGCAACTGGAAGAGTCTTGCTATCCAACAAGTTGACCAATGAAGGCTTAGACGGTCATGTGATTCACAGCACAATGCACGTGGCATGCATTCTGAGAGACTTCACTCGCCGGACAATTTGAAGTAGAACCGGATTTCAGTTCTACTAGAAGAATAGACGAATTGCACTCAGATGGATGAAGAACCCATATTAGTGAGATTCATTTCGCTGGAAACATCACAAACGAGATATTTAAGCTAGGTTTCGGGGAGTCTCTCGAAAAAGCAAATTTGTTTGCAAATGAGTGTATTTTGCTACAGTCATTGAGACCTGATTTGAAAACATGAACGAGAGGTTTTATCGAACTCTAGTGGAATAGCGATCGACACTCAAGCGGACGGAGATCAATCATCAGTAGTTCCTTTCGAATAAGTTGTTCGATTTTCAGTTGAGTTGGTCACCTGTACACTCCTTGTGTACAGTAATGGGATATCAATTTTCGAAGACATTGTAGATCTGTCCCTCTAGAAATGGAAAATCTTTGCGGGGAATTTAGTTCAAGTTGATGGGGCTAAATTAATTAATACTTGGTGATAAGGGGAACACTGAGAGGGCTCCAAAAGCCGTCCAGATCACTCCGAGTGAGAACTTTGTTGACCTTGAATGTAATAAATACGACATTGTTCACACTTTTGAAAACGAGCAGGACGCCCAAGCAATACTTGAAAAGCTGACCAAGGTCAACCAGCCCTTCGGTGTGTGATACTCACCCACAAAGTGCAAATTCTTGCTGCAAGGCGTACCTTTTTGGACACACCTCTTCGGAGATAAGGGAAAACACCGGAAGTGGTGAAACTTTATCTGTATGTGGGAAGTTTCATTAGTCTTGACAGTAGTATGACAGACGATGTAAAAGCAGGGATTTCAAGGGCCAGAATTGCGTTTGCCAATTTGCGCCATTTGTGGCTTTGAAAAAACCACATCGCTGGGTCTGAAAGGATGCGTATGTCCAGCTGAAGTTCGGGCTCTATTGCTATACGGCTGCGAGATTTGGGCACTTCGGATGGAAGAAATTTTTGGGTCTTTGAGAAAACATGTATCACGACTACATCGAGAAGAATAGGCTTTAACCAACGACCTTGGAAAGATTTGAGCAGGAGGGTTTTTTCGTTAAGACAGCCGGAGCTTCACTCAAAGCATGTATCCAGTACTGCAAGTTAAGTTGGCTGGGTCATGTGTTACGCATGCCGAGATACCGCCTGCTGGACAGAATTTGAAACGGCAGAAGGAAATGAAGGGTGTTACGAAAAGTCTGGGTGCTCTTGGTGCTGCTCGCCTTGTAGAATGGGGTCCAGAAGACTCTCATTGTGTTTGGCTGGAAACGTTTGACGACATGGTGCTTACCTATGTCAGTGGCGTTTACGCTGTCAGTTTCTAGCTAGATTTACTGAATGAGTGTTAGGGTTGTGGGCACTTCGGATGTTGAATGTAGGCTGCCCCTGGTCCCCTCCCTTCCGCATTTCCTTCTTTTTCAAACGAATCGATACGGCTGTACGTCAGTGATGACGTTGCTCGCCAAGCTTGTGATTTCCCTGTATTTGTTTCGTCATCAATCGAGGTCACATCATCCGTGACAGGTGTAACCAACCGCACACAGATGATGTCATCTCGAATGATGATGAAACATTTTCTGTCAAATTGCCAAGCTCAGCGAACAGACCAACGGCCACAGCCAAGCTACCAATATGCCGGTACAGTTGTTAACGCATTAAGGTGGCGTTGCTCACTTTATTGTGGTCTGGTACTTATATTGTTGTACGGCAGTGAAACATCAGTGTCGACACGGATGCTGCTGTCTTTGATGATGATGATGATGATGATGATGATGAGGAGGATGATGATGATGATGATGATGATGATGAGGATGATGATGAAGATGATGATGATGATGATGATGATGATGAAGATGATGATGATGATGATGATGATGATGAGGAGGATGATGATGATGATGATGATGATGATGAAGATGATGATGATGATGATGATGATGATGATGATGCTGATGATGATGATGATGATGATGATGATGCTGATGATGATGATGATGATGATGATGATGAGGATGATGATGAAGATGATGATGATGATGATGATGATGATGAGGATGATGATGAAGATGATGATGATGATGATGATGATGATGATGAGGATGATGGTGATGAGGATGATGATGATGATGATGATGATGGTCTGGTACTTGACGGCCACATCGCAGATACGAGGTAGATGACTTGGGTAGAGCGTAGTGTATATGAAACGTACCAAAGCGTTCGCTCAGTCTGTGGGAAGTTTTTCTTCCTTTTAGTAATCCTCAGCAGAGGGAAACCTGTTCGGCGTTCCCAGTACCTAATGTTTATTCGGGAAGTGTGGACGACTGTATCTTAACCAAATTTAGTAGACCAATGATGTGAACGAACATAGAGCAAAGTTAGCGTCAGCATCAATATCTCGGCTTTACTTTTCTGTCGAGTACTTCTCAACCGGGTGAAAAACACGATCCCCATCCGCAAAGGTTCCCGCAACAGATAGAGCAAATTTAGTGGTAGTTTTTCGTAGTGGTCTTTTCCGAGAGGAATTTTCGCACTGATATGCACTACGGTGGACCATTTGGAGGGATTTTGTTCCGTGGTGTCTTTGTATAGACAAGCGAATTGTCTTTGGGAGCAAAAGGCCGTATACAACTGAATATCAACACCAGTAAAGCGCCATCAGCTTTAAATATCAAAGGAGAAACCCCGGGGCTAACTGTGAAACAATAGGATCTGTGCACTGACTTTTTATTTTCCAGAATGGACCCAAACTTGTGGTTAGCTTTTCCAATAAGCAAGTCAACTTTGTTGCCAACGTTTGCTTATCAAAGGTTGTAGCTCAACGTTGCACCGAACATTGCGGAGTTGTTTTATTGTATCCCAATGAAATGAAAAGATTGGCATTCTGGAGGCAAAGTCTGATCAAATGTTAGCAACACACGCAAGTTGTTTAGGTTAGGAAAACAAACCTAATCCTTTTGTCCATGTTACACCACTCTTTTGGCCTCTAATTCACCTGTCTTCGGCTCACCTTAATCACCAACGTCATCAAACTGGATACCTTCCACGATTAAAATATCGATCCGCTCACTTATTCAGGCCAGTGGAATAGTCACTTGGTTTGCTTCAAGAACACCCCAGTAGTAGTTCGTTACACGATTTGTTACAGCTACAAGCTGCGCACATTGTTCCTGGTGTACCGTTTTTTCCTCTCATGAAACCCAGTTATGTATCTTCGGAATTCTTTTTACATTCGTATAAACTTTTCAAATTTTCCCAGTCCAACTAGGTTCCACACATTGATGATGTATGAAGAAGAAGATTTCGCCTGTGTCTTTTTCCCCTGTTAAAAAATAGAAACCAAAATGATTCACGCTGAAGCTATTGCGGCAGAATGCGAATGGCTGTTTGTTTAATGCAAAACATGAAGGTTCCTGTAGCGCAAGCTAACCGATAATCTGTAGGTCAGTCTGTTCACAGGAGGCTCACTGTACCCAGGCATGAAAGCAGATTTGGCCAGCTGAAAGCCATCATGTCACGTCAAGTTAAATATGTAGTGTAAAACACAAGGTTTAATCAATAGCAACAGGATTTCTATGCCTCATGTTGTTTGTTTACGGCAAACATAGAAAAACGTCGAATGCCGATGCAAAATTCAGGGAGGAAACTGTGTTCACATAAGTTGCCTTGATTCCGAACGAGCGTATCAGTCACCACTCGTCAGTTTATATGAAACAGTCTAATTTACTAGCAAAAACACGTCAGGAATAATCGTGCAAGTGTCAGAATATTGCTGGCGTGCGACGCATGCATTAGGGTTGCTCGGCGCGTGTTTGATCCACATGATCACGTGACTTGGAATGATTACTCTCGATCCAGGCCTTCGTGTTTTCCTCGACTGCATCACGTCATGACGATAATACACGTTTCGTTGGTGCTAATCCAGACTCGGACAGATGATCAGTGTGAACATTTTGAAATATTTCTCAGTAGTACTGTGTGAAACTCAATTACAAAGGCATTTGGCTTGTTGCACTCAGAAAACCGTAATGCGGATAGTAGTCTCTCACAAATTAAGTGTTTTCCCACGTTGTTGACATAAGTTTATTCAGAGCCTAGTGCAAACCTAAAGTTCTCTCATAATCGGTGCATATCTCCAACTTGTTTTCTACTGGTTGTCGAAACACTGATAACCAGGTTATACGCGACAGAATAACTGCACCGGTGGTACGGCAGTCCAACTTTGAAGGTTAGTCGCAGTTAACCACCGACAGAATCAGGTCATAGGACGACTGGCTCATAAGTCTTTGATAACGATTACAAACAAATAGACATCGTGGCACAGGACTACTTTCACTGTGTCGAGTAGTATCCTGGAAAGATCAGTAGCTGTTTCGTCTAGACGACAGGTCTGATTCTTGTTGTGAACGAACACGGCGCTTATAAACTCATTATTGGCTGAGATACAACTGAGATACAACACAGATCGTTTGAATGTTGCTTCCCACGAAAGAAAATACATGCTTAGAATGGAGAGAACCATTCATCTACTACGGGACTGTTATACCTAATCTAATGGCGAGCTGTTTGTCACCCAGCCATATAACTGTAACTTCCTCCTGAGTATTCGATGTTCCGATCCTACTCAGAATATGAGTGACTACGTAATTGCAGCGATGCTCGCACGCACAAAAGGCTAAAGCATCTCTAGTTGACTAATTTCTAGTTTAGACTTCAAAATTCTACGTTTTGAGGGAATCCAGGCACAAAAGCGTATCGCCTCAAAGTTAGAAGCGGATATTAGGGGCGCGGCAAAATGAAACCTTCACAAGCAGGTCAGGTATTGAACGGGTGGTTATCAAGATGTCGTATGGCTTACAATTTGAACACAGACTGAGGCAAAAAAATGAAGTACGCAACCTTGGAGACATACATTCAAACAGATGGTGTGTGACACCAAGTTATGTCTTAAAAGGACAAACGGTTGATAATTGGTACACCTCAGAATGGACGTTTTGAAGTGCTGGTTTAAACGCAGACAGGAGAGCTATAAAGTGCCAAGTTGCCGCTACAACTTGTCTAGCTTAGCAGAGCAGAGCAGCTGTTTTAAATTCATCTCGGCACACCCCACTATCTGTCTTTTGGTGTAGCATATCTACGCTAAGTTCGGTGAGGTCCATAAAACTGGAGGAAGCTTTCGTAAGAACGGCTTTGGATAAGTTCTCAAGAAACAAATCACGCAAAATCACATCAATGAGCAAAATTTTCATCTAAGGAGCCTGTCAGCACCTGCGACCACCTGATGTGGATCCTGTGAGTGGAGAATGCGCGACGCTATATCCTGTCTCAGTGCGAGTTAATCACACTGCTGATCAGTTACTTGTGGCCGAAAGGTTGGCGGTTTAGCCAATTCCCTGCGGTTTCGTAAGATGCGCTTTTCAGGACAGAATGACTTCACTTGCAGGACGAAATCCAAATCAAGAACAATCACCAAAATCTCATCCATAGATTATTGAAAGGAGTCGAAAATTCTGGTAGCTCGCAAGTAGCGATGCAGGATGAGTCATTTAAATTTAAAGGTGAGGGAAAAATCTATTATACTGTATGCGTGGTAATGAAAGTAACGAGTAAAACTTTTCAACGGCTTCACAGAATGTTTCAAACCCTCTAATTTGTGACAAATCCACCGCATGTCCACATCATGTGAACATCGCTCAGTAGTTCAATTCTATCGATCCACTGAGTAGTTGTCACTTGTTCTGACCAGCACAAGGTTCAACTCACAGAGGGGCTATTTAAATAGTGCAATTTTTAATTTGGCCTCGAGTTGAAGACATTTGATGGACTTCAATAAGTTGAACTTGTTCTACCATAGACTTCTGAATAAAAAGTGTTAAACAGCGATGGATTTCAACTCGCCTGTTGGGCATAAGTAATCTTGAATAGTGGATACTTTTGGACAGACATTCGAATCCAGCCACGAGTTAAAATTTCTCCCCTGGCGCCCCGTCCATGCGAGTAATTTTGACGAAGAGCACTTGGAAATAACGATAGATTTGCTTGGTATTGTGCTAAACTATCAGCTCAGTTTTGATCGTTAATCAACCTGAATTGCTGATCGCTTACATGAAAATTCAATGAGCTTTAAATAGGCGCGACGTACTACCTGCTGAAAACCCTTCAACATTACTCCTGGCCTTATTCTGATGGAACAGCCTAGCTATATAATTTCGTCCACAGCATACTGTATAGCCAGGAGGTGCCGGACTCGTATTTTTCAGGTTGCAAAGTAGTTCGAATGGCATAGACATGAACGAGCTGAAAAAACGTTATTTTCTGTCCATCATTCCACCTTTTGTGCGTAGGATTACGCATCTCCTCTGGCCAAAATGTCATTCAATTTCCCGGTTTTTCCCTAGTAATAAACTAACCCCAGTATCCATTGTTGCGTTTGTTGGACCGGAGCACCGCACAACGGGATGTATGGTACCTGCAGGTTTACAATGTTCATTTTGGAGAGTGGAAACCTCCAGGCCCCTACTTAGTAGTAATTGTTTTGAGTAGTTTATCTCCAGGAGCAGTTCAATATGGAGAGTTTGTCTTGGACCACATGGGATGGTATCTCTTTAGAGTCGAGAAGTTACTTGAGGACACATCTTACAATGCTTGTAACGTTTCATCCTCTAATGGACCAAAAACGATTTCTATTACTTTCTACCTTTTTGACGAAGTAGGACATTGTAAACCTAGGTGCCACGCTGGTTGACCGTTTTTTAGACGGCAACCATTAAAAACCGTATATGCACGTTTCGAATGAAAGTGCGCACCGTCAAACAGCTGTTCAATGTTTTTTGTTGACCACAACTGAATAAAACGTCACGAAACTAAAACGTTTTTTGTCATGCATTCAGGCCAGCAAGAGGGAAAATATTAAGGTAACGACGATTTTGCTGTAACATGATATCAATAAGAAATATTACTGTCATACTAATGGGGTTATATGGTGTGGATGGAAGTCAGAGCTAAGTTGGCCAGGCAACGTGTAATGTACGTACATGTTCATAGATTCATATATCCAGGGGCATGTTCGTTTGTCTATACATGAGATAGTTCAGTGGCTAAGGCATGAACTTACTGACCGGAAGGTTCCTGGTTCGAACCCAGCCTCGGCATCTCGACTGCTCCTGTCTAGGCCTGGACAACCTGTGGGTACCTCAGTCTTCTCATTTCCTTCGTCATGGTAGTGCCATAGTGGCCAGGCACCGGAAGGGTGTTACTTCTGAGCAACTGTCATTACACCTAGTACCTATATACAAAAGCATATTTCATTGTTTACTCGCATTTGCAAACTCTACTAACACCGGGTGATTCCTTCGGTCGTTGATGCGTATTCGTGCGTTTCGCTCACTCATATGACTTCAAAAATTTGGTGAGCAGGTTTGATTTTTGAGAGGACGTTTACTCACATTAAGACATCTGTGCACAGTCCTTGAATGTCTCCTGATTGGTGGAAGGTTTGCGGTCAGAACTAGTGTCTGGAACTTTCTCAAGCAGTTATATCAGGTGGTGTATGGTTTAGTTTTAAGTAAAACTTACAATGCAATGTTTTTATCCTAAAAGCTGGTCCAACGAAGTAAATTATACTACATCCGAACGTTTGACCTAAAAGTTAAGTCTGGTTTTTGGTTAGGTTCGTACGCCCGAAATTTTTAGTGAGATCCCCTCGACCATCTTCAGCCGTGAGGCGAGCTTATCAAGCTTTTGAAATATATTTTTATCAATAAATCATATTCATACAGAAAAACTAATGCAACTCTTCACAAGAGTATCAGTCTTGTTACCTCGTTTTAGTACCTGGATCAGTTCATCTTCGAAAAGATCCATGCTCTCGTTAAACAGGTCGGATGAACACAACTCAGTTGACTGTGATTTTGCTTCGGCAGTTTTTCTATCATGCAATCAACCACTCCCAGTTTCTAAGTTTCATTGAGAAAACTCACGACTCAAGGCTAGTCAAGTGGAGTGCTATGCACGCAACGTCTCAGATTTGACAAGCGATTGCCACGACTGGAGATCACAATTTGACTACGACAATGTGACCTTAATTTCCCAATTTTTCAGCTGCTTGAAGGTCACTCACATCTTTAGATTCATTAGGTGATCAGGTGATTGTATCAGTTGGTGTATATTTCCAGCATCCATTTAATACCCTTTCGTAGAAGATAATCAGAACATCGTATGCAACGAAAAAAAAAGTAAAAATGACTTTCTCATCAATGTGTGTTTCAGCCAAGTGGGTGAGACGCAAGTCTAATACAAAATGGGTCTGCGTGATCACAAGATGCCGCCAGGTTTCTATATTTAGTCGTCAAACGAGGCACGGTCCCGAGAACGACTTGTGTAGACCCGATGCATAACAGGTCACCGCTTGAATTTGAAAGAATTCATAAAGCTTTTGTTTATTGAGATTGTGCTGCATTCCTAAACACTTTTTCATAGAAAATTTGGCGTTAACCAAGTCCACGCGCCGACGGTTTGTGTTCCTGGTGTTCTTATAGCTTGTCCGCTAACAAGCGGCCGTTATCTTTTCAGTTTATGGTCACATTTTCTAGTCACCGTTATCTCGAGTGTTTAAACTTTTTTTCCGAAGCTTCATGCATAGGGTAGAGAACAAACGTGTGGAACGATAACTTTGGAGTACCAAATTTCGGATGTCAGATCGGCAAAGTTTTCATGAGAGTGTCATTGGCAACATGGATCACTTGAACAACCCTACCGTTTTGAACATCCATGTTTGCTAACTCCCCATATATTGTTGCTGATTGTACACCTGGCGAAGGTACAGTGGTTCATTTGGACCTCTGAGTGAATGCAGTGCGGCTGGAGTTTTCAGTATAACCTAACTGAGCCAAGCATCTTTTGACAGACTCGGTACACAACTAGATAAAATTTGATCACACCAACAGAACAGTTTTATATCTTCAAGTGTGGTTTTTTGTCGAACGTTTTGAGGAATGAAACGCGTGGTCCAACTGTTGTCCAACTGCTTCCCCGTTTGTATCAAATCTAGCCAGAGGCAAACATTCGCGGGCGCATTGTTCCCAGTAATGTCAAAAATACATTCCTCGAATTGAATGGATACCAGAGGCATTCATCCAAATTGACAAGCCACTGTTAGAAAGCTATCTTGGTACAAGATGGCGTCAAACGACAATATTTAGATGCAAATTGGACAGTTTTACGCATCGTGCAGCAACAATGCAATCACGTAATTTCCCCAATAGAAGAGCATTTGTTTTTTTTAGGAGGAAAGGGAAACTTGGTTTTCTATATATGAAAAAAAAGTTCGTGGGTACCTTCTTGTGATGGCCCAATTCGGAATGTTTTTCAAAACACGCAAGATCGAGAGTGGAACAAGGGATCAAAACTACTTACGAAGAATGAAGGATTCTTTTTCCCCGCTTCTGAAGCCGTTGTATATTTTACCAGTGACATTCGAGCGTGTCACTTTGCTGAACAGCAAATCACATTTGCGCTGGGTTTCTTTGCCCCGTTTTTTGCGGAGATTCCTGACCAAAATGCATTCCCCGTCCGCGTTCTCAGGTGATCCACAGCAACGGCTGAACTGTTGTTGTACCCGTGAGGTGGCTTAACAGTTCGGTATTTTTCAAGGATTTCACTCCGAAGAACGGAGGATAAATGTCAACATCTGCATTACAAAACAAATGATTTTCTCCACGCAAAGTGGCACGGGGGAGCAAGAAAAAACGAAATGAGATGCACTACTTTCCAAACCTCCGGCTTAGTCTGTAAGGAATCCGTTCAAGACAGTACGGTTCGCAAAACAGTGTAATTTAAGCTAATCAGTTGGATCATATTTCACGGGTAAACTTTCACCTGGAGAACGCTACCTCACAAACTCATAGGCGATTTTAACCCCTAGGTGGTCGTTTCAGTGGGCAGCCACTTTGTAGACCGGTCTTTTTTTCGCAAGTTTGCGTGCTTTATGGGAAACAGAAAGTTGAACGTAGAGCCATTTTGCTCTGAGGGATACACATAGTGTATGCACCTAGACCGACATCGAACCCGCGCCCTCTCTCTTCTCCTGAGTAACAGTTACTTTATCGAATGAGCGTTGCTCCACACTGCCTGTAGACACATGAGTTTCGCTCTGACCTAATGGGACTCTGCCAGCGCCTCTAGATGAGCCACTAATGTGACTTTCCAGTGGAACAGATGCTGATGTAATGCAGATTCGCAGACGGCGTTTGTCTAAATGGGCAGGGGGTACACACCTTGCTAAGTGTATGCGCCGTTCCTCCAAGAAAAACGAAAAAAATAATGTGGATAGCTGGCCTTAAATTGAGGTCCTGTTCCTTTCAGATTTTGCGCGCAGGAATAGACGCTGTTTTCAAACTTCCGGATTTACGAATGGCCCCCGAAAGGGTTATTCCGTTAGTTTCTTCTTAGACCATTCTGCATTTTTAAAATGTTTTCATAGTTCGAGTAAAGAGGCCAATTTTTTCTGTTTAATTCAATTATATCAAGGTTTCTTTAACTGAAAGCTTAACACATGATATATACATACGGGCGCAAACAAAATCGATATCGCGCTTAAAAAAACTCTGGATTGAAATACCTCTATTTTTATCCAAAACTGGTCCTTATCTGTAAGACTATGTAAGTAGTCTAAAAATAATCTTAAATATGAACCGAAGCGCACATGGTGCGCGGGGTCTGTAGCCTTGTCTTGAATCGTCGGCCTACGCTTTACTGGGCGGGTGCTCTGAGCTATCTCAAAATCTGTCCCACATCGTTCATGTGCCCTTAATTTCCACACTGCTTCCACACGCCTCCATATAATATAGCGGTAGTTGATGCCTGTCAGCTCCTCGTATGATTTTCACAATGGGCTAGCCGGTGACATCATCACCCTGTCATCCAAAAGGCACCAGTCAGATCTGGGGGAAACGAGGATTGGAAATTCTTGCTTAGGTAATCCAAACACCAATAACGTCCGCGGTAGCTCACCCACTGGTTAGGAGGTCACCAGTTCGAATCCCGTTTAGGAACTCTGTCTTTTCGTCCGCATTACAAGTGCTTCGGTTCCAGTCCATAGTATTCCAAACACCCGTCTCTCTTCGTTAAGATCACTTGTTTGACCCGAATTCTCTGATACTTTTCACATGCCCAGATACATAATCCTTGAATATTAGTTTAATTCGTAGAGTCCAACAATCGGAACCTGATATCACCTCGGGGCATTAAACTTTGCACGTCCACTCTCTTGGAAACACAATAAACTCAATAGTAGCTCGGTCTGCTCGTTTCTTTCATTTGTATCATCTTCACACATCTAATTAGCGCTACCATGTGAATTTAGAATGTGGCAGAAAGGTAATAGTTGAGAAATGCAGAACCAAAATGTTGTTGTTAGTTAGTAGTATGATAAATAACCTTGGAAGACCACACATTTCACCGGTTTAAGCCTGAAATAACTTGGATTTAAAGCATAAAAATGTGTCACCTATCCAAATGAATGAGCGCTTGTGAGGAAATGAATGAGAACTGTCCAAAATTTAATCTGAAGTCTTATTGGCGATATCAGTTTGTGTAATGCCCACTACTGGGGACGGCCCACATTGAGAGCGACTGGCACTTACACGAAACAGTCCGATGATTCTGCTTTTTGTAAAAGAGAAAACTGTTCTCAGTCACTTCTATGGAGGGTGACACCGGACCGTTTGTACTTTGGCGGATAGCTTCAAGGAACCGTGTTTTAGCTCATGACAGCTAATTGTTGGTAACTGTACGTAGGTCGCGCGTGCGTTGAACGCTTCATAGTGTTTGGGAAATGGTGAAACTTTTGGGTTTCCTTGGGTGTTTTTGGTTCCCGTATTAGTAAGACTACCGTGAATACGTTCGTCTCAAAGGTAAACCTGTATGCCGAATAAGCATACAACGTAAGATGAGCGGTCCGTATGATGAGACGTGACCGAGGTGTCACTTCGAATGAACTGCTGACCTCTTGGTTACCAGACAGCTGCTCTGTTAGCTGAACTATCGAGAACATCCGGCCTTCTTTACACTTCTGGATTCAGACTTCATCGTTGTTTCGTACTGCCTCTACCAAGTGGACTAACAGTTGATATTTATCTGTATAACTGATGAGACCCTTCCTCAAAGACTAGACCTTTATCTGCAAAAGCCTGATAAAATCTGTTGGGAAACAGAAGCGGAGTTTGTGGGTCTTGAAACGAAGAGTCCAGGCACAAGTAGTGTAAACAAAAGGCACCTTTGGAATTTCAGTATTTTGACTGTACTATCTATTTGTGTCCTGTCGCCTGCCACCTCTTTAAACTCTGCTACTGTTGCGAGACCAGGCACAACGCTATCACCTGACCTACCTCTCCACTTGGTGATGTCACTGACTAACACGGATCGGCAAATTAAGTCGTTCAGTTGTAGCACCCTTTCAGTGCCATGCCACCAGAAGGAAGCACAAGGGCTCGTAGACTGCCAGGTTGCTAAAGCATAGACAGGGGAAGTCGAGAGGCAGAGGCCGGATTCGAACCACGGACCTTCCGGTCAGTTAATTCTCGCTCTTACCACTGAACCATCTCGCCCTAATCGGTAGATCGCAAGTCTCCAAACCGCCCTGTGTGTTGTAATATCTGTCCACGGAACGGAAAACGACATCAGCGATGGGATGGCGACGATTTACGCTCTCTAGATTGTTTCTTGAGATTTTGGCCTTCGGATTAGGTGAGTAGTTTATTTAAGTAGTGAGTCGGTCAAATTGTACAACGCTTCAAGTTACGTTTTTGTATCCCGTGTTTCAATGGAGAATCAATGAAAGCGTTGAGCTTTGGAGGGACCAAACCCTCTAATCAGTGATTGGTTGTCACCCATAAAACCGTAGGTACTGAAACCATTTCACAACCAGGCTGTGACTATTAATGTTGGTTGAAAAAATCTCTTACGTAATGCGAATAAACGATTAGTTTTCGCACGTCTACTAACGTATTTGGAATCAGAGAGTACGCCCCCAACTGACTACGGCGAACGCGCAAATCCAGCCCATATTCATCTGCTTTTTCGTAGCCAACAAATAGCCTGGCGCCAAATTATCAATAATGTTACAACGTACTGATTGTTCTGTAACCTTTTACACAACACTGTATCACAATCCCAAAAATGTCAAAAGTTGTAACACGTAAACACCTGGGCAGTCTAGCGGTCCAATTACACAACGGACAGTTTTGCACACGCCCCCCTGTTTTGTTAAGTCAATGTTACCTACTTCACGGTGTGGCGCCACATCCATTTGACAACCGCAGTGAATGCGAAAGGTTAACCTCATCTCTGAGGGAGGGCTTGCACAATAGCTGCGTCTTTTTTAGCACCAACGGGCAGATTACACCTAATTGGTTTTGTTCACAGTGTTCTATTAATGTCGGTTTGATCTGCCCGAAGAAGATGAGGCATACATCAAAATACAAACTATCCTATCCATTCTTTGGTTGAAAGTTATTTCTAGTGCCTCTCAAGATAACTGGTCTTTTTTGTATTGATTGATCTATTGCCTATAGTTCGAATTTAGCTCACAAATTTCCCCAAGGCTAACCATGAAACCCAGTACTGAGCGGTTTGTATGAAAACATCAGTGACCTATGGGTTTTTATAATGGCCACGAGAGCCGTTGTCAAACTTTCCACCAATCAGTGCCGAGTTATGCATTTCAAACGAGCAAAAATTATTAGTTGCATTTGGGGTTTTGCGGGATAGGTATTTTGTTCATATTCACACCACTCTCGTTTGAACGGTCGTCCTCCTGTTCTGGCGTAATTATTCCGGTGAGTCCACACCAGAGGGAAGCACGGGACTCGAGTTTCGCTCTTATTAGAGCTCATCAGCAGTGCATATCCAGTGGCCGTGCCGGGATTTGAACCCCGCAAAACCCCAAATGCAACCAAAATATCGCCCATTGGGTTTCAGGCGTGTGTCACGCTACCTGACTGGGAAGTCCTGACTGGCGGGTCAATCGATCGTCACAACCAGGACAGCTACTGGGTCGTCGTTCGATGAGTCGGGCACACCAATCACATCGCTCAAGTGTGAACACGTTCGCCTGTTCAGACGTGAAAATTCAGATGCGTCCAACGTGCGTTGGTGGAGTAGTGGTAACACGCTCGCCTCGCATGTCAGATGTCCGGGGTTCAAATCCCGGCACGGCCACTGCATATGCACTGCTGATGAGCTCTAATAAGAGCGAAACTCGAGTCCAGTGCTTCCCTCTGGTGTGGACTCACCGGAATAATTACGCCAGAACAGGAGGACGATCGTTCAAACGAGAGTGGTGTGAGAATGAACAAAAATTATTAGTGTGAAAATAATTATAAAATGTGTCCAGAACGTCTAAGATTGACAAAACTTTGTTATTCTCAAAATTACGAGTCACTGTCTATTTCAATAAAAAAAAGACTGAGAAAGATTGGGAAATGAAATGTGAGATATTCGCTCGGGTTCTTCCCCAAACACTGATATGCTAATATGCGCACCGCCATTTACACAAGGCGCTGTCAGTTGAGATTACGCTGGTTTCCTCGGCCTATCTCAACTGAGGCTTTGTGTAATGGATGATGACAGCCTCATCAACTTTGGGAATATCGCTAAAATATCGATCTTTGTCATTTGTTTGAAATATCTACCGAATGCAAGATGCAGAGCACTAGTAATCGATGTCGTGAAGTGCGTTTCAAATACGAGCAATTCTCCAACTGTTGTGATTCTTTTCGTTTCGTACGGGATGTTTCGATTAGACCAGGTGATGCAAATGCGTGTGTACCTGGAATTTTCAAAAACCATGTGCCAAACCGTAAGAGAGAGAGCGATTTCTTTTCACTGATCACGAACGATGTCGTTGTTGGCGGTGCAAGAGATTTGCAGATTTTGTGCGGAAATCCTGACGATGTAAGGTTTCTGTTGCATAATCGATACCAGTCGTAAGTCTTTAAATGGCCATAACGTTTGTGAGCGAGACTCTGTAAACCCAGCTTATTTCCAGGTCATGTACCTGCAAGAGATGCTTCGTCAGCTTTCGGAGCAGTGAAAAACTCCACTGAATTGAAGTCATTCTGATGAGAAAAACGGTTTTCAAAGTTACACCTGCACACCAGCTGTTTGTAACAACCAACTGACAGCGTCTAATATATGAGCACTACTGAGTTTAGACGTAATACACTACTCAGAATTTTTGCTAAAAATTCTTCGACAGCCCAAGATCGGTTTCGCCCTTCTTGGGGCTCATCAGGTAGGCACTTTCCCAGTATTCGAGATATCTTACCAACTGAAGCATGAGGCAGCAAATTCAGTTGCTTAGAAACATCATAAACGAGAGATTTTGCTGGGTCTCTCGCAAAATCAAATTTGTTTGCAAATGAGTGTATTTCGCTAATTTCGTGCAATTTGCTCTCCAGTAGAACATAAGGTTGGCGGAAACTCGGGGACTACGCCTAGATGATGAGCCCAAAGTGGAAGGGCGAAACCGATCGTGGGCTGTCGAAGAATTTTTAGCAAAATTAGGAGTAGTGTATTCTCTAACGTTGTTTTTGTTTTGGATAACACCCCTCCCAAATGATTACGTTAGAGACCGTAACTAGCTTTGAGAGAAACGTGTTGTTAGTGATGTTTTTCTAAACCGAATTTAAAGCCGAATAACTCAGCTTGATGTTTGAGTTGACGGAGTTTATTTTGTCTATGGAGCCTTATAAGGAACAGGTTGAGTCAATAAAAATAAAGGCGGACAGGTCCACTTAAGTAACACCCAAGTGCACTGAAGATATTACTCCAAATAGTGAATTAAACGGTCGTTACCAAACCCAGCAGGTTCAAGAGAAATCGGCAGGTATCTGTATACCCTTCCATGGTGACAAGTGAACTGATCAGTTACTCCACGGACGGAGTCTACGAAAAAAGATGAGGGGATCTAAAATGTGACACCATATAAGACAATTCTGTGGGAGGGTAACATTTCACACGAACATAAACATGTAACGTTTGAAACATAGATGAAGCAGTTGGAAGCAATTGGAAACTCAAATTTTAGAAGTGAGAAAAAACCTTTCAGCTGTAGCACCCTTTCGGTGCCTAACTGCGATGCCACCCGAGGGAAGCACGAGGCTGCCAGGTTGCCCAAGCCTAGACAGGGAGAGCCAGAGGTCGGATTCGAACCACGGACCTTTCGGTCAGCAAATTCGTGCTCTATCCATTTGAACTGTCTCGGCCCCCTTTAGAAGTGAGGGTGAGAATGGTTTCTATAAAACAACTCAGCCCAGGGGACCAGGGTAAGTACGACGGTGCAATCACGCCCAGTTGAACACACGGACTCAAACATTGTGCAGTCGTAGTTGTCGCCTTAAAGAGCGACAATTACCGAGGCCGATAATTTGCTATGGTCAGTTTTAGGAAGAACTGATATCAATCACGTGACGGTAGTGAAGTAAGAATCTGTGGCTCGAGGAAGAATGACCCCTCACATGTAAGACATACTAAGGCAGTTATTTTAGGCCTGCTGTGAACTCTCCAAATGTGACCACCACCGCAGGTAAATGGATAAATACAATTTGATGTTCACAGCGATTCTCAAAGCATTTTGATTGACACCGACTTCATGTTTGCCGCAACAGCATTGGCTGGGCCGCTCGAGCAGAAATTCATCAAGCTTGTGAAATAGTGGTGTCAAAGTCTAGAAGAGTTTGAAAAATGACGGTGTAGGGTCATCAGCTGTTCAGATTGACAAAACTGCGCAAGCCGAGTGACCAAAGTGCTTCCCTCCGAATTCTCAAAGACCCTTTTAAAAAAAAACAAGTTTCCCCGTGTACTGAGACGCATTCTTCTGGTTTTAGGTTTGAACAGTCAGTTAGTTTGCTGCAGACGGTCCGAAAGTTGGCCAGGTATGGTCGGAAAATGCAGTTCCGGAGCTAATATCAGCACAAAACCTGTGGAGATTTTAGGGTTGTTTATCATGACTAGGTTCCTTTTACCTACCCGTTATGAGTGTAAAATAAAACAAGCGATCCGGCTGGATCGCACAATAGAATGCGCTCAAAATCACTTGAAAAAAGGATCGATTTAGGGGACAGAAATGCCTTTTTTACACTGTGTGTTTTCTTTTAAAGCCCAGGCGAAAGTGTTACTGTGAGGGAAATGGCCGCTATAAGAAAGGATTGCTATAAAACCGAAAACGCCCTGAATTATTCGTGTAAATATTATGCGGAAAGAACAGGATTTGATTCTAAAAGAGTAAGAATACTCGCATAATTTTTTGTGACCATTCTCACCTGCCTAATAAATTCGGATCAGACGTGACACATGTCAAATATGCAAACTAATTCCCGAGAGCGCAATAGTTTTTTAGTATATAAAACAGAAAACACCTTGGTCGTTCGCATTTGCAGGTGTGCTTGAAAAATTCGGTGCACTAGGTGAAAGTGGAAACTTGTTTTTGGACAAAAATGGAGAGAGGATTTTGATGCAGTGTGAATGGTACCTGGGTCACTTTTCATTCGTGTTCCGGGACGTAGATCCTTCATCCTCTCGTCACTCAAGGAGCCAGTCCACGCGATGTGACCACGCGATGTGGTTTCCGCTACTGAACGGTAAATGACCCTATATCCTCTCTAAATGGAAGCTAATCGCGCTGCCATCCAACCGCTCATGGACGAACAGTTAAGTGTTCAACCACTGACCAGAAGGTCGTGGATTGAAAACTCTCCGAGTTTCGTGAGATTCTTACTGCTGACGATGCCCAACAAGGATAGACCAGTTGTACAATACTTCTTGGCTTTCAGACATAGAGTGGCTTCACTTACAAGACGAAATATAGCTATTAACTTATGAGATTTAGGGGGCAACTACAGAGAATGCTAACTACTGTGTGTAAAAGTGTGTGGTTATACGTAATACATATGGTTGTTGAACATTCCTCGACAGCCGATGACTGGTTTCGCCCTTCTTGAGGCTCACTCAAATAAACCTAAAAGGTAAACGGGAGACCGGAATACGACAATAATGACAACCGGCATGACGAGAGAGAAACTTTTTTTAAAAAATGCACTCGGAAATATCTTGAGAGCCTATACCGCATCAGGGAGCAAAAGAAGCGCATCTGAGTATCAGTCGCGATGCGCACACAAAAGTTGCAATCGGAACTAGGTGGTACCTCATCTTACGTAGCGCACAGTCGTTAACATCTGAGAGTGCTATTTAAAAAAAAACGAAAAAATTTAACCACGGTTTCCTGTGATTCTGGTTTTGTGCTAAATACCCTCCCGAATCCTCTGACGAAGCAACAGTAACAGAAAAACTACAAAAGATCAGAGGTCATTTACTATCGGGATAGCTCGGTGGTTAGGGCATCTCAACTGTTTCTGTAAAGGATTGCTCTCGGGTGGCACGGGAATTGGGCACCGAAAGAGTGTCAGAACTGAACAAGTACTATTACTACCCACTGATACTATCAAGCAAGTATCATTCGCTGAACAGTCCCCTTTGTGAAACGGGAGGATGAGCTGTCTATTTGGGTTGGATTTTACAAGAGCACATTAGCCCTTTAGATCGCGTTCGATTGTGTGAGCATGAATTCCCAGTCATCATGGTATTGATGACGTCATCTTTGGGAGAACGGTCCTGTTTTATTTTGGGGGTTGACCTTGAAAATTCTTAGACGGCGATGCACTTTTTGAATATAACATCCATTTATTCCGAGATTTCCACCCATACAACACTTTATCAGCTCACTCAAATATGTGTTCAGATCAGAGGTTGTAATATTCATCTCGCCAACAAGAGACTACTTGTGTCCGGTATCAGTACTTGTATTATGGTCACTGGTTCTATCCCTCGATATAGGTATACAAGGTATACAAGGCTCCTTCTTTTTGAATATAATCTTGCTATTCTTAGCGTTTTTTGTAATTCCTCTTGTCGGTTTTAAGATGGAGCATTATTTTGGACCGGGATTAGACACTCTACAAACTGGGACTATAAAATATCAAATGTTCAAGGTGAACAACACCTTTGAACAATGATGAGAACTATTCTTTGCAATCTGGACCAATGGGATTTTTCTGTGTATGACGTAAACACCAAGAATTAGATAACCTAATGGCATCCAACTGTTTTGGTCACCAAGGGGAAACCTCAGCTCACCACTGACCATGCACCTTCTAACCTGTCCTCAGATTTGTCAGTACAGAGAACTTATGATGTTTACAGTCTCTGAGAATATTGCGAACATAATCCGAGGTTACCCTGAAGTCAATAAATACTCGACCAAATAACCACTCAGCTTCCTAAGTTCGTGTACTGACGAGCATTGTGGAAAGTCACTTACCCGATCGTTTCATAGAATTTGTTTGCGCCTGTCCAGTCGGTCTATAAAAGCCTATGGTCTCGCCCCAAATAGGACGCTTGCTAGCTGACTCCGAAGTGAAATGCGCTGTCTCGTTGTTCAGAGTAGTTAGGATTCTATGGGAGTCGACAATTACCGGGGTAAATTATGAGGCATCATTAAACATAATTCTTCTAGAAGGATCACGCTAAAGAGTTCGTCACTTCATTTCTTTCGAGAGAGTTAGTTGAATCACTGTCCATTAGAAGGTTGAATCATTACTAATCCTTACATCATGAAAAAAATTCGCTCTACATACACTAATAAAAGCTAGAAATATTACGAGCAGTCCGTCCAAGCCGGTTTCCCGTTTTTACCAGATCTTTTGTAAGCTAGATGCGTACTAGCTGCAGTGAGACTCCAACTATCAGGCAGCTGTACTTGAACACAAGCATAAATTTTTACTACAGGAAACCGGAAATGTGTGCAGTTGGCGGCGTGCTTAAACGATGTGAACAGTTCCCGATCGATAGAAACTCCAACTACCTTTTACTTAGCTTTGCTCACCTTGTTCTAGGTCGACTAGGTGTGAGACCTCAAAAAAATCGAATTTCCCAAGCTGTCCAAATGGGAGGTTCCAACCAAATCGTTTTCAGCTACCGACACATTACTTTTCTATTGATGGCATCGTTTGTTTGTCTGGTTAGATGGATGCCGCCTATTGGTGAGTTGTGCGATCAGCGTGGCTATAAATAGTCCAGTTTCTTGTAGACCTCTGTCTGGTTGCCGGTCCCTAATAAAATTTTGTCAGACTTCGGAAAATTTCAATGACATATGCTCAATAAATAAAGGAATGTGAGTTATGATGTGTCAACAATGTCAATGACATTGCAGACGCTGTCGCGTGCTGTCTTGGGATATGAATCTTAGGTCATCGGAAGCCTTGAAAACCGATCGATAATTTGACATAAACCTTAAATTCGAGCAGCACCTCAAAACGAATGTTCGAAAGGCAACGTGGTCAGATGGCCAGTTAGTAGCTCAGGTATAATGGATCTTTTCTTCATCGACGGTGCTTGAAGTCATGTTTATATAGACCAGAATTTGTTTAAGCTGGGTTCCAGGTGAGTCTCTCGCAAAACCAAATTGATTTGCACATGAGTGCATTTATCGAAATCGGTCCAATTTGGGTTCAAATAGAACGTAAGGTTGACGAAAACTCGGGGACTGCGCCTGCCTGATGAGCCCCAAGAAGAGCGAAAACCGTTCGTGGGCTGTCGAAGAGTTTTCAGCAACCTTATGAATAGTGCTTTACGAAGCTAATACGATATTTGAACATGCGTTGGCCAACGGCCAATTCAGCTACGCCGTCACAAATGACAGTGACGTAATCATTTTTGCTGAGTGAACCTATCGACCCCTTCACTCCCGTCATCCGTGAATAATTCCGTATCTACCATAAAACACACGCGACTAATGTACATTTGTGTATAAATTCGTAACTCCCTGACGATTGGGCAAAGTAACAAACTTCGTTCACTAAGCTGTTTAAAAGCATGCTAAGTCAATCGAACCAACAGACTATACAGCGAGGGCACGTTGACTAAAGTGATAACGTTCCATCAGCTACCCAGAGAGACGGTTAGACACACAGCAAAGGCCGATAATGCAGGTGGCATAAAATATAACGTTTATTGACAACCTAACTCCAAGTACGGGCATACAGTTAGCTGAATAAATAAACCAAGCACTTCAAGCTTCAGCACTCCGTATATACTTCACCATTCTGTCAGTTGTTTTCAAACAGAAGGATGAATTACTTGATTCCAAAGCCACATCCTATATTTTCTTCTCTCCGTGCTTGTGGGGAACAAAACACATCAGGCAAACTATCAGTGACCCTTTCACAGCAAACGGTACATCCCTACGTGGCCGAATGACTGCTTCCAAGTCGGTCAGGTATGATGGATTCACGTACCTAGCTGGAACAGACTACTTCGTCACCACACTGACCGTATTCGGATCCCTCCCCACTTTGTGTATGGACAACCTTTCGAAAGCTCTAAACAGCCAGGGTTTGCTCCTTTGTATGGCGCCACATCCGAGCCTGGTGCCCTCGTCACAACCCCCCGCTGACGCATTAAATATTTCTCTGGCAAATTTGAGGTTACCGTCCCGAACCTCTTTGTCAGACAGTTTCCTGAACACGGTGGAAAAAACCCTTGCTTGAGGCGTGAGGCGACTTTGGTGCAAGGATAGTTTAATGTGCCGGCAAGATTTTATCGCAAGATGCTTTCAAGCAAGAACTCGGCTTATGGAATAGACCTAGCGCCAGGAAGTGTAATCTCGGTGGCGGACTGTCCACGGGTTTCGTAGACTCTATCAATGGCAGTACAATTGCTACTCTGGTTATGAGTTTATATTAATATGGCTCCAATTGAGCAAACTCACCTGATAAAAACTTTATTCTCATATCACTTTTTCACAGATTTCACTAAGTCTAACAAGCATCACATCATACGCGTTACGTTTTTTCATCAAGCTTACCAGCGGCCCTCACCAGTATCGCATATGTTCGAGAATCCATAAGAATCTGGGCTAACTTTGCGCAAACTCTAAAAGTTGCTCGCACGGTAAGGGGGGCTAGAGGAATCAAGTAGTTAGAACGCGAATTTACTGACCGGAAGGTCTGTGGTTTGAACCCGACTTTTGCCTCTCGACTTCCCCTGTCTAGGCTCTGGCAACCTGACAGTATCCCAGCCATCGTGCTTCCTTCTGGTGGCATGTCAGTTAGGCACGGGAAGGGTGTTACAGATGAACGATTTTTTTTACTGCAAAGTTGTCACTTGGATGCTGGTCACTGTAAATGGACGGTTTCTCAGTGGTAACCATGTTTTATAGTCGAAGTCCCGCACTCCTGATTAAGTCCGTATATCTATTTGTCCGACTTTCAATCTACGCACCTATCTTTCTGTTCAGTAATCCATTTATCTATCTATCTATCTATCTATCTATCTATCTATCTATCTATCTATCTATCTATCTATCTATCTATCTATCTATCTATCTATCTATCTATCTATCTATCTATTTATGCAACTGTCTATTTAGTTATTTGTCAAGTTATTCAAAAGCATGCTGAGAGAAAAACTCTGTTGCGAATAGCCCATGCACCGGTATAGATAACCAATCATCTCAAATGCTAGCATAGAGCTTTTCAGGTTGGTTTAGTCCCCCTATATCGATTTTAGTCTAATCAGATGAGATCCTGGATACAGTCTAACCTACCTCTGAGCTGGAATCTAAATGGGTGCCTTGAATACCGCTCGGGACAACTAGTGAGGAACAGTAGATTCGGCGCTTCTTCTATAAATACGTAAAAAAACACATTCTCGTACCTAAGTTGAACATTCAGGTATCTTCTGTTTAGCTTATCTTTTTTGCGTTTTTGACCCACTAGTAAAACTTGAAAACTGAAACCTGTTTTTTCTCAAAATGTTCCTTATCACAAAATAAATTGTATTACCCAGCCCTTTCATATGAAACTCTCTCCGGCGTTAGACGCTGAGTTCCGTCGTTTAGTATAGTCCAGCATAAAAAGGTCATAAAAACGTTTTTACTCTGTTGAACTGGAAAATCGATCAAGCGTTACCAAAAAATTTGGTGGCGGAATTTCGGCTTGTTTCATTGTCCCATAGGGATTCGTAATTTGAACTACATTCATATTGACTTCAAAGCGGATCAGCATTTTACCATTTTGTTAAATTACTTCCGCCTGTAAACGCATGACCTTGGTAAGCTTTTGGAAAGCTCCGTCGAAGAGGCAAGAACCCCTTCAGCGATCTTTCAAACAGGCTACAAGGTGTCATTTTTTGACAAGGTGGGGCTTCATAGTTTTCACCTAATGAACACACATCGGACCACATATCGGACACTTAAGGATAGAAAACCCACTGGCTAAATGTCTGCGATTTATTTCAATCACCGAGAATATATATTGATCGACAGAATGTCTATGAAAGTTATAATGCGTGCGAACTGCGCGGTATAGTTTAGTTTATCACAATGTGATGGCACATTTATGAGCTTGCAGCAATTAGGGCACAATTTCTAAAAAGAGAACATGCCCGCTCATTCAAACCACATACTGATTGGACCACCCTGGGATGCGCACAAAAAACGCCAAGTTTCATATCGTCCATCCGGAGGTTTTTATCAACGAATGTGATAATAAGAATACAGGAATAAATTTTAAAAAACCTGTACCAACCTTAGATTGTGAGGTTGTGTCGGCCTCTATATACTTCGTCAAGTAACATTGATTCCAGGTGGGATCCTGTACAAACAAAGTAGGTAGGAAACAATACGCCAATCCAAAGTTTCTACTGAATCAAGCCAAGACAACCAAGTCTACGTGATGTATTGAACAAAACGAGTAACATCAAGTTCACAGAATGGCTTAATTCCAAGTTAGAAACAACAAGACGAGATATAGGCACAAATGGAAACAAAAAATGAGGACTCCCGTTATTTCCAGTGAGAACAGAGGAAAAATCGACACTCTTCAGTGCCATCTCATGTATCCATCAATCACGATCCACCCTTTTACAGAAAAAATGTCCAACTAACTAGGCAATTTTCTCGTCGCTTGCATATCGCATTGCATGCAAGTAACATTCAACGGTTTTTCAGTTTTTCTGAAAGTCTTCTACTGTGATGAGTAGCCAAGTGTTTGATTGGTTAGGTTATTGATTTATCGACTAGCCTGTTATTTGATGACTCACGTGAGCAATGCTAGGTCTCAATTCAGAGCTATTCAGTGGTTTTTTACGCAGAGTTTTTCGCCTATTTTTCGCAACTGGTTGGCCACGGATTTTGTCAATTTGAAAAACGGCTTGTTACTTAACTCTACGCAGCTTGCATAGTAAAAAATTAATGAACTCATCGACTTAGTTTATGGGCTTCACAGTATGCGAGACCATCAGTGAACCTGTTCAAGAACTGCAAGTCTGCTGGTAGGACTCAATACATCTCGTGTGTTAAGGGATCACGCCGAGAATCAACCTGTACAAAGTGGAAACCCCAAATCTCTGACTAGATCGCTCAAACCACCCCCAGTAGCTCTACAAAAGTTTCTTCGAACAAATTTGAGAAGTCCATCATCTGATTTTGATCAGTAGCCTGGTTGTGGGGACCAGAAACTGAGGTTATGACCAGAAAGAATTTTCGATTGAGAACTTTTAGGAATACGAATATATCACAGTTATCAAGGATGCTTTCATTTGGTTGCAGTCTACTCCGTTCTTGGCACCAAAAAGAATGGCAGCGCAAAAATGTCAAACTTTCGTAGGGTTTCTTTTGCAAGCCTAATCAACAGGCTACCCGATGTGGAAGTTTTTTTGTTTGCATGAGAACTGAATTTTTAGCAAATACTTTTATTTGCATACAGATTTGGTTTTGAGGAAAGACTCTACTGAATTCGGCTTGATCTCTCTTTTGCGATTGGCGAATTCCCTTTAACTCAAGTTCAGATAGAACATAAGGTTAATTGCACCTACCTGATGAACCCTCAAAAGGGTGGAACCGGTCGTCGGCTGTCGAAGTGTTTTCAGCAACCTTATCAGTAGTGTGCAATGTCTAGACTAAAGTTTCATCTTCAAACTATACGTTCACTAAGCCTGTTCATCTCCAAAAATGATTTTTAAAAAACAGAGCCCCTTGCTGTTTCTCAAGTAACCAGACATCCAAGGAACCCCCACTATAACACTTCCTACACCGTTCGTTGCTTACTACCCCGATGAACTTCGATAGGAGCTGCTGCTAGGCGCAGATTCAGTCGACGCTAACTTTATCTTGTATCCATCATTTACCCGCTAGCCTGTTTGGAAGTAGATACCACCCTTTACCGCCATTCACCCCCTAAAGAACTGACGCCTAGTCTGCGGCATCTGATGAACAATAACATCTAACAGACAGATAATTACCCAAAACGCATTACGTAACTAATCTAATTTGGAAATCTCAGTGAAGGTGGTAGAATCGGGGTTTAATCATGGCCTGATGTTATGACCCAAAAGAACTACATGAATAAGTGAGTGAGTGAAGACACGACCAGTACGTCATATGAAGATGAATGTCTATGATTAGTTGACATCGAAAGGATATTCGTAAGCGAAGATCCTAACAACTATTATTTATTTAAGGTGATTACAACTTTAATGACGTTTGTTCACATCACCATGCAACCCCCCTGGATGTCAGCTGACATGGTGGATAGGCAATGCGATCAGGCGATCTTAAATGCTACAGACCATTCAATAACTATTTGCCGTAAATATTTCATCAAAAATGAGGAACAATCAAGCTCGGGGATTTTGAAAGCCCACTGTTTGCTTGTGAGCAACGAGTGGCCAACTAACAGGCTATTTTGTTGCGGACACAGCAAACAGAGGAGACGTCATCAGACACTCACGAATACCCAATCTGGGGTAATGGTATTGACAGGTTATTTGAGGAGCAAGCTCTCAGTTGACCTTCGAGGCCGTTACTAGTAGTTTATAAGTAGTAAGACGGATTAAAATAGTGAATGAATTCATGTTGTAAAATCGCTTTTGATCCTGTTAAAAAATGTAGCCTTTGCCTCAAAATTATTCGGTAGATTATATCGCCTAAATTACTTGTCATACAGTGTTACTGTGGTCCTATCTGTATTTTTTTTTGAGTTTTTGATTCCTCCTTGTCATATGAAGTGTGAGAATTAGACCTCCCATGATAGGCAGTTAACAACAAGTGAATTCCTTGGCGACTGATTTACACCATTCACAAACGTGCCTTTCCCGATATGCATTAGAACAGGATCTGTTGTGTCAAATCTCACCCTATGATTTCCGTCCTAAATGAACGAACATATTTCATGTTTTCCATCCATCCCTTAAATCCAAAAGGCTCCCACTTGTCCACATGCTTATGGAGGAGTTTTCACAGAGTATCCTGATTGTTGTTGATATTTCCAAAGACATTAGTTTTATTCACGTAATCCAACATGCTGAGTCATCTCCAAACAAGCTCCGTTCTGAACTTCACAACAGAAACTACGCCATATCTTTTATGTGATCTAAAGCTAGCCGACCAAATCGCTTACATAAACCACTGAAAAACATGTTTGCCTTCAGTAGTATCATGGAGAACACACTGTGGCCAACTAACCCACAAGTTTGTGTTATACTGTAAAACGTTCGGAATGTTTGAAATTGGTTACAAAGTAGCCAATGAAATGTGAAAATATTGATTGATTGTTTGGTTGATTGACTGACTGACATATTCGTTGATTAATGGATTGTTTGTTTTATTGGTTGATCAAGTGATTGATCAGTTGCGTGATTATGTGGTGGAGTGAGTGCGTGACTGATTTTGTCTGGTGTAAAAGACCAGTCGAAGATCTTCGTCTAAAATTCTCCGAGAGAAGGCATAACGCACCAAAGAAACAACCCAGAATTGGCTCAGAGGGAGAATAATTTTCCAAGCTTAATGCGTCTTCTCGCTGAGAAGCCATCACTCAAGGAGCTAGTCAGTATGTGATCATGTGACATGGCTTCCGTGACTGAAAGATGATTGGTGCTATATCGTACCTAAGTGAGAGGTAATCATGCTGCCGTTTAGCCGCTAAAGGCTGAATGGTTAAGTATCCAACCACTGGCCATAATGTCACTGGTTCAAAACTCTGACCTTCGTGAGATGTGCGCTGTTGAAGGTGCCCAATAAGCATGTTCCCGTTGTACAGTACTTCTCGACGTTTCAGCGTACACTGGCCTTACTGACAGTATGAAACCTCAATTGAAGAGTAACACTGTAGAGTTTAATTTGCCTTTTATGATTATCATATTGCCTAGGGAATTATTGATACACTACTAACGAAATCCTTGCGTAATCTTCTCGGGCCACAGGGAATGCCAATTATTTTTAACGATCATGTAACACTGCTGAAATTAGGCACAAACCGGATACTAGAAAGTCGTGGTTATCTGGCAAAAAGCTGGAGCTCGAGTATTTGCCGTCCGGAAGAAATACTTTCATCAAACGACCAATGTTGGGCTAGTTGTTTCATGGGTCCAAACCGTAAAATGCTAGGCGATTGAATATAATACACTTCAGGGCCTATTCCAAACACAGTGCTGCCTCTTGAGAGGGTGTGGTTTTCAGAAGATAGTGTGGGACAGCTCGGACTCACATATGTTTGCATCACAAGTGATGAACTGTCTCCTAGGAAAGTTGCCTCCAAGAAAGGGACAGCCTGATCATCAGTGTTGCAAACGACGAATCAGCTTTTTGAGCACGGTGAAGTAATATCCTATGTGCTTAAAGCCACTCTACACTTATTGCCTACTGTTGCGTGCACCGTAGTCCAGTATGAGATTGCGAAAGAAACGCAGGTAACAAGAGCTATCTGACAGCAGTAATTGACCTTTGCACCATCAGCTAAGCGTGCCCTCCTTTCTAGTGGGACCAAAGGGTCGCAGGGCCCACACAATCATGGATTGGATAAAGTTTACACAATTTCGACTGGAACACGCTGCTCATGAGGCCGTTGAAGGAGGGAATCATAGACGAGTGATTCAACTGGGTTCGTTCGGGACTTTTTTTCAAGCCAGATTAGTGTGTAAACGGGTGTATTTCGCGAATTATGTCCAATTTGGGTTGAAGTAGAACGTAAGGTTAACAGACATTCGGAGACTGAGTCTACTTGACGAGCCCCAAGAAGGGCGAACTCGGTCGTGGGCTATCGAAGAATTTTCAGCAACCTTATGAGTAGTGTGTTACGTCCATGCTTGTTTCAGCTTTCAAATCTAGTCCCCTATTGATATTCGATTTTGAAGAGTTCATATTCACGACGCCAAGATCCACTGACGATTTCCCGACCTAGTAATTTTTGCAAACAGAAACGTGATCATTCCAGTTCAACTACTGTTGCTGGCAGGTTCGGAAACAGACTGCGCACTAATCCATCTTTTGAACAAATTAGCAACAATCGTTGCCCGTGCCTCGTGATTATTAATAGAATCGATTGGTCAAGAGTAGTGTTCTCTGCCCACAATTTGGGTGACCGCAACTTTCGTCGTTACCCTCGGTGTTTGTGTGTGTGTGTGTGTGTGTACTCGATATGGTGAGACAAAACAATCCGCTCCGACCCTGTGCACGATAAGCATCCAATGCAATTAAGCATCTCGCTGGTCTGCTGGACGAAAACCGTTTTGCATAAATTATTGGAATGGGCAATCAGTTGCTAAGCTGACAGAACGAATTGTAGCTGAATGAATTTTTCCGCATGGTAAGCCATAAGACGCATCTTTGACTGTTCACTTGCAGCACACATTTTGAGGTTAAATTGACCTTGTTCGGGTCGATAGTTAACGGATAGGTTGAAGAAAAAATCTGTCGCCCGCGGGTGGAACCTGTCTGGATTAAAGAAAAATCTGCAGGTTTGGGTCTATTAGTGTACGGTTCAGGATAGGAACGAAGCTGCGGTGGAGGAGACGAATTCTCAGGCCGTGCAGAGGAGAAGAACCACCTTTCGAGTGTTGTTCGACACAGTTGTCTCATCGAAAACCGATTCCACACACACCAGGCCTATTCGAAGCCAGAATGAATTTATCTTGTCCAACATGTGAGTGAGAATAGTTAGGTGAATGAATGTTGTACCTTCCTGGCGTTAAATTACATTCGCTTTGCAGAACGTTTAAGATCATGGGACGCCACTTGAACAACATGCCAACTAGCCTAGCTTTGAGAAAAAGACACGTGCCACCGCTTCTCATCCATTAATTCACCATGGAAAATCCGAATGCCGGCAAGATGGACCGGGGACCCGTAATTTAGAGTCATTCCAAAAGTACATACCAATAGAAATAATGGGAAACACATGACACCGTTTTTCGTCTCGAGGCAGCCCAACATGACTCTGACAAGTGCATCCATCTTCCACGCTCGTGCGATTCTGCAATCACTAGGGAAGGAAACCGTTGTTTGGTTCTGCGTTTGGCTAAAATCCTCTGCACCGTTCAGGCATAGTCAACTCTTTTTTCGGGGGGTTGTGGTCGTACTGCTTAGTGTAGTGGGGTTTTCCCGCTCAAATTTACGCGTCATATTTTGCGTAAAAAATAAATCCGGATGTACACCAATAATATAATTCCGAAAATTTCACAAGGACACCTGCTAGGTCACATTTGTTATCACGGTTCTTCTCATCCTTTTTCCGCCTTTGTCATCATGCACAGTCTAGAGGATCTCCACAATGAATCCAGTGAATCTTCAGCAATAAATTGCAAAAAGAGCTGCCATTAGCCCATTGTTTTAGAAACATCGAACTTTTTACGAAAGTTCGATGGACTTGAATTCTAATCCGTACACACTAACGGCAAAAAAGCTAATCGGCTTCGTCAACTAGCGTTGACTTCAGCTCGGAGGCAGTCACAAGATACCATTGAAAACAAGAAATAATTTTGGCAGATACGCAAAGCTTGTCCCAGTTGCTTTCATTTTTGTGGTTCTTATAAAAATCCGCAGATCTCAAACAAACTTGACTACCGATTCTCGAGATAGCTGACGCATCAACGGACTAGAAACGAAGAGATCGCCATTACATTGTGTAGCCTGATACTAGAGTAAGGAGGAGAGCCTTTCGCCGGGGAACCGTTCATTGGGAACCACCAACTAAACGGTTACAAACTTTTGGACAGGAAAGTAAATATCTCATATGCACCCTGTTTTTAAAAACTGAACATCCTCGCGCGTCTTCTGGAACTTTTGTGGATATTCAATGACCATCAAGCAATTGTAAACGAACCCTGCAAAGCAGTTCCACAGGTTCCGTAATAAACCTCACCTTCCGTCAGACGCGAGGCGGAGTTACGAGAAAACAACATACTACTCGCATGCTTCATCAGTAGTAACCGCCATTAAACTAGTATAAAGGTGGTTGTGGATATTTTAACCTAACAGAACCTGCTTGGTTCTCGGGAGAACACGTAGTCGTGAAGGTGGGACCAATCTTTGGATAATCTTTCACCTTGACCCCCGACACAGTACATCTTTGTTTTGTCATTCTTCAGCGATTTTGAGAGCTCGAGGGCTATTCGCTCCAAAAAGGAATTTCGTGAGAAACAAATTCGCGTCACCAGTAATGTGCTACACTCAAAAGGATTCAGGCCTGAGGTCTCCTTGAATCGTTGGCCAAATACATGATGGTCTCAGTGACGCTGCTTTGAAATTAGTCTGAGTTACGTTTCTGCAAACATGTGCAGTCGTCTATCCAATCAAAAAGAACTGATCAATGTCTCGATGAATGTACCTGGCTGACGATAAACTGCCTAAATTTAGGCTAACAAGTTAGTGAGTTATGGGCCAAGACAAGCATCGTAGCTACCATTATTTCCCCCCTTGCTTTTGATTCATTCAAAAGTTTGAAACATAAGAGTCCCTTTTTCAGTCATTTCTCTTTGGGATGGACATTCGATACACTCAACAACCAATCAACTTTATCGGATTTGGTAGGCTTATCCGAGTCTTTCTTTAGCAGGAGTAGTCAAACGCCTTAGGATTCTGGATTCTGTTCTACCATAACACACATTCCATGAAAACGACTACAAAAAATCTTCATTATGTTGGTGCGACTGGCTTGTCATGATGGGGCCCGCGTGATCCCTACAGTAAATGGTTGGAGACGCTGCAAGAAGTGGCCACTATTCGATGTCTGTGTCAGTTTCTGTTGTATCGTGGGGTTGCCGTCTAGCGGTTACGCCTGCACTGAGCCTGCCAGACTACGCGATAAGGAAAAGACAGAGAACTCGGGACACGGCTGTATTGTCAGGACAAATATATAGGCAAATATATAGGATGACTAATTGGCCAGTTATGGCCGTTCACTTGTTCGTTCTGGACAGCCAATGGTGGTGTTGCGGTCGTGAACAATTTCATCCCCACTCCGCTGGTCACATGTTGCTAAGCCATGTTCGGTGAGCTCCGCCAACGTACCTGCTATCCAAAAACGTGTGATACCGCTGCTGACCTTGGGAATGCGTCATTCTTTGCACATGCGCTTTTTTTATGTCTGGACGCATCCTGACAGTTTCAATCCAGTTTCTACCTGAAGAAGTGTCTGGAGGTGTAGGCATCTCCGAACGCTGGTGATAGACTAGCAATAACTCATATCCTTACGCATTTTTATTCTTTTCTTCAGTATAAGACTTTCAAGCAATTTATGGTCGTAAAGCAGCGAAGCGTCAGTGTTGAACAATGATGTTGTGCTTTCAACGATTGTGGTGAACTAACAGCTTCCACTGAGGCTCGCCCCTGGGTCTTCCGGATTCCTCATCTGTCTACATCTTTAGGTGGTCTTCTAATGGTCAGGGATTTCAACGTGTCCAGGTTGTTGGATATCATCTTTCATGTCAACTGTTTGCCAGTAGCTTCGATTAAATCAGGACAAAATAATGAGCAAAGTTTGATGGGAGCGTGTCTTTCCTTCGGAATTTTCCCGACAGTGAGGCGTTTGCAGATTACTGCACCACTGTTTATTTCAGGCATTCCGCCGAGTCTACGCCCCTCTGATGATTCTTCAAAAGACTGACACGAACGTGTGTTGTGGACTGTCGTCTGCGGTGACCTCTCGAGACAGGTGTTTTTAGATTAGTAAGGGCTACGGCAGTAGATCCTCAGTAAGACAGAGGTTGGTTCTGTGAGAAGGTTGGCCAATATGTTGGTGGGATTTCTCTAACCTAGAAAATATCGTTATTGACGTGCGGTATTCTAACCCGTAGAATAATCTGTGTATCCTACGCCAGTCTTGTAAGTTGACCATCGTCATGTCACGGTCTGGAAGCTCTGCAAAAAATCGTATTGTCTAGTCCCTTTTCATCTCTTGGTTGGGAAGGCTTAAGCAGTATTCGCTATTTTTTCGAGACTGGAGGAAAATTTTCTAATCATGTTACTGAATTATTCACACAAATGGATGGAAAATTAACATTTGGTAATGGGTTCAGGAAAAATTGTTTAAAAAAAGGCAGAAGAAACTACGTACAAGGTTGCTGAAAACTCTTCGACAGCCCACGACCAATTTCGCCCTTCTTGGGGCTCATCATGTAGCCGCAGTCCCCGAGTTTCCGTCAAACTTATGTTCTACCTGAACCCAAATTGGACTGATTGCGACAAATCACTCATTTGCAACCAACTGAAACATGAGGCGGCCTTTGTGCAACACATTCAGTTGAAGAACATCATAAACGAGAGATTCACTTGAGTTTCCCGTGAAAACCACATTGATTTGCAAATGAGTGCATTTATCGCAAGGCAGAGGAAAATTTAACTGCTGCACGACATAGCCGGTATATTTCACAGCATCTTCAGGCGCATCCTACGGGAACGTGTGAAGTGATCAAGACAAAGACGAATAACCGTAGCTGCTCATTCAACGACAAAGAGCATGACCGATGCTCATTTGTACAGTTTCCCGGCAGACAAAGCCGTCACTCCCGTCGCTCAAATGTTAAAATTTCCACTCGTTCAGATCTGACAATTCTTGTGCTTTCACAGTTCGTTGTTGGAATAGGCGTAACATGCTCATTTCACATGTAAAGTTTTCAAACCCGGGCACCAAAACTAATGAGGAACTCTGATAAGAATGTGGATAGTTGTAGCTATTTATTCACTGATGAAGAGCAAGGATATGACCGATGTTTTGTACGATACCCCAAGACCAGCGATCGATAGTGTGCACCTGACTGACTGAAGTCATAAAAAGCCCCACTGTTAGTGGCTCAGGAGACGGTTAGCGTCCAAGGTGTTCCATCATCTGCCCTCAACTTTCTCACTCCTATCACCCCCTACTGAAGCAAACAGAATGGAATTCAGCTGGCCTATTCATGGGTAAGATTCGAGTCACTTGCAAACTTTAGGATGATAAGACTGGGGTTTGAAATGTCGTGTACGGCAGGAAACGCCAACCAGTCAATTCCGTGTGCAGTTTCTTCAACGCCGAACCTGTTCGAACCTCTGGTCACACTTTGGGCAGGCTCCAGTCTGTTTGATGCTTTGTCAACGTGGACCGTATGAACCAGTTCATGGTTGACTACTCTAACCTCGATACATCAGACTGAAACGTGTAGCGCAGTGAAATAATCGGAGACGTTTTGAAATGATGTATCAGTGTGAGACACGTGCGAAATACTCTGGTCTACGTAAACCCCTCCCTTTCCGGATGTCCCTCAAAACTCAGCGAATGAACACTAGATGTGATAACTGTCAAAAGCTCTTGCAGCGTAAGCCAGCTGATTGGGTTTTAACTCTGGTAACCCCAGAGACTAATCGCACTGCGTCAGAATGCAGAGGAGGGAGGCTGTTCAGACCCAGCTGATTGAAACCCGCACCCCATTTAGCCGTATAACTCTAATGCTGCGGATGCCAAAACTGAGAATGTAGTCAGCTGCTTTCGAGAAATCGCAACAAAATTGGCCTCATTAAACGTGGTATTGTTATGGAAGAATTTCTCAAATCCCAAAGATGATTGCAATCTTCTTGGCCCTACATTCCTTCATACTTTCAAAACACAGTCTTATCAGGCGTTACTAACACCGGATGGGCAAATCTCGACTCAACATAATTGGCGGCGGAAAAGCGGATTGCACTAGGGCTGGATTGCCTGAGCCGTATGCAAATTGAACAAATTCAGTTTACCGAAAAACACTCACTGATCCGCGGGGCTTCGCTTTGTTGGTAGCTCGGATTTCTCGACAAATCTCCCCCTTCCGAAGCGGATGACTGGAAACGAATGGATATCCCAACGGTTCGGTTGTGTCGCGCAATTATTTCCGCATCTCAATCATCTGCATAGCATTCGCTTGTGAAAGTGTTTCTGCATCAGTGCCTGTTGAGTGTGTGTGTGTGTGTGGGTGAAATAGCCAAATAGTTTACCGGTAGATACTATCCGAAGGGGAAATATTCAGTGGTACGCCTGGTGTGACTCGCGGCCTACTTAGCTACGCTGGGATCGAGGTCGGCACCCAGATGGCATCCCCGTAAAGTTATCCAGTTGGACAGCTACGTCATCGGGTAGTTGTCACTCCTAGAAGTAAAATTCCCACTGCGGACGGAAGATATCGAGTAAATACAAGTCTTGTGATTCCCCGAAAGAGATGGAGTTTATTCTATACCTACATTTTGTGTGTGGTCCCCTAGACTGCACCGACTGTATCCTCAGAAAGGAAAGCCAGATACTCCCTTTGTCTGGAAAGAATTTATCAAGTGGGTGACTACTCACCCACCGTGTCTCAAAAAACATCCAACGCCACTCAAAATATGTGTATGTAACGGGATAGTCCATCTCCAGTCAGAAACATATATAGTGAAGAAGAAGAAACATTTTCTGCCTATTCTGAGAAATTGTACTCTAGAAAGACCAACCACACCTTAAATAAGTTAACAGAAAAAAAAACGAAGTCTTGGTCCCCCTGCTGAGTGACGGTTAGTAACCTCTAGCACTGCTCAGCTTACAAGACTCTCCCCCGAGTTGGTTTCATTAAAGCAGGAAATGTTTTAGGTTTTGCTTAGTGCATAACTCTTACTATATACCTGAATTTTTACCGGAATATTCAAGCGATGGAGAGAGAGTCAGAGAAGCAGGGGAGGTGCTGTGTGAATTCCATTTCCTCTAACTGAAGGACAGTTGTTATTGGAGAGCATCCTACAAACAGACAGTAAGAAACAGGGCTTGTTTGTTGGTCGACCTACTGGTCGATGAAGGTGTCTGTTGGGCACCGTGTCCACTGCAATTGTGGTGAAACTTCAATGATTGACAAGGGGCAAAACAAATGGTTATTGATTATCTATCCGTGGGTTCTTGGTCGTCCACTTCTGCCGAACAAAAAATGGGAGCATCATCTGGAAGTTGGTATTCGTAAATTTGGAAATCTTTGTTGATGCCTGTTTGCCAGAAACGTTTATGGCATCACTCGGAGGCTTCTAAAAAAACGGATAGGAAGGTAGCAAAGAAAAACAGGAATCCGTCAAAGACGAACGATCGAACGATCTCGGGGAAAGTGGGTTAGCCTGGCCAAAGTGGTAACTAACAGGTCTGGACACTTCGTTAAATCGAATTCACCTCCCAAGAGCGTTGTTGTAATAAAAAAAATCACAGACAACACAAAATACATTCGGTGTTTTTCAGTCCAGATAACTGCATTACACACTGCATTACACAGTTTGCAGTGTCCAAATGACCGGCAATATCTGGATTTCCAGGTCAATTCTTCATGAGCGTTAGACGACATCAGTTCGTGGGTCAACTGGGAGTTACTTCCTCATAAGTACAACACCATAACAAACCAGTCACTGTGTACTTAGAAGGGGAGACAGGTAAGCACCCCGAAATCGTCAGACTCGGTTAAAAGGCATGCTGATTTCTCCAATTGTCTGGAAGGCTGACGGTCATAGATATTAACCTCAGGATACTGGCTAACGTACTTAAGTGGTAGTCCATATAGGCTGCCCCACGGCGAACGTTTTAATACTCGGCGCTGCAGAGCAGTCAGCAAGTCGAAGATCTACACCAGATCGTCTTCATAGCCACTGTCAGTGGCTAAGTAGGATTTATGGTATTCAATTATCCCGCAGGTCGTGAGACCAAGTTCAGAGCAAAATTCTCTCTCTCGGAAAAAAACCCCCTAATGGGTTACGTGAATCATGATTCAGCAGTCATCTTCACCACAGAAGAAGCCTTCTCCCGGGGAAAGTCGGGTCTCCCTGATTTTCTGAAATAGCCTTCACAGAATAGGGGAACTTGTCGGCCCGTTTATCTTCTATATTCAATCATCCGCCGACGGAAGGTTCTAAATCGTCAAGTAAACTACTATTCAGCTATGTTAGGGTTCTCCCATGAGTTCCTGGTGCAAATTAGATAAAACTCTGAAGCATTGCTTCACATGTAAAAAAGGATAGCAGGTAAGACGGAGCTTCTCGCAGGGTCGAATTGCGCGACAATTTTCGACTGAACAGATGTGTTATGCACCATCTTACGCAGTTATGCTCAACTGGAATAATCGTTGCATTCAGTAGTAAGCTATTTGGACAGTCTTGCACACAGATATCGGGTTCCAAGTTGAAGTCATCAGGTTTCCGAACTTAGGGAACCATAGTTCACTGGTGCTCAGGGTCTAGGGCTGGTCTAATCATAAAGTGTCCTAAAATAATGCCTCATAAACAGTATGTATGAGATGTTAAGAGTTTTGTGAGTAGTATCTCAACTTTAGTTGGCCCTAACGCCCGAGCTCATGACCTTTCAGTCAGTCAGGATCGACGGAACTTGAAGCCAAGACAATAAGTGTTTTTCAATCACCAGATCAATTCTGGGTGATGGTTTCGTAAATGGGTGACGATACTTGTCTAAGCAAACTCCCTTCTGTCACCGTAAATGTGTGCCAACCTTAACTCAATAGGGAGTCCCTTCTGGCTCGGTTTATTTTAAATCTTCTGTGATTCTTCTCCTCAGAGACTGCATAAACATGCTTTGGTTATATGCTGAACTGTAGCAAAGTCACAAATAGCAGTTGCCCTCCCCACCTGAGAAGCACCAGACCCACTACCCGATGAGAATACTGAAAGACAGTCCACTGGAGTTTTGAGAATCACATAGAGTAAGGTCACATCTGTTCCAAACCCGGGAAAGGCGTATCTTACAGAGTCAGGCCACAACAGCGATTACTCTCCCATAGAAGTGTGCGCGGGTTCGAGCTACTTATTCTCTTTCCTTTGTCTCTTGGTCAATCCGCGTTAGTTTTTCTCAGTGGTTCACCTCAGCTGCATACCGATAGTGCAATGAGTCTCTTGGTTTCGATATTGCTTCACACTGAGCCGATTACTTTGAATCCAGCCTGCACTGAAGGTTCTAGTTCCAAGTTGCATAGAATTCACATTCCTCTCGAATGGGACTCACGGCCTCCACCGTTTTCACCTGTGCACACGCTAACCTCACGCGTGTTGACTAGCTACGCGAGCGGCGAATCTCTGAGCCGAGTGGAGTGGGAGGGAGTTTGCGACCGGCGGTGTTCTATCACCGCCACCGGCCCACGTCGGGTATCGAGAACACATGGAAATCCGACTTTGGGGACTGTGCCAGAGTAGAGCAGGATTTTATCCTCCTAGTAGACCAAACGTCCTGGTTTTTTGAAGTCGTTTTCATAAGCACTTAGTGACTCAACTGAAAGGAATTCGATACGGCTTCTGGTTGAACGCCTGTCAGCGAAACTACATAAACGCAGTTCAAACCCGGGAATGAGCGATTCCGAGAACAATTCGCAAGAAATGAACTCAAGTGTAGTGTTGTACCTGTGTTGTGGAGCGACTAGAAATTCTACAGAGTGTACCCCCTTTGCCAGTATCTAGCAACGCGTTTTTATCAGCTGTGTGGGGGGTCTTGTGGGCATCACAATCTTAATTTATGAAACTACTGTTAAGACCGTTCCCAGAATCCGATTTCCCTGTGATTTTTGACTAATGTACAAAGTAGGTTGTTTAATGCGATCTAAAAAAAATGAAATCTCACAAGTGGACATCCACCTGTTTCATGGAATAACATGGAATAACTGATCTAAGACATGTTGAATGTTTTGTTCATCACCCGGGTGTAATCAACATTCCAGTGTTGAACATTTTTAAGCTTTTTTGGGGATATTTATTGCCTATAATGAGACACCGCCCGGTAACCAGAATAACTATGCATGTACGGTTGGGAGAGAATTATAACTAATCAGCCAACCATACTCTCAAATAAGGAGCTGCAGACGAAAGAAATAATCTTACAACCGTCCATCAAAGAAAACCAGGTGCTACGTTGTAGTGGGATGGACTTTTTATCACTGATGAGGTCTATGTGCAGGTCATGAACTGCGAATACTCAGTAGTCCGCCAAAGAGGGTGTTGTCTTCCATACTCAGTTCAGAGTGTAGCAAGCATGGAAGTGGCCACTCTTTTCCTTGTCAGAGGAGTCTGGGTGCCTTCGGCGCGATTCACCTTCCAGGATGGAATCAACGTGATCCCTACGGTGCGCGGTTGATGACGCTGCAAGATATGATTGCTAATCAATTACAGAAGCGTTGCTGTTGTTTGTTTCTCTCCAGATTTTCTAAAGAAGGTGTAGGCGTCCGGAAATGTTTGTAGTATGTCGGTAGTAAGTCAATTTCCCACCCACTTTCATCCTTTGTGTCAAAACAAAGCTTAGACAATCATGGTTACACAGTAGCAAAGCGTCAGTGCTAGGCACTGGTGTTGTGCTACTGATGATGATGATGATGATGATGATGATGATGATGATGATGATGATGATGATGATGATTTAATAGAATGGAAACGAAAGAATAATTGCGGGTTGACTGAATACCTGCTTCCGATCACAAGAATTGTCACCTGCTTCGTGGAACTGCGAGACACAAGACAATGCGAACATTAACGGATAGGCGTACACCAAGTATTCTGTAGTTTCAGCCCTTACAATCAATGAATAAACGAAAAATTCTATAGTTAACCGGTTTTATGTAGACAACAGGCAATCTAGTGGCAAAAGACAATTTTGTTTAGAACTGGCAGACCCCATCAGCTGCGCTCTTCTCATCTTTGTCCTTTCTATTTCGGTGACTAATAGTGGCCAGTCAGGAATGTTAGAGAAGAACTGGCTTCATGTAGAATGAATAAATTACCTTCACACAGTGATTTTTACATGAAAAAATCAGGCTGTCTAGATGACAACGCACATAAATACCGTCTCAGAATGCAGTCAATATTATATATAGCCTTTATGGACTTTTCATTTTGCAGCAAGTGACTGACACCTCAAGTTTTGCTGTTATTTGGGTACTCGGAACTGTGACTAGTGTTTAGCTTCTTGGATTTATACTTTAAAGCGTGCAACTGTACGCAAATATAGCATGAAATTTATTCATCATCTGCCGTTCGCAGTTTATGAGAAGGGACCACGGCTGGCAGATCATTTTAGTGAAATTGGTAGTGAGAAAAATCGAACGGTTTTATGGTTGTTTATTGAACACATGACACAACTATTTTGCCTGCACAAGCTGAACTACATTGCACTGATTTTGTGCCCTTTGAGTCAACTCGTTTTTTACTATTATTTTCGGTTGTTGTACTGTAATGTGATGTCGTAGTAGGCCTGGTCTAGGTATGCATTAATTTAACACAACCAGCTGAGGACGGCTGGCCTTATTCAACATGGTCCATTCGACTAGCAAATAAAATTAAGCTACTCATAAACGTCAAGTAGGCAGAGTATTTCGTACTGTTGCCGGTCCTTGGTGAAGGATGCATCAAAAACCTAAGCAGCGCATGAAGCCCATGTAATAATTATACACGTAAGCCGCTACTCTTTATTTGCCTCTCAAGAAGGTGGATTTTAGCCTTGCCACGGTGTTACGTACGCACCACATAACACATGGTCAATGCATTAATCTTGTACCAGCCGACTGCGCAACTTCAAAGGTCGTGTCACGATAGCCCACGTTACTGTATCCGGAGACAATGACCAAGTCATGTAACCTAGGCTTGACTACAACCTTTTAACAGCTCTCTCTGAAACGTACCACACAGTCGTAACTGTGACTGACTGAGTGTTATTCATAGAGTTCCCAATAATTTCAATAATTACATCAAGAACACTAGGATGTATTGTGACTTTCAATCGATATTTGTTTTCTGATTAAGTAATACGAGCATTTTTTGGCCCGCGACTACTAAAGTGACACATAGGGTGCAGTATTTTACAGGTCTACTTTGATTTTGATGTACCAAAAGTACCTGCAATGTTCCCTCCAGTTAAGGGGATAGGACTAAGTGATGTGGATCCCGTGATTGAAGGATGAGCGGCGCTATATCCTGTTTAAATCCGAGTTAATCACACTGATGATCAGCCACTCGTGGCCAAACCACTAAGTGTTCAAACTAATAGCCGGGAGGTCGCGGGTTCGAGGCTCTCCGGAGTTTCGTGAGTTTCGCGCACTGCTGACGATTCCCAATAAGGATGAAACCGCTTCTCGGCTTTTCAGCGAAAAAAAAAACACGAAATAAGTGTATTCAAAGAAACGTAGTTGTCAGTAGCAAGAAAGATTGAAGTTCTTCCGATGAGTAATGCGGGAAATGCAGACATCTGCGGTTATTCAGATACTGAGAGTACAGACACATCTGTTAGGTAAACACATCAGTAACCACCAAGTCTGTGCTTTGTAGGCGGAGTAGTGTGTCCGACCAGATCAGCAGTAAATTACAGTGCTTCAACCGCCAAGCATTCTGAGTGAACGAGAGAGTATGCAGGGAACATGCGGTTAGTCAAGCTAGTGCATTGTTATCTTTCCGAGATTTTTGTGCCTATCTGAACCGTCGCCCAGGGAATGTTGCAGTTTCGTACTTAAAACCCATGTATCACCAAATCGCTTCTAGCTTTGTTCGAGCTTTAAATTCTATCGTCTGTTTCCCTTGACAGTGTCACTGAATCCCTAAACGAACACGGATTCGAACTTTGATTGCCCTACGACGCACCGAGGCATTGCATCCCTTGGACGTTACCACTTCTGACTGCCGGTAACCACATCGAACCGAACTAGGTGAGCGAAGTAAGTCTTTGAAAATTCTTGGGCCCTGGTTGGGATTATTTGTTGCAACTCTTCACTCGGTTTGTACTGCTTACAAGGTGAGTTGGGTGCAACGCTGTCGAGTCACACCTGATTGGTTCTGGCAAAAGGTGTTCCCTGTTTTGACGCATGCATGCTTGTTGTCCAAACAAAGGAATCTGTCTGCATGTGTGTCAGTCGCTTTGGCAGTTATACATGACTTTATCACGTCTTTATGCATTGTGAACTCTGTAAAGTTTTTAAACTTGATTTTTCCTGTTCTTACTGCTTTCCCCGTCCGTACAATTGTAGATTTTTGATGCGCAAACAACATTTCACTGTGAACTCCGGTATCTCCCCTATTTCCTCCATCTTTCCTATCTTGTCCTGTTTTCTTAGTTAGTACGTTAGTACGATCACTCGTTAGTCATTTATTCCAGCCTGGAGAGGACTCTGGCGGACAAAAGCTTGGCTATCCTGGGTTTCCCTTATTCCAAACCGTATGGTCAACTGGACAAGCTAGGATGAGGTGAGCACCTTGTATATCCACACTAATCAAGTATGCATTGATTTCCGAGTTTTGCATCCATGACTTTTAGTTAAGCCTTTTCAATCATTTTGGATGGAATTAGTTAACAAATAATTGATTGCCACTCATTCTGCCTCGACGAAATGTCTCGCTTGCAACGACATAACAATCAATACCGGAAGTTACGTTATTTTATTTTTGAATTAATCACCTGACAGGGCATTTGAGGCTGCACCTTGTGAGATGCGCATACCGATGGTGAGAGACACCTTGTCAAGCGTTATTTCTCAGAACTGCCGTCTGCAGTCGTAGGATGCTTGTGGATTATGAATTGCTGTGGATGATACAGAAGCTTAGCAAGTAGGTTTTGCATGATCCGAATCGATATTCCTGGACTAACGTACGCGAAAATATATGCAGTGGTAATGCTCTCAAAATGTTCATATTTATTCGCCCCAGTTGGTTAGCTGAACAATATTGAACAGGTTCGCGAAATACACTCATTTGCATACCAATTTGGTTTTGACCGGAGGCTCACCTGGAACCTAGCTGCATCTCTCGCGAATGATGTTTTTAAACAAATGAACGTGCTGCACCGGGCCATCTCATGTCTCAGTTGGTACGAAATTCGGGTTATCGCGATACACGTGTATACGTAATACACTACTCATAAGATCGAACAGTTTTCAGCAACTTTATGAGTAGTGTATTGAACACGTTCATTATTTGCAGGCCCAGGGTTAAAATAACTCGAAGATCACCCGGGATTTCATCAGAGGAGAATACTGACATATAAGGAGCGTAAAACAAACCATACTAGGAACTTTGATAAAAGAAAAAATTTTGCGGAATACTGTGAAAAATTTGGCGACCATGTGTAAGAAGATCGGACCTCATCAATTGTGACGTCCTAACGAAAGAATCATACTGATTTGGGGAACTACTTGCTACAGAACACTATAGAAGTAGTATTCACTGTGTCTGCAGAGAATAGGACTCCAAAGAGAATAGATTTTCACTCTTCTAATCCAGTAGCATGTTCTCTCACTATCACCCTGATAAAGACTACTTACGAACTGAGAGGGAGAAGGGCGAAATCCAGACAAAGGAATTAGAAAGGGATGCGTCAGTCAAAAACAAGTTCCATTTGGCGCGAACACCTTATATGATGTATTGGTTTTCCCCCTTACTTTCCAGCTTACTTGCTTACCTGCCTACTTACTTGCTGGTCAATTTTCTTATCCAATTACTATCCTTTTTAGTGACTTACCGTTTTAACTACTTACCCATTCATTTACTTACTTGTTAGCTAATTATTTCACTTATGCGTTCGGCAGCCTCACGGCTTAGGTGTTGAATAAAACTCACCTGAAACATTATGTTAATATAAGGACTATCTATTTCTCTCAAATGAAAGAGTATATGCGCCCTGTTAATTTCGGTGTGCGGTCTCTGAGAACCAAATTTCCAATAATGTGTGTGACTGTCTTCACGTTCCAAAAGATGGGAATGTATTTCAACAGAGTAAAGTAATGAGAGTAAATGAAAACCCACAAACAAGCACTGATTTTCGAACAAACACACCTGGCTTCATACCTTTCTGGAACGAGAACAGATGAGCAAATCAGGAAGGCGCAGACAGGGAGCACATGTTTGCACCGGACGTTTATAGGAATTTAGAGATTTTGGTGTGTTTGGTAGGAGCACTTATTTAGGAGATTCCTCACGTCAAACCATTCAATTTCCTGGCACTGCCACTCAAAATTGGGACGATTCTGAGACACTCCATCATCATCATCATCATCATCATCATCATCATCATCATCATCATCATCATCATCATTCATCATCATCATCATCATCATCATCATCATCATCATCATCATCATCATCATCATCATCATCATCATCATCATCATCATCATCATCATCATCATCATCATCATCATCATCATCATCATCATCATCATCATCATCATCATCATCATCATCATCATCATCATCATCATCATGGAGGACAACATATCAGTAGTATATATTGATGCTTTCACGGCTATAACCGTGAAAAAACGCCCAGAAAAGAGTGGAGGCTTAATATAAACCGTGTTATGTCCTCATTTATCGTAAGCCCACCGAGCAAAGACACGTGAGTTTTAGGTAGTCTAAGCAGGTGTAGCTTGCGTGCCACTTGAACCGCTTACGTGGCGTCTCCTGTAGGGTTTCCAGCTTTGTGCAATATGAATTCCGAGAATTCCAGCCAGGAAGATGCACATATCCTAGATCACCTAGTCTGATGGTAGCCGCCTTTTTGCGTCCTTCGGAGGTTGAAAGCAGAGTATTTTCTCCAGGTGGCCTTTTGACTTTTGTAGTATATGTCGCAACCAAACAAACTATAAGCACTCTTTTGCAAATCAATTTGATTTTGCGAGAGACTCACCTGGAACCCAGCTGAATCTCTCGTTTGTAATGTCCCCAGGCAACTGGATATATTGCACCAGACCGCCTCATGTTTCAGTTGCTACGGTATTCGAGATATCAAAATACATGTATAGACGTAATGCACTACGCATAAGGTCTTTGAAAATTCTTCGACAGCCTGGAAACATCACAAACGGGAGATTCATCTGTGTTCCAGGTGAGTCTCTCGCAAAACCAAATTGATTTGCAAATTAGTGTATTTCTGAGAAGCAGTCCAATTTGGGTTCAAGTAGAACATAAGTTTGACGGGAACTCGGAGACTGCGTCTACCTGATGAGCCCCAAGAAACCGGGTCGTGGGCTGTCGAGGAATTTTCAGCAACCGTATAAGTAGTGCATTACGTATAAACTATAAGCAGTATAGATGAAGAACAGAATCCACCCGATGAGTGAAACTTCCATCTGCAGAGTCGTCACTCGACTAGCCAGTCAGCACGTGAACACGTGATGTGGTTTCCGTTATTGAACGATGAATGTCACTATATCCTGCCCAGTGAGAGTCACCCACACTGCCAATAAGCCACTAGTGGACTAACGGTTGATTGTTCGAGCTACTAGCCGGGAGGTCGCGTTTCTAAATCCCCTGGAGTTTCGTGAGTTGCGCTCTGCTGATGAGTCCCAATAGGAATGAAACAGCTGTCCAGTGTTTCTCGGCTTTTCGGTATAGACTGGCTTCGCCTACAGGATGAAAGCTCCATTGAAAAAAACCAAACCTTCTTGCATCACCAGTATGTCCTACCCATCTTCAGCTGCCTAGTTTTACCTGCTGCTCCAATGATCACCAAATACCCGCTTACGTAGAGCTTCACTCGTGAGCACGGCCAATACATGGAGACGCTGACGATCGTTTGAGGTTAAGCCTAATATCCAAGGGTGACTCAAAAGCACAGATCTACCGACCAGAAGCGCGTCCTATAGCTTTCATTTTGCCCTACCAACATGCTGGAAAGAAGAGCAAGCAAGGGCTGTGATGACAAGATTTCTGGCCACCTGCATAGTTGGGATTCATCCGCCCTAATGTCCCCTCTTTAACGAACTGAGAATCGATTGCTTATACGGGATGAAACCAATTCTTTGGATAGCACAACCTTACAAGTACTATGGCGCCATCATTTCTGTCGCGACCGAAGTTCCTTGGCTCTTTCATGGTAGGAAGGCATTAAATATGGACGGTCAAACCAGTTTTAAGCCCTCCAATCATAGTTATAACTTCATTGTTTTTTTGACGTCGGCTGTCAGACGGTTTTTGCCTGCACTTAATCGGTTTAAATACGGAATAAACCACCATTCTACACCTTGTCAACATATCGTCTTTCATCAAAATTAGATGTAGGTGTGCAACAAAGTGCCTGGACATATCGATTTTTCGGGAAAATGTATATCTAAATTTGTCGGCTCTTTTGGAAAATCGTATTCTAAAAACGGAAGCCAGCATTTTTGAGGAGAACTCTTACTTGTCACACAGAGATACTTCTTTGCCGGACAGTTCATGGCCTAAAGAAAAAATTTCAAATTTTTGATTTGCTCTTGTTTAATAAAAATTCAAATTTCTAAGGTATACGATGACGCTAGAAATTACGATGAAAAACACTTTGTCCCTAAGTGTTGTCCAAGTTGTTCCCACAGACTTGTTAACTGAGACCTGTTACTATCTTTGAAATCTTGATCTATAAAGACGTTTTTTCGGATTACAAAAGAAATACCTTTCACTGTGACTCAATAGTTTTGTATCTTTTTTTCCTGTATGTCTCATAATGGCCAGCAGTTTCGAATGCCCGATTCCTCGTCAGTGCACACAGTTGTCATGGCTTCAGTAATCAGGAAGACTTTATTGTTTTTCGCCTCAGTAGTTAACCACCCTAGCTGACTTCGGTTCTACGGGCTTTTGTTGCACGGACCACGTACATACTAGTGTGTTTTCGACATCTGAGATCACAAGGCTTTGCAGACTCCAGTCTGGTCCTGGAATTTCTCATCTATTCCAGTCATTTGTCACGCACGAGTGACGGGAAGAGGATCATTCTATGCCTTGTCCTCTTCTCAAGTAGGATGAAGCAAACTGATCATGACTGTCGACCGTTCATCCGATTTTTCATCCTATGCTGTACTACTAACACCTTGTAAGTAGCAGGAAAATTGCGGAGTTGAACGTGCGAATGACATCAAAGTAGCGAAACACACTCATTTGCAAACAAATTTGGTTTTGCGAGAGACTCACTGGAACCCAGCTGAACCTCTCGTTTGTGATGTTTCCAGACAACTGAATGTGCTGCACCAGGCCGCCTCATGTTCCAGTTGCTACGATATTCGAGATATCGCGATACATCTCAGAACTATCTAGTCAGGGGTAGATACATGAATATCTTGAACTATGAGCCGGCCTGCGTGTGGCAGATTCGATTGAATATTATCGTAAACAAGGGAATGGCCTGAGTTTCGGTAGACTCCCATTTTGACGACATTCTGATTCACGCGTGAATATCCAATTCCACTATAGATTTTTCCGCTAAAATGTACCGATAAAAGCCTTGTTTATCTCCGCCAACCCATCTAAGGCAAACATTCTAAACCGGTCCCGTTAAAATTCGCTCAGGACGAGTATTTCCCTTCTTTAACGAATGGTGAGCATTGCTCATCGTTCGCAATTCCACATAAACCCGTCATTGATTCCAAAACTTACCTAGGAGAATGTATTACGTGAGTAACCTTCAAAACCTTTGGATTTAAATGACATGCATTTGAGGACTTTCTACTTCTTGTCTCTCTATTGTCCGCTTCATTCTACATGGCATTTCATTTTTTAAACGGTTTTTAAAAAAACCGACCATCTTGAATTTTTATTCTGATTTTCTAGTTCACTATTCCTTTGGACTCGCACGTACTCACACTCTCGCGCTCGCTTGTTCGGAATATAGCTGTTGTGTTCCCTTCTCTGAGTCTTTTTTCCCGGCACTAGGCACTGGAGCGGGTCAGCAATCAGATACAGCAGATTAGCGAATCAGCAGACATAACAGTAAGAGTCAACGCATACGCTTATGATGGGAGGCAGACCATCGCTACAGGGTGAATTAAACCCTCATACATATCTGAAGCCTCAAACAGCGTCGCACATGGTCACGATAAGTAACTCAGTTAAATGAAAACCTGCGTGGTCATCAGGATGAAAGTCAATTTTTGTCAGGTTTCTGGCAGGGTCGTTGGGCTTTATGACTTAATACAGCTTGGCGAATTTATGGTTTCAAGTAAAAGAACCCCCCACTGGGCCGTTGACAATTCACACGCAGTAAGGTAAAAACGCTGCATTATGTCCAGACTAGTTACGTGTTGAGAAAATGGGAATCATTCACACATGTATACACTCCCAGCGACAATGTACGATGCGTCATGTTATCTGTTAGTCTACTGAACTCACGGCAAGATATCAGTAAAATATTTTTTGCAAAAATTAAATGGACCGATCTATTAAATCCGTTACTTCTGACAAATAAAGTACCTACACACATTACTCAACCACCCAACTTGGTGTAATTTACACGGAATATACTGCAGATGCTATTTCACACCTGACGAACACTGAGGAGCGTTAAAAAGGGGGAAGAGTTTATTTCGTGTCTTGCCTCGTAAAATGGTAACCGCCTGCAAATCAGTTTCACAGATTTCGTAATAAACCCCATGGGGTGCGCCTTCCATGAGACCCGAGGCGGAATTACGAGGAAACCACATACTACTCGTATGCCTCATCAGTAGTGTCCGCCGTTACACTGATAGCGTTGACCGTGAAAAATTGAAAGGCCATCAAAGGAGCAAAGAGAGATTTGGTTCAGACGGATGACTACGCAAAAAGCACTTCGTTGTTTTACTACCTGGATCACCCGCGACAGGAAATTGACGCGAGGGGTTTCGGATACTACAGGTGGTTGATTTTCATCTGCAGAAAAAGTCGTAGCGTAAGCCTGTCTTATACGTGAAGTAATCAGCCAGAATGTAACTTTTTTCAGTCAACGGAGTGAGTCATTTGTCCTGTAAGGCACGTAGTGCACACAAAATTGACTTCAACAGCTCCTAAAACTGTATTCATACGATGCATTGAAATGAATCACCACCATGAACTACTCTTGTTGACTACGTTTATTCGTGACTGGGTGCTGTCGAGTGGTGTATGGTGCATGGGCTCAAGGACTTCGCATAAGTGGAGTAAATATGATGGTGAGCCGTCGAGATGCTCGTACTGACTTACTAAATATCGGTGGGGCGTTGTTGGATCTGTCGGGTTCACATTCGAGGACAAAGAGTCATCCTTTTGTCCTGGCACAATCATTTTGGTGACTTCACACCAAAGAGTGCTAGTAAACTACTGTCAAGCAGGTTTCAGGCGATCGTGACCCTACCTGACTGGAAGTCCTGAGAGACGGATCAGTCGATCAGCACAACCAGGACACTTGGTGAGGCGTCGACCAAACCAGTCATATCACCTATGATTGAACCAACTGAGCTGCGTCCAGCGTTCACCGGTGATGTAGTGGTAACGCGCTCGCCTTGAATGTCAGATAGCCCGGGTTCAAACCCTTGCAAGGACAAGCAGATGCATTGCTAATGAACTCTAATAACAGTGAAACTCGAGCCCCGATACCTCCGTCGTTTAGTGTGGACTCATCAGAAGAATTGAGCCAAGACAGGGAAAGAACGAGAGTGGAGTGAATGTCAATGATGGGGTGCCCCGTCCTCCCCAAAAGGTGCTTTCCTTTCTGATAATTTGGATAGCAAACCTAATAAATCGTCATCTGTGAGTCTTGGTTGAAACCAAAGTAAAATGCACATAAACGCATTTTCTATTAAAAGTCTTCACGCAAGTGACATTTGATCCGGTTTGAACCACTTCACGTTAGGATTCTGTTCAATCTCAGTTCTTTCAAAGTCTTCTGGGTTCCAATCTGCCAACTCTCCTGTGACCAAGGTGAATTTACCTCATGATATAAATGAGCGAAACTCAAAACTGGATTTGGCCGCCTTTGAGCCCTTCAGGTTTAAATGATCATAACTAGTGGTATATCACCTTCTTTCAGGCGCTGCTACATAGCCATCACGTAGGTGAGAGAGATGGAGCCTCTTGCACACACCGGCAGTGCAGTCTATTCATACTCAAAAGCTCAGCGCCCCTAAACACCGTGCAAATCCGACTGTACTCCGGAAACGGTAAACTCCCCGGGACCGACTCATTTTGTTCAATGGGGACAGCACACTGGTCTTCCCATTCTCTTTGAGCTTGGTTAGATATTGAAAGTTACTCAACCCCCTGTCATGAGGAGGCCGCAAACTGAAACAAAACACACAAAAGGAAACTTTTTGCACTGGACTCTTAATGCCAGTTCAAAATTTTTGTAACAATCGTGACGATTACTTCTCCATTCTTGACGTATCTTCATAATATTGTTCGCTATCTGGGCAGCATAGTTTTGTATGGGTACCTTTTGAAACAACTTATCATCCAGGATACTGGCGATGGGGCTGGACAGGTAATGGTTCAAGGGTTGATTGTCATTTTCCCAGCACCTTCCCTCAAAATGGAACGAAAAATATCCTTGCCAACCAGGTTAAGACAGTCTCCAATTATCACGCCAAAATATTTCAATGGACGCTCGTTCTCAGAAGAAATTGCGTGCCGCGATACATTTGTACCTTCCTAACGAGATATTAGTAAGTTCCCGAGAATAGCCGGTAGACCGTTCGTGTACTAGTAAGTTCCGGTTGACGGGTTAATGGCTGAACGGTCTCCTTTTCTCCTAACCTGCGGTGTGAGTACATCTCATTCACCTCAGTTACTCGCATTCCGCTAATGCCAAGTAGTGATAAGTTGTCAATAAAGCTGTACTTACGTACAAAAGTCATGTTTTTCGTCAGCGGATTATTTCCAAGGTTCATTTTGTTGAATGCGGCCGAGAGACGCTGATTTCTTGAAATGGGAGCCACTGGAAAATCTGCTGTTCACGATGCTTGCTTGTTTGCGGCAAAAACGAACGCAAGAAAGTACGATTCATTCACTTGATGAATAGAACTACAACCCCCTGACACAAATAAACCCTAACAAATCATTCATTAATAATAAATGAAAAACATCGGCAAGGTTGGGCATTAAAGATACGCATCAATTGTCGGACATGAAGCAAGAGTTTCACCGCCTTCCATTGTGCTCACATTGGAAATCACTCTTTTCAAAGTCAATCATTGGCAGCCTCTGTGTCATAACTCTTCAAGTCGTTTTTTTTACTTCTCCAGAGGATGCTGTGGAAGTCTCCTCTTTTCAGTTTTCTTGCATCAAACATGTTAAACTGAATAAAAGGTTCAAAACTTTTCAGTTTAGATCACTGCTTAGGAGTTCGAACACGAAGTGAGTGATTGGACGAGTCTGTCCGACTAAGGTCTTGCACACGGCAGTGAGGCGTCAAGGTCAACAGCAATGTTGCTGTCTCTGATGATGATGATGATGATGATGACAACAACGACAAAGGTGCCGCGGGATGAAACCTGGTATTTTATTAAGGCCCGACATCTTCAATCACAGGCCGAAATGAAATCAAACAGTAAGGTAGAACTATATGTCCACTAAGGACCTATACTTTTGCGCACTGGTTGAATACTATCACCTGGGCACTCATCAATATATTATTTACTGCTAAGCCTCTGAAGAATGTGGGCAGCTCTCTTTTTTTAATCGATAAACAGTTGCATTTCTCGAATTCATATCATGTTTCTTTCATACTTGGACGCCAGATTGTGTATGCTGTGACAAACATTTGTTTTGGAAATTTCCTTGGTGTGGACAGGAAACCGGGTAAAACCACATTTGGAGTTCTTGTTTATGACACTACGATATTCGAGATATCGTGGTGTATTTTCTTGACGGAACACTACTCTTGAGGTTGCTGATAACCCTTCGACACCCCTTGACCGATTTCGTCCTTCTTGGGTCTCATCCGATAAACGCAATCCCCGAGTTTCCGTCAACCTGATGTTACATGTGAACGCAAATCGCTGACAGTTCACGAAATACACTCATTCGCAAACTAATCTGGTTTTAAGTGGAGACCGCTTACTCCCAGCCCAATATCTCGTTTGTACTGTTCTTCGGCTGAACTTGCTGAACAAAGATGGCCTAGTGCTTCACTTGACACGATGTTCCAGATATCAAAGACTGATGAGAACTCCTTCATGTCCAACTAGGCGAGAGATTCAGTAAATGGGAAGGCAAATTCCCATATGTTCACTTGTATACTCATTCATGGAGGAACGTCGATTAGAAGTTGAGAGCCACATCATTCAAAAAAAAATTTCATTATTGGCAAACAAAAACTCCAACATTTTTGTTTCATTGTCTCGACACACACACACACACTGGTTTCGCTCGGCAGTCCTCTATGAGCTAGCCAAGTTCGCTAGCCCGTCTAGCACCGATCGATTCCATGGCTGGCCAACCAACATTCAAACTCAGTCAGTTCACTATGCCCGGAGAGGCTATTGACCAGAATTAACTGCCTAACTTTTATCCTTTCCTGTTTGGCTTCCCAAAGATTTATGGTTTTAGTTACCTGGTAGTTGATTTCATACGTTATGAAATCTTTTTGAAACCAAATTCGTTTCGTCCTAGTCAGTCAGTCAGTCAGTTACAGCACCTTGTTTATATCAATCTAGACATGGAAAATCTACCCACCCGCAAATACACGCATACTCCGTTTTTCGGCTTCTTTTCAAACATCGCTTCAAATAGTATCCCCCACGCCATTCGGTCTTCTGCTGGAAAAAGTATCCAGCTGGTGAAGAAAACAACTCAGGCGCCGGAAAATAGCATACACTGCGTAGGACACAAAAGTTCTGCGATCCAACATTTCAAAACAATCCTCTAAAACGGAACACACTACTCGTGGACCTACTGAAACGCTTTGAGATTCAACGATCAGTTTCGACTTTTTTTTGGACTGAACACAGTCCCCCAGGGTTTCGCCGAACTTGAATACCATGTTACTGATAACTAAGTTAACGTGGTAACGCAAAAACCCAAGTATTATTCTAGTGAAATGAAACATACATCGGGCTTTCTGGTGGAGAGTATCATGAACGAGAGATCGTGATGTATACCCCAGCTTAACACCAGCTTAATCTGCTTGGTTGTGAATCGTCCGACTACTGTTTAATCCGAAGACAAAATCACAATTTCCTCAGTCCGGTACCTACCTGGTAGTGAAACGTTTTCCTCTCTGATTCACTCAGCAAGATCTACCACACATTTCGCGGCAGTAGGGTCATCTGCAGTAGAATCGCAGTTCTCTCGTCTACATGGGCGTTTGATGACCAGCTTTGCGTGATAACATCGAGGCTGTTTTTTGTCCGCAGGGTTTAGGGGTTAGATGTTTCTGACCAACAGCAATACTGTCCGTAAATGGGCACTAGAATTGAAGTAAATCACCCTTGTATATACGTAATGCACTACTTATAAGGTTGCTGAAAATTCTTCGACAGTCCACGACCGGTTTCGCCCTTCTTGGGGCTCATCAGGTAGGCGGGAGATTCAGCTGTGTTCCGGGTGAGTCTCTCGCAAAACCAAATTGATTTGCAAATTAGTGTATTTCTCGATAAATCATCCTTTTTCACCCGGTAAAAATTCATTTTTCATAGGAAGGATTGTAAACTTTTAAAGAGAATTTTGACCGCAAAAATAGACTATAACTAAAAAAAATGGCCTGCCTAGAGGATGCCTACCACATTCCGGTTGTAAATGAACTGTGGATTTGGTTGATCTTCAGCGTACCCCTTGCCGATGGTTAGCTTTACGAACACAATCATGAATTGCGAAATTTACCGGGACTTGACTGTTGATCAGGGTTAATCTGTTCGCTGACCCCGTCCACAACCGAGCACTGATTATACCTCGGGACGAAAAGTTTCGCAAACCAATTGCCAACCTTGGCTAACAGATTAAGTGCCACCGGTTAACACACTGCTTAACAGATCGCTTACCTGGGCATGCAGCCTAACAAATACACGCAGGTATTACCCATTCAGGACGGACAGAGACATTCTATCGATTAGTCCTTTCGGCTTCTGTTCGAACGATATTCGCTTACTAGTCAACTTTACTTTTGCTCTTATAGTCATTTTGAACTAGAATTCAGCTTACTCTGTCGCACATGAATGGGATAAGAAAAATTCGACAAATGTATTCATTTGCATACCAATTTGGTTCTCAGGGGAGGCTCACCTGAAACCCAACTGAATCTCTCGCTTATGGTGTTTTCATTTCGGCTGCGTTTCAGGTGAGTCTCCTGTGAAAAGCGAATTGGTATGCAAATGAGTGCGTTTTTCGAATTTCACGCAATTTTAGTTCAAGTAGGACATGAGGTTAACTGAAATCCAAAGGCGCGCCTACTCGATGGGCTTCAAGAAGGGCAGAACCGGTCATGGGATGTCAAAGAGGTTTCAGCAACCTTATGAGTAGTCTGTTACGTTTGTTACCGGGCGCGGCCCTGTAACATGTGTTGCAAATGGAAACACTCTTTGGGCTTATAAGAATTTGATTATGAGCTCCGCCCGTCGGAAGGTAGAATTTTTCCGTTCACTGATTATGGCAAGAAAAAACCTTGAAATGATGAGTGTACATTCAGCCGATGAAGATAGACGTCGAGGTGCAGGCAAATTTTCCCACGCTAATGTAGCATCTATCACGTTAAACAAGGCGCCCTCTGCTTCCTCTTTGCAGAATTTCGAGTCATTTTTCTCGGCGTTTCTTTGTGTTACTTCCTTGGAATTTCTCCACGCAGGATCAATAAACCACACATCTTGTCACGTGATGACCCGGCAGTTTTTTGTTTTTGTTTTTGGATCATCTTGTGTCTGAGTAGCTCTCGCTTGCTGCGGTCAGTATTTCTTTAATTTAACTTTGCTGGGATATTTTTGTCGTTTTCGGGGACTCATTAATCATGCTTCTTGATTTATCAAGGATATCTTTGCTTCAAATTTTCAAAGTGCACTCGTGATGGTGATGCTGGCGGTGGTGGTGGAAGAGTGCAGCCTGGGCGTTTTTCGTGTCTGGCCCCGGATTGAAAAGACCGATCATTTCCGTTTCGATGGCCCAACTGATAAAGACGGCAAAAGATCAAGCTGATAAAATCCCCTTCAAATATTGCAAATCCAGAGAATCCCCTTTGGTGGTGTTTCTTTTGCGGATGCAAGAAAAGTTTGTTGCACTTTGTAATACCTCGCCAAACTTTGCCAAGATGTCTAAGGAAGTTTACGGGGTCTAGTGGATAAATCGTAATCAAACACCATTTATAAGGAAATGGTCACAGGGTAATTTCTGGGGAGTTCTTCCCCTATTAGGCAGCCTTTGTTAGCTACACAAGGCAATATGATTATCAATATGAAATAATTCACAACAGTACAGTAAAACTCTGGAGTTTGTAAAGTTACTGTCACTCTTCATAGGAAGTAAAGTAATCGTTCACCCAGCTGAATCTCCCGTTTTCGATGTTTCCAGGCAACTGAATGTGCTGCACCAGGCCGCCTCATGTTCCAGTTGCTACGATATTCGAGATATCGCGATACATGTATATACGTAATGCACTACTCAGGGACTGCGACTACCTGATGAGCCCCAAGAAGGGCGAAACCGGTCGTGTATCGCGATATCTCGAATATCGTAGCAACTGGAACATGAGGCGGCCTGGTGCAGCACATTCAGTTGCCTGGAGACATCAAAAACGCGAGATTCAGCTGAGTTCCACATGAGTATCTCGCAAAACCAAATTGATTTGCAAATTAGTGTATTTCTCGAGAAGCAGTCCAATTTGGGTTCAAGTAGAACATAAGGTTGACGGAAACTCGGGGACTGCGCCTAACTGATGAGCCCGAAGTGGAAGGGCGAAACCGGTCGTGGACTGTCGAAGAATTTTCAGCAACCTTATGATTAGTGCATTACGTATACTCGTTCACCCTTTTGGTGAATAGGTGTTACGCCACCTGAAGGAAAGTCGACAGCTGAGACACTGTCAGGTTGCCGTAGCCTAGACAGAAGCAGTCGAGATGTCGCTGTTGGGTTTAAACCAAGCAACTGATCTGTGAGAACGGGTGTATTCAAGGAGTCCCTGCTCTGTGAACACCATCCCAATGACCATGGCAAAGTCGTCTCTGAGCCTGACAGTGTACTATCTGCAATCGTTAAGCTTCTTTATGTGCGCTGAAGTGTCGATGATGAGTTCAACAGAATACGAAGAAGTAACCTCGCAAGAGTAGTAGCACCATACCAGGAGATAGACTTACAGGCGTCGGATAACTCGAGCTCCAGATGGTTTAGCGATTAAAGCGCGAACTTACTGACCGGTCCGTAGTTCGAATCCGACCTCAGAATCTCTAAATTTGGACAGCCTGAGAGTAGCTCCTTTTGGGTGGCGTGGCAGGCAAGCACCGAAAAGGAGTTAACCTTCCAATGGAAATTCTGTTCCACCGGCATCCTTTTCAAAACGGTTGTTATAGAAGATCCTCCGTGTTTAGCAGTTTCTTAGGCCGGTTTCGGGTATTTACAGGATTTCGGAACTTGTACGCACACCACTCTCATCTGAATGGTCCTCCTGGCGAATGCCTCCTTCAAAGACCTGGGCTAATTACACAATCCTAGTGTGAACATACCTTCCTGTTCAAACGTTGTAAATCTTGTGCGTTTGACTTGCGCTAGTGGAGTATGTCAAACGGCTGAGGTTTGAGTCCCCGACGTGATCAACGATCCAATAAGGGTGTGCAACTGAAGTACAGTGATTTCTTGTTTTAATTTGTGAAAGCAAGAGGAAGGCAATTCAAACGAGACTGACGGGAATACGGTTGACGTGATTGAACTAAGAAACTGAGTAGTGCAAAACCGGTTTGTTTGTCCGTGTTTCGGGTTAATACACACATTGGCTGAATTCAGGTTGTTACTGAAACGGTTAGAAATTCATTCATCCAATTAGTTGACGTCCTATCTTTTGGTAACCTGTCACTATTGGGATACGCTTCTGGACAGCCCAACAGCTCTCAGGTTGAACATCGAGGTAAACGAGCGGGTTACACGACTACTTTGGCCGGTAACAGTTTACGTAACAGTTTAGGCGAGTTGAGTGGTTGCGATATGGACATTCTGGCCAATCACTTGCAGCAACTCTAGGATCTGTCTTGAACTCAACCCAGAATAGCTCGTTTTCTAAATTTGCAGTGTTTTCGATGACTTGAACGGTATAATTGCAAGGCTACAAGCTTACCTTGGGTTTGAGTGTTTAATCTACACCACGGATTGGTCGATTTGCACAACCTCGTCTGACATGCCGATTGTTTATTCCCACAGAACTATAAAGTTGGATAAATCTCGACTGACAGAGCATTCGGATATTGTTTTCAAACCTAATGTTCATCTACAAATCACATCCACTTTTTTCACCCTCGCGTTTTGGTGATTGAGAGTCACGTTGATCAAAACTGACAGATAGATGAAAGAAGGAAATAAAACGAACAAACTATCTGTTAGTTTCGTCAGTAAGTGAGCTCTTTTTACATTCGTATTAGTTCAGGTCGTCGTCGTCGTGATTGAGGAAACTGATGCAATCAGCTGAAAGCAGACTGGTTGTGATTCCACTGATGTCTGGTTGTAGTAAAACTTATTCTGATTCTGAGAATGGCTTTTTGCAACCCTCATTTCACTCACGTGATATATTGTTAGCCTTTGACGTTATTAAATGATGGGTAGGAATGTGGTGACTTGCCGAGGTTAAATTTAACGCCAAGGCTGAGTCGCAGTTCTGGATCACTATTCCATGGAAGCAGCACACTACTCATAAGGTTGCTGAAAGTCTTTCGACAGCCCACAACTGGTTTCGCCATTCTTCGGGCTCATCAGATAGGTGCAGTCGTCCAGTTTCCTCCGAACTTATGTTCTACTTGGACCCAAATTGAACGAAACTCGACAAATACACTTATTCGTTCTTTTAGTAGCATCTTTGAGCACCATTACGCTTTTTTTGATGATCTGTGGTAGAGGGTTTAGAGGACAGGAGGACAAATTACGTGGCGGAATGTGAGCCCACGAACTCAACTCATCCGGCGGTTTTTCTAACACATGCGTATGCACGGGACTTTTTAATTTACGAGTTTGTCCTGTATTCTACCCTTGAGCTGATAAATGCAGTTTTCATCTGAGAATTCGTCACCAGAGTGGTCACGTGATGTGTTTTCTGCAGCTGAACGATGAGAGCTAACCAGGCTGCTGATCAGCAAGTCGAACGGCCAAATGTTCATACTAATAGTCCGAAAGTCGCCAGTTCTATAACCCCTGGATTCTTGTGAGTTGCGCGCTGCTAAGGATTCCCAGTAAGGAGGAAATGAGTGTACAGCGCTTCTCGGTTTTTAGCACAGATTGGCTTTATTCATGGACAAAATCTCAATTGAAAATCCCCGAATCTCACGTATCTGATTCACCCGCCTTGTATGTAAGGTATGAGAGATTGTCTGGTGTAGGACATCTCAGGATAGCAATTGCCACTGCGACCAGAGAGTTTGAAGGCAATCATCTTGGAGTTGCACCAGTTTTCAGCTTTTTTTGTACCTCCTGATAGTGTTGATCATAATCCTGTGAACTTGTATCACGACCAACCCTCTGGTAACATAGTGGACAGATCCAAGCAAAAGAAAGCGGGGTTCTTCAATGTAACAACGTCTGGCCTGGCATCCTGGTATACTTCATCAAAATTACAAATGTCTAATAGTGCTCTTCACAACTACATGCACTACTGCAGAGAGAGAACTGGTGTAACCTCGAGACCGCAGTTTCGACAGCGCACTGATACTTGAAGCTGTAGAAAAAACACGGTTACGGAATGAAGACGAGCTAGCTAAATCCCGAATGTATGGGTGGCTTTCTCCAGTAAGTGAAGAACTGCCATGAAGACTGTGTTGCAACTTTTTCGAGTGTTCTAACTCAGGGTTCTCCAAGGTTGTGGTATCCTTTTAGGGTTTACAAATCTGATTTGATCTAGCAGTTGACTGAAAATTTAAAAACTGATGGAGAAAAATTAAATATCTTCATGGTAACCAAATCTCCATGGTATTGATTTTACTGCTTCACCCTATGATTACTTTAGGAAGACTTTATTCCACTGTTTTAAGTTGAGTATTTAAGTGCAGACTTTTATCATGTCTGTCAGCAAAATTCTCGACCGGCATTGCGGCGATCATTTCCGGTCTGCAATTTTAAGTAGACTGATCGGTGCCGCGTCATCAAAATGAAGTTAAGTAAGGACGGTGACAGAAATAGGAAACATTCTCCTCAAGAATATCCGCAAGCTGTGCATGTTGAAGCGCAACAGATCTGATCAAGTTCAGACAAGTTTTACAGTGGGAGTTCCATCGAAGTATTTCCTACAAATATCTTGGTTGATTAAGACACGGGGCTCAGTCGAGAAGGATACTGTGAATGACGTTTAAGTTGGCTTCATACATACAACCTGCGTGCTTTTTCATGTGTTTTTCGACAAATACACTCATTTGAAAACAAATTTGGTTTTGAGAGAGACTCACCTGGAACCCAGCTGAACCTCTTGCTTATGTTGTTTTTAAGCCCCAAGAAGGGCAAAACAGGTCGTCAGAGGATTTTCAGCAACCTTATGAGTAGTGCATTACGTATATACACGTATCGTGATATCTCGAATATCGCAGCAACTGGAACATGAGGCGGCCTGGTGTAGCACATCAGTTGCATGGAAACATCACAAACGAGAGGTTCAGCTGGGTTCCAGGTGGGTCTCTCGCAGAGACAAATTGGTTTGCAAATGAATGTATTTCGCTAAGTTCGTGCAATTTAGCTTTAAGTAGAACATAAGTTTGACGGAAACTCAGGGACTATGCCTATCTGATGAGCCCAAAGAAGGGCGAAACCGGTCCTGGGGTGTCGAAGAGTTTTCAGCAACCTTATGAGTAGTGTATTACGTCTATACATGTTTTTTGACAAGTTTTTTAAGCAACACACGAGCACTGGCGGCAGATAGCAAATAATTGGCTCAAATCTAGCGGTGTACCTGAATTGTTTCGAACTCACCCCAACTGTCCTCGCATCTTTTGTTGTTATTTAAACATTCAATGGTTCCTTGAATATACATCTACTGAGTTTCGCTCTGTTAATCGGTGTCACTTTGATGACGAACAAATGTTCACGCCGGAATTCAGTTCTATTTTGCAAACAGATGGCGTTTTGCCTGCAGTTCATCTTATCAGTTCTTAGTGGAACGTGAACGTGGCTGAAAGGCCTGTTGTAAAAGGAGCAATTTCCATCACCAAGCAAAACACCTAGCTTACCTCCCTACAACGAGTGGAATAGTATCCGTCTAGCTCCGCTGTCTCCCCAGATGCACAACGTATAAAATTATTGTTCGATGAGCAGTTAACCAAATCGTATATTTCATTCGGGCTGACGGGAAAGAGGCTAAGAGAAGACAGTGATGTGACAACTGTTCACACCTAAGACATTCATTATGTATTTACCAGAACCATCGAAAATTAATCGATATTTCTTCCTCCGAAAACCTTCTGGCCCGGCAAAACTCTGTCTAACCCACAAAGGTTGTAAGAGATTAGTCGAATTGTGGAGTTGGCGGATAGCCACTCGGATCCAACCAGTAGGCAGACACACGAACTCACTGTTGAATATCGATCACACAGTCTTGTTTGATTGCTTTCCACGACTGACAAATTAAGGGTGAGAATTCAGACAGCGGTTTGCTTTGGGTTTGGGGAACCATATTTCAGAACAACTCACCTGGAGACTGCTCTTGGGTGTCCTTCACAAGTTTTGTTCGTTAGTATCATATATTAACATGATTTAGGAAAATTCAGTCACTTTTGGCAAGGAACTTCGAATCTAATTCAGATCCGCTGAAGATATCCAATCGAGATTTGTTTGCGTCCACCATGAGTATTTTTCTCCACACACACACACACACACCAATCCAGTGTTTGGTTATGAAATAGACTTCGGTAGCTGATGACTCTCAAAAAGGGTGAGACCGACGCTGTCTTTACTCAGCAGTTTCATTAGGGTTACGTGACGACGTCTGCTGTCATTCGATAACCGCACAATCCTAAGTTTCTGCTCAGCTGATCTCATACGTCTAGCTGGAAGCCTTCCATTTCATTCATACTGGAGTGCGTAGTAATTCCCTCTTTCTCGAAATCCGAGCGCTAGAACGAATCCTCGATATTTTCCAAATCCATCTTGCTTCGCACGTCTAATGCGTTTATCTACCAGTATTGTCCTATAACTGTTATACTTCTTGAACAACAGACTGAGGTGAACTAAAAAACAGACTTAGAGATGGACAGCCAGATAGATCAGGTTTAAATCAGCAGGAACCGAATCTGAACAGCTGTTAATCAATATTAACCGCGGACATTTGAAATCACTTGAACCATCCTAAATGGCGCCAAAGCGAGAAGATCACTTCAAGAGGTAACCAGTTTGCTCTGACTGAATTGAAGGAGCGCCTCCAAGATTTGCATCCACGGAATCAAATGCAACAACCGCAGTCAGGTTGACAAGGCCAGAGGCGGTCAGAGCACTTCACATCAAAATCGGTGAGCACAAATGGAGGGTAAACGGAGCATCAGGGAACTCAGACGAATATCGGGAACTGGACAGGAACTCAGCTGTGGTGGTTTGTGGGTTAGACGAGGGACATAGAACAGACCTACAAAATCTGGAGGGTTTGAGTTGAGAACCATGGTTCACGGCGCAACGGCTGCTGTGGACGTCGCCAGGCTTCCCACCGTGAATAAAACCGAGAGAGTAGGAATGGTGAGGTCAACCAGACTGAAACATCGTGGGTTACGGTTTTCACTGAAAGGTGGCCCCTTCCATACATTCATCTTTCGCAATAAAGTCCGAATTATCATCAGCGCTTTCTCATCAGCTTTCATCAGCTGGGAAAAGAATTTTTTGCTCCATTATTCCCCTCGAACTACCTGTCGTATCCAGGCCTACAGCTTCCCATCACGCCCTCCCTCTCTCTGTGAACAAAAACGCCTAGGTGTTTGTTCTCTAGTTTGATCCGCCGGCTACACATGCTTCGTAATTTGAAATGTCTCATTCATGTGTACAATACAGACCGTCCGACCAACACCCTCTGACACAACATTGTTTGCTCAGCAACGATGAGTAATTCCGCGAGAGTGGCTGTTTAATTTTTTCACTCCTATTACTCAAGAAAACTGGTTTTGTGATATGAAATGGGGCATGATTCACCCGAACCCTGACAGGTTAAACGGATAGACATCAGATCTAGCCAATTACTCGAGTGACAACGTTCATGCTGAATCGCCTGCTCGCGGCGCCCCCAAAGGCGCTCACAAGAGGAGACAATGTTGTTAATTATACCGTCTTTGTTGGTTTTCAATTGACATGAGGTGTCCTGAGTTGGAAAACGGTCCGCTATTTTTACGTGACTGGCCCGCCCTCAAGGGATGACAACCAAATAATTGAAAATGTGCGTTCGTGAGAATGTTGTGCGTCTATGGGTACCTGTGCTTGTGTGTGTGTGTGTGTTTGGGTGACTGACTGGCTTAGACTGGGGAAGTGCGCAGGAGTGTGTGCGTGCTTGGGGTCATTCGCAGCGTGCGCCTGCCTCCTGGAGTGCGTCAGGAATTAGCGGACAAAACCAGGTACATGTGCGCTGAAATTCAAGCGCCTGAGAAACCTATAACTGTATCCTTTAGAACTTTACAGCGCGTGTTGCTTCCGTGGGAAAGTCAATCACTCCCGAGCATCACTGATGGACAAGTAGTTGCGATCCGAATGTGGAACACACAAGGTGACAGTAGATTCGCTGAACCGACGAAAGTCACTCACTTTAAAGTTTCAAAAACCCCAAAGTGTTGACTAAACTTTGTTTTCTGTAATATTGGGTTGAGAAAGGGAAGGTTGATTTGGTTCGTTGCTCTGCTCCACAGTGCACCTGCGAGGTGCGCACGTGTTGAACTGAGGAACCGAGCCAGATGAACCGAAAGCCAATGTTTTGGTTAGCACCTCAGGTAGTAGAACAGTTTTTGAACACCATGCAAGAGTCTGAAACGTGTCAGATCCTGAACGTGCAGAAATGTAGGTAAGATGTCAAATAGTCTCCAGTGCCCCTCCCAGACACTTCCTCGATAAAGAGCGGGAAGGTCTACATCGAGGCACGGTGTAAAATGGATGTCGACTTGGAAACCCACCCCCTGGTGAAAGTAAAGTGCCGAAAATAGGATAGCAACACATAGGTTCAGGTCGTTCTTCGCAAAACAGTTCGTTGGTTCCTAGTAGCTTGGGGTTAGCCTGAAAGCGAATGTAGTACTTTTCGTGCAAAACAGTTGTCCTGATGTACTCTTGTGTATGACAGGTAATTTCATGCGTACTTGGTCGACACCAGGTTGTGTATGGCTCGAACCCCACTGTCGCAAAAATCTGCCCCAACAAGACAAGTTTTCTAGGCATCAAACCCTGATTCTCCTGCTAGTAAGTCCCTTTTCAATGCACTGGGCCATTCAAAACTAACGTTAGTTTTTCGCGCCAAAGGCTTGTTTAAAATGAAAGAGCTGTCTAAGAAATCATGTGGATTTTGGATATTTTGTTTTATTTATCAACAACATGATGCGTGATGTTTCGATCAAACTAACTGAATCACGTGACTCACTCCATCTTCTGAGGAACCGCGATAAGATCTTCACAAACGAACTCCTCAAGGACGAGTCCTATGTTTCGTACCAAGAAGTGGTTGCACCAGTGAGTGGAGTCGAATACTAGCCTACTGAAATACACAGCATGAGTAAACTTAGGTTGTAAGCATAATCGTGTCCAACCGTTTCGCAACATAGATTACTGTTTGATGATCGACCGAACGATAGCCATTCTCACAGATAGCTGTAACACCCGAGTTCTACTGACCACAACATAAGTAGTGGAGGACAAGCTCTCTATGACAGTTCTCTAGTAAACATGTTACTGTAAATAGTGTGGTTTTTTTCTAATCAGACGTTTCTGGTTTAGATAAAAACAACAGCCGGGTAATTCCAGTTCCCATTTTCACTGGGCAGTGGGTTATAACGATTTTTGCGTAGCCGGAAATGATTCACCTGGTGGCTAAATCACCTGGGACTTTGAACAAGGTGTGTGCTTCACTCATTGAGATTAGAGAGAACTTAAAGCCATATTTGTGGTAAGTTTGTTTGTTTGCTTGTTTTTCTTTGTCGAAGATAAGCATGAAATAATTTTCGGAATAGAAGGGACTTCCCTGGAGAGAGCTAGAGTTCAATGAGTGACGAAGTGAACGTCCTTGTGGCCTTTTCAAAAGAGTAGGCTCTCTTCTTGAGTTTCCTCTCAGAAAGCTCTCCTTCAGTCATGCTTCAATTCATGGCTATTGCGATATTATAAGACAAAACCCTTTGACTTTCTGAAATAGCTTTTCTAAGGGGGTATCCTTGTGTAAGTGCACGCCAAACAAAAGCTTATAGCTCTGAATTTTCAGAGTCCCGCTACTTTTTACTATATCACAACCCGAATCAGTAAATTTATGATTCCTAATCGAGACCCCACTCCGAAAGCAAAGCTAACCTAAGAATATCTGTTCCATAGGCATTGGCAATTATCAGGTGTACAAGCTTATGACCGGCCGATTAAGGCTTGCACTCCTCTGAGCCATTCTGTCAACGGTGGCCGATCAATGTCTACCTTTCATCAACTAGGTCAGTAATTCTGCTGCTGACACAGTCCACGGGGAACCAAGGCAACCGAGAAAGTCTTATATGGCTGAACTGATAGGATTCAACAAAGACGTCAGACTTTAGAGATTCAGTTTGGTTACATACAGTAAAATAGTACAAAGAACAATTTCGGGAGTCTATGAGTTTCGTTCTTTTGCTGTGTGAAACAGGGGTTGTAGTGTTTGACTGTTCTTTCAGAAATATCACTGGAAAACGGTCCACATGGATAGTGTCTCATTTTTTCGACATATGTTTAGCTCAATCGCACCTGCGAATCCCGAATATTAAAATTGGTAGTTACGCAAACATTTTCATGTCTTTTGGTCTCTATAAATTTCGATTATTACGAGACAGTGAACAAGTGTTTTTATTCACAGCCCTTTTCAGTCAGTGGTTAGGCAGAGAGCACACTAGCCGATGACCTTTTACTGACCAGGCAGAAAAGGCAGGTGGTGTATGGTACTTTTACGAGAATCGCGCGCGGTTTGAAGAAAAAACCTACCCGATCCTCCATCCGTGTTTTCCAGGAAGCGTGCAGCTGCGTGAAACATGGGAGTTGACGGTGAAAAAAGGGGGGAAATTAACTGTTACGCGGAGTCAAAACTCGTCTTGTTGAGTCTGAATTTTTCGGAAGAAAAACGCGGAAAGTGCCATGCTTTTATCGTTTTGCAGTTATTCGAATAGACCAATGGAAAACGCAAATTGTCGTCCGTCCGCATCAGTCGAACCCAGCCGCATGGTCTGCTATTTACTGTTCGTTACTCTCGTCAAAAAATCATTGAAACCTTCCTGTTTGACTGTTTCTACTCGTCTGACAAGCTGACCACAGTGCTCTGGTGTGACACTCTGGTTGTGTTCAGCCTGCGCCGTTCGGACGTCAAATGCTCGGAATCCCCATCCCGGTATAGCCTAGGCTGTTGATGGGTTCGGGTCCGGTCCCTCGCCTTTGACTTGCACGAACCCGAATGACCGTTTCGAGACAGAGGAGGACTGTCGAAACGAGAAAAATATGGATACACGTCTGTCAGCTGTCACAGGGCCCTAGTCTAAATGTCGAGTTCCTATCCCATATTAAGAGTTGGTCAGACTTTGTCCGATAAGCATCGGCGATGCACCCAGCGCAATATATAGACAAAAGGACAGACGCACTGCTCCACATCGGGATGTCCACTCCGTTGATCCGACTCAGCTTCACGCCCTGAATGAGGTGTAGAGTACCTGGAAAACAAATTTACCGTCACCTATTCAACAACCAGTGATTCTCTTCTGTAGAGAGCACACACCAAAATATTGCCGTACACAAGAGGTGTACAAATCAATCTGGTGTAGAATCATTAAGAAACATGAGGACAACGAATAGGTGAAACTAAACAAACAGGGGTGGAAACAAGGGTAGGGGATAGACCTAGGTTTCACACCCACACAGTCTCCGTCGCTCAGGATGAGGCAAGCAGCACTCGGTACACTGGCAGGAGACAAATGTTTTGATGTCAGACAAAGGGAGGTATAAAAAGCTTGTCCTAGTCCTTGTTCAGCAAGCTAAGGTGGATGTCAAACTGCGGTCCTTTGTGTACTCTTTTACCGTGCATTTGCTTGAAATTTTAGTCGAGCCCACCGAAACCTAACGGTTTTCAAATTTGACCATCAACATCGTATGAATTACGACCAAATAAGCAGACTCAACTGTGGTAAGGGAAACAAAGAGTGGATCGTGAAGGCTGAGTTGATTTTATCCCCCAGTCAAAGGGGCGGAGGCTTACTACTCTTCAAGGGAAAAATAGAAGGGTTCTATCGTGAAAATTGTTTCCCCTCTCTTAAGGTGCTTTTTCCATGACAATCGCAGCAGATACCGCTTTCAGACGGTCTTCGAGGTGTGTAAAAACCAAATACGACAGATCGATTTCCGTGGGTATAAAACAGTCTTAATCGGCTCGAACAAACAAGTGAACCCTACAAGTAGCACTCAAGGCAAGTACAAAATTTGTCAGTAGTGTGGTGGAATATCGATATGAGTAGGCTTGTATGACTTACGTATTTGAGCACAAAGCCTGAGTTCGAATCTGTAGGTGTATTGCCATAAGGACAGATCATGGTTAGCTTTCGCTCGTGCCGACACTACCGACTATTTATATAGTCTAATCTGAAACAGCTCCGTATTGTTGCCATGCCAACTCCTGCTCCGTTGGAAACATTCATAAGGCCATTTGCCTGAAGTTCAGGGAAGTTGAAATGTTTACAACGAATTCGCGCGAACTTCATGATTCAAGCAAGCTTCTATTCCGATGGCTTACTAACGGAAGCCGTCTGTTATCGTGGTCGACAGAAGTAATCTTTGTAAGGAAACGGTTGCCACAAGGAAGGGTTAGTAAACCACTGCATTGGTTTCAGCCTGTCGTTATACCGTTAGTATTAGTTAGTTAGTTAGTTATTCTTACCGTAAAATGTGAGGTACGCATTTCTACTGGCTTGTAAGGGCAGCACAATCTGTGCGCTCTCATCCTGAGTGGCCCCCGTTTTCTCACTCAAATCGGTGAATCAACTTTGATTGGTTCAAACCAAGCACAGCTTGTAAGAGCTAACTGTAGTGGTCTCTGTATCTGGGTAACATTGTTCCTTTCTTTTACATCTGAAGAGACCGCGTTTTTTATTTGCACTGTTCCGTCGGCATAGCAACCAGCAGGACAAGACACTCCGAATAAGGAAAAACAGTTATTTTTCGCTAGTTGGTTCCTTAAAAAGCAAAATAAGGGGGAAGTAAGAAACCGTTTGCATCTACTGCCTAAACCAATGCCCCCAGAGCACTAGTCGAGATGGTCGTGTGGTACAGACCTGGCACACCTGAAGAGCGCAAGACAAACCACTAGTGTGTGCAGGGAACACAGTCACCTGCTGCAGTGACCTGTTTAACCATGAACAAATATAAGTAGGTCAAAGGAAGAGTAATTTACACTATGAACTTTCAACCTGAGAAATTGTCACTCGAGGTGCCGGTCAACACGTGTGACCACGTGATGTGGATTCCTTGTTTGAAGGATGAATGGTGCTGTATGTGCGAGCTAATCACACTACTGATGGACCGCTCGTGGCCGAACGATTAAGTGTTGAAACTACTGGGTCGTGGGTTCAAGACTCCCCAAAGTAACGTGAGATAGGCACTCCTAATGGTCCCGTATAAGGATGAAACAGGTGTACAGTGATTCTCGGCTTTTCAGCATAGATTGGCTTCGCTTTCAGGATGAATTATCCACCCAAATTTCCAAAATCTCCTCACACTACCGATAGTCTATATAAGTAAGTAGCTCAATAAGTAGCTCAATGGAAGAATAAACTTCACCCGAGAATGAAACCGCCAAAGAAGTCGTTCCTCGAGGAACCAGTCCACAAGTGCGACCGCGTGATTTGGATCCCCTGATTGAAGGATGGGCGGCGCTATATCATGTTTAAGTGCGAGTTATTCATACTGCTGATCAGCCGCTCGTGGCCGAACGGTTAAGCGTTCAAACAACTAACTGGGAGGTTGTGGGTTCGAGACCCTCCGGAGTTTCGTGGGATGCGCACAGCGAAATCAGGCTCTCCCCGCGTGCTGTTCAGCACAAAGTGACTTCACCTGCAGAACAGAATCTCTTTTAAAGCTCTAAACTTCTTCCACACTACCAACAAAATATGACATATTGCCTGACTGCTCGATGGGGGAGCCAACTCAAAATATGCATGACATCAACTGTTCAAGTCAACCTACATATGAGGTTAGTTCTAGCAAAACTGCAACTTTATGACTAGAATTTTCGAGTGCGGAAGGACGTGTAAGTTACGTATCTATGCTGTAAGGTTCAGCACGGAAAACACTAACTAACTGCTGACTGGCCTACCACTAAACAAGTTTAAAGATGTAATTTCTACCTGGAACTAATGAACTCTGGGTGGGGACTAGAAGTTTTTGATTTCAAACATACTCCTCTTAGGAGGCTTCTTCATAATGGTGGTAAACAATCGAACCGGAACACCTGGCTTATTTTCTGTCATTACGTAATCCGCCAGTTCTCTTCCACTCTCTGTTCAAATGGTAACACCCTTGATAACTTTGGAGTGAAGTTCAACAGGATGCGTAGACGCCTCGGAATGTTCCAGAACGTATTAAAAATTCGATTCAAACCGTGAGTATCTGAGACCAATTACTGTGGGTGCGTGCTTTGGGCATTAACAACCTGGCCAATTCTGTATTACCGGAGCAAAGGGAACTGCTACACTGTAACTCCTTAGAGCATCGTGAAGCGTATTGATGGGGAAAAATAATAGTATAAATGTTTTAAACGTACATCAAAATAATTCAGAGAATTCGTCTGAATTCTCCCTACTAGTGCTTCTAACATGGAATATTGGTTCGGAAATAATGGTTTTAAAAACTTCCTTTTTGTCATGTAAGCCTGGTTTTAACCAAAATGTGTAAAGTGCCCGGCATTAATGGCTTCCACACGTGATTTCAACACCCATCTGTTTGTAACGGTTTCGGTACTGTACATGCCACCACATAATATATCGGGCACGTCTGACCATATGTGGCGTAGCTTGTATGTACAAGACTTCCTGGAAATAATGCGTTATGTTTCCCCCTGTCAATGTGTCCAGTCGGCCAATATGGAATTATATCTCCCAACACATGGTAAGCATTTTATGTTTGGTCACAGGTGAACAGCAATTTCAAGCGCTAATGTTGGGTGATAATAATCTCGTTTATCAATTGAGCGCAACAGGCTTTGAACTAGCCGGCTTCTCATCGATTAACTCAACCCAACTGAGCACCAGTCATGTGACTTGGCTGGGACCATACTACCCGACTGAGTGAACCTCCTAATATTTTTCACGCGAGGGATGTGGATGGCCGTAATTGAAAAAAAAGTCAATGTAGCGGAAGAGAGAATTCAGCCACCGATAAATTCCGGACTACCTGGGCAACGGACTTGTTCATATGATTTACCCAACCCTTAATTTACGGACTTACCATTTTCAGTTCGCCAGACGCCAGGGCTGTATTAATGAGCGCATGGTTTTCTCCCCTTTTTTTCCGACGCGTGCAATCATGACGGGAATTTAGAGTCCTAATCAAAGATTGCTCGAATCTGCCTGCTCAAAAGTACCCGAGACCCAGTCATGGCTACAACCACCACCACCGCCACACTAACTGATTGCTATCCTGTTTTTTCTCCTACCTGATCTGAAAATTATGCCGCAAAAAAACACGTGATCCTCGTTTTCCTAAAAACCTGCCTTTTGCAGTGACAGGTGGTGACTGTGTAGAATCAATTTGAACATTTCGAATGTGCGGATTGGGCTCACAGCATCAGGTAAACCAGATGTCACTGCTTACTTCCAGCGATCGGAAACTATCAAGGACGCCCTAAAGTTGGGCGTCCTCCCAGCAATCGATTGATGGATATTTTAAACCAGATGGAGATGAAGTGTATCTACTCGCTGTCTCGCCAAAAATGAATCAACTCTGAATAGGACAATCCCATTTTGTAGCGAACCTCTCAGTAAGAAACTATCTTTCAACGTACGGGATAATATCGATTTCTGGGTGAAATCTGACCTGAAGAAAAACAAATATATGACTGACGTTTTGACGGTACACCAGATTGAAAAGTTTGTCTGCTCATTAGTGAACAGTTTTATGCGAATGGATGATAACCTGCCTGGAGTGCAAACAAGGTTTACCTGAAATACCGTGATTAAGTTAAACTGACAAAAAGATATAACCGCATGTAGAACAGTTGGGTGCTAGCTGTTTTTTTTCAACTGATTTGGCGTCATTCATGTGTAAAAAGTTCGCAAGAAAAGTTTCCGCAGGGAAGATTTTTGTCGGTAGCAGCTGCGTGCTTAGTGTCACAAGAGGAAACTTGGTGAGGATATCGGGCAGAGAATCCATCCATCCATTGATATATCAAACCACCGGTTGGATACCTTAGCCCCCTTGCAATTTGCCTAGACGTCGTAACGCTGTAATCCGAATAGGTGATTACGTCCGATCTCTCCCACATGTCACTTTCGTCTGACTGGGGAAAAAACACTGCCAACAAGAGCATAGGGCAAACCGCACCAACTACCGTATACAAAGCATGGCCTAATATTGTTTCTCAACCACGTGATCAGTTGGTAACCAAAAACGGGAACCCAGAATTTGAGTGAAACGGAAATGAACTAGAACATTCGGCAGTGGGGAACGAACAAATAGACACAGCGATTCACCAGTGTTGGAACAAGGATGACGTACAGACTAAACACCAACTTGGTAAATCACTCCTTCAGGACAGTGAACTCATTGAATCCACAAGACAGTTTGTTATCTTGCGGTCCTGATCATTCATTGCCTATCTGGTCATGTTCCATGGAGATTCCATCCAGTCAGTGAAAACAAACTTGTGTCGAAAAGCCGAGAAGCACTGGACAACGGATTCATCCTTACTGGGAATCACCAGTTGTGCGCATCTCACGAAACTCAGCGAGTTTCGAACTGGCGGCCTTCGGGCCAGTGGTTGAACATTTAGGCGTTTGGCCATGAATAGCTGGTCACCAGTGTGATTAGCACTCACTTAGACAGGACGTAGCACCACTTATGCTTCAATCACGGAGACGAAATCACGTGATCACCTATTGATTAGATCCTCGAGTGACAGCTTCTCAGAGGGAGGTTTCACACATCCAGTGAAAGTTTTGCGCCACACCGCATGTGTGCAGCTTAAAATGAAGACTAATATTTTCTCAACTTCTTACTCATTAGGTTGATGAAAAACCTTGACAGTTCATTATCGGATTCGGTCTCTAGAATTCATCGGAGGGCTGCAAATCAACAAGGCTTCCCACTTGAAAATTAAATTAAGCGTACGTATTGATCGACGCTCACTTGCAAATCAACTTTGTGTTGGTGGGATAGTCAATAGAATTTCCCATTATTCTCGGTTTTATACTACTCAGATGAAGTTGCGTCGAGTTACCATCAACGACAAGACACTTTGAAAATGGATATTTATCACATAACTAAGGTTGTGGCAATGGTCACCGCAGTTTGATGTCGAATGTGTTTGTGTGAGATGGCGAGACGGCTCAGTGGTTAGAGCGCGAATTTACTGACCGGGAGGTCTGTGGTTCGAACCCGACTTCTGCCTTTCGACTTGCCCTGTCTAGGCTTGGGCGACGTGGCAGTATCCCAGCCCTCGTGCTTCCTTCTGGTGGCATGGCAGTTAGGCGCCGAAAGGGTGCTACAGCTGAACGATTTTCACGTGTTTGTATGAAACTTCTAGTTTACTGGCTCAAACGTACTGGAGCGCAGAACATCGGTATCCAGAGTCACGTGTCTGTAGGTACTTGGTAATGTTTTACGGATGAGTTGAGACTCTGTTACGTGTATCCAGGCCCGAAAATGCATATGTCTACTTCCGAAAGAATGGATGTTTGAACAGGACTACGCAGTAGTCTGCGTTCCCTAATTCATCAAAAAGTGGGTCCCACTCCTTCTAGTAAGGTTGTTTGGTTGGTCACCTTTCTAATCTCCGTCCTACTGAGGCCCCATCATGTGCAGCAGTGCAGCAAGCCATCGCCACACAGAACTGAGCGGCTACGTTCAGAAGGAGTTGGAGAGGCTTCAGCCAAAAATCCACCGATATTTTGATTACAAGCGTAAAAGTCGGGCGTCCACTTCTCACTTCTTACAGCAGATGAGGTTGAACCATGTTTGTCGTTTTCTGTTTAGCCTCCATCCACAGGGATTGGAGGTATGGTGACGGCTTCATCACTTGTCAAATCAGTTTATCTGATTGCTCAGAGAGCCAGGGAGAAGGGTTGTTTTGGCTCAGCAATGCTGATTACCGTATTTTGCTTTCACGTACCATGTGGTTTTCTGTAAGCATATGGAAAAGTCCACTTCGGTGACCCAAAGAGAGAGAGAGCACACAGGAGTCTGGATTGTGACGGTCGGTCACATCGCGAACCGGAGTGATTGGAAGAACGCTGTCCGATGTTCCAAGATTGCAGCTGGTCACACGGCGTGCAACTTTAGATAGCTTCTTGGGTCCTTCAGGAAAATTCAAACCACCTCAGTTTGTACACCCGTGGGTGAGAGCACATGTGAAAGGTTTTGCAAGAGTTGTTTGTCAACAGGTTGTACCAGATGTATGCCCACACGGGCTGGTATACTTCAAAGAGATTTAGCTTGGAATTGACGAATATACAAGCATTACATTTCGGGATAAACTAACTTATTCCAATGCAAACAATTCATCAGATAGGTGAGGCTATGACAGTCGTCAAAACTAATGATTGGGGAGTATGAAACTCCGAGTGGTAGCTGCTCCTCTTCCAGTGAGTCGTACAAACAAACCCCTCAACACCGGTGCCTGATCAGGTGCTTCCGTTGTGCGCCGGTGGAGTACTTGGTACAACACTCGCGTGGCATGTCGGATGTCCGGCAATCAAACCCTGGCTGGACCAAGGATGTGCACCGCTGGGATGGTCTGATAAGAACGAGTCCAGTGCTTTCCTCTTTGGTGTGGACCCACCAGAATAATTGCACAAACAGAGGGAGAGAAATGCTATGTGAAAGCGAAACTATCAATGGCCAGAGCCATCTACAATTTGAATTCTGACTGAGCAATCAGCCTTGATGAGGACTGAGTCAGGTCAAAGTGGACGTTGATCAACACGTAGAAGTTTCCTTATAGGAAAGAGTGTGGCTATTCCCTCCTGAAATCCATACCGATCCTTTCCTGTATAGATGGCTGGCGGAAAAGATAGGCTGGTGACGTAAACGCTCGTTGAACAAGCGAAAAAATTTGCACTCCCATTACCCATTAGATTGTCTGGTATATATATATATATATATATATATATATATATATATATATATATATATATATATATATATATATATATATATATATGGCGTGACATGTGATAACTAATTAGCTTCGAAACAACGCACAACGGCCAATGTAGCTGGTCCATGCATTTGTGTAACCCGCCGTGGGTGTTGTGATGACAAGAAAACGGATGTGCAGTCCGAGTTTCCATCCATTTAGCACACAGCTGTCACATCGTCCACGTGTTTCTGTCCGAAACCAGTGTTGTCAGTGCATGTAACAACTTTCTTGGTCTTGATGCATTCACGGGGACCTATACGCTTGCGACATTTGCGCGCGTTTCAAATGGCCTAGATTTTGTCGGAGAAAGTGACCGGAAATGAAATGAACTGTCTCACATGAAAATATTGAATGTTAACTGGAATGGGCGTTAATTTTTTGCATCACCTCTGGGACGAATTTGACAGTGAAATCCGTCGGCTGCTCGAACTTTCACGAAAACCTTGCCACCGATCTGTGGGCGTCACGGAGGTTATTGTATACCATGGGACAAGAGGATTCATAACGGGCCGCATCGTGCTATTACCGGAGAGTTCTACCTTTGCCAATTATCCCGGGGATTTGAGAAGAGTCCTCAAAGGTTGTCATTGTTGGGTGGGAAATGCTGTAGAGGGAGGCGCACGTACCCTGCCACTTTGCTGTGCTAAACGGTCTTTAACTCCTAGCTGATTGCACCAAACCACCTCCTAACCAAGAGAGGTGGATAGTTGATTTCGAACTAGGCGCATCCGCCTTTGAAAAGTACGTAGTCAGTTGATTGATGTTCACTAAATATCCACCTACTTCCGAAAATGTGGTTCTCTAACAGTCCCGACGAACCACACGTTCTCCGAAACATAAGTGCTCATGGTGACCTTAGTTGGGTCACCTAGGTCAGCTAAAAAGACAGAACTGAGAAAAAAAGAAGTGGTCGCAAAAAATCCCATAGATTCACTGTTGAACCAACCTGCTAAACCGTGACAGTCGCCCGGGGGTGTGATATCTCAGCGGATGTCGATTGGTCGGTTGAGTTCACATACTCGTAAACACACAAGCAAGCATTATTGTTGATCCGTTCACAGGCATGCACGGGCAGTAAACAGGCGTACTGGCATGCCAAAATGCCAGGCCGGTTGCATACAACTGACAGGTTGTCAGATTAGACAGCCTACAGTTTGTATGATGGATCGATTTCGTTCAAATTTTCTCTGCCAACCGAAACTCTGTCCAGCCGACTAAACACGTTCGCGCTAGCACCCGCATGATGCACACGGAAGTGGGTTGGGATAAGGCTTTGGTAGTAAGGGCGTTGTTTCCTAAGTTGCTTTTGATCCTACCAGAAAATAAAATCAATACACAATCAGAGAAATTCAAATGAGGGTTATCATGGAAGAAACCCTTTGAAACTCCGAAGCTAGAAGGAACTTTTAGAGGCAAAAAGTAACATCCATAAGTGGCTAACTTGAATTCAAGTTGCCAATAAAACCTTAATCATAATTAATTATTGTGTTACCCCTAAAGAAAATAATTTTAAGGTCCTTTCCCGAGAAAGCCGTTGTCTCCGTTTAGAGCCGTTTTCGCTGAGTTGTCCTCGTAGTAGAAACCAATGAGGCAACTGAACCGAATCTTCTAGATAAAGAAAACTGAAGCTATCTCTTTGGAAACACCCGGCCTTTTTTCCAGACATCGATTTTACGCACTGAATGACAAGAGGCAAGACACAAAACGGATTGGTCCCAAGTTAGGAAAAGTTAACTGAGTTGTTCTTATAGCAGAAGAACGTTCATGCACCAGTGGGTTTTCTGCCCGCGGTTGACGACAGGCTTTTCATTATTCCTGCTCTAGACAGGTTGGCATCCATAGAATAAATGACAGGAGCTTTCAGGGTAGACTACCGTTGAATTGCGCGTGATTCCCCGGCTTACCTGACTTACCTTGGTTTCCCCCCCCCCTCTGTAGCTTGCGCTTCCAAGAAAAATTCACTTAGCCCCAGTTGTGGATGAGAAATTATCTTTGCTAATGTATGTAAGAATACTCAGCTTCATGTAGTCACCAATATTTCTACAAGTTTCTACATATGACGTGTAAATCTTTATTGCAAGGGATTTAATTTTCATCTGTTTACCGAATCGTTTATGTTGATTACTCAACTTTTAAGATAAGAATATACTACTCACGAGGTTACTGAAAAATGTTGTACAGCTCACTGCCGGCTTTGCAATTCTTTAGGCTGATCAGGTAAGTATAGTCATCGAGTTTCAATCAACCTGATATTCGACTTGAGCGTGTCATACTGACGATTGCCTTCGACACCGTCAACATAACTGGAAAATTAGTGTAGTTTCTAAGTTGCGTACAACGTGGAAGCTCGGAGAGGGAGTGCGCCTATCTGATCAGCCCTAAGAATGACGAAGCCGGAAGTTGGTTGTCGAAACGTTTTCAGCAACCCCATGAGTAGTAAGTTCATGTAAGCAACTATACTGGAATATCACCGATATCGAATCTTTCAGTTGAAGAACATCATAAACAATGGTGTTTCATTTGGGTCCGTCTCTGACATCAGTGCGGTGTGCAAATGAGTGTATTTCGTCAATACACTGCGCATATGTTTTGGTTCCGGGCAATCAGTGAGAAGTTTTCACTGGGCGTTGCGTTTCGACTAGTGACCAAAATTAAACAATCAAGCGATGCGTAGATACTCGTGAGATCCAGACAAAATAATTGTTTCCAAGTAAGCCATTGGCTCGAATGAATTCCAGTTCGACTTTTCCTGTTGTCTTTGAGGATCACAGGTGCAGTGTACCAAAGGCGTATTCATCAGCCCAGACCAAACCGACCGTTGTCACATACCGTTCTGTATAGTTTTCTCAAAGCTTTTGAACCTTTCTTGGAAGCTTAGACGACCTTCATCATCAAGCATACTTTGGACTCCTCAGGGAAGACGGAACCAACGATCTTTTCTGAGAACACTTGAAACTTTTCGACGACGCATGGGAGATATTCACTAAACAACACTTTTTGCTATCTCATCCTGTGTTTCGCTATCATACAATATTATATTATGAGATAAAATGTATTATAATGTGGAATACCACAACATTACTTAACTATACACTAGTAGCTAGCGTCGGAATGTTGAAAAAGTGTTGCACCATTTACACGTGGTGTGTTGTATGCTGGAAATCCAGCTAAGTAGATGTCAGTGGAACTATGCATGCTACTGACGGAATATGAGTAGTATATGTTCTAAGCAGTCCAAAGGGTCGTCTCCGCACCCACTCGAAGGCTGAGGTGAAAATTAATGAGCCGTTTGATTAGTTTTGCTCGCTTACGGTAGATATTCGAACAGTATCCAACGGAAAGGCGGAGGGCAGGTGTGAGAATGTGAGCTCTTTCGAAGATCTCTGTAAATGAGCATTTCATTTTCGTGTCTGATGGCTTGTAACCACTCAGTTTTGTGTGGCGTCCTGCTCGGTGTAGTGTGGGGGGTATGGCCTTCCCCTTGTAGATCACCACCCTGTTCTGGTTTTATGTCGCCTGGTATTGTCGTCCCCTTGTAGATCACCACCCTGTTCTGGTGTCGCCTGGTATTGTCCTTCCATACCTTGATCTCTCGCTGCGGGCATTTACTACAGACCCATGTTTAGACTACGGTGTAAGGCGAGGATAAATTGTCTGAATGATTCTAACGCCATGCTTACTTGACAACCTTTGATCAGATTCAAGTCCATGTACTACGAAATCCCTGTGTGCCACCTGTAGTGGCAAACTACTTTCGACGACAAGCCAGTGTGGTCGTCGTCAAGGTAACTGCAGGCTGTTTTATGCGACAGACAAGCGCTTACTGTGCTGTTTTACGTAGAGCGGAAATTGTTTACAAACACCGACAGTAAAACAGACTGCCTTACGTCATAAATAGCCAAGCTTCTAAAGCCAGACCAGAAATTACGAAAGCGGGCATGATACGGTGTGAATTTCTTCGTGTTTGTTTGTGTGTATGTGTGCCCATAAACACACCGAGGGAAATTTTGCTGACCGGCCGGTCCACCGAAAGTGAACTGGTCAAATCTTAAATTTCACCTCAGTTTCAACTCACCAAACTTTCAGCTCACTAGCCAGTTGTCTGGATTCCAGTTCATCGAAGCAAACTGACGGGAGATCAGGCTAAACTAGATCTTCCAATCATGAGAACATGGATATTCATTGTACGTACATGTGTTACAAGTGCACTGTATAGGTGTTGTACGCTGTCGGGCTGAGTGTGAGCTAAGAATTCTGCCAGTGGTTGTCTGTCGTGTGAATTCTCGTTTTTACCTGTAATTCAACTGAAAACTTCCGGAAGAACCGAATATAGGCTATTTTTAGAAATCCTATAGCAGTCCAGTTCATGAGGACTGGAGCTGGCCTGGCACCGAAAGTTGCTTGTATGTTGGATATGCGTGCACGTACGTGTGGCGAACGTGTGTCGCGGACGAACCTGTTCCAAGTGTTGTAGTAGGTGGGTGAGCAGCATCCCAATGATTTGGGAACCAGTAAGTGCGCGGGTCTGATGAGTTGTCGACCTGTGAACGTCAGCTGTTGGCAGATTTCCCTGTGGCTGAGATCTTATTTGTGTGCGTGTGTGGATGAGGAGGGCATGGGAAAATCGAACAGATTAGGCAGTACACCGCACATCAGAGAGCGCGAAAACTGGAACGGACACACCTATGCCGGGAATCACACGAAGCGGACGTGCGTGAGAGACAGAGAGTAGAGACTGAGGCAGATGTGCGCACGTGTGAACTGCCATCCGGCCACAAGACCACAGACACACACAACAGACCTACCAACAGGCAAACGCACATTCGTGAGCGCACGCGCCCAATGTTGGACAGCCGGACACAACCTGTAAACCGAACAATGACGAGTTAGGTCAGACTGGCCAGTAAAAGACCGACCAGCTTTTGAGCGGGATCTCCCTTGTACTCCCTTTGTCGGTCAAGAGAGCGAAAGAGACATGGATAAGTTTGTTGGTCAAGGTCAGTGGATCAGCGACCTTATCTGAAACGCCGGGTCGTTTTGGTGCCACACAGCTACCTGTGTCCCAAACAAGGGGGAAACCAAGTAAACACACACCAATCAATCATGTCGCTCCATTTATTAGGGTTTTGCTACTCCTCTTCCGGCTACTATCTTATTGTCCTCGATTCCACAAGGCACGACTGTTTTTCTGAATGAGAACAGGAGACCAACACAATCTGCTGGGTTAATTTGTCCCTTCGGATTATCCCACTATACAAAACCACATCCAATCGAAAATGGATTGATTATCGAGTCACCTGGGTTTAATTCCAATCAGCTGGCCTAACACTGCTTTTAGTACAATCTGTGATTTCAATCTGGACCATCAATGACGGCCACTGTGAGAACATTAGGATTTTATTGTCATTCCCATCGATCCACCACGGACTCTCACGAGTGAACGCGCAACCAGACGAGGTCCAATCACCCCGTGGCTAGCTTCGCCTTCTGACACAGCATTTGGAAGTGTACCACCGGCTTTTATAATAACACTGAGGGATATCATCTAGCACCGAGCTAGGATTATGGCCCGCGGTGCAGGAGGTCTTCTCGATGGCGGCTTTGTATTCAAACTTGGCCGGCTTTTCCGAACTCCATACGGAGGCGAAGGCGTAGATTTTATCGACCAACTGAATTACCAATACACAGGTGGACTGATGATAATTTTTATAGCGATCATCAGCTTGAGACAGTATGTGGGTAAGTATGATTCTCAAAATATGTGGTTTTTTTTTTGGGGTGGATTTGTGCTATCGTTAAGTATGCTGAATTGCTGCAACTCATGAGTAGTGGTCAAGTTTGGAAGGAGAATACACTAAGTAGACGGGACAGAGCAGGCTATGTCCTCCAATCAGAATCTGAACTGTTGTGACAAGGAACCATGGTTAGACTGGAAGGAAGTACAGCTGTACGCATAATTTGAAAACATTCGGCGCAGGGCTACATCTGAGGAAATAGTACGGGGGAGAACCTTTCCACCTCAACTTTAGCTCCACTCTGATCAGAAGAATGAATACTATTCACTGACTTGCAAAGTCGAGTTTTTTGAGAAAATAGTTAAGCACCATCGGTGGCACTCAAATTTACTCAAATTTACTTTTTGTATGCCAGTATTCTACCAATCTAACCCGAATGCACATCACATGCCTCAGTTTGTGTAAAACTTGTGGTCACTGTAATCTCTCAATGATTCGCTCTGTGCTGTTAAATTATTTGGTAAGGATCCGAATAAACGTTTCGATCTGAGAAATAAACGGACATGACAAGTAGATTCATGCACGGTTTCCTCACTTTCCGGACCGCGAAGCTATGGATAGAGGTCACGTAGAATCTTGGGTTCATTTTACCCCAGTTTCTCCTGACATTCGGGCTTGCTTAAAGAAACTGATCCAAGGAACTGTCTTCAGTTATTAGTGGACAACTGCTAAGAAACTACGGAGATTTTTGTTTGACAGGATGATGGACGCAACGCGTTCGACATGGTCAACCTGAATTCCGATCAATCCCTCAAGCGACAAGTTCCACAGTCCGTAGATGTGTCTGGAAACCATCTGTCTTCGTTTCCCCAAAACTGGCAATCACCTGTGGCTTGTTGAAACAGCTGTTAATCACACAAATAAACCACCCATTGTTGCCAGATCCGATAATAAACCCGTTCTGGCCTCCCTCACCTGTCGACCGCTGCTGCTACCGTTGTCCGGTCGCGATTAGTTAGCCAGTTCGGAACGGCTGCTCAATGGACACAGCTGTCGAATGTGAAAGGTGTTCCTGTCACTCGTTTGCGGAGTAGCGTGAATCGTGACCAATTTGTTCGATGCATTTTGAGGGAAATTGCTGTCCCTATCCGAAGGACTGAGTGTAAAACCAACAACCACCAATGCGAACATCTTGCGGATAGCTGCTCCCACGTGCTCTCTTGAATCAATGTCACCTCAGTCACAGATTAGGCAGGTAGTGTGCATTCAACGCAAGAAGCATAGCCAAACTTGGTTCCAAAACGATTAAGGACCTGAAAACTTGACCAATAAACCCATCTGCCTACCAGTTTAGTCTTTTTGGGAGATCCACCTGAATCCCAACTGAATCCCTTCTCTAATAGGTTTTTCTTTGGCTGACTTTCAGGTGATTCTCCCATTAAACTGGCTTGCAAGTGAGTGTACTTATCGGATTTCCAGAAATTTGGGTTCAAACAGAAGATAATGATAATGGGAACTCGGGGATTGCGTCTACCTGATGAGCCTCAAGAGGAAGGGTGAAAACGGTCGTGGGTTGTCGGAGGGTTTTCAGCAGCCTTATGAGTAGTGCGTTCCGTCCATACATAAAAAAACTTGGTTTAAATCGTAACAACTAACCACCGTGTGAGCTATCATCATCATCATTCGCCAACAACATTCACTCTCCTCCTAGCTGGATTCTTATGCCGCGCGGCAACTTCTAACCTTGAAAGACTTTCTGTCGGATGTCCAAAACGTGTGCTGTCTAACCACATTTTCAGACCCGATGATTGATTGCAGCTGTCCAAGCCTTAATGGGTTTGCCTGCTAAAACTTTACGCGTTTCCTTCAGCTTCCTGGTTGCTGGTCTATTGGCGATCCTAAAGTGGTGAACTTATTATGAGGTGTGGGTTGGTGATGCTGACTCACGCGCACTGTGGGAACACTGTAACTTCAGAGTGCATGGGACCGTAAGGGTAGACTGTCGTGTTCACTACAGTTAGACCGGGTTGACTGGAGTTTTGTAGACTAGATGATACTTCCACAGGGTTTTGGCACATATTCACACACTGACCATCCGTTAGAAAACTGATTAGTTCACAGGTATGTAAAACTAGGTATCACGCACTCATTTGCAAATCAATTTGGTTTGGTGAGAGACTCACATGGAACCCAGCTGAATCTCTCGTTTTTGAGGTTTCCAGGTGATATGGGTTCCAGGCGAGTCTCCCGAAAAACCAGATTGATTTGCAAATGAGTGCGTGATACCTAGTTTTACATACCTGTGAACTAATCAGTTTTCTAACGGATGGTCAGTGTGTGAATATGTGCCAAAACCCTGTGGAAGTATCATCTAGTCTACAAAACTCCAGTCAACCCGGTCTAACTGTAGTGAACACGACAGTCTACCCTTACGGTCCCATGCACTCTGAAGTTACAGTGTTCCCACAGTGCGCGTGAGTCAGCATCACCAACCCACACCTCATAATAAGTTCACCACTTTAGGATCGCTATATATATATATATATATATATCACGCAGTTCCAGTGGAGAACTCCACACACTACTGTTTCAACTCCAGTATGCAATCTACGCAGGTTGAATAAAGAGAGAATAAAATAACTCACACAGGTGTACAAATGAACTGCACTGAGGAGAGTGGATCTAATTTTCTTTCATTAAATTTTTTCGTGAATTACTAATAATCGTTGACACGGAGCACAATACTCTTCACTGAGTAATAGTTGGGATTATATTCTGTATCCTGGAGAGGGGAGGAGGGTTCTGAAAAAGTCCGCACGGAGAAAGTTGGTCACGGTTCCGGTGTTTGTTTACCGTTTTTGGTTGCTGAATACTCCTTGATCTGGTGGTGGTGCGATGGCTTTGGTGTTTGTTTGTAAATTGAGAACACGCGATGAGTGGCGCCATGAAGTTAGTTTGTGCGAAGTAGTGCAACACGGTTTGAAAAATATCAACACTTACGCCTTGCGGGAATGGTACTCAATTGTCCTTTGATGTTTCCGCTCAGTGCCGAGTTCAGCAACGCCTGGCCAAATGATTCTCCAAGTGGAGTTGCGTTCATTGAAAGTTCTTGGATTATTCTTACTTTGGGATGTCCTGAGATTTTTCAAAAGAGGTCAGTAGAGAACCTTCCAAATATCTTGATAGAAATCCCAATGATACCAGATAGAGGTCTTAAGATGTCTCGATGCGGAGTTCGTGTATCGTAGAAAGGGTTCAAGGTCAAGGAAAAAAATCAGAAGCGTTTTCACACCTGTCAGTGCATTTCAAACTGATAATAAGGCTTTTTAAATTTTCTTTCGAGATAGCTAGACGCCCATCATGTTATTTAGAGTCCTCTATAAAGACTAGTATTAACGGTTACAGGTTGTTTTAACAATGAAAACTACCGCTTTGTTTTCGTGAATGGATATCGTTTTTTATGTGTACTCAGTCGCTTGTTAGTAACAATCTCAATTTAGCTAACTGACGTTAACAAAAGGAGAATTATCAAGAGGTTGATAGCCTAAACAGTAGGAGGCGAAATGTTGAGGTTGGGTTCGAACCACGGACTATCCGATCCGTCAGTAACCACTGAGCTATTTCGAGCTCAAAGAACCTACAGTAAAATCAATTACTTCTGCAAATAGAATCATCATCAGGACGTCAAACGCTGTCGCCTGGAAAATTCTTAATCTTCTAGATTTTATCGATTGGCTTCAGAATTTTTACAGCAAGCAAACCACCTTGTTCAGTCACAGCCGAAATACGCAGCGATTGTCAGTGACCTCAAGTTGAAAATTTGTTGGTAGTCAGACGACTCCTTATTAACTGGTCAGTATCTACCCGGAGCCTACCAGAGTGACGCTCAGAAATACTTCACAGTGCACACACACACATACACACTGGCTTCTCTAAACGGTCGATATTGAGTACGGTACATAACACACGCACCACGCTCGCTGTGGATTGTTTAATACTCATAACCGGTCAGAAATATCTCTGGTTGGTTGATGGACGGGACGCCAGTTTAGATGAGTACGGTACATAACACACGCACCACGCCCGCTTTGGATTGTTTTATACCCATAACCGGTCAGAAATATCTCTGGTTTGTTGATGGACGGGACGCCAGTTTAGGAGAAAATGCTTTTTGACAACCAAAAAAGCAGATGGGGAGTAAATTAGTGACGTGTTATTTGGGCGCTCCAAATTTGCCTCAGAGTTGATGGCTAGGAATGCGGTGTGAAAACTACTGCTTCCATATGTGATCTTAAATCTCTGTTGATTACCACAGGGAAAATCTGGTCTTGCTTCCATTCCACCAGACGGTTCGTGTAAGCCTCGGTCATTATGCTGTCATCCGTTAATATTGTGATAGCTGTCGTGGAAACCTGCTGGGTTTAGGCGTTGGGGTAGTTCTATCCCTCACGACTCTGGTGAGGGAGACTGTCCCGCATATGCCTTAAGGATAGCTGATCAGTCACGTTTGTCTCAAAGCCCAGTCGACTGAAATCGACCCGTTCGTGATCGATAAAATCCGTTGCTGATGAGCACTAATCACTATCACATGCTACGCTTCTACTCCGAACTATTCGGAGCAACAGGCTTCGACGATAGCTCAAACAGTAGGAACCACAGAGAAATCAAAGAGTAATTTTAAAATGAAAATAGTTTTATCCTTAGTTCGCCTGTGTTCATCGAGCTCATATGACTTTTGTTCAACGCAAAATGTTGATTCTTCCGGATTTCAGTAGTCCATATAGCATGAACATTCTGTCACTACAGGCCGTTTTGCCCAAAGGCAGTGAAGTAAAAAATCTAACTTCTCGCTTCTTAATATACATTAAATAAGTTTCACAACATCTAACGAGGGTTAATTACACTTTTAAGTTGACAGGTAAAAAAAGATAGTCAGGCTATTGTACGGGAAATCGAAATTCTCACGTGTCACCCTGCCGCTCTGGGGGAACATGAACACCTTAAAGACCGAGCAAACAACAGAGTAACAGGTATGCACACACACACACACACACACACACACAAACGGGAATTTGGAATTGGCGAAAATTGAGTTCAAGCATCGACGGGTGTTGATTTTCGTAAATTTCTCCACAGGAGAATTTACCTGGACTGAAAAACGTTCAAGTCATGCGTGAAAATGGTGGTATCGAATTTTTCAACCAACTCATTCGAACTAAATGAAATTTGGGAGAGAATGACCGGATTTAAGATGATGAAGTACTTCAAACCAAGTTAAGAGAACGATATCAAGCAGAGTGGGCAAATGATTTCTGTGCGTTCGATGGAGATGCGATTCACCGGTATCTGGTAGAATAGGTTCCGTATGACACTTGAAATCATGTTGAATCATTCAAAATAGTTGAGTTGTTTGCTCTCAGCTACTAGAAAAGAGGTGACCTACTTTGCGGATATAATATCTAGATTTTCTGTCTGGAAACATGAGTGAGTAGTGTGGTCCTGGAAGATACTAGACACACTGAGGTTTTCGCGCATTGATTTTCAAATCATCAACACCTACCAGCAGTTCGCTCTCCAAACCAATCAGACTGCCATTCTGCATACGGAAAAACAACAATACTATTCTATCAGGACAGTGTTACCCTCTGCTTTTGTGGCACAATTATACGCAGTGTCCAGCATATTTTATTCAGTTTTTGTGTATGGTTGCCGTGACAACCAATGAAGACCTCCCAGAGTTAAATTCGTTTATGCTGTCGCCCAGACTATCCTCTCTCTCTCTCTCTCACCCGGATAGTGAAAAGAATCTCGAGGGTCAGAAAAACGATATTCACCTGCCGAAATTTAACCCAGATGCGTTTGTGCATGTCAGCAAACAAGATGACATGACAGTAATCGTGCTGTTCAGACTGGGTATAGGTATATTCCGTAGACAGTTTTACTCTGTTTTTAGCTGATTAGTTAGGCTTGTTTTGGTCCTCAGAATTTGAGACGGCCAAGACTGAAGTATGACGGATAAACGGTGTGTTTTATAAATCATTGCCCATCAGTAGGTGAAATAGGACTCACTGTTCCGGTGAAATCTTCGGTGAACTGATGAATAACGCTTCCTGTGGGGGCATTTGATACACCCCCCCCCAGGAACGATATTAGGTAAACACCTTGAACAACTACTAGCCTTGGTCAGTTGAAGACAAATTTTCTTTTGGTTTTTACTACTTGAGGTTTTGATGGAAAAAAGGTTCGGATCTTCTAGGAGAAGTTTACTGCCTTCAGCAAAATGCCTCCCGTAAAAAAGCGCGCTTCATGCCTAATGGGTCAACAGCAGTTTGTGACCCCATATTGTCCAAAGAGAGCACACTTATCTGCTGATAGGGCAGAAACGATTTACAGTTTTTATAACTTCTGGCATAAAGTCGTGTACGTTTTACACACTACCAACTGCGTTTGTTTTGCCCTGGATATGGAGACATTTGTTCGCATTTCAAGCCACATGACGGTTTCACTCCGGAAGTCGTCAGTCAAAAGTCAATCATTTTTAAATTACGTGTTTGGACCAAGTCCTAGTGCGGGTTTGTTTCTACCGAGTTGATGAATTTTATGGTATCCAACCGTGAACCAGAAATTTGTGGGTTCGAATCTCCCTGCATTTATTAAGGTGAGTGTCCCCGGGCATTGTCACGGGTACAGGACAAAACCAAGGCTAGACGTTCTCGATAAATACACTCATTTGTAAATCAATTTGGTTTTTTCGAGAGACTCACCTGGAACCCAGCTGAATCTCCCGTTTTTGATGTTTTCAGGCAACTGAATGTGCTGCACCAGGCCGCCCCATGTTCCAGTTGCTACGATATTCGAGATATCGCGATACATGTATATACGTAATGCACTATTCATAAGGCTGCTGAAAACTCGTCGACAGCCCACGACCGGTTTCGCTCTTCTTGGGGCTCATCAGGTAGGCGCATTCCCCGAGTTGACGGAAGCTCGGGATTGCACCTAAGAAGGGCGAAGCCAGTCGTGAGCTGTCGAAGAATTTTCAGCGACCTTATGAATAGTGCATTACGTATATACAGGGGTAGATATCTCCTTGGTTTTTAGCAAGGCATGATTTCTTTTGCGTATAAAAGAACTTCACTAGATGATTGGCAAGGAATGTAGTGACCAGAAGCATTTTCACCGTGGAATAGCTTTTTACTCCACCTGTCCTTATCACCTAATTGTGTTGTCGCCAGAAATGGGTTGTTTGAAGGAAATACTTCTTTAACAGTATTAAAAAAAACTTCTCTAATTCAAATTCATCCATTGTAGAACCGGAACTAGGGAAACCGAAATGCTGAGAGAGGCATCCGATTTCATTCACTATACTTTGACTTGGGATGGCGACACAAAGAACAATATCTCATTGGGACAACTGACTGATATTAGCGATCGCAGTTGGTTGCAGAACCACCCGAGAGGATCGTACAGTGGCTGCTAAAGAGAACAAAAGTGGACAAAGAAACACGGCTTTTAGATCCTTATAGGCATCTTTTCACCTGAAATAAGAGTTCCGAAGTGTGAGAAATTGCTTCGACAAAGCATCGACAAAGAGGCCAGCTAGTTGGTGCCCAATCCATGATTTGGGTTGGTACTTTTCAATGATCCGTCTAGGAAGGCGAACTGGACTTTGTTGGTTTGTTATGGGATCCCTTGCCGTCCTTATCAAGCACTGTTTTTTTCATCTCGACTGCAGAAGGTCGTGCTAGTTCTTAGGGTATGTTTACACTTGCTGAATCTACCATCTCTTTGGTGCTGACCCATGTGAGCGCAGCTCACATAATTTCAATCGGAATCTCAATCGGGAAGGAAAAAAAAACAAACGAATTTTCAGCAACCTTATGAGTAGTACATTACGTATAGACATGTATCGCGATATCTCGAATATCGTAGCAATTGGAACATGAGGCGGCCTGATGCAGCACATTCAGTTGCCTGAAAACATCACAAACGGGGGATTCAGCTGGGTTCCAGATGAGTCTCTCGCAAAAACCAAATTGATTTACAAATGAGTGTATTTATCGAAATCAGTCATATTTTCGGTTTAAGTAGAACATAAGGTTGACGGAAACTCGGGGACTGCACCTACCTGATGAGCCCGAAGAAGGGCGAAACCGGTCGTGGGCTGTCGACGAATTTTCAGTAACCTTATGAGTAGTACATTACGGAAAAACAAACAACTTTCTCTTGGCCATTAAGTTTTCGTGCCGCGGGTTTCAAACGTGATCAATACAGGATGCTGATGTGGACCGACCAATGGATAAAGGTTCTTCTGTGGAAAGGATCGATTACATCAAAACAGAAGAGAAATCATTTATTTGGGACCATCGAAGTGACTAATTTTATAAACATTTGTGATAGCCACTGACAGCAACCCTTCCGTCAGGCACAAACATAGGTTGCTGTTTAATCGATAAAAATTACTAGATGTTCTACCGGCGAAGACCAAACGGGTGCCTTAAATCAAACCAAAAAATCCTCTGGAGGCTTTGTTCTAAACGCGGACAAATCCCAGACAGAACTTTGGACAACCTCAGTCAAAAGGATGACCTGAACGCCGAGGTGATCTCAAAAATCAATAAAACGAATTTCAAACTGCCCTAAAGATGAAGAATGTACAGCACCACTCTGAATACTTCTATGTGTATAGAACAAATAAAAAAATACTGGAAAATAAAATCATTCAATCCCTTTCCTCATCTTCACATAACTTTTCTGTCTTTCATCTGTAAAAGTAGAACTTCCGTTATCTGAGTAGACGCGCGAAGCCTGTGATACCAAAGCTTTAGTGTGAATAGTACTGAAAAACCATAAATCGAACTGATCATTAGGTTCACCAGTGAAGTCAATAAACTCTTGCGAAATACACTCATTCACGACTCACTGAATGCCAACTGAATCTATTGTTTCTGACATTCTTCGACTGAATGTGCTTCACAAAGATCGCCTCATGTTTCATTTAGCACGGTATTCAACTTATGGTATCGTAGTTTCTTGAAGGAAACTACTCACAAGTTTGCTGAAGCTCCTCGACAGACCACCATCGGACCACCATCAGACCACCATCCTCTTCTGACTCATCAGGTAGGCGCAGTCCCCGAGTTTTCGTCAACCGAAAGTGTGTGCGAAAGACTACTGTAGTCCGAGAATTTCGTGCAATTTGGTTTCGAGTTGGACGTAAGGTTGACGGAAACTCGAGGATTGCGCCTACCTAATGAGTGGAACCGGTCGTGGTCTGTCAAAGAGCTTTCAGCAACCTCATGGGTAGTATTCTTCCTGAAGGATCACTGTTTTCCGTTCTGTTCTGTTTCCACACACTTTCACAAGTATTTCAACAAGCTTAGTACGTGGTCGTATAGAATCTTATTTTTCAAAGAAGGCACGTGATGTGCAAACAACTCATCATTCATCTTGAGTGCAAAAATCCCTTAATGAAGGTTTTAAACAGCCTCCATTCCTTAAAGTAGTCGAAATGGAAGGCGAGTGTCCCAACTTAACAACAGATTTCTGCTTAATTCTGCACCGAAACACCTGGAAATTTATGGTACCAGACGCTTCAAAACGTTGGTTTCAAGAACCTTTCTAAGTAAGCGCTCAGTAGACTGCGTCTACCAACCAAACATGTCGAACGAAAGACATGGTACCTGGTACATCAGGAGAGCTATTAAGGACAACCAAAGGGCTACTGGGTTTTCCTGTAAACCAGTTATATATATATATATATATCCTCCTAAATCCGATTCCTAGCAACGGTCGGTCAACCTTTCCCTCAATCAAGGATCTATTTCTTCGGACATGTTTCATATTGGTCTAAGAGTATAAAGTAACAATATATGTGAAATGCCGCTTACCAAATTTTACCGATAACATGGCATTTTCCCCAGCACCTTCGGACATATCTGGTTTTGCTAGCGTTTTTCGTGTAACTCGCTCAATTGTAGAGACAAAACACCGTTCTGACTCGATTCAAAGATTCAGTTTCGCCTTTCCCGCAAAAGCGTAACCACTCTATGAGAGTTTTTGTATCTATAGTCTCTCTCACGTTGTTCGATTAACTGTGGAACTCGATTGTAGTTTCAAACCAGAACTATACACTACTTGGTGGTTTCAGTGACCAGCCACGTTCATCAGTTTGTTCGAGTTAAGGTTGAAACTTCCAAACTACATAAAAGTACAACAGCTAAAAGTAAACAGACTAACTATGTGCTCAAATTCCTTAAAAATAACAGTACTGTCTCTTAGGTGGTGGTTTTTCATATCCGTGAAGGATTTGACGTCGTAACCAATCTCAGACCGATCCGGCTGCTCCGTATCCAAATATTTGTTTGCACGGCAACAACACAACTCCAGACAGCGTAAGTTTCAAGCATCAGCTATTGATCGATGTGGTTACGCAAACCAAACCAAGGGTAAATTGGAACAGAGATTAATGTAGACCGTGTGTCCGAGTTTTCCCGGTTTCCAGACGACCTACGGTATCATACATGGTGGGCTAGAGAGTAAGATACTGGTTCATTTCTGTGGTCTTTGTATATGCATGCGTGAATCTTGATCAACTCAAACCGATGTACTCACATGCTGCAGAGAATGTATCCGCAGTGCGTGTGTGTGTGTGCGCGCGCCTCAATGAACTGCAGTCATTCGTCTGCCTTGCAGCACACCTGCATTGTCGGTGTGTGTGTGTGTGTGTAGTCAGGACCCCTTTTACAAGCTCGCATCTGCTGGCCACTCGAAGGACAGGTACTACGCAATTTTGGGTTGAATTGCATCGAGGTGGACATTGTCGAAACAAAGCCAATAGTCTGTCTGCAGCTCAAAACTAAAATTGATCATTGAATATCAAATTCCAGACACATGCCCTTTTTCGTATTTGGACGTCGGTTATCCCTGAATTTCGGGCATTAGAACTACCCGAATTGTCATGCGTAAAGCCATTTTTTTGTTTTATAAGCGAACATGTTATCAGTTGGTTGGTTGAGCATTTCATCTATGTCCATTAGCTAAACCCTCAATTAGGTTTCACAACATCAATTTATCTAGCTTCATTTTGTCGCGAACCGTACCCACATTCACGGTACAACGATCGACCATGATGTTTTGGTGTGCCTGTCGACGGAGGAATCGTTAGGGCTATCAGTCTTAGAATATCTTGAATAAGCGCAACCACTTCCGTTTCGTTTCCTATCCGCTTCGTATCTATCTATCTATCTATCTATCTATCTATCTATCTATCTATCTATCTATCTATCTATCTATCTATCTATCTATCTATCTATCTATCTATCTATCTATCTATCTATCTATCTATCTATCTATCTATCTATCTATCTATCTATCTATCTATCTATCTATCTATCTATCTATCTATCTATCTATCTATCTATCTATCTATCTATCTATCTATCTATCTATCTATCTATCTATCTATCTATCTATCTATCTATCTATCTATCTATCTATCTATCTATCTATCTATCTATCTATCTATCTATCTATCTATCTATCTATCTATCTATCTATCTATCTATCTATCTATCTATCTATCTATCTATCTATCTATCTATCTATCTATCTATCTATCTATCTATCTATCTATCTATCTATCTATCTATCTATCTATCTATCTATCTATCTATCTATCTATCTATCTATCTATCTATCTATCTATCTATCTATCTATCTATCTATAGTAGAACATAAGGTTGACGGAAACTCGGGAACATCACCTAGAGCCCCAAGAACGGCGAAACAGGTCGTGAGCTGTCCAAAAATTTTAAACAACCTTATGAGCAGTGTATTACGCCTATACAGGTTCGTTATGTGGTTGCAATGCGGTCTGTTAAACAAACGGGAATCAGCTCATTCTCAATTGCTGACTGAAAAACTTGGACAGAATTTTGGGCACAGATATGATTACCCTAACCCACGGTTATACTCTCAGTTCAATCGCTGAATGAGATTAAGTGAAACGCGGCACACTCAAGTGTAGCGCGTTCTACCATGAAAAGTCAGAAGAACCGGAAGGTCCCATAGCTGACAGGATCCGGCAAACTATCTACCTATCTATCTATCTATCTATCTATCCATTTTCATATACATCCCCATGTACTTTCGATGTCACTTCTGGTGCATTTAGATAAAACGGAGGGATATTGATGTATACTAAACTGTGCGCTTTACACTGTCCCAATGCATAGTGAATGTAAGGATACATTTAACACAGGATAATTGTCCAAACTCCTCGGACAATTCACTTTCGATGGAGTCTTACACTTTGCATGTTGTTTTCCTCATTACTTTGCATGATGCTGCTTTGTAAGGAGGTGAATAGCTTTCTGCTTACCTCTGTTCGTGTTTGAAGCGCAAGATTAATTTTCCTGTCTGGACTAATTTCAACAACACTTAAATAGTATTGTTTTCTACGTAATGCACTACTCATAAGGTTGCTGAAAGGTCCTCGATAGCCCACGACCGGTTTCGCCCTTCTTGGGGCTGGCTCATCAGGTAGGCGCAGTCCCCGAGTTTCCGTCAACCTTATGTTCTACTTGAACAGTGACGTGAGACACAAAATTTTCATTCTACCAATAGGTCCAACACTGAGCTTTCCAACACGGGAAATGTGTCATCCAGATTGTTTCATCATGACGGACTGGCATCTCTTTCCGGACCGTCCAATCACATCGGCCTAGGCAGGTGGATCTTCACGCGGTTCGAAAATTACCGCGGTGGGGTCAAGTGAAAGCCCTGTACTCGGTGCAAGACGCAATAAGATCCGGGGTGAACAGGAGAGACAGTTGGAAACTTATCAGCATGCCTAAGTGGTAACCCATAGTTTTCGAGTAAGGACAACTGAACAGCTGATACGCACCTTGTACACAGTAGGTGTGGTGGTCCACAACACTCATAGGAAGCACATTTGGCCAGCCAATGCTAATCATTATACGGTGCGCTCTGTGAAACGGTGGCCACAGAAAGTCCATTCTAGTGCCGCTACAGGTTCCTTTCCATTTAGGACCACCATATTTTTCATTTATTCATTTGATTCGGACCCGGACCAGATATGTGCTAAATACGTGATCTTGTCCATCTCTAACCATCATTCACCTGATTCCCATCGATTTTCCATGCAAAAACGTGCCTCGTCTGTGCCATATTTCAATCCATACACTGTTTGGATCTTCAGTTCCCTCAAAACCCAATCCTGTATTTGACCGCAGATGTATTAGGCACCTATCACGTGGCCCATTTGGATTGGACTATGTAAGACAGACATCCTACTTGAGTTGAGTTTAATTCACCAGGTTTCGATCCCATTTTTGTGCGGCCGAATAATTTCCAAGGCCAGCCCCCCCAGACTGTTCACAAGGTATTTATTCTCCTCAAATCTTGGTTCGTTGCAAGAGGTCAAGCCGGCGCTTTTTCCGTCGTTTCCTCTCTTCTGGGAAAGTCCTATAAGACAGGTCTTCTTCTGGATGTCGCACTAATGTCCTAGGAGTCCGCGCTTGTAGCTTCGGGCAATAATCTCAATGAGTAAAGATGATTAAAAAATCTATTTTTAGAACAGCTAATAGTGTGGCAAATCGCGATGAAGTTTCATCATGCTAAGTGCTACAGCAATTATTAGATAGTGGGTAAAGTCCTGTGATTCGCGCAGTATCGATCTGAATACTTTCTCCACTCAGTATCCATTGATAACATGTAATATAATAAACCAACAAAGAGAAATCATCTGTCCGAAAGAATCCAATCTAATCTCGTCCTCGAGACAATTCGCTCTGCTCGTCTTTCCAAATTCTCATAAGCGAGTAGTGTTTGGCCATGGTTTGTAACTGGAGTCTATTTTTACCCATGGGCATGGGACAACGTGTGTGTGTGCGTGCTTTTCCTCGCGCGGCTACGAACGTTTATGCGTATGGGCAAATGTGTGCGTGCGTGCGTGCATACGCGAGCGCGCAGACGCGTACGTATGGGCTTAGCATACGACGAACGAGTCACTCAACCATACCGCCCTTGAGAGTTGGTTGTTTTGTTCCCGTTACCACTGTTGTTTTTGATGTAACGATTGTTGTTATTCTTTGTTCTATGCTGCGTGTTGCTGATGTTCTCAGTGGCGAGTAGATTGTATTGCGGTAATAATCGTTCGACTGTGTGAGTAGGTTTTGCGATTGACTTAGAGCAAACACTTCCTCCACGGGGTTACTGAACCACCCTTTAAAATGGGAAGCGATAACAATGGAGACGGTGGGATAACTATTCGGTTTTGGTTACCTTTCTTGTTGAACTATTCGTGATAGTAACGAACTACACTCATTTGCAAACAAATTTGGTTTTGCGGGAGACTCACCTGGAACCCAGCTGAATCTCTCGTTTATGATGTTTTCAGGCAACTGAATGTGCTGCACCAGGCCGCCTCATGTTCCAGTTGCAACGATATTCGAGATATTATGGCGATATATGTATAGGCGGCCAGGTGCAGCACATTCGGTCGCTTAGAAACATCATAAAGGAGAGATTCAGCTGGGTTCCAGGTGAGTCTCCCGCAAAGGACTGCGCCTAACTGATGAGCCCCAAGAAGGGCGAAACCGGTCGAGGACTGTTGACGAGTTTTCAGCAACCTTATGAGTAGTGTATGACGTCTATATTCGTGATATTGTTGTGACATTACGTCCCCATCTGTTGCGGTATGTGGGTGCTTTAGCCCATCGATAAAGGCTTTGGATAGACCCAATGCAATTCTGACCTGACACCTTGAAAATCTACCAACGCTTGTAAGTCTATGATACTCGGTTCCGTGTATTGGCCAGTTCTACTTGGAATTGCCACAAATGTTTCCTTAACAGTAGATATTCTTTGGGTAATAGAAAATAACGGAGCGAGATAGTTCAGTGCGGGTGAGATGTCTTGGTGGTTAGATTGCGAATTTATTTTTTTGAAGGTTCGTGGTTCGAACCCCACTTCTGTCTCCCGACTTCCCCTGTCTAGGCTTGGGCAACCTGGCAGTATCCCAGCCCTCGTGCTTCCTTCGGATGGCATGGCAGCTAGGCACCGAAAGGGTGTTACAGCTGAACGATTATTATTATATTTAATTGAGGCTCTCTGATTTTACTTTGGCTCTAACCAATGAACTAATAGCTTTTATCTCCAAGGTGAGTGTGAAGCGATCAGCGTGATAATTTGAAACTGAAAAAGTAAAAAAAAAACTATGTTGGTAATTCAGGCTAGGTTTGATCAGTTCCAAGTAGCACTTGTGGAATTTACGGACAAATGTGACTGCAATGTGGATGACAACCGTATTCGTTTTGAGTAACGTTCGACCATACGCAGCGTGACAAGTGATCAATTTTCCAACAGTGGACCATCAGGGAATTAGGTTCCCCTGCCTATTTTGTAGGTTATAAGGTACTTTTTGTGAAAAAATCCGAGGAAGACACGTCAACCTACCCAAACATAAAGGACAAACATTAGCAAACAATTTCGAAGCCACACACTGCCCTTTTCAGGTAATCAGATTGCGCGAAATTCCGGGATTTCAACCTATTAGTTTTTGGCGGTTGCGGGATCTGCAGAATTAACGACTGTGCAGTAATCTTGCCGTCCTCACGCAATCACTTCGTTGGGTCCGCACCAAAGGAATGAGCACTCAACTCGAGTTTCACTCATCAACAGCCAACCTGGAGGCTTGAATTCTGGGACTCAAGGCGAGCGTGTTACGATTGCTTCACTAGCCAACGCTGAGCACGTCTGAATTTTCAACATATTCACACGTGAGCGACATTGTGCCCACTGTTTGAGAGTTGTTTCAAAACCGGTCAGAAGAGAGGATAAGGGATTTCCCAGTAAATTAACTTTTTGACCGAGGAGCCATTCGACTGTCGCAAGTGGGAATTCGGTTGATCGCCCCGGACATAGTCCAGTCCTGTTGGTTCACACTGCTTCACAGCACGGTGTCTCAACTTTTGGTGGTCCTTTTTGTAGGATATTTTCGTCACCACTTTCTTTTTTTTTCTCCGAGAGTATACTGGCATCTCTTCGAGGCAAAAACTTGAACCCTAGACGCGCTATGGTGCGAACGAATCGACCAATTTCCCTCAAACCGAGGAATTCCCTCAGCGTGGTTATTTGTTAACCTCAAAACTATCCATTCATTGTGGGAAGCTTTACGATTTTTTTGTTAGCTTCGCGGTGATGAGTGTTCAGAAAAAACAATGAGTTGGGAGCATACACGGAGTGAATGAGCGTTTGAATGAGCATCCAAGCCTTTACGCAGGGTAGTTATGGCGCGCATACACACACACACTGGCAGTCCGAAGGTATGCGACTACTGTGAGCAATATTCAAACAGATGTCAGACAACAGAGTAACGTTCGTGAAGAGCGAGCTAGCATGTGATATTTTGATCCAGTTTTTGAGGGGATGCGGTTCAATGAGTGAACCATCAATGAGCTGAGGTAACTAAGAAAGGCTTGGATGAACTGAATCTTTTCGTGAAAATCTAACTACCTGTCCTACATCCGTAGACGGACTGAGGTGAGGACCACAATTGTTAGTGATTTGATGGCGCAAAGTGAACCCAGTTTGAGACCGAACGAGGCTAGTTAATAGTCATTTCCAATTTCCCCGATCAAACTACCACACAAGCTCCAATTTTCACAAAAGTTCCTGTAATCTGATCTCAGTGGCCTTGAGAAGGTTGAGGTGGACAGTTATTCCTTCCTTTCAAATATGGGTAACAGTTCTGTGTCAACTGTGAGTTTGCTTGAATTATTTCGGTTGAAAACAGTACTGTTCAGACCACAGGATATTAGAATTTACCTACCCCGCATGGCAAGATTAGGCTGAACAGAGGGACGCAGAAGGATCGGCTGACTTGCATAGAACATGATATATTTGCAAGGTAATCAATAACTATTTTTGAATAACCAGCATTTGATAGCCCAACATGGGAACAGCGCTTTCATAAAACTAAGCACACTTTCCGTCACAAAATGCATCTTTAAAAGCTGACCGTTATCTTTCCCTTCCTTGACCCTTGTCGGAGTGGGATCAAGATGTGAAGAGTACGCATACCTCGTTCCGAAATGGCTCATAGTGAATTATTCGCCCTGGAAAAGATATATTTTTTCAACTATGCGGGTAACAGTCTGCATCAAATCGGTTTGCTACATACATCCATTTGCACAATAATTTAACGGGGGAGATTCACCTGAATCCCACTTGAATCACTCGTTTATGATATTCTTCAATTGAATGCACTACACGAACGCCACCTCTTGTTTCACTTGGTACCTGATGACTTATTGATTTATTCTATAAATGCAGTGGTTTTCTATTAGTGGCCAATAGGATAGCACCGGTTAACCTATTGATTAGTTCTTGTGGCACAAAGTATTCAATAGAAACCCTTTCGAGAACTCCAAGCCTTATGAGCGGTACTTTCTCGTCCACGGTCAAGCATCCTTCAAAGATAGATTATTCCGGTAAATACACTCATTCTCATATCTATTTGGTTTTTTGACGAGAGACTTACCTGAAGCCCAGCTGAAGCAACCAAATGTGCTGCACCTGGTCCCCTCATGTTACGGTTGGCACAATATCGCCAGAACCAAATCTGTTTACAAATGAGTGCATTTCGCAAATTCCGTGCAATTTGGGTTCAAGTAGAACATAAGGTTGACGGAAACTCGGAGACTGCGCCTACATGCTGAGCTTCAAGAAGGGTGAAACCGGTCTTGGGATGTTGACGAGTCTTCAGCAACCTTATGAGTAGTGTATTACGTCCATAGACTATTCCGGTTTTCATCATCTCACTTATCCACAGCTCTGATTAGTGCTCACTTGCTTTTAATCCTCACTGACAGCGTGACTCAGCTGCGGTAGAGTGTACTCATCTACGTAACCAACACGTAAAAGAAAAGTCATAGGCCTAAAATCGTTTTATCCAGTAGCAATTATCTTGAAAATGCAAGCTGAGTGGGAAAAAACGTATTATCTAACCTCTGTGAGTGAGACTCAAACGTCAGTTACAAGCGGCGTTGATTTTGTACACGTTTCCTCTGTTTAAACGAAGAACGGTGGCGACTGGTCTTACCAGCTGACAATGCCTTTCTTTAGCCACGCCCGCTCCAAGTTTCTAATGATTTTTGTCTACGTCATTCGAACATTAACACACCGTAGTCGAGTAGAGCTCTAGTGCGAACGTGGTCCGATTGAAAGATACAACAAGAACAACTTATTTGTGGGTTGTGTCCAGGGCGATATCTGTATCTACCATCTAATAAAACATCGAGATCCGTATACACACCGTGATGCCCGCAACCGTTCCACCACTGACGCTAACTGTCCGTCAGACACGTCGCCTGTCCATGATCTGTCTGGCCTTCTATCCGCGCTTTCACCAAGCAAACCAGAGAGAAATCGAAGCAGAGAGGTAGGGGTCACAGAGGCGACGACATCTGTACCTTTCAGGCGACAGCTTAGAGCAGAAATCACTGGAAATAGCAGTCCATCTCTTATGGTTGCGGACGTTGCTCAGTTGTTTTATTGTAGCTACCGTTTTAACAAAATAATCTCAAGCAAAACAAAGACCCTGAGGTTTTTTTCCCATTACCTGTCAATCAGACTATTAATATATTTATTCCGGTCCGATCGAGTTCACTAGTGCACCCACCGCCACCTCGTCCACAGGCTCATATGCTCGTTCGAATGTTCGTCACTACCAGCCTCCATCATTTTGGTCAATCTCTATGGGGAAGTTGGTGGTGTTTGTTTCTCCGTCCTCGTTCACCCACCCCTGGGGAAACAATAGCGATGTCAATCAGCAAGGCACGTGCATTCCCACATACATGCACTCACGCGCGCATGCAGAATATAACTAGATCAGACAGAAGAAACTCTTCAGCTAACGGTTGGGCATGAATACTGTTTGTTGGTGCGTTGGAAGTTGCGTTCAGAGTAGAAGCGATCGGTTCATTGCTCAACTATCGATTGGCCACACGACTGTGGGTGAACAAAAGAGAATAATAACGATCGGCGTGTGCATTATATATATATATATGCATGCAGAAGAGGACTGGTACACTGAATAGTTGACATCTCATGGAACTGGACGAATCCCTTTCGGTCAACGTCCCTTACTAATCTGGGTTAGCACCTGTCCACTAAGAAAGTGAACTCTGAGAAGCAGGGCGTAGTTAAGACATAAGTATTGATCCGTTCAAATGTAAGACAACCTACTTGGCTCCATTTTGGTAAGACAAAATCGATACTCACGAAAAATAAGATAGTTAGAATATAGACAACCAAGCTAGTTTTTAACATAGCTAAATATCACATGACTAATATCGATTGTTTTCATCCGGTTCACATCCTTACGTGTGAGACTTGAATTTATAGATGTCGCCTTCCAGCTGGTGTCAAAAAACTAGCGGTCACCTTGTCCCGAGACATTTTCAACATGCATACTAGTACGCCCAAAAAAAATTCTCGGGCCACGATTCCTCCGACTGATCTTTTATCATCTACGCGGTCTCGTCAGACACTCAAGTTGGCAGTTAGCCTGCTCTAAAAGGATGAGGTTGGGAACGGTTGTCCGTTCTCAGAGTAGAACCAGTGCCTAATGAGTTTGAGGATAGAAGCGGCGTTCATATGGGATCGATTCTTGAAATCTTACCAGCAGCCATTTATAACCGCTTTTGAAAAGGTCACATGACTGGTCCGGCTTGTGCTTGTGTGATGGGCCTCAGTAACGAAGATGTGCTGACCCGAGAAGCAGCGTATCCAGTCGAATAAAGTTGTGCAGAGCATAACGAAATTGGCAATGTCGAAAAAACGTTGGATGAACGTGTGCTTACTGGCTGACGTGAGTCATTAGGCAGCGTGAACAAAACGCGTGGGTGGCTGTTGCATCCGCATTGGGCAGATAAAAATCGATCAGAACTTAGGTGGCCAATAATAGGACGGGACGGCAACAGTGAGGCAAATACGTATCCTAAAGGTTTTGTGGGCTGCGGCTGAGGAGATCACTTCAATGCTCTGTAAAGAAGTGGAGTTTCACGCCCGTCCGCCTACTACTTTTATCAAGAAGTGGACAAAAATTAATTGGTCATTTTAAACTGATAAAATGAATTGAAAATTTTTTGGAGTTTTTTCAACAAGTTGTGTTGTGGATCGGCCTCACTGGCACTGTTCCACAGTGTCTGTTTTAGATTCAAAATGAATCTGTCGGGTAACGGATAACCAAGTCGGCGCACTAGATAAATTCCCCACGGTCTGTGGTTCTCACAAGACAGCTCTGTAGATGAAAGGTTTTTGAATACGGACAGTTACGTTACGATTGGTTAGAATTTGTTTCTTCAAGAGATACCTTTAGAATATGGGTAGTGGACAAAATCCTGTCTGCTTAAGCATTTTGTCGTGAGGCCAACAAGACCGGACGAAAAGTACGTAGGTAAGCCCTTAAGACAGTTTTCCAAACCGCACTAAACATGGCTAGTAAATGGGAAAGGGCGGAAGGAAAGTCCTGTATTCATATATTTGGGCAAATTCAGCTCTACAAGACAACTGAAGTAAACACACTTCGTTTCTCTAGGGCCTTTTCGGAAAATCAAGCCCTGTTTATACCTACTCAGCAGGCACTAGAAGCAGTGGAGCTGTCGGTAACGAGCAGACATATATCGTTACATATTTCCAAAATGAGCACAAAGGTCCCAGAGTAAACAAACTGACCATCGACTCGGATACAGGCAACGTAAAACCAAGCGACATGCTATACAGCTGACTGCCCTGTTTAGTTGAACGTTCGGCTGACAACCAAGCGCGGGTGTGGCCAAGACCGAAAGGGCCTATAAGCGACAACCCATGTCGGATTCTCCTGGTAGATAGGCTTACGAAACCTGGAATGTTGAATTTTCCAGCACCCCAAAAATCAATAGTTTGAACAGGATCTCGCCACCAAATAAAAACACAATGGTCTTACTGGAGCATTCGATAGTATACTGCACGTTGACTAACTTCGGAGGCAATTCAGAGGAACTCTGTAACTAGAGGGATGAACGGGTATCTTACCTATCAAAGCAGACTAATATGCGCGTATCTATCGGTTGCGAAGCTACCAAACAGCCCTCAGTAATAGTGCAGTTTCGATCTTCCATCCGATTTTGCAGGTATCAAACGAGGTAGTTCAAAACCTATCTAAAATCATTCAATTCATTGAAAACATTTTAGCAACCTTAAAGTTTGCGTCCGTTCGGTTCGCTCACCTTCGATTCATCAACCCTTAAATTTGCCGACCACAATTATCAATTGACAAAAAGAGAACACACACCCGACATGATCAAATGAATTCAATTATTTCTCTTCAGGTTCTTACAGCAGATAAGAGGCACAAAATGTGATCAAAGCAAATTGCTTCCATTCGTGGAACAGACCCATTTGCAAATGAAACTGAGACTTGGCTGAATCTCTTGTTTCCGATATTTGTCCGCTGCACAAAGACCGCTCAGTCTTGGTGCGACTGAAAGACCCCCTCCCGGTTGAAAGGACTAGGGACTGCGTGTATAAAATTAACTGCAACGATTGCACTAAGGTTTACATAGGACAAACCGCCAGGGAATTGCACACCAGAATTGGTGAGTATAAGAGGAGAATAAACAAACCACCAAAAAATGCGATAGAATACCAAATGCTGGTCAAAGACTCAGCGATGGCGGTGCATGCCTTAGACACAGGACATACAATAGATCTAGACAATGTGGAAGTTTTAAGACGGGGACTGCGATTCACACCACAGCGGCTGATAGCCGAGGCGGTGGAAATCACCAAGCATCACAGTGTGAACAGAATCGAGGGTGTGGAACTGGCGAGCATGTGGAAAGCGGTGTTAGACAAGCGGAGTTGTCACGTTGTGTGTGGGTGTTAATGCACGTAGAAGCATTAGCAAATCAGGGGGTTGAAATCCCAACATGACCAAAGTTCAAGAAGGATCTTCACGTGAACCGAACCGAACCGAACCGAACCCTAGGCTGGATCCAAATCCATGTAGGTTCCCCATCGGCCTAACACTTGGTCGCCCACCCTAACACAAAAACCCCTCGACCGATACCCAACAGAGATTTAGCTTGACTTAGCTGATTGGTCCTCCTTCCGCCTTAAATCTCGACCAACCTCGTAACCTAGTCACTTGGCCTGACGAAGCTTTTGTGTCAAAAGCGAAACGTTGCCCAGCAATAAATCTACCGATTGTTACCAAACCTTTCCGAAAACGATGACTACTCAATCGGTTCCAAGCATCTTTCAACTGATTGAAGACCGCTTCATGTTTGTGTTGGCCAGATTTTCGAGATATCGAAAGAGCTTTTCTTGACATATCATGATACTGTGAGACAGATTTAGTTCGGTCCTCTTTTAAAATTGAAGTTAAATTGCAAAGAACTGCATTTCGAGAATCGCATGCAATTTGAGTTGAGTAGAACACAAGATTGACGGAAAGTTGAGGAGTCCACCCACCTGATTGGTCCCAAGAAGGGTGAAACCGACGGCGCAGTGTCGAAGAATCTTCAAATGGATCTATTTTATGAACTCATGAGTAATTCGGAACGGGGCAGACAATGTGAGGTAATCAGTACGTGTATACCGAGAACTCGATGGCACTCGATGTTGTAGACTTCGTTTACACGCAGAACTATGAAGTGTATGCAGATGGCCATCAGATATTCATCATTCTTTGATCAGTTGGACGTAGACGTATTGAAGGCTCGATAAAATGACAGTTCGACAAAGTGGACCTTCAGTGAACGGAGAAACCAAAAGGCCGACATTCAAATACAATCAAGAGAACATTTGGTGACGCATTGCACGCGGTGTTTGTGGTTGTTAAGTCACTGAAAACTATTCAGGATGCGATGCTTATACGAGGAACAGGGTGCCTGTTACGACTGTCTTTGTGATCTCTCATTGAACGTGACACTTACATGACAACCTTGTCAACAGACAATGAGAGAGTTGAAATAACATGTGTGCTAGATGCCAAGTCGTTGTGTGCTTGTCCACCAGTAGAACGCGACTCAGTCTGTGCAAACATACAGTTTAGTTTCGTATGTACCATAGCGTTCATGGAGAATTTCTCTCTGTCATCCCCACCACCAGACCGAGTAAAACCGGAAGCTGCGAAAACTAACCGAATTGTTTTTGGTTAGCTGGTTGAAACTTGAGTCCCAACAAAGATGCATAAACGTGTTCCGTGGCTAGGCCCCCTTGGCCACTTTGTCGTCCTCCTTGTTGTTAAGCGCGCCACTGTCATCCCACTCTTATACATACATCGCGAAATAAACCGTTCGCCGGTTTCCATTGCTAGTCGTCCGAATCGTGCGGACATCCTGAGGGATAAGATGATGATGACTGAGGGAAGTAGAGGAGGGTATGATACGCGATGAATTGGTCATGATTTTGTTTTGAACACCAACCATCAGTATTAGTTAACGGACAAACGGCTTAATCACGCACGCTCTTAACGCGAATCATCACTTTGAATGTAGTCAGAAATAAAACCATAAACCTGATTGAATTCAGCTCGAGTGATTGTTTTTCATTACTGATACGAACGAGTGGTGGTGTTTTTATTACGAGTTTGGGTGAGATTAGACTCAAACAGATGCAACTGGACAGCTCAGTGAAGCAGAATCTGATCCCGTCATTTTTTATTTGCTGTTTGGTCCGCTTTTGCTAAAAGCTCGCTACATTCAAACGACTATGCCCGTGTCGCTAAGTAGTTAAACTAGGGGGGGGGGGGGGGGGGGAATCTGAACAACACACAAAATATGAGTATTGAATTGTACTCAAACGGCTACTAATAAGCTGACTTGCAATTTTCTTCATTTTTACATTACTGTAACCGTGTTTTCGCTTCCCCGTTGTTTGTTTGTTAGACTTGATTTTGCTTTCAGTGTAGTGCTAACGTTTTCAAGTCGGGTTATTAACGTGCGATTCTAATAAAATGGTGGGAATTCAAGTGAGACATGTGAACAAATAATGTCCAGTAGATTTGAAAGGCCTATTAGATTTTCTGTCAGCCTAAAGAGGAATCCTAAATCTGCAATACTCAGGCAAAAATCGGTTCGCTTGTTTGAGTACATACTACTTGTAGAAAGCAAGTAATCATAGCTTTGAGCCCGCAAAATGCACTACACTATTGTCACATCTTACAAGAATAGTTACACCGGTCTGAATAATAATATTCTCGGTAATAATTAACTATGAAGATGGCTAAATAATCTTTTACCGGGGTTTTTCCTTACCGAAGATGGTTTGAATTGTTTTCGAGGCCAGAAAATGTTCAGCACTCTGAATGTGTTATCAACGACTTTCTTCGCGAGGACGAGACAAGCGAAACAACCTTGTGTTGAGTAGAGATGCAGGGATAGAAATAAACCATGCATGCGTGCAATGAAATACTCAGTTTACATATGGATCTTGTGATTCTCTCTGACAAGCCAGTTTCCAATTACACCAATCACGCAGAAAATGGAAAATTATCTGGAAGGAGTGTGCTGGTGTTAAAAGCGTAAGAGCAGCGAGTGCCGTGAACTAGATCAATACTGGATCATTGTGCACTGCCTTGTCCAACTGTGTAGGCCTTTCAGATAGCTAGCAAGCCAAGTTCTTGATCAATCCACACCAACGTTCTGGCAAATGTCACGTGACAATCTAGCAGTTATGCGGGTGATGAAAAACCCGGACAAGTGACAAGTGGTTATGCAGAATTTAGACCAAAATGTTAGTTTTAACCGGTCAACTTTCGGATTCCCTGTGTTGAAGTCAGTCATGCTGTGTATTTCTCGCGAATATGGGCCATATCAGTCCGGGCTGTGCTAGGTATTCGTAGATCCAACCTTTCCCGAATGATGGATCTTGAATGCCTTCGAAGCCCGAGTTACACATCACGTAGCACAGACCCTTTTCAGAAGAACATTTAGTCGGTGTGCAGACCGTCCTGGGGAACAGAAACCAGACAAATTAGTCCCTCCCACTGCGTGTTGGGGAAACTTGTACAGTTTGGCGGGACCCGCACAACCAACGCGTCAGCAGCAGGCACCGATCCAACCTGAAAATTTTGGATCTAAGGTGGTGCATAGCTTCGCAGAAAGGTGGTCAATTTGGTTGGATTCATTACAGTCAGGAGCAGGTCTAGATTTTCTGATGAAAACAAAGTAGGTTGAGAAGCAGAGTTTAACTGAATGAGGAATGATTTCAAAATCGGCCGATTTCCAGGCCAATATAACTGAATGAGGAATGGTTTCAAAGTCGGCCGATTTCCAGGAGAATTTTTAAAAGCGCCCACTTCTGTAGTGAGGAACTTGTTTTCGGTTTGTATTGACCTCCTTGAATTACAGGACCATTGAAATTATCGTGGCTGTACGTGGGCAAAACCCGTTAGAGAAGCTCGAATCACTGGCAAGAATTTAGCTGGACGTTGTTCAGATATTTTGTGGGGTATCAAACTGCGCTGCCGTGGTACAAAGTGTACGCTACTCAGAAGGCTACCTGAAAGTGTTCTTCAGTAACCTTAAGATCAAAGAAATACCCCGCGATACTTCGAATATCGCGCCAATTGAAAGATTAGAGCGTCTTTGTGCAGCACCTTCAGGCGAAGAACATCATGTACGAGGGGCTTAATATTCGTGTTATCTGTAAATGTTATCTGTCAATTGTAACAAAAAAAGATACCATGCAACCTCGAACCCCCGACCTTCCGGCTATTGGTTGAACACTTAGCGCTTCGTTCATGAGCAGCCAATCAGCAGCGTGATTAACTCGCATTTAGACGGGATATAGCACCAATGATCCAGTCCAAGTGTGAGTCATTCACACTTCTGTTCAGCCACTCGAAGCCGAATGGTGTTCAACCAATAACTGGAAGGTCACCGGTTCGAGACTGCCTGGTGTTTCGTGAGATGGTGATTCCCAGTAAAAGTGAAACGGCCGTACAGTGCTTCTCGGCTTTTCAACGTAGATTGTTTTCACTTACAGGACGAAATCCTCATTTAAAAAAATTCTAAATCTTCTCAATCTGCCATCGAAAACCTTTGTCAATAAGACAACTCTGATAAATTGTTCCTCAGGTCAAACTCCGTTATGTTATGTTCACTTCTCTCTTATGAGGTTAATATTTTCGCATGAATTAGCGCCTTTTCTCGTCTGTTTTTGTTTTATCCAGGTCAGAAACTGGCTTGTTTAGGCAGTGTGCATTCCTGTCACGCGCTTAGCCTCAGGTGACCGTAAGCAAACATTTCTGTTTGCTCCCACCCAGAAAAAATGTCTCACTCAGACTGACGGAACTAATTTTATTCAATACCAAAAGTTTCTTGAGTTGGCGCTTTCTCGTCCAGTGCATTGGGTCTGAAAAGCTTCAAAACTGTCTCGATTTCTCCCATCACGGGTGGCCAGGTTTGGTTGAAAATTTTCACCATTGTGTGTTTTTTGGCCAGAATCAAGTGAAGAATCTTGTTTTCGTTATGAACAGCGAAACGCTTAAAGTACAAAGCCGGCCTCCCGAGTGATATAACCCCACTCCTAACTGGTCTCTAAGGCCGTTTGCACCAGGTTTACAGAAGGATGATTTATTTACGTGAGGTGCTACTGAAAACTCTTCGATAACCCACGAACGGTTTCACCTTTCTTGGGTTTCGTCGGTACGAAAACTCGTGGATTGCACCTACCTGATGAGCCCCAAGAAGGGTGAAACTGGTAGTAAACCGTCGAAGAGTTTTGAGCAACCTTATCAGTGGCGAATTAAGTCCATACAATGTATCGCGACACGTCGATTATCGTACCAAATAAAACATGAGGTAGCCTGGTGCAGCACATTCATTTGAAGGGGGATTCAGCTGGGCCCCAGGTGAGTCTCCCGTCGAATGGTTTATTTCCGTTGGTTTTTAACATAACTCTCATTCAGGTGTAACTGGCGTGTGTGTGTTGCACACTGGTCGTCATTTATTCCCAGCAAGATCAATGCGAACATTTGACGAATGGGCCTCCAACAGATAGTTAACTAAAAACAATCAATGCTGTCATTGTGAAATTGCAAGTGAATGCTATAAAGGAATTATCGGGACCTCGAGCCTAATGAGTTAGCACGCGCGTTCCTGCTCACCTTCCGTCCGCAGTGTATCTGCGTGAGACGTTCTCAATTACCTGATATCGATTAGGCCAGGTAAATTTCCTTAAAATCGTCATCTGCTATCGACATTTTGAGTTTTCGTGTTTGCTGCTGCTGCTGCTGCTGCTGACTTCACTGCATGGCAATGACCAACCTCATCGACATTAAGAAGAGGGGTGTGGAAAGTGAGTAGGTCCACCTAGTTAGGAAGCGCAAAGTATTGCAGGTCCGGTTAAGAGGCGCTGTTTTTTCTGCGAAAGAGTACAGTGGAGAAACCTACCGCACCTCGATAGGAGTTGAGTATTTCTACATCGGGGGGGCAGATCCAGACACTTCAATTGTTCTGTCCAACTCAGGATTAGCCGTGAATTTTTCTCAGTCCCCTGTTATAGTTCAGCCATACAGTAAATATAAGAATTGCTAATGTAATCATTCTTCTGTATGTTGTAATAAGACGTGGAGATATGGGATTTTGAATCAGACTTTTGCCCACATAACTGACGTCGGATCTTTTCCAGATAAGCCTTGCCAAAAAATTAACCCCTGCCACCCAAAAAAATTAGAGAAAAGAGGATGTGCAATTTGTACTTTTAGTTTTCATTGAAGAGGGTGAAATTGGGACATATCATTAATAATTTGCATGAAAAGGTCCGTTTTGCGGTACCTTTGCCTTACACAAGTTGCTGTCCTCTAAAGATCGGTGTGTGCCGCATTGGCGTTTGTTCTGCATCTTGTAGACGTGCCAAAGAGATTCGATGGTTTGTGTGTGAGCTCCAGTCGTTGGATCCACAAAGTTTTCGGTATGATTAACCGTTTCATGAGTATAATTCATGTCAATCATCGCTTCAGTTCCTTGATATGATGCTCACATATCGGGATGATGATTGAGCTGGGAGCGATGCAGGCCTTGATTGTGTCCATCATAGTCGCCGCGGTTTGATCTGGCATTGCATACATGAACACCTCTTTAGTTTCCCGGCAGATCCCTCCGAAAATCCACTGCTGGGAAGGACTCGTCCTGCGTGGTTTTTACGGCAAGGTATTAGCGTTTCATCGATCTCGACGTGTAGACCTGGGCCGCCGATAACTGTTGCAGTCTGCAAAAGCCGCCAAATTTTTGGACCAGCAATAAATGAATAGAATTACTTCCTAAACTCCATCCTAAACCGCTCTAGCCAAGTTCCCTTTCGAAGACCGATTTCTCACCGACACTGTCGGGCATTACACCTCCACCTGTCAGAAACAGTTGAAAGTGTCATTTGGTGACCATTGTTGCATAAACGTTGCTAATGGATCACTCCATGGCTTTGCAAAAATCGTATTGTCGTCTCCTTGTCATGAACGAGAGTTGACAGCGTCAGAAAGTTCATTTAGGGTTTCACGTCCGAACGGAGGAAATTTTTTGCACAAAATGAACCTAGATGCGGATAAGGAATTGTTTTCATCAAAAATAGGTCAACGTTGTGTGCATACTTTAAATTGGAGCTGGCAAAAAGTGGCGGGGCTTAACTTTTCGCACATGCACTTTGTGCATTAGTGGCGGGGCTTATCTGGAAAAGATCCCTGAAGTCAATCTACACCAAAAAGCAGAGAATTATTGTATGGCTTTTTTTGTTATTTTCAACGGTGTGGGTCTCACGAACCAACAAGTCATAGATAGCTCGACAGAATGAGAAAACCTTCCATCTGAGAAATAGCCGCTCGATGTGAATTGGGTCACTGAAGGATGGGTGACGCTATCTCTTGTCTAGATGTGGCTTAATCACCCCTACTCGATTACTCCTAGCCGAATGCAATAGTCATCAAATTCTGTTGTACCACGGATGGTTCCCCCGATGAAAGAAAGAACTGGACAGTTTAATCAAAGCCTAGCATCACCTGAAGAAAGAAATCTTAGTTAAACCATCAGTTTTGAATGAACAATAGGAAAAACTGCCCAGTTTATCTTTTTCCGAGGTTCATGTTGGGCGTCGAGTCAATCATTGAGTCAGTGTGTCCCACAAACTTATCCAAAAAGATTTCTTGATTTCTTGTCACCTACTGATAATCACGCTACAACCGATGCTACAAACGGTACTGTAGGCACTCTGGGTGAGAGAACTCTTCTTAGGTATGTCCTTCTGGAACAGCGCTATTAGATTGCACTCTGGGAAAGAAATGACTGCAAATATGCAGTCATCCGAGTAGCGATTCTGTATAATTTGAAGGCTACTTGGTGTGGTTTCACTCATACATTTGTGTGGCAAAATATTTTGTCCAAAAGCTGTACTAGATATATTGTTGTCCAGACAAAACCTACTACTCATAAGGTTGCTGAAAACTCTTGGACGGAATATTCCTACTAGGTACGACTAGATGTAATTGGTTATGCTGCCCAGTAGGGTCGATGGGCTTGCACAACCATTCTATGTTTCACTTAGTCTTTTTCAACGATTAAGCATGCCCGACTTTGTCCTGATATATGGTTTCGATAGCCTGAGGTCTATTGTTCCCTTCAACCAAATCGTTTAGCTTCAGCAGTATGCTACTTATTGGAAGAAAGTGGAAAAACTGGGTTCAGAATGCGTTTTATTAAAACGTCTTTCTTAAGGGTACTTCAACAAATACACTCAGTTACATGCCAATATGGTTTTCATGGGAAACTCATCTGAATCTCAGCTAAGTTGCTCATTTATGATACCCTCCTGCAGCACATCCGGTTGATGGATAACTTTATAAACGAGAGATTCGGCTAAAATCCATGTGGTTCTTTCACGAAAACCAACCTGGTGAAAGGAAGAAGCCATTCGCTGCAGAGCTGTCTATTAGAAAAAACACCAACTGAACCGTTACAGATTATTGGACAGGAAAGCAAAACTTTCATATGCGCTTTGTTTTTTTCTAGAAAAAATTTAATACCCTCTTCTTCTTGAACGCGTCTTCTTGAACGTTCCTGGATATCCATTGACTATCACACAAGTGTAAAGAAATGCTAGAAAGCAGTTCCACAAATTCCGTACTAAAATCCATCTTCCATATTACTCGCATGTCTCATAAGTAATATCCACCGTTTCACTGGTATGCAAGTGAGTATATTTACCGAATTTCGTGCTATTCGGGTTCATTTGGGGTTTTGCGGGATAGGTATTTTGTTCATATTCACACCACTCTCGTTTGAACGGTCATCCTCTTGTTCTGGCGTAATTATTCCAGTGAGTCCACACCAAAGGGAAGCACTGGACTCGAGTTTCGCTCTTATTAGAGCCCAGTGGCCGTGCCGGGATTTGAACCCCGGACACCTGACATGCGAGGCGAGTGTTACCACTGCTCCACCAACACACGTTGGAAGTATCTGCATTTTCACGTCTGAACAGGCGAACGTTCGGGTTCAAATAGAACATTAAGTTTGACAGGAACTCTGGATTTGCGCGCACCTGATCATCTCTAAGAAGACCAAGACCGTTCGTGGGCTGTCGGAGGATTTTCAGCAACTTTCTGAGTAGTGTGTTACATCCTAATGGACAATTAAGATGCCGTACAAGTTCGCTTTCTCGAAGATAATGTTACCTTATCCGAAATACTCGGGGCTGAACCATTTACAAGACCACCATTTTGTTTGGCCGCGTTTCCCACCTACACAAAGCATATCGTTTTAAGCTGGGCCGACTATCAAATCACTATGTGTACTTTCTCACATTTGATGTTGCTTAGATCGCAAAAAACTGACAAGTAAGTGAAGCTTCAATCTCTTATATATACATATATATATATATATAAATACACACACACCGAAATTCGGAAGTCGGGATACTATTTCTAAAATACGTCCATCAAAATACTAGCTGATTAAACTCTGACCAGATATAAGTCGTGTTTGAACGAGAACAAGTCGTTTAAATGATTTCCGTGCCTTTGGATAACAGGTAGCATCGGCTTGATAACATCGTTCAGTTTGATTGAAAGACAGCGAATATGATGTTTCGGTGGGTTGAATCCCATTGAATTTTATCGATCGTTTAGGGAACTCACTCAACAGGGCGTGGCTGTGGGAAATGAGTGGAGGGCGTTGTCGCATATCCAAAACGAAGCTATTCTTTTTTTCTCATTTCTTAGAATGGCCTTGTTAGGTAATCTCTTCATACTAGTTGGGCAAATGGACCAGTGCAACCTGAAAAACTGTTGGTCAACAAGAAAACCAGTGGCTGATTTGCATGTCAGATTTCTGCAACCCGTATTATGCCTAGGCAACCCGTCTTGTTGTTTGCCTTGTTCGAAACGTTTGTTGCTTATTCTCCAGTCCCGTACTAATAATTACATAAATTGCGAGTTAGCGAATGTTGAACGGCGGACACTTGGGAAAACAGACTGATGGACATTTACTGTTGGTAGTTGAGGTATCCGGCCATAAAAGTTTCTTCAGTTCGAAATGGGGTTACCTGTCGTCCTCTACAGGTAAAGGCCGTTCCACCGACTTCTGTGTACAAACATCCCTGACTAGATACATTAGCGAAGCAGCACGGTCTTCAGTGTAAGCTAATCAAAGTGAAAATAAACATATCAAAGCTAACCTGTGCTGTCCCATTAGGGGTTCTCTTCAGTTTACACCGTGAGTTGCGCCACCAAGCAACTACTGGATCAATCAGTGCGCAAAATTGCTAAAAGCACAGTGATATCAAGTAGATTTGGTTATGAAATCCATGGTACGAAATTTCAGAAGCTGGCGGTACACGGAGGTCCGGACATGTTTGGTTTCACCTGGTTATTCAAGGGTTTACGCAATTTCCTGCACGCTTCGATTTAAAAAAATCGTTCAGCTGTAGCACTCTTTCGGTGCCTAACTGCCATGCCACCGGAAGGTTGTATGAGGGCTGGGATAATGCCAAGTTGCCCAAGCCTAGACAAGGGAAGTCGAGAGGCAGAGGTCGAGTTCGAACCACGGACCTTCCGGTCAGTAAATTCGCGCTCTAACTACTTGGGCCATCTCGCCCAAGACAATGATGTCTTGGTTTAACCTTCATTACAATGTCATCCAAATGTCCGCGTGATTTCGGCGAAGACCACATTGTTGATTAAGCAGGTGAACTAACGGTGAGGTTACTCAATATGGACTATACCATAAGCCGCTGCTCTGTTCTCTTGGCCTATCACTCAAGTGCGAGCAGTGAACATCAGCTACTCTACAACCCATTGTATAATGGTGAATCCGTGAATTCACACACGGAGAGTCATGCATCTTGCCTCCTTACTGATTATACTTAGTTTTTAAGAGTTAGTGTTTTGCCAACAATGCAGGGCGTTTTAACTGATAGATTTCCAAGGAACTTATGCGTCTGATTCCTGATACTATGTCCGTGGGACCCACCTACCATCTGGGAAGAGATGGTCATACACCTACTTGAATCAACTTTAAGAACAACAAGCCAATACACAAGGTAGATCGTGAGTTGTAAGATAATGTGATCCGAATGTAAGTTTATGTATCTGGACGATTCTGGATTTGTAAAAATATATGCACAATGCAGGGTTCGGTTCAATCCTAGTATTCATAAAGAAGTCAACAGAACATCCGGATATTTTGTGCGCTGACACGTTATGCTTAGGTCCCCAAGACCTTGGAGAGCCTCAAGGCTATCCTGATGAAAACGAAGCAATTCTTTACTTACATTATGCTGCAAGCCAGTTACTCTAATGATTTGGTTTTGCTAAACCATATTGGTACTGCCGACAAGAAGCTACGCCGGAAGACAACGCGAACTTTGCAAACCAGTCACCACGAACGCCTCATTGACTCATTGAAAGAGCGCAGTAAACTGTAATGCGATTTTAGAGGCGCAAAATATTGTTCTACTCCCAGAGGAACACACTCCAGTGAGTCAAAGTCATAACTGATTATACCCGATCAGTTTGCCAATAGCTGGTGAGCTACTCGGACTAAGAGGGCAAAATGGCCGCCTGCCTCCGCTCCTGGAACTTCGTCAGTACGAAGTTCAGTGAGCTTCGTTTATGCAGCATAATTCACAAATTTCCCCCTATTTTTCAGACAGAAATCTCTAGCATAAGGTGTCAAGTGAGGTCGATATGAAAACAGACAAGCATTCTGTTAACGCCGAAGTGATCTACCCATGCAGATAATCACTGTCCAATTGTGGATAGGTTTCTTCTTTTTTTTTCAAATGGAGTAGATATAAACTGAGCAGTAATCTTTTGACCACAATGGCCCGGGTAGTTTTCTCCTTTGGGTATGGACCTGCCGTGTTTTGAGTAGTTTGTAGATGCTTATCCAATGTGTAAAACTGTCCAGTTTGGATTGAAAAGCGATAACCTGCTTCGGCTTTTTGAGGTATGATTGTTCTTTTTCAGACTGTAGGGGGGTGGATACTACTCAGTCTTGGCTTCACAAACAGGGAGATGCCCTAAAGTGGACTCTGACCACCAAAGACATGATGTTCTGTTTGACATTACTCGCGTTTTTCGGCTACCGAACATGTTGAGCTTCGCAAAAAACAAGAATTGTGACATTTTCTATGTTTTGAGGAGCATCCAGTTGTACCCGGTTAAAGAACACCAGATGTGAATGTTTATTTGTTTTGATATCGGCACTCGTGTGACGTTCGTGGTACGATGACAAAAGGGAGCAGCATTTTTATCGGATTCCATGAGACCTGCTGAACATCCCGGTCCTAACGGAGAAACAGTCCTTCAAACTATCTCTAGCCGATGATGTTGTACAAAGCTTGTACTAAGCCGCGATAGTATTCTCAGTAAATATTTTGAAGAATGTTGCCAACAAGGTGACATGCCGTAATGGTGGATACTACTGATGAGGCACGTGAGTAGTACGTCTTCTCGTAAATCCGCTCTGCGTCTCTTGAAAAGTGAGATCTGTTACGGAATTGGCGGAGTCTCTTTGTAGCATTTGCCTGGATTTGAGTAACAGTCAATGAATATCCAGAAAAGTTCAGGAAGACGCGTTCAAGGAGAAGGTGGATATTCAGTTTTGTAAACGAGATGCGTATGAGAGTTTTGCTCCCCTGTTCAATAGTCTGTAACTGTTAAGTTGGTGTTCTCAAATAGACAACTCCGCAGCGAAGGCCTCCTTCCCTTCAATGGTATATTTTGCCCACTATTCTCTGTCAGAAGACTCCCACACCCTATCTCATCTAAGACGCCGGTATGTAGAGTTCAGCACCTCATTAGGTTTGAATTGTTGCCAACTTCCGTGGTTCCGAACGCAGTGACACCCCCGGAATATGCTGCTGATGTTTCAGGCTGGAATCTGCGTTAAAACCTTTCAAATGACATTTTTTGCTGAGATCAGGTTACGTCTTGACCGTCTTTGTCCCAAATTCCAAGAGGAATTTACGCTAAATCCTTTTGTTTTGTCAAAATTTCTTTCTTTCAAATGGGTAAGAAGTTTGGACTAAATTTCCGAAATTGTCAGCGTTCTACTCACGAAACCCAAACTACACACATTCTAGGCTATGCGAGCATTATTCACACCTTCTAGGTGAAAAACAAACCCACCAACCAACCTTTTATCCAAAAAATGTCGAAATCCAGTACAATGTTCCAAGAAAGAAGGAAAACAAACTAGGAATAAATATTTTTATCAATGCAATAACACCATCAATCACTTCTCAAATTCCTCTCTGTAAGGAGTATGCTATTCGTGCATGAACTCAGCGTTAGCCCTGTTAATGGTATCGATCTCATTATAACCAGTTGCAAAACTCTCCTATCCCTCAAGCTTTCTTTCGTTGAAGCTTCCAGTGAAGCACACTAGAGAGAGTAGTTACTTATTGTCACTTTGAGTACAATCGCATGATTAACTCTTGCTCACTACATAGTACTAACCGTTCAGGTGTAACACCCTTTCGGTGCCTAGCTAATGTGTCACCCCAAGGAAGCACAAAAGCGGAGATATTGTCAGTTCGCCGAAGCCTAGACAGCAACAGTCGATAGGCAGATGTCGGGTTCGAACCACAGACCTTCTGGTCAGGAACTTCGTGCACTAACAGGGTAAACACTTCCGGATTGTCATTACTGGTGCTGAATGACTGTTTGGGTGGGGAGGACAAAACGTTATCGGTGTAATGTAAGAAAACGGCTTAAGAGAAGACGGCCACAGCACAAATATTCTAATCTATCAATTAGCTAAACCTCCCTCCCAATATAGATACCTTTAGTTCCAAGTAGTTCTACCTTACCGATGTTCAGCGGGAATTCTCATGAAGTGTGAGTTTCCTTCAGTTTACTTTTCAGTTACTATGTATCAGTGGAGCTTTCATCCTGTCAGTGAAGCTATCCTTTGCTGAAAAGCCCAGAAGCACTGTACAGCCGTTTCTTCTTTATTAGGAATCATTATCAGTACGCATATCACAAAAATTAGGGGGGAGGTTCGAACCCGCGACCGTCCGGCCAGTGGTTGAACACCTAAGAATTTGGCCATGAGTGTCTGATCAGCAGTGTGATTAGCTCTCAGTTGGACGGGACGCAGCGTCACTTATCCTCCAATCACAGAAACCGCGTCACGTGGTCACGAATATTGACTGACTCCTTGACTGACGACTTCTCAGAAAAAAGTGAAGTCATTCATCTCCTGAGCTACTTATTGACTGATATTTGTCCAGTCAGTGTATTCCGCATGTTTCGTTTTCCGAAAAAAAACGGGATAGAAACCAAAAAGCAGTGTACATCAAACCGAAGATGACCATGAAGACCATTTCAAGATATACTAGATAGAATTAAAAAACGAAGACCAGATTCTAAAAAATAAACGAGGCGTGCGAACTGTGTGCACGTGACTGAGCGCTTATGTTATCAGGTGGTCTACGCTGAACGAACTTTTGGGATTAGATAAACGTGAACGATTAGCCTGATCGGTTCCACTCAACGCTCAAAGACATCGAACAATACAAGAAGACTCGACCCTTGGTCTTTAACTAGCTAGCAAAGGAATAACAGATGGATTTTTGAAATATTGACTACACCACTGGGGGTATGGATTTACCCAGTTATTGCCTATATGCAGAGGCCCTGCTGACTTATGTTGGAGGTGCACATGAGTCAGCAATCTGAGAGGCATTGGTAACCTCACATAGTCGTCAAGACATGGGCCTGCGAGACAATCCACCTCCGCTTTGTCTGTCTCAAGCATGTCACATGAAAATCACGTCTTTATCCGCAGGTCAACCAACACTTGTTAAAACCGATAATCCAGACCGTGTTGATTTCTTCATGTTTGTGAATATCTGTCGCTCAGAGGTGTATAGTTTTATCAAAACACTGTAAGATGTGGACAGTTTTGTCATTCTCAGAATAATGGATCCTTGATACAAACAACTTACATTCAATGAATGCCCTCTAGATGCACGGAGTCTCCACCTCCGTCTGCCATGAGGCGCTAGCTTCTGCCAGTCCATAAGGTAACGAACACGTGGGGGCGGCTGGCAATGCGTTTAGGGCAAAACACAAAGAAGAATAGTAGTTATCCTCGGTGACAGTTTCCTTCCTGGTCTGGGCTCAAGCTGATGGATACAAGTATAGCAAGATGTGTTCGTGGACCGTGTCCAACGGAACATGGAATGGCCTACACCGTATCCGACAACTGCTACCTACGCGAAACAAACTTTATGCCGTTTACTGGCAAGTTGAACGTGTGAGTGAAAAACACCCAGTAGGGTAGACCCAAACCAACAAAATCTTGTCATTTTGTAGCCCCAAATCTATCAAATGGATTCGTAGAAAGCCACCTGTGTGATTTGCACAATGGACTAGATGGCGTAACGGTCCAGATAACTAGAAAAGGTTGACGTCACTTATTTCAAAAACCAGACGAGGATTTGATGAAACTTAAAATGAATGTTATAAGTACGCACGCAATCTAATCATCTGCTGTGTGCATTCAGTCTTTTCGGTTACACCAAATGTTCCGCTACTTCCCAAAAGTCACGTGATTCTGTCTGTGTAATACCTCAGTTAAGGCAAAAGGTCAGAGGATTATCTGCCAAATATAAGCGTAAAAAACACAAACAAATTTTTGACGCATGTTTTTATATGAGGGACGGAAAGTTTAACCCAAAGTAGGCTACATACAATACGCGAAAGGCCAAGGTGACCCTCAGTTAGCTGAGTTCGTATTAACAATTGTATATTACTAATTGTAGAAGCATGGGAAATGTGACAATTAATGCCCGATGTTTTCTAGTTAGCTGAGTTCGTATTACCAATTGTATCTTACTAATTGTAGAAGCATGGGAAACGTGAAAATTAATGCCCGATGTTTTCCGAAATGGAGGTAAGCTGTATATCATACGGAGAACAGGAGCGAATAACACATGGCTGGTTTTAAGCATACGTTGTACCTCGTCTGTCAGCAATGGTTCGACCAAATCACATTGGGTTAGTCTAGGTTGTCTGGGAAGGTTTTTCTCTTAATGCAACTTCTCTGCCATGTCTATGACTCTTGGGTTTCAAACAGCAAAAAACTAATGTCTAAACTGCTGACATTTCTTGAAAATTCAATCTCAGATACACTTAGTCTGACTGAGAGGACGCGCCTGCGGTTAACTCCAGCCAATGCCCTCCTGTTCCATCAGCAAGTGCTCTGCAACGCGGGTTACCAAGGGCAAACTTTTGAACTTTTTGAACTTCACAGTGGTTGGAGTTCTTCATTAAGCAGTACTTTCTCTGTGTGGTTAGGGCGAGATTGCCCAAGTGTTAGAGCGCGAATTTACTGACCGGGAGGTCTGTGGTTCGAACCCGACCTCTGCCTCTCGACTTCCCCTGTCTAGGTTTGGGCAACCTGGCGGTATCCCAGCCCTCATGCTTCCTTTGAGTGGCATGGCAGCTAGTCATCCAAAAGGGCTGTTACAGCTGTGGTCAAACAAACAAAACTCTCTGTGTGGTCGAATTTCTTAGTTTCGAGATTCATCCACTTGTCTTCATCTTCATACTTTCATTGGCCTCAAAATTCTGTTGCACAAAAATTATTTCAATGCGAATGAGGCAGTATGCTGACACCCTCTCTGTTATCCCCATTAAAAAAGTGCTGACATCTTTGTAGATTTTGAACTCACACAAGAACCTCAGAAGGGCATAATTGTCACGTTCTGATTAATACCCAGCCGATTCAAATTCTCCGCGCTGTTAGACAAATCGCCTTCCTTCTAAAACACTGTCTCAGTGTTTGCGCATTAGCCCCGTAATCATCTCGGCTTCAAACAGTCGCGCAGATCGTTGTGTGTTACTTTTAACCGAATCAGCTCCTCTCTGGAGCTGTTGTTATTTTGGACGTCGCGGAGAAAAAAACAATGTTGTCGTTAACATCCTTGTTAGGTGTGCCTGGTGATTGACTTCCTTTCAGCGTTGCCCTACACTCGAACATGGTTGTTGCTTGGAGGAAGTAATTAGCTGGAACATCAAAAATAAGTAATTACTATCACAGCGACATGACATGGCAGTTAATAACAGGTGTGGGTGATTGTACAGACCAGTGTGTGTGTGTGTGCGCGCGCTTGCTATTTTTACAAGCGATTACTCTGGGAATTCGAGCCCTCCTGCGATGGAGACCCATTAAACAGGGTTTCCCTAAACGAATACCAAGAATGTTCTAGAACAGAATTGCCAAATTGTCAAAATGTTGGCACATGGAAAGTTTATAAAATCGACTCAGCCTGCTGCATTCAACGTTGCGTGTTAATTTGCGAATACCTGACAGCGCTATTCAAAATTTGGAACTATTCGACTGACATGTCAAATAATGGAAAGTGTTCTGAATCATTGGCGGGAAAAAGTCTCAGCCCAGTATTGCTTGTCTGGGGTGCGGGTTCGAATCCTGGAACATTCAAGAACATGCGTCGATGACAAGGCTCATTTAAAGCGAAACTAGAGTCCAATACTTTTCCGTTTTGTGTTTGCTGACCAGAACAGCTGCTCCAATCTGAAGAAGAGATGTGCCAAATGTTTGAATGTACTTCGCGAATTTCGTCCAGTTCGGGTTCAAATAGGACTTATATTTGACAGAAACGAAGAACTGCCTCTACCTGATAGGTCCCAAGAAGGGCGGAACTTCTCGTGGATTGTCGAGGGGTTTTCCTCCTCCTCCTCCTCCTCCTCCTCCTCCTCCTCCTCCTCCTCCTCCTCCTCCTCCTCCTCCTCCTCCTCCTCCTCCTCCTCCTCCTCCTCCTCCTCCTCCTCCTCCTCCTCCTCCTCCTCCTCCTCCTCCTCCTCCTCCTCCTCCTCCTCCTCCTCCTCCTCCTCCTCCTCCTCCTCCTCCTCCTCCTCCTCCTCCTCCTCCTCCTCCTCCTCCTCCTCCTCCTCCTCCTCCTCCTCCTCCTCCTCCTCCTCCTCCTCCTCCTCCTCCTCCTCCTCCTCCTCCTCCTCCTCCTCCTCCTCCTCCTCCTCCTCCTCCTCCTCCTCCTCCTCCTCCTCCTCCTCCTCCTCCTCCTCCTCCTCCTCCTCCTCCTCCTCCTCCTCCTCCTCCTCCTCCTCCTCCTCCTCCTCCTCCTCCTCCTCCTCCTCCTCCTCCTCCTCCTCCTCCTCCTCCTCCTCCTCCTCCTCCTCCTCCTCCTCCTCCTCCTCCTCCTCCTCCTCCTCCTCCTCCTCCTCCTCCTCCTCCTCCTCCTCCTCCTCCTCCTCCTCCTCCTCCTCCTCCTCCTCCTCCTCCTCCTCCTCCTCCTCCTCCTCCTCCTCCTCCTCCTCCTCCTCCTCCTCCTCCTCCTCCTCCTCCTCCTCCTCCTCCTCCTCCTCCTCCTCCTCCTCCTCCTCCTCCTCCTCCTCCTCCTCCTCCTCCTCCTCCTCCTCCTCCTCCTCCTCCTCCTCCTCCGGGGTCACGGGGACCCCATCCTGGAAGGCGTACAACACCAACAACACCCAAACTCTTAATGATCTCTTTCACGCCTTTCTTCCAAGTCATGCGCTGTCTACCTCGCGGTTTGTGCTATTCTGAAGGAGACACGGAGAACAACACTCGTCTCGGTAGACGGTGTTTCGGCATGTGTAGCACATGACCGAGCCATCGTAGTCGGTGGTGCTGGATGATTTCCCCAATTGAAGTACCTACAGCAAACATATGAATAGTGTGTCCCACCAAGAAAATACTGAGAGTTCCACAAGCTGATATAAAAGTACTCTAGCTGAATGTCCGGTTGAATGCCACTTTATTATCAGTGGACGGATGTTCAGTTTGACTGATCCTGGATCCTGAACACCTATGAAAGCACACTCGTAGGTAGTCAAATGTATTTGGGGATGTAGTCTAAGGTGAACAATTAAATCGGCTGCCAAACGAAAATGATCTGCTAAGTTTTGTGGTCAACATCGTCTAATTCTTCAATATTAATCAACGGTCACGCCTTGGAAAACCCAAGCGCGAAATTAGGTCATCTTGTGAGTCCCTATTTACCCGGTCTGTTTGCAAGCCCTGCTGATAAGTAATCCGTATGGAAATTTCCGGTGTTCACGATCCATTTCCCACCTAATCCAGACAGTGTCCATAATAGTCGCATTCTGTCGTAATCTTGAATGTACAGGCATTGAGGTCTACAGCTAGTAGGCGAAGCCTCATCGTATCGCATGTCACTAATGACGATATTAGATGATAAGGCTTGTTATTCAGCCAATCAGGGAAGGTTTGCTTATGTTACCATGCCAACTGACTGCGTAAATGGTTATTTTTACACTCCAGAGCAGTGGGCTTACGCTATAACAAAGTAGCCGTTTGGAACCACCCGATAGTCACGGATTTCTTAAAGATTTTCCATGCAGTGCAGTATATGCAAAATGTTTTAGAAAATGTCTTACGCATTCTCTTATCAAGATAACTGTCTTATCGACCGCGAACGTAGGATAAAACACAGGACTCATGTATAAATTATATGTGGCACAATGTGCACAGCGTGTAAACAGGAGACAAGTAGTATAAAACACTGTCTATATAAAAACACGCAGTACAGAAGCGTCTGATGAACAGTTGTCTTCCAGAAATCCTTGTTTTCCCCGTACTGTACAAGTCTGCCTAGCTGGTTGCAGCTCACTTTTGCAAATGGCTGTCTCAACATTTTGGTGGCTTTAATAAGAAATAACCCGTTTCACGAATGCTCCATTAAGAGGTGCGCTCAGGCTTTCGAATGGTATATAAGATTACACGTCTATCCGAAACCCTAGATATCCTCTCAGACAGGCCTTGAGGAGGTGGCGAGGAAGCCAATGAAAGAAGCCCAACAATCTTGACGAGCTAGAAACCGAGTATTTGACTGTTCGATGGCACTGTCCTGGCGGACTCTAAGCTTACCGTTGCTGAGGGTTCGGCCAAAGGCAAATTCTTCTTCGACGTGAATATGACTCAGATTAGCACCATCATCGGTGCCAGTGAAATGTTTTCTTGTTACTGGTGAGACACAAACAGAGTAAGCGTTCTCAAGCTTATTCCTGGGCTTTCTTCGGCGTAGTTTAAATAGTTGTCATTAAAGAACAAGCCATTTTAACAGCTCAGTAGTCACCAAGTCATTTGTTGATTTGCTTAGCCGGCGGCACGGCAAAGTGATACTACTGGAATATACCATAAGTAGTATATGCTATTGCAGTACCACTGCTGAGACCCTCCAACCAAGTGAACGCCAGCTATTAAAGAAGATTACGTCTTTGTGTTTTTCGTTCTTTGGTGTTTTCGGATAAACTAATTGGCATTTTTGCACTTTAGTCTTCTTCCACCTCACAGTATATCATGCAACAGATGTCATTCCACAGACGGACGTTAGTCACTGGTTAATTGTCTTTTGAAACACGGAACTTAAGAGGACATGTTCACATGATTTTGATATGGCATTGCATTGTCAGTCGGCGTCTCGGACAAAGATAGTCCCCTTCCAAACATTTTGTTTTTTGGAAGGAGCAAGACATTACTTGACAACTGGATTCTAAAGTAATTCTCAAAATAAAAAGTCCTTTTGACTGGAGGTCCCGGCTATTGGATAGTCCTTTCGGCAGGTAGAAATTAGCTCAAAAAACATAACACTAAACAGCCACTCTTCAGTGACTTGTCGGCTGTTTTTCTTTTTATGTAACATCTTTATTTTGTTCGCTTTCAAACAGACTTTGAAGTCCTTGTATCTCATTTTGGTGTTTTCAGTATGGCATCTACCTTTGCGTCCTGAGTGTGGCTCGAGCAAATTCGCCGTAAATCAGTTCGCCCAACCAGTCGAATAGGCAACCAAAATCTCTCTTTGCTTGCCTCTGGATGGGTAGGCTTTTAACCCAAAAAACCTCATGTCCATCAATGGTAGGATTCGACCTGTTTCCCATAAATTATTTAGTGTCTTATTCGCACTGATTTAAACTAATCTAAACAAAAAGAAGTGACTCCCATCACTATATAGCGCTGCTGTTGAAAAATTTAAATAAACATGAGTAACTCAGGTTGATTTCTCACAGAAATGTTTTATTTTGTGGCCATGCCAGTGTTTTCTTCCAAAACACTCAGTTCAATGCCACGTGAGGTTTTTGCGTCTCCTCTTTTGTTGTGTCTGAGTTGTTGTTCGGAATTGTCCTATGTAGAAATCCAAACAATCTTCTACAGCTATTGTTTGTTTATGTGTAGGCTGAACAATTTCACGCTTTTCTGTTCACTAAATCGAGCATCAATCCGGGTGGTCTTTTTGAATCGATGACAGTCACGTGACGGTCTCACTGACTTGATCCACTTCTTCGATTACATGACCGCTTGTATACGTCAACAAATCTAGGAGAATTGGGCTGGTGACCGGAAACGAGGTCGGAATAGTTAACCGACAAGGACGGTTTTTACACGCATTTCAATCTAGACAATGACTCGTCTCGTGCTTCAAGAGCGAATAGAGCTTACCAAAAAAGTTACAAGCAGGAGCTGACCAACGATGTTCTTGCGACAGAACAGGAGGTAGTTTATCACCGAAAAATGACCTCGGTTTTAATTGCGACTCCTTTTAAAAATTTCCGACAGCTCCTCAAGTTTTGTCCGCTTGCCACCCAAAATTTTGATGAAACAGGTTGCAAAGAACGACAGTTTAGAAGAATAGAGGCTTGAGCTTTGTTGTCCTCTAGTTTGGCTGATCGTAATGACAAAGACGAACGTTGGTAACTATTCCCATGGGATGGATGTGCGTCAGTTTTGTCTGCACTTTTAAGAGGAGACGTTTTTGATTGGAATTTCTAATTTTTAGATTCCGGAATGATTAAACTAAAGTGTGAAACGCTTCCTCTGCTCACGTGTCCGAAGAAGTAAAGAACTCCGTTTTAGAAGAACGGGAAACTACATCTTCTGACGGACTTGTTTCTTCTAACACAGAAACTTTTGGGATAACTACTGAATATTTGTCGACCAACTTTGTAGTCACAACTTTTACTGAGTGGTCTTCAATTTGAGCTTATCAAAAAACGATTCGACAATGGGCTCTGAAATTTGAAGTTCGCATAGAACAAAGGGGGGTTTATGATTATGTATTCTAGCAATTGTTGTGCGGTCAGTGCGAAAAAATGCTAGCTTTGACTTGCTTATTGTACTAACCAGTCTAAAAATTCCATACTGGACATTATGGGCTTCAGCTAGATTAGCATCCTCCATAGACTTCTTGGGAGGGACTATTCCGTTGGACTAGTCATAACAACGTTCCTCGATAGTTACCTTCTTTTCCGCCCAATGTAGATACAGTCTATCTCTGTTCTTGTGGTGCTGTCCGTTTGGGGGTGATATGCTTTGAAAAATGGAAAGAGAAGGACATTATAAAAGTATAAATAAAAACAACTTCCAGCAATGGTGCAAGGACTCGTTGACCTGTTCCTTTATATTGTGAATGACGCTAGTAGGCTGATGGACAAATCCCAGTGACTTGCTGTACCTGACCAGATAGGCTGGCATTTGCAATACTCTTGGTGATCATTTAGCTTGTCTTCCTTGCTCTAGAATATGACGACTTTTTCATGACCTACTATAGAGGTTTGTAAAGACTCTGCCCTACCAACCGATTTCACGTAGTTCAATTGCTCCCAATGAATACTGGGCCTGAAAATAGGAACATTTACTCACTGTGATCGGCTGTGAAAAAAAACCGACACTTTACAGTTGACGAACCATTCTGGATTTCGAAACCGGGTTTTAAATGGCCACATATGAGTAGTGTTAGCAATCGCTGAGGTGGAACTAGACACATGACGGTTATTGATTCTTTGAAGGCCGCTTAGATTATCGATCATCTATATGATTGGTGAGCATCCACAATCAGCCACGCGCTAGGGCAATCATAGTTGTCCAATCCGGACCCCACACACAGTCATTCCAAATTATATCGAAATTTCTGTTTGGAGCGTTGAGGGAATGACTTCAAGTGAAGGTCACCAATAGTGACCGAGTTTCAAAAGTACTTGCAACACATTCTGCAATGATCCAGCTGAGGTGGCCTAGGCTGAAAAAGAGAACTGATTTTTTCCCAATAGCTTCGATTTGCTGCTCGAAAAATACAGCTGTCATTCGATACCAATTGATTGATTAGATAATTCGCAATTATGTAACACGGCATCACAAGGCATTGAGGTTGTAGTGCTAATTACTTGGTCACTACTTCTAACCAACGAACTGTGATGGTATCGATTCTGAACCATGTGTGCCAGAACTCTGCTCACCACTAAGTTCCCACTAATTTACTGATCTCTCACTCTCACTCAATCACCGTAATTTCTGCAACCGCCTAAACATTTCAAGCATACACAAACAACTTGTCTGGCGGTGTTCACTGCACACTTTCACACTCTCTAGTGAGATTGGTTTCCTTTAAAATCCGCTCGTGATGACACAGTCTGACCTGCGCTTTTGTCAGTCTATGTAATACTTACCGAAACTTGACCGTACCACATGTGATGGGTAGGTGTTGGATATCAGCTCGTATTCATCCGCCAACGCTCACATACTGCAATTTTACCCACTTCCGGTTACGAAAACCTTCTACGACAGAGATGGAATAAAATAACTTGAACTGATTATGTATGGCGTCCAGACGAAGCACTTATCAGTCAGTCGACCAGCAACACTCGTGGCTTTTTAGAGATCGATTTGGGTCTCTTTGGCTTCACGTTCCCCATAGTTTCTACGCTAGTTCATAAAATCAGAGTGGGCTGTCTCAAGCCTGGTTACTTTTCAAACCATTGGGCGAATAGAGGTAATTTTTATGAGGGCCACTGTACTATTGTTCTAATGTGTCTGCGCACATAAGCCTCTGTGCGCTGTGTATCTCTAACTTGTCACGCCTTACCTATTGTTTCATTTCTGTTTTCTACCCCACTCCATCGAAAACAGGCAAACCCATTCAATGCTGGGTACCACAAGAATTCACAAAATCTTGGGAGGAGTACGCAGAAAACCTGTGTTGGGTCTCAAACACCTACTTTTTACTCCCAAACGAGGAAATCCCCACGGATCAGGTGGATTACGAAAAAGTCAAGTTCATAGGATACTATCAATGGGTTGTGATTGTTATGGCTGGTCAGGCCATGCTATCCTGGGTACCGCACTTATTGTGGCGAGTCGGATCTCGACGTTTGCCGCTACTGCTCAAATCAGCTCGGGAGGCAGCCATACCGGACAGAGAATTACGGTTAAAAGCCGTTTCATGTTTAGTCGCGACCTTGGAAGAACAAGCGGAATCTCAGTCTCGTTTCCGCCGGATCAAATCCTTGCTCAATCGCTGTTTATGCGGAGTCACCCCAAACGCTCGATTGACCACGTTATTTCTTCTCGTACGAATGTTGTTCGTGGCCAATTCTGTCGGACAAATTTACATGATGAAGCGTTTTACCGGTTTCAACAGCACTCTATTCGGTATGAAACTTTTGCAAGATTTGTCAGCTGGAGTGGAATGGGAACGGACGGGACACTTTCCAAGAGTCACATATTGTACCATAAAAGTCCGAAAAATGGGACAAACTAAACCAGCCAGGTGAGTTTGGGCGCTTCAACTAGTTTTTTATGAGCACTTTGTTTCTATGTCACTGAACCTAGTAGCTTGGTCTTAACAACAGAGGATCAGGGAGTAAAATAACGGAACCTGATTGGATGGTTTTCCTAAGCTCACCAATAATGTCTTAGGGGTAGATAGGTCCATGCTTCTGTTTGTAAGCAAGTCTGAGAAAGTCAACCTTGTGAGTGTCAGTAAAACTAATTAGTTCTCACGACTCTTGTTTGAATTAATGCTGTGGAAATCCACCGGAATTTTGGAAGGTCCAACTAGGCTCCGATATATTGCTTACCCGTAGAGGATTTGCAGAATAGCTCAGATGGGTGTATGCTGGCGCCAGCGAGTAACTCGTTAAAGACTGAAGCATGATGTGAGCATAAAGTCAAGCTAAATGTGGGAATTAATCGCCGCCCAACTGCTCGCGGTATCCAGGTACAACCACGCCAGTGCTGATGTTGTTTCACAAATTCGGTGCAAAATGGTAAGCAGCTCTTGTACAGCCTGGCCACGTTACGTTAAGATTTATAAATCGAATGTTTCCTTCATACCCTCCAAACCCCACATTCGGTAAAACAGAAGCTGACTTTAGAAGGTGCAACTCATGGCGATTCAGACGTCTCGTTAGAGAGACATGTAAAAACAGATGAATATTTGGACCATATTCTCAAACCTGTTGACCTCACAATTTCTAAGACGGTATAACTCAGTTTTCAGCCACGGTTTGTTCCAATATTTATAGTATCGGCTACAAGGGATCGATATTTCATGTTGAATCATTACGATAAGGCTATCTTGTGTGGTGAGTAGTTCGCTTACAATAGCAGCCTTGTCACACTTAAGGTGCTAATGGTTCCGGAACAATTTCTCGCCCTTTGCGATCTTGTAAACTGTGTGTGGTCGCGCTGTTCACTTGTGTTCGCTGTGTGCGCAATCACCTACCGTTTTCACCCCATGTTACCTATATTTTTGGGAACACTAGAGGCGTTATGCTTCGGAACTGAAAAGTCCACCAACTCCGTCGTCGTTTCTTGGGCTGAGCGGAAGAGTGTAATCCTACAGCACGTGTAACATGAAATGACTGACTCTCGATGACGCAACCGTAGTTGCGTTTGCATTCTGAAAGCAGTTTTCTCTAGTGGTGGGTGAAAACCATCATGTATCGTAAAGCACCACCTCGTAGATTTCCAAATAATGACAGGGTGAGGCGTGCCAATGTGAATCCGTAGACTGTCAGAAGCTCTATATCTGCATTCTGTGCCGCCTACCTGTATTCCTACCAATTGTGTTGCGCGCGAATTTTGACAGGATTAACACCTTACATGAATTGAATCAGTCCCAGACTAGCTTGTTAACTTGAGTATCTCAGTCGCTTACCCTGACTCATGGCTAAGATATATGCCAACAACGGCAAAAATTCACCTGTAGAGGTGGACTGATCATCATCAGTTGCGTCAAAATGGTTCCCTTTCTGTTGCTTTCATAGGAATGGTAATGTAAATTGTCCTTAAGAAATCGTCTTCTTGACGGTGACGTTGTGGGGGGGGGGGGACTCGGAGAGGTTCTGAAACCCACACGAAAAGTTCCCCCTGTCACGTCGTTCCTCAGTACCTGTCCCACTTGAAGAGACCAGCGCAAACAGGATCTCTGGCAATGTTTTGTATGCCTTCTTCTAAAATTTTGATTCCCTCTTCCTAGTCGAAAAATTCTCCCCGGTTAAGCTCCTCCCTCTTCTATGGGTTTGGAGACTTACCGGCAGGCATATCTGTCTACAGTTTACTCTTCATCAAACCTAATTTGCTTGCTCATATTGTTTACCTAAGGAAACATTGTTTAATTAATTTTGGTCAAATCCTATGGGAATACCAGAAACCAGCTTCAGTTCGTGTTCGAGACACAGTCGGACATGCTTATCTGTTGTCTGAATCCTGGCGATGTTCGTGACACGCCGCCTGTAATTACACATTTAGGTCATATGATAATGATTGTTTATAGATTGGGCGCTAAAATTGGTCTGAATATCATGGTCCAGACTGATTATTCAACGTTATTGACGAGAGATAAACTGTTTTGATGCGCGTTGCAAACCAAACTGAAACAAGAGGGGAGTGGTTAATTTAGTGAGCATTCAGCTGACCAATTTGTGGGCTATCTGAACTGAATATTACTCAGGCGGCGTAACTCACAATAGTATAACGAAATGACTTACTCCACAGTGAATCTTTTCCGGGCATCTCATAATGGAAGTAATTTTTGTCCAGGTGGTCTACTGGAATTGATCAAACAAAGTGTCCTTTCTACAAATATTCAGGAATACGAAGACTGAGTGATATTTAGGGAACCTTACTATGCACTGCTTTCTGTGGAAATCAGCTGAACAACGGTCATTTTCAATCAGCTCCGTGCCAAATATCTCTAACGTGTCTATCTACTTCACTGGTACACAAAAGCCATATGTGATGCGGGCAGTGGGAGATTCACCGGTCACTGACTCAACCGGAACACAATTACGGTTATTGAAAAGTACCATCTTCGATGGAAGGTTACATAAAATGCGTCGCTTTTGAACTTCCATTGTGATTTATGTGTTGAATGCAGTATACGATTACTAAAGAACACGCCGCGGTGTTTTTCCATGATGTCTCTGGATGATCTGAAGAATGAAGGGAACGATGAGCTTGAAACAGCGACACACGGTTGAATTACTTTGTTCTGGCGATTTCCGTTAGTCTGCTCCCGACTACCACTTATTCAGGCCGAAATCTCTGGCAACAGTGACCGGCTTCTAATGGACTTAGTTGTCATCTATTTGAAATACGTAGCTTACGCCCACAAAGCGCAAAATCCCGGACGGCATCCACTCCAAAGGAGAAAGAACAAGGAAGCCTTAATTTTCTGCCCAATCAAGATAGCAAAGGGTAATGCATGACAAGTCTATCATTTTTTTCCGTCTCGACTAACACCGTCAAATCGTTCTATATCGATCGACCGGTTTGACGCAACCGCATCCACGCATTCACGCCCACGCTCTCACACAGACACACTAGCAAACTCACGTTCGCCGTCACGTACGCCCAAGGACAACTGCATGTGCGTGTGCGTGTGCGTGTGCGTGTGCGAGTGCGTGTGTGATCAACGAAGCACATCAGGATCTGACAGTCTGGCAGCTCCGACTAGAACACTGGCGCATGAGCGTACGTGAACTAAGCCAAGAAGCTCACATCTTCCTGCGGTACGGATTTTTCTTCTCACAGACAAGCAGCAAGTGAGCAAAAATCATCATCGACATAATCATCATGATTCCCATCGATGTCATCATCAGCCGCGAAAGAAAAACGGACGATTTGCCTGATGGGCGTGGTCTGAGAAGGGGGCTGCCGTCTCTGTCTAAACGTCAGACATTTCCGGGATGTTAAATATCAATTAGGAGGCAGAGGAATTGAGCAAAACGGATGCTACGAAGTTCAAATGTTTTCCGCAGTCAAAACTTAGTAGGAAACCAGCAATTCAACACGCGAATGCCAGTCAGTTAAGCCAGCTGGTGGTCGATTGATCAGTTTTCTTGGACAGATTCTACAAACCAACACTCAGTACTAATCCGTGCACCGCTGTTCAGGGGGTATTAAAAAGATTTTGATGGAAGTCGAGAAAAATGAACAGTCTGATATTTTAGCCGACGCCTACAAATCACGATTTCCACTTTTCAGTTCACGAAGATTTTTGGTGAAAAAGTTAGAAGAAACAGAACGCTGGGAGTATTGACGCATTATATGTGTTCTGTCTGAAAATGCTCTATTTACCGGTCACTCTCTGAAGTATGCCAATACCAACAGTTGAATTGACAGCCTGTTAACTAGTAGTGTAATCAGTAGTATGGTCGAATTTGTCCGAGTCGTAACACAGAAGCTGTAACTGCTTTCAAATGATGGCTCGTAAGTTCCCACACGGTGAAGGATTTGAAAATCTTGCGAAAAGCCTCATTTGTGCACCAATTTGGAGACTTACCTGATTCCCAGCTGAATCTCTTGTACACATTTTTTAGCCGAATGTGCTGCACAAAGTTCGCCTCGTGTTTCATTCGGTACAATATTCGAGAGATCACAGTGTAATTTCTTAAAGAAGCACTACTCTTATGGTTGCTGAAAACTGTCTGACAGACAGAGACATGTTTCACCCTTATTGAAACTCTTTACGTAAGTGTTCAACTACTCAACTGAATCCCAGCTGTCAACCAGCTCCCGACAACCTTGTGAGTAGTTTCCTTCAAGATCCAGAAATCTTTCTCGCCTACGAGGAATACCGAATGCTAACTTCTCCCATAAATTCGAGTGCATTATGAAAGCTTTGTATATTGCCACAGTGCTGCGAGAGGTCTTCAGCCGGTAACCATCTAGTCCCGATCGGGATCAGATCTATGTAAAATAGTCGAACACTGCTCACATTTGACATCCAGGTGCCATGGAGTTGGTCCGAATCATGTGGAACAAATTAGGGACACAATTAGGCTAGGAGTTCATGCATTAGCAAACTTCATTCTCTGCTCTGAAACCACCATGAACTACTGATAAGAATTTAGTCAGTAGTGTTGGAACAGAAAGACGCTAGAAAAAAAACAATGCGCGATCAAACAACTATTCATTTTAGACATATCTGGTTAAGCTTCACAGTGCGACTTGGAAAGAAGTGAGCTGTATAGTGAGACGGAAAGAAACTTACATTTTGGTAACGCGCTGGTTCGTAAAATCGTGAAGGACGACTTGATCTAGGCAGCATCAATGTTTAGGTGACACACAGGCATTTGTGGTGGACTCACTTGGTGAATTAGGAAAGCTCTGGATAAAAACGTGGTAAGGTGCTCAATGGTGCGCTTTTTGACAACACATTCTCCCACCTACTCGAAATATGTAATCGAAGACCGGCCGGTTGACAATCACCATTCGTTCATTAGTCCATGATACCTTACACCACATGTGTATCAGATAACTATAGTAACTTACCTCGTTCTTCTTTGCCATTCATTCCCCCCCCCTCCAAAAAAAACAGTCGTCAAAACCTACGGAAAACCACTAGGTATGACGGATTCACCTGTTCTATCTATCCGTCCTGTTGAAGCGTCAACCTTCCCTCGTTCTCGAACTATCTGGCCATAATACCCAATAAGAACACTGGAGGAGTTGTTTTCTACGATGCCTCAAAATTTATTCATTCCTCACAAAGATAGGCGGACGCATATGAACAGGAAGTTGAGCGCGAAAAAAGAGAACAAGCCATTTCCGCTTTTTTGGTGTTCACGCGTGCGTAGTTCCGTGACATCTGACTGCAGGGTGTAGAAAATACGACAGAGGGTTTTATGAATGAGTTGCAGGTATGTAGGGATGGAAATAACAGCATGCTTCGCGTTCACTTGGCAGAACCAGTGCTTCAGACTGGATTGCGAGCTAATTTTCGAGATGCCGGGAGGTGGGGCCAGCAACATGATGAGATAGGATTTCGATCGTTCAGTTGAGCAGATTTAAGTAGTGTGTGATAAAGTGCTTCCGATTGGGAGTAAGACAGTCTATATGTATTAAAAAAAGGTTTTGATGGCGTTCCCAACAAGCTGATAGAAAATTTGTTTGTTGGGATACTCAAGATATCTATAGATATTCTTCCAAAAGTAAGCCTACATGACTACACTAGAGTCGTGAGTGCGGAAGGTCTATAAACGGTCATGATATAACAGGATGTATATAACGACGTGATATATAAACTGAATAGTCGAATTAACCGACAGAACCTCATTCACCATGGTAAGTAGTCTCATTATCCTCGGCGCGTTCTGAACTACCGTCGTGAACATACTGAAATTTATAGACGCAAATCACTACTCATAAGGTTGCTGAAAACTGTTCGACAGCCCACGACCGATTTCGCCCTTCTTGGGCCTCATCAAATAGGCACAGTCCCCGCGTTTCCGTCAGCCTTATGTTCCAATTGAACCTAAATTGCACTAAATTAGCGAAATACACTCATTTGCTGCATGTAACGTGCGTCATTATAACCCTTGTTCACATTCAATTTCGCGCTGGTATGAATGATTAAGAACTCTGCAAATGTGAAGACATCTTACCATAGTTTCGACCATAGCTGACTTGTATTTTCCCACGTTAGCTGCTCAAAATCTGATGATTAGTAAATCACACTCACTCACAGTCACTCACTTGGAACGTTTATCAGCTGATTACGATTGTCTTACAGCAACTTGTTCCTTCTTTATTGTGTCTCCCATTACCTCTGACGTGTACTTATTTAGGGGGAATCAGGCGAATAGCATTTAGAGCCACACAGTAACCCCAAGTAAAGACCTTTTCGAATACGGACCACCTCAGCCAACACCCTCTTTCCCATGTTGGTCTAAACTGGGAGACTAATAGTTTATATCAAGACTAGTGTCCTGTGTTTGAGACCCGGACACTCAGTGAGTATTTCTAGTGTGACGCTCGTCGTTAGAGTCTGAAAGGCGGCACACATTTGTCCCATGGTTGTTTTCGATCAAAAACAATATTTTCTTTAGCTCACCGTGTGAGGCAAAACCAGTCCATTAGTCCATTACACGACAGAAGTCATTGTCCACCAAGACTAATTGCCCAATATCTGGCAGAATCCGAGTGTTGTTGCTCGTTTGTCTGTTCGCTGCTTTGAACAGACCAACTGCAGACGTTCCGCGAAGCAACACCAGTGATGCCGTTTTAGAGTGTTCTTCGCGTGTGTTGAGCTGTATTTAGTCACTCATCAGGAGGATGTTGAATGTCATCAGTCTGACTTGACTTTTTGCTTGTCTCAAAGGAAAAATGTTGTCTTACGGGATTCCTCATCAACTCGTCTTTTAATTGGTCGTTACATAATTGACTCCGAACATGACTTCCGCTACCTTTCCGCTGTGAAATCTAACAGTTGTCACAACGGGAGAACAAGCCACAGCCTCTCTCGAAAGAAGTTTATCTACAACGATTTGGATTCATACTGCGCATTCTGATTGGTTATTCTCCTCAGAACTGAACGGCTTCTGGCGCTTCATGTTTGAGTCTGCTGGTCTCCAGACGTACGACCAGAATCCAAGTACAACTTTCGTCAATAGCCAATCAGGTTACAGCGCAAAAGCTGCTCTTTGCAAACTATATAAACGCAAGCACAAAGAGAGAGACTACTCACCCAACAGCGCACTGAAGATGTCTCCTCGAATGGTGACGAAACGTTTGCAAATCAATTGCCAAGCTCAGCGAACAGATCAACAGCCACCTGATCAAATGTTTGAGTCTATTTTCCACGGCATCGTCTTATGGTCAGCAGACATATCCTTCTCAATCCACCGAGGATAGAATGTCTGTTTGTTAAGTGGCAAACTTGAGCAACTCTAGTCTAGGAGTATCGGTTCAGAAACGCTTAACTCGAACTACGAGCTACATTCATTTATAATCAGGTTTCCTAAGACTCCCAGCTAAAAGTTCCATGGGTGGGGGTGTTGTTCACACATTAGTCGGCAATGCAGGCAGTCTCACTGGCTTTGAGAGCAGGGTGCAAAGGTGATGACAATTCATAACTAATATATGGAATTGAAGATGTATTCCGGCCCAATAGAACCAACAGTTCACAACTCTTGGATTATCTACTCTGAACCTATCCTTAAGAGCACCAGGCCGCCTCATGTTCCAGTTGCTACGATATTAGAAGTATCGCGATACATGTATATGCTTAGTGCACTACTCATTAGGTTGCTGAAAATTCTTCGACAGCCCACGTACGGTTTCGCCCTTCTTGGGGCTCATAAGGTAGGCGCAGTCTCCGAGTTTCCGTTAACCTAGTGTTCTACTTGAAACCTACCGATATGATGAGCCCCAAGAAGGGCGAAACAGTACGTGGGCTGTCGAAGAATTTTCAGCAACCTAATGAGTAGTGCACTAAGCATATACATGTATCGCGATACTTATAATATCGTAGCAACTGGAACATGAGGCGGCCTGGTGCAGCGCATTCAGTTGCCTGGAAACATCGCAAACGGGAGATTCAGCTGTGTTCCAGGTGAGTCTCTCGCAAAAGCCAAATTGATTTGCAAATGAGTGTACTTATCAGAATCCATTGCACTTTAGAAAAGTTTATGAGTCCGTTTCAGTGGGATAAATCCAGTTCTTGGTTTAGACTGAACTAGTCGGATAGGTGTTTAGGTCTGTACCCTTGTTAGGGCTTGGCTTGGTGGATCGCATTACAAACATGGAGAATGTCACCCCCCCTACGCGTCCATCAGTAATACTGATAGATTGGTCTAAGTGCACACACGTTCATCACCTGGTTCCAACCGAAACCGGCACTATCAGTTAAAGCCGGGTTCTTGAAATCAGTGGTTTGATTTGGTCGCTACACTTATTTTGACAGGAGCTACTATTTATAGTATCTAACACATGGGTTCGTCCACAACTTTGCAACTTTCATACCCATTTGACAATCCGCAAAATTTACTCCTTGACTTGTTCTATCCTAACACGTGATTATCAAAGACATGTAGGTCTACAAATCATAAAGTCAATTAATTATAACTGATCGATGCTGAATGGGGCGCTGTTGCACATAATTGTCATGGGGTGGTGTTGTAGCCTTGGCCGTTATCAACGTTCCCCACATGTTTTGTTCGCAGTCTACCTGTCCACATGGGTTTTGCTAAACTACACTCTTTGTTCACACCTCACCTTAAAACAACAGGTAAGCTGGTGACCTGAAATCTATTTCGGGAGTCAGTTGTACTTTTGCGTCGACTGAAAAAAATCAATAGACCATTTAAGTTTTTCAGGTAATGCTGATGAAGCGGAAAATGTTCAGTTTAAGGTGAAAATTACCTTGAAGTGGTTTACTGGTCGGAAAAATGAAGAGGTAAAAAAATGAAGGTAAAAAGTAGTAGGAAGATAAACGTGATACATAGATGACGGGTTAACCGGCTGCAGGTTATTTAACAAGCCCTCCAAAGTACACGGTTAAAGATTACCTTGTCTCGGGGACAGGCAGCTTTACAAGCTTTGCCAGCGAGTGTTGATCACCGATGTTCAGACTGGACGAAGGCACCGAGGGATTATCGTGGGATGGCTAATGGATCCCATTCTTCATGGAGGGAGAAACGCTGCGGCACCTCACGGTCATTGAATCCACCTACCTCCCACCAGCTTGACCGAATGGCGTCCTCGTGAAGAAGGACCGGATTCATCATGCATTAAAGGTGTTATTCTAGCCTGGCATAACATTAAAAAGCCTAGTATTCTTTCTATAGATTCTCCCCAGATTTTTACCGTAAAAATATCACTGTTTGAGAGTGAAGCAAATCTAGTCTTATACTGACCTTGTAACAAGATTAAAAGCTGGACGTGAAAAAAAAATTATCTTGCGAAATTATTAGTGCTATTCGGAAAGACAGGATTCATTTTTAAGAAAGGTCCTGCCGAAAAGAACATCGATGTATTGCAATTTAGCTGAGGTAATTTTATACCTAGTCAGTTTTTTTGGACATGTGAAAAGGACAGTTTTGGAAACGCAGTGTTTCATGTTTTTATGGGACGGCAGGGCAACATGTGTTGGGACAGGTTAAATTGGTGTTTACCTGAGACTCAACTGAATCTCCCGTTTATGACACAGCAGCACATTCAGTTGAAGAATATCATATCGCCAGTTGCGTGTAATTTGGTATTCAGGTCCGCCAGCCGAAGAGACAGAACCTTACCGTGGTGTGACCGCCGGCGCACCTCAGCGACCCATTGAGCTATACTGGGAAGTGTCCCCGCGACACTCAAAATCCCTCATACCAGGTTGGTCACTGGTTAGAGGTCTGATAAACACAGTCTCCTGGTTCTCCAGGTTGGTGGGTGGAACATGTGGCGACTTGTCCCGTAGAAGTGGTAATGCATTTGTATTTCCCGCCAAAAACAGCCGCCTTGTGGTTAGGCTTTTGAGCCAAAGGCTTTGGTTAAGGACCCTAATCGTCCTCCTGTCTAGGTGTGGGTGCCCTGACAGTATTCCAGCCCACGTACAACCATGACACTTGCAACTGAAAATACTCTCATGCCTATGACAGTAATGCATCGGTGTTGAACACTGATGTCATGATTATGATGGTGTTCAGGTGGAACATGAAGCTTCGTCAGCCAGCTGAGTTTCAAGGAGAGAGAACCCGAGAGTGGGCTACTGAGCAACCCCATTGATGGTGTGTCGTATCAAGAGATCCTGGGTTCTTCTCCCTTGCACCTCTGATGATAAAGATGAGTTGTCTTTTTTTAGTGCGTACTGTGGTGTTTCTGTCCACTCTTTACACGAAACGAGGACACGGAAGAACAAGACATTGTACTTCCTTGCTCAACATAAGTACAGGGGAGAGCAAAGTCCACTGGAATATGAGAAACGCTTCGCATAAACTTGCCAACGATCAGCCGATACAAAAAACTAAAGAATTTGCTAATGCATAAGGTTTTGATATCGAAAACGACTATATCCAGTGTGCAAAACGCGTGTACTAGGTTACGTTTCTGTTGTTCTACCCTTTTCAATTTGAGTATCCCTAATGAACGATGATAGTCTATTTCCGAGTTTTTCCGTTCATACGAATCATTCCAGACTAGCCCAGATTTGGAAGCGGATAGGACTGTCCGGATAGATGCAAATGCATAAAGTAATGCTATCCTAGTGATGGATCGATTTGGCTGATAACGCTTCTCCATCTAGACAAGGGGCGTTTTTCTTCGGCTATTGAATTCATTAGTGTCTGGACACAATTAAATCGATTTGTAGCTAGTATTATGTCTCATGTCGTTTTATAAAGTCATTAGTTCAAGTTCACCTAAGATCCAGGCACGAAACCAATCACATACCCTAATTGGAAAATCAATCAACTTCTCATATAGTTAACAGATGGTCGTTGATTGCACTGGGCTTCAGTGAGTCGATGGTTCAAAGAGGTTCAAACAGCTGCGTGCTCAAAAAAGAAGAGATATTCAATTACGGGATTCTAGAAGAATGCTGGAAATGTGTTCAAACTGTGTTGAGTTAATTCAGCAAGAGAACTAACCAAGATATCAAGGTAGCCAAATTGAACTCAGTCAACCGATTACAGACAACCAGACGAATACAGATTCCGCATTCGGCAAAGTGGATAGCTATACATGATACTTTCTGCATGCCTTGCTCAGGAAAAAACGTTGATAAGTACCTTGAGAAGGCTCTGGATTGGAACAGTCAATAAGAGGATAGGAGCGAGAGCCTTCGGTGTGTACTTTGAGTCTAGTACTATATAACTACAATTGGAACTGCGTAGCTAGCTTACGGAAGGTGAACCGGTTGAATAGGGTAATCAGACAGATGCATTTCCAAATCCTTGTAGGACTGTTGTATGCATATCGACAACAGACTGTGTGGATTTTTAGACAATCATTATAGTTTAAGGGGTGAGCTTGGTGAAATATCGTTCATGGTGTATTTCGTGTACATATGATTAGAAGTCCACCTCGCTCACTCATGGGAACCTGCAATTGGTTGCACTCTGAAATAGGTGTTCGCATCTGGCGCAATCTTCTTAAAAGCATCTGGTTGCAAACGTACGCAGAAAAAATAAGGAAAACACAAACACACACGAGATAGCTGCTTTGGACAGCCGCCAACGTCACAATCATAACTCACTCATCACGCAAAATCTGTTGACCAAAGTCTGAATTCATTATCACGATATATCTGGGTGTTGCAAAACATTTTACGCCTCAACTATTGCTCAGCTATTCTTGATCTTGAAGGTGCTTATCGGTCAGAGACAAGCACCATTTAGATGGCTCAAGTGGTGACCGACAGGTCCGTGGTTCGAACCCGACCTCCGCCTCTCGACTTCCCCTGTCTAGGCTTGGGCAACCTGGATGTATCCCAGACCTCGTGCTTCTCTCGGGTGGCATGGCAGCTACGCACCGAAAGGGTGTTCAGATGAGCAGTTTTTTTCACATTGTTGCATATGGTTGTAAAACTTGGGCCATCTTTTCCTGCACATCTAGAGCGGACTATTTAAATATTGTGCTATTCCAGGTGTTCCAAAATCGATTCTGACAAAGGTGCAACCTCTGTTAAAGCAAATTAACTATCTTACACAAAATGTGGGTATACAGACCCATAAATACGAATGTTTGTCATTGGCTTGTTCGCTGAACTGGACAATTCGATTGCAAACGTTGTGCACAACCACCAAACCATCGCTGCGCACCACTAAACTCCCTAACAACGAACTGATGATGTCACCTGGATTGGTGATGAAACGTCGTTTGCAATCCGATTACCCAACATTCTCCTCTACAGATTACAAATATTATCCTAAGCGTGGCTACAGTCCATGGGAATCATTTGCCAGTCGATTTCCATGGTGAATTGTTTCTTTGTCGGGGTTTGACGGATGACCTTAGACGCACCCAACAAGCCGAAATGGCAGGGTTGGCACGATGATTCGCACTGATTAAATGAGCTGTAATCATGCTTATCAAATGCCTGTCATTACACACCACAAATGCTCAACCGTTTTTTGAGGCAGGTGCCGAGTCGTACGATCTACGTCGAGGAGGTATCCACGGCGTGCTTGCACTTTATTCTTGGTGTTTGTTTTGAGAAACTGGTCACTGGTAACGAGAATCTCGTACTGTGAGGCGCAACACCTTACTTCAAGTGCATGTCTTAGAAGCCCTATCCCTGCTTCGATCAATTCCAACCAAATGATATGACTAAACTGACACCGTGGTTCGTTTTCACGATCTCGTGCACACGTATTGCAACAGCATGGATGTATTCAACAGTCTATTTAATGTGACCAGAAAAATCACTCGGTCTATATTCTCAGTATCTGCGCCCATAATGGGAGGACTTGTTTTACCTACCCTCCGTTGTTTATGCTACGGATTACGTATCCAGGTTATTCGTTTTCCATTCACTGGTCTTTCATTCTGTCGGCTACCGACGTACAGAATCTTCGTCGATCGAAATTGACAAATCGATAGTGAGGGGGTGCTGCTCTCGTAACTGACCCAGGACTCAAGAACCCAGCTTTTCGACTCTCGGTATGTAAAAAGCACAGAAACTTTGGCGACTTGCTTGCGTTTACTGGCCACTCGTCAGGCGGCTGTTGATCTGCTTGCTAGCTAGACAGTTGTCTCGCAAATTTTAGTCAACCTATCGAGGAAACATCATTACTAAGCTGTCGGTTGGAGAACTCTTTCTTATTTGCGTTTGGGTAGATTTCAGTCAGCATCTGGCACATATTAGTGCGATGGTTTTTTGGAGGTAGCCCTCTCGAAAGTTCTTGGACTTTCGTATTAAGATATGCTCTGTTTTTATTCCAAACTTTCGATTTGTTTTCCGCTCTTTTCTTACTGGCCGGTTCTTGATGTGTGCCGCGATGTGGTCTTCCTTCCTTGAATTTCATTGGGTGCCGGAATAACAACAGTAATATTAAGAGTCTAGTTACAATGCCGATAACCCGTTTTAGCGCAGAGGTGTAGTCGGTCACGATGATCTCAGCCATACGCTGAACTTCACTCTTTTCAGAGAATATCAGGCGGGCGAAGAGGAATCACCCGTAAAGCACTTGGCTCTATTTAAAAATCAACAAAAGAATACTTGGCTCTCCGTTGGTATTTTCTAAAACTAGTCGGGACGGCAAAGTACACGTGCGGATGTTCTAAAATGATTGGCTGTTTACTCGCTTCAACTGGTTGGTTGTCTGAGAAAAGCACCCATCACACCATCCCTTCTTGACCGAATTCCCAATTCCCTACCAATAGCCAGCAATACTTCACTCCATGCTACCTAGAAACCTTCCTATTTACCCCAGGCGCTATTCAGATGACGTCTATGGACGTAATCTTGATGGCTAACGAGATCCGAAAAATCCTGGAACCCATATTATGGTGTAGTTTAATATGGTTTAGTATAGTATATTATGGTATAGTATAGTGTACCATAGTATGGTATGGTTTCGTATAGCTTAGTGTAGTATGGTACGGTATAGTATAGTATAGCACAGTATAGTATAGTATAGCACAGTACCGTATAGTATATATATACTGTACTATACTTTACTACTATACTACTACCATACTATCCCGTATGCTATATTTATAGTATCGTATATTATCGTAGAGTATATTAGTATATTTCGTAATGTAAAAAATATTTAACTAATCGACACTGTTCAATTGGATGAAACTTTTCTCTCCAGTTTCTTGGACCGTCACGTACACGTTTGGATCTCTCTGAAGGAAAAGATAGAGTGAAAATGCAGGTGAGACCTGCACAAGGGGGTCTATCCTGGTATGGAGTCCTTACTGAGAAAGATCAACTCATCAGCTAGTTTTTTATTTTCAATTTTTTATTTATTTACTTAGTCCCGAATGGATTCCTTCCAAATCGACACCAGTCTGTGGCGTTTCTTTTTTTACAATCGGTAACAAATCGTGGTAGGATTTGAGGTCGAAATGCTGATAGTTTAGTAAGCAATTTGTGTATTAGCACGGGATTATTTTCCCTTCTCACCATTTCCTCTACGCTTTCTCTGTAGTCCTTCTAGCTAGGTGTTTGTATGCCCCAAAACTCTCCCATCCAAAGTTTGTCATCCACACATATTGTTACACCTGGGCACCTGGTGACAGCTAACTCATGGTTCACTTGGTATGGCTCATTAAGTGGAGGAGTTGTAGCAACAGTTTGAATGGATACTACCTGGAGAGGAATATATATATATATATATGCTGCTTGTTTGTTCTCCTACATTGGGTGGGTCTAGTTTGATGAATTTGGTGCACAATTGTGTTTTTAAACTTTTGGTTACGTTGCATTAACCATAGGAACGAAACCTACCTGGGTGTGAGGCCAGAAGTTCGGTTACTAGCCTTTCAAGCGTGGTTCACATGCAGTGAAATTTTATCGGATAAACTGTTGATTAGTGTAACCTTATTGGTTTGGATATGGGCCATACAATTAACTGTAGTCTTCTTTTAGGGAGGCGAGATGTCCCAAGTGGTTAGAGCGCGAATTTACTGACCGGGAGGTCTGTGGTTCGAACCCGACCTCTGCCTCTCGAATTCCCCTGTCTAGGTTTGAGCAACCTGGCAGTATTCCAGCCCTCGTGCTTCCTTCGGGTGGCATGGCAGCTGGGCACCGAAAGGATATTACAGCTGATTGATTAGTTATTAGTATTGTTTAGTTGAATTTAGTTTATTTAGTTTATTTCGTTTGTTCAGTTTATTTAGTTGAATTTTGGGTGGAATGCGGTAGGTCAGCCACCACATTAGGCTTCTGTCCAATACTTCGTCGACTATAGAAACCTATTTTAGCCGACTCTCTAGATGGGATGATTCCCGGACTGTCTCTTCAAGAATTCTGCCTACTAAACCACATAATAAAGAACTATGGCGAGAAATACACTCATTTGCAAATCAATTTGGTTTTTGCGAGAGACTCACCTGGAGCCCAGCTGAATCTCCCGTTTGTGATGTTTTCAGCTGGGTTCCAGGTGAGTCTCTCGCAAAAACCAAATTGATTTGCAAATGAGTGTATTTATCGAAAACAGTCCAATTCGGATTCATAAGGTTGACGGAAATTCGGGGACTGCGCCTACATTATGAGCCCTAAGAAGGGCGAAACCGGTCGTGGACTGTCGAAGAATTTTCAGCAACCTTATGAGTAGTGCATTACGTATATAAAGAACTGTGACCTTTGTCGAATACTCGCCGTCTTCCTTTGGCATACAACGACTTTGCAAGTCTGTCTCATCGGGGGCAGTCCCTTGTAACATGGGTGCTTTGGAGATTACTACTTCCGGTGTTTGATTGCAATGGCATTAATAGCGCCCCTTCCTCCCAATAACTTATTTAAAGCTGGTTACTAGAGCTAAACAGAAACCAATTACTGGTGTTTAGGAGTTTCTAAAAAAACCCACCTACTAGGGTTTATTATTTTCACGCAACCCTCATCTCACTTGCTGGTCGTAGCAGAACCTAAGCGAAGACGTATACTGTCCAAACGCAACACACATTCTCGTTGTTTACTTAATTCCTCACCATACGACAACTTCAAACATTCAGCTATTGACCAGGTTTACTAGATAACAACGTTTAGACTGGCCACCTACCTGGTTCCCGTTGATCGTATAGCGCATCATGGAGACTTGCCATGACCACCGGGCGAGATGTGTGTGCCGCTTGTAGGTGTCAAATCACAATAGCAAGTCTATTCAATAAGGCTGAGTAAACATCTGAGTGTGAGCACTCATCCGGTGATGATTGGGACATTAAAACCACCCAGCCTGAAGGTCATCCCTACAGGCGCGTCTCACGAGTGCGTAAGTGATGTAGGAGCAACGACGGTCGTCTAGTCGGCGCTAGTTTCATAGAAGCAAAAAGGTCCAGGAGAAAGAGTAGCTACGTTTGGTTAATTCAGAAAGTCTCTGTCAGCCCACCTACCTCTAACACGTAATCTTGTTACTGAGTAGTTCTCGGTCGTGTAGCTGGTAACTTACCGACAGCGCACGCTCACCATCCAACCTAGCCAAAACTGATAACAGACTGAGGGTTTTTAACAAACTCTCCACCGAATTACAGACAAACGAACGGTGGTCAGCCAGATTGATTGTGTGAAATTCACAGGATCTCCGTGACCTGATTCGTACAAGTTTCTAGCCGCTTGAAAACTGGCCGGAGCCGCTCACACACAAACTTTTCAACATTGTGACATGTTCTAGTGGTTGGTGATCCCGTATCTACACATGGGTGGGTGCCGATCTCATCGTTTTACTGGTAAAATTCTGTGGATATTTTCAGTCTACCTCTCGGTCTGCAGACTTGAAGCGTAAAACAGGTCAGCGCGATGAAATGCCTACGGGAAAATCCCATTGGACTATTGACTTTGATGCTCATGTACAGATTATTACTTATTTGTTAACTAATTACTGCCAGTCAGTAATTGGTACAATCGTTTTGATCCTATCATTAGTCTGGGATTATTGGAGAGCGTTAGGGAAGCATTTTGGGCTCACTTGGAATTCACTATCTTCCCGTTATCTGCGAATGTTGGAATCTGATATTTTCAGGCTCATAAATTATTAAAAACAAGGCAAAGAAACACCACCTGGTTATGTCTCTTCCCGGTCTGTTCCAAGGGGTTCAAACTTTAGAGATCCGCCTCAAAATTTTATCATGAAAGTGCAAGCAAAAAATGAGCATGAGGGATTTCGAATGCAAACAGGAAGATATACTTGATGTTGATGCTGCTAAATCGATCTAGAAAACACAAATTGAACAATAAATGAAACAAACGAATTCTAAATTAAATATCTAAATGTCCGATTGAACGCACATTCCCTAAACGAATTCTAAATTAAATATCCGAATGTCAGACTGAACGCACATTCCCAAGGCTGCTGATCCCGGATGAATAAATTACTCGTTTTATACATCCATTTGAATTACTTACTTACTTACTTACTTACTTACTTACTTACTTACTTACTTACTTACTTACTTACTTACTTACTTACTTACTTACTTACTTACTTACTTACTTACTTACTTACTTACTTACTTACTTACTTACTTACTTACTTACTTACTTACTTACTTACTTACTTACTTACTTACTTACTTACTTACTTACTTACTTACTTACTTACTTACTTACTTACTTACTTACTTACTTACTTACTTACTTACTTACTTACTTACTTACTTACTTACTTACTTACTTACTTACTTACTTACTTACTTACTTACTTACTTACTTACTTACTTACTTACTTACTTACTTACTTACTTACTTACTTACTTACTTACTTACTTACTTACTTACTTACTTACTTACTTACTTACTTACTTACTTACTTACTTACTTACTTACTTACTTACTTACTTACTTACTTACTTACTTACTTACTTACTTACTTACTTACTTACTTACTTACTTACTTACTTACTTACTTACTTACTTACTTACTTACTTACTTACTTACTTACTTACTTACTTACTTACTTACTTACTTACTTACTTACTTACTTACTTACTTACTTACTTACTTACTTACTTACTTACTTACTTACTTACTTACTTACTTACTTACTTACTTACTTCCTGGTTAGGATATCGGTGATGGAATGTATTTTAGCCTATCATTATGCCAACGAGCATTTGCAATTTTTCATGACTTTTCCAACAGCCTATTTCTCGTCACTGAATGCCACAGGATGGGAGCGTTACAGGTTAATCCCGCAGACCAAAGACCTCCTTGTTTAACGGACATAGGGAATTGACTGGACCATACCGGTTACGTAGGTGATTTGTTTCGGGCTTCAGAGCTTAACCACCCGTAGAAGTTTGATGATAGGCGTGTGCGATACGCGTCAGCAACAGCTGTTTTTGCACGACCGGCTACACAATGGCCGAGGCGGGTTTGCTGTTTACCTTTGTTACGCAGAATAAAAAATTATCAATTGTAAATCAGTTTCCCCACACTGATTGACTTATTGTTCGACATAACGTCTTATAGGTGTTTCGCACATGGCTGTTCGCTTGTGTTCTTTGTTGTTCATGGAAGCCGAAAACTGTCTTATTAGATTAACTGAATAGAGCGTATTTTTTGCACTGTCTGTATTTTGGACGTTGCTATGGCAACAACAAGTTTGTGACCTCCAGACAACAGATAGTTTTGGTCTGTGTTTTTTCTTCAAACCTTATCGAGCTTACAAGACAAATATATTGCTACATTTCTTGCAGGCTGATAATACAGTTAAGGGATTTCTGAGGAGCAGTGCTTGCAAATTTTGGTAGGAGAACCATCTCCAGGTTACGGGAACATGATGACAGAAACTTTGTGGTAATAAATTATCATCCATCTGGGGTGGAGCCCGCTGGTGGTTAGTACACGTGGACGACAGTGCACATGTGAATGACACACTCAAAGTTCTACAGAACAGAAAGAGGGGACTTCAGACACTTCAACCCCAAAACGACAGTAAGCCGGCACACCGTATGATTGGTGACAGTGGACAGGTTTTCTGCTGGTGGTCGCCATTCTTTGTGTATCTCAAGAATAAGATACTTGGATTAACTATTCCGCATAGCACATCGCTGGGTTAAAGATTACTCTCATGATGCCTCCTCCTTTGGGCTCTACACGTGATTTTACGATATCCATGTAGTGGAAATTGCGGCGGATTAGGAACACCATAATGACCGTGGTATTCAAATAAGCTACAAGTTCTATGTTGGACGAATTAAAGTCACGTATTTACACGCTAGCAGAAACCAAAGGATTGTTAAACATTTAATGTTTACAGGTTTCGCTACTCAAACTTCACAGCTGCTGGTGGTCACTTTATGGAAGACGTATATTTTGTGACCCCATACATGAGAAGCTTGCAATTAACAGCCCAGGAGAGAGAGATGGTCAATTTGACGAAACTACATCCTTTCAGCACAACCGGCATTTCTTCATCAGAACTCGATGGACAGACACCAAATCAGACTGGTCATATTTTCGCTACCTTCCAATGGTACAGCTAAAACGATAGTCCAGAGCTGGTAGTCAAGTGAGGGTTTTCATGACATCTCGTTTAATTTCCTGGAAACTTATGCCGAGTTGGCGGTGAGATATAGCTTATCCATTATCCACCAAGTTAGCAGAGATCTCCAGATTGGTCTATTCCGGCCATCCATGATGTTATGTGTTTCTTTCGAGCCGTGATGCAGTTAATATTAAATCTTCCAGGAATACAGTTCCAAGTTCAAATCATTCACCCACAGAAGGATCTGTAAATCACATCCGGTCAGTATTCCTAAGATTGGCCAGCAGTTTGTGTGAGCAGTAAAAACGTGCTACTAACTGCTTGTTAGTAGCCAACATTTTGTCCCTTAACGGCTCGTGACTAATCAACGCTGGTAAAATGGCAAAACCTGTGAAATCCCTAGATGGTCATGAAAAACCCGTAGTTTGGAGGTAGTGAAATTCTCAAATGGGACATAAATTGTGAAATGTTTGGTTGAAAACAAAGAATAAATCCAGAAATGCCAAAAGATTGTGGCAACCTTCATTCCATCTTTTTCGGAAAAGTTTGGTAATAACCGATCGATGTATTGCTGGGCAACGTTTCGCTTTTGACACAAAAGCTTCGTCAGGTCAAGTGACTAGGTTACGAGGTTAGTTGGGATTTAAGGCGGAAGGAGAGCCAATCAGCTAAGTCAAGTTAAATCTCTGTTAGGAGTCGGCTGAGGGATTTTGTGTGTCGGGGTGGGTGACCAAGTGTTAGGCCGATGGGAAAACCTAAATGGATTTGGGTCTAGCCAAGGGTCTATTTCTTCTGGTTCGGTCCACGTGATGATATGGAGGGGTTTTACTTTGGGCATCAGGTTTTTTTACTTTCACGATTAACTTCCAACAGTTGGCGAGCTTACAGGCAGAATAAAATGCAGCATAAATTATATATACCAGAGTATAGTCTGTAAAGTTTTTATACTTCTTTCCGACTGAGAGGCTTCGACAGCCTACGGCCAATTATGCCCTCCTTGGGACTACCAGATAGACGTAGTCCCCGCGTTTTCATCAAACTCTTGTTCTACTTGAGCCGAAGTCACCAGATACCTTCATTTTTACACCATTTTGGTTTTAAAAACAAAACCAATTGAAAAATGACGGACGAAATGAGTGACTTACTGAGATTTCGGTGTTCTTTTACTAGGATCCTGCTTGAATACGGGGAAACCAGATTTACACGGTTGTCTTTCTAATCACAAGGTGTATTTCTGCGCCTTTCATCAGATGGCGGTTTGAAAAGTGTTCTGTCGTAACTGAGCATACGACGTCACACCAGCAGAGATCGATCAAGATCTTCAATAAACTAATTCTACCTGTTAGAAGCTTAGCATTCAGTTTCGATTATAGCCTGCTCGGAACATAAAGGATTCTTGGATCGAGTCCAAGACACCCATGGGACAAAAGCATGAGTATAAGACGTATCACTCAGATACCGTCGAACAACGACGTATCTGAATAGTAATCATCTCATCTAAACTAACGAACTGGTGCATAAAACAACCGTGTCGAGGAATTTTAAGCAACCTTATGAGTAGTGTATTACGTTGATAACCGTGTTTTCACTTTATACGATATATTGTTTTCTGGAGATCGCTGTTCGTTTTTTTTGTTATTTCTCCACCTGGAGCACTGTAGCTTTGCTGGTTTGTTAACTACACGTGATTACCTCTTTAGCGATGAAACAAACAAGGCTGATACACAGGCATTCTGATATACGGTAAAACAAGGGAGTAGTTTGGTGAAATACACTCACTCGCATATCAATTTGATTTTGATAGGAGACTCACCTGGAACCCAGGTGGATCTCTCGTTTATGAGTTTCCCAAACATTATATTTTTCAAACTGTTATACACTTGACCAAATCACGAAGTGACGGACAAGTGGTGCAGAAACTATTATGTACTCTTAATATACTACTCATAAGGTTGCTGAAAACGAGGTGGCGTTGAGTCTGGTCGCTAAGTAGGTGCCACGCATTGAAGCGACACGGTAGAAGTCGGTAATGGGGGCACGATTCGGACAAAGCTGTTGACGTGAACAATGTGCCATATCCCGTATCGTTGGGGGCATCTACATGGAGGAATGCTAGGTCATCTTCCACTTCAAGCACAGAGGAGAAACGTTCGGTGTGAAACATTGATGGGTAGACCGGTTTTAAAGCCTTTCCTCTATCCTTCAAAACACTCGGTTGCGTAGTTTGATTTTCTGTATCATTGTGATGTGCCAAATACAGGAACACACCAGAATTAGTGCTCAGTTCCTCCGCATCCAAGTTCCTGAATGGAGAGCCAGTTTGCTTTAGGTAACGTTTGGGTCCGGACAACTCTGGGAACCCATACACGAACGACCTTGTCCATAATGTGCGTCCAATTCGTCCCACAGTCTGTGGTCTTGGATAAAAATTTGGTTCATGCGGTCATTTTTTGATTGGTTAGGTTAATGGAGAACATAGAATGTTTCCTCAGGATCATCTCGATATATGGACCTGAAGTAATCTACCGCCACATTTTCGAGAGTCTTCGACCAAGTCTTGCCACTGTCTAGGGAAAGGTGCAATCTCGATGTCCTTTCTTCGAGCGTGATTAGCCATGGCGACAAACGTCTACGGGGGGTAGAAGCGGAGCTGGCCACTCAACAGACAGGGCACCGCCGACTTTTCCCAGAGGGAACCACCATCTTTGATAACAAATAGCACGAAATGTTTTTCGAGTTATACACTAATTTGCAAATCAATTTGGTTTTTGAAAGAGATTCGAAATATCGCGATACATGTATATACGTAGTACACTACTCATTAGGTTGCTGAAAATTCTTCGACAGCCCACGACCGGTTTCGCCCTTCTTGGGGCTCATCAGGTAGGAGATTCAGCTGTGTTCCAGGTGAGTCTCTCGCAAAAACCAGATTGCATCATCTTTGCATGAGGTGGCCTGGTGCAACACTTTCCGTTGCTTAGACCCATCATAAACGAAAGATTCAGCTGGGTTTTTGGTGAGTCTCTCACGGAAAACCAAATTTGTTTGCAAATGAGTACATTTCGCTATTATATATATTCTTTTCATTCTGGATGGAATTCAACATATGGGAGTGCGCAGACTGGAATGAATGAACTTCGTTTGGAACGATGTAAGTACACAATGTCAAGCTGTACATTCCTGTTCAATGAACCGAACAGGAATTACCATTCACCGGAGCAGTCATCCAAGCGAACTAAATCCCATCGCCAGTTTTAAGGTGACATACGTATACCAAATACATACAACAAACTTTCCGGAGGCCTGGTGGATTGGTGAACAGCTACTTGATTCATTTGGCGCGTCAGTTTACGATAGGCAAGGCACGTGCTGTGCTACGTAGACGCAGCTGAGAGGGCGGATGGGCTTGATTGTGTGATTCGCATGCCCGCTCACTTTCTTGTTTATTCTCCGAATATCCGTTTTTAACACACGCTTCCTAGACAAGGCTGCTGTGCGTCCCAGATAGGGAAGAATAGGACTTGCGCAAGTGAAGGCACTTTAGACAAGCCGATCAATAATACCCTGTAGAGTCCCGAAAGATGGTTGTTTTTAGTATGTGCAATTTCATGCATTCGAACGATAACCATTTGAGACATACCTCACACATTCAGCCCCCGTCTAACCTGTATACTTTCCCTCCTGTTTTCCTCACCGCCCCCTGCCCCCCCCCCACAGCTACACGTTGCAATGTGTTCTACCAATCAACAACTTTACAGAAAAAATCTACGTTTTCCTATGGTTCTGGTTCGCTATTCTTGGTATCCTCACGACGCTGAATACGTTACAGTGGGCGATGAATACTATTCTTCCAGTCAGACGAGTCAACTACATCAAACAATACCTCAAAGCTCTCAGGCTCATCTCAAGTACGGAGGAACGTGATTGCGCAAGGTTTGTCAACAATACATTGGGAGCAGACGGTGTTTTCATTTTGCATGTGGTATCCAAAATCGCCAGTGATCTCATCGCATTGGATGTGACGGCAACTCTCTGGAGAAATTATCGTCAGGCTAAAATAACCGGTACCGAAGAGGATGTGAACCGGTTATTAGAGACGGTCAACCGCAGTTCCGCGGTCGTCTGACGAGAATACGGGCATCGGGAAAACAGTCCCTAATAACCGCCACAGCCATCTGTGATTGGATTTGCGGTCTGACAATGACCGATTGTCATCACGACATACCCGATGCCCGACAGGAACTTGTGCAGTTCATGCAGTTCACCTCCTCGAGCACTTGCCTGCGTCCAGATTCCAGATTTGTGGTGTGTGTGTGTGTGTACGCATGAAAACGTGCATGCGTGCAGCAGTCTTTCCACTCCAGATATAACAGTAACTTGTAAAGGAAGATTACCAACCTCTTTCGACATGCTAAAAATAGAACACATTCTTGTTCCCTGACCATGTTAGCGCCGCCAATTCTCTCTACAGGACCAAGACCCTCATCATATACTGCTTCCTTACATTGTATGGGATATCATACTTTCGTTATTTCCTCCAAAACAATCTTTGTATTTCTGACCCGTTTTTTCTATCCTACCCCCCGTTAAACCCTCTAAAGCCCTCTACAAAGTGATGATAACTGTTGAAAATCAAGGACAGTCGACCCAAAAGTCCATTGTTTCGAGCTCATTCCATGTGGTTTCCAGTAAGCACCGACTTGCGGTTTATGTTTCCCTTTCCGTGTACCACAATACTATGTGATACTTGCATCGATATTCATGCCCTTACATCAAAGAAAATCCACACACTTGTTAGAGGTGATCCCTGTCGGTCTGTCATCTCTGTTATCCACCTAGTCAATTTTCAATTACTTCACCGTTGTCACCGATAATCCCGCCTCATCCGATTCACCTCAGGCTGTTAGGTGTCTAGCCCTACGCCGGTAGGCAGGTCCCAGCTACCTCAGCGCCACCAGCTGCAAGATCTGAGTTGCTTCCGACAACTGCGTACCCATCCAAAATCGTGGTTGGCCCGTCATCTCTTCAGCGGAAGGTAAAAATTCACCGATTGTAAACCAAACCAGAGAGGTGAGCACATTTGGATCTTGTACAATTGGTACTCAAGTATCACCGAAGCGATCAGTCACGCCACAATATTTTGGGACCACGATCTTTACTGACGTTGAAAACTAGATGTCTTCAAACGATACCTCTTTCCAAACTGACAGAACTCTATTTAATAAAGCATTTTTTTTACGTACAGTTCAAGACTGGGAGGTGTTTGTAACGCTGGCCGGATATGTGATTAAGGCGATCCATTTTCTCTTTGCCCAAGTCAACGTCTGATCAGTCGACCGAATCTATCCCTTCTACCTATCTTTACCTTCTGTTGTGCTGGAATCCCAACCGCTCACATACGAGGCGAGAACAGAGAATAGAAGGCGAGAGGAGTCCTTTTCTAATGGTCGATGACTGACGACTAGTTATTCGCTTTATTTATTCTTCATCAGTTTGAATTTCACGCAATTTTCTACACGATTTATTTTCATTTTCCGATTGTTTCCACACCAAACTGCCAAAGCGTTAAGTTAGCCCCCGTTTCGCCCCCCGTTTTTCTTCCAACTTTGAGAACGATGCACGCAGGAAGAAAAAATTGATTTATTCACACCCTACCCCTTAAATATGTTCTCAATAGTGTTACCCCAATCCATAATGGACGATGGTTATTAGCTATTATCTGGAGAGAGCATCGTCAAGCAACCAGTGAACAGAAGAGACCAAATTTCCTTTTTTATATAAATCAAAGACATTTCGAGATGTAAAATGTTGTACATATGCAATTAATGTACTCCTATTACCATGGTAATCAATAATTTATTGCTCAAACCACACACGCATTCAACAAGTTGGAAAATCACTTAGCGTGCCAAGTCTCCACCGAGATAATGTCGGAGGTTTTTCATCGTTGTTCGCATGCATAGCTTGGTGTGCATTCATGTCTGCATGCATCCAACCATTTTTTTCGGGAACGCATCTGACGCAGCCAAATCTTCGGCTTAACAGCGTTGCACCCAATTATTAGAACTCACAATTGGTATAGTCAATGAGTTCTCAACTATGATACCGATAGTATATCACACTGAGTATGAATTCTGTCCTATTATCTTGGTCGAAATCTCGGTCAAAATCACAGCTGACTTGAACGAAATGGGTAGTGTTTGCAAGATTTTGTTACTAGTCATTAGTTAGTAGTCAAAATTATTTCTTGTTGTTTTCCCACTCATGAAATAGGTGCAGTTTTGAAAGACCAGAGCTTATCTCTGATACCATTTGATGATGAACACAAATTGTGATACAGATTACGTTCCAGGTTCAAAAACCGAATGCGATCTCAAATTCAGTGAGCCAGTATTGCCTACTTATTGGGACGGCAGTGGAACTGCAGTGCGTTACAGAAGACTAGTCTGTGTAAATGGTGTGAACATTCGGAACAACGATGAAAAATGCACCAACGCAAAAGAAAATCGTATCACAGCGAAGTGAGATAATGCTAAGCTACATTAGGGGGATACAGACTGCTGAATATAGCCCATACGATGGTCGTTGATTTGTTCAAAATTTGACTGTAAAGACTAAATAACCAGTCTAGGTGACGCCATGGGTACGCTGTCGCAATGCCTGAGTGGTAATTTACACGCTGCTAGCCAAGGATGACCTTCGATCATGATTGGTTATTCCGTCGGGCGGTCCTATTTGTTGGCCTTTTATTTCGTGTGTTTGATCGTGACCAGGTGATCCACACCACTCCACTCTGGTCAGCTGAGCATGCTGTATTTGAATAATAGATCTTTTATCTTTTTGTAAAATTAACTCAGAACGTCTCGGTGGTACGAATTGTCCTCCCGACAAGGTTTGATATCCAGAACTTGTGTCCTGGATGCCTCACATTCCACCAACAATATTCAGACTGTCCGTATAACTTAACTCATTTGCTTGAAGCTTAGATAAATCACTGTTCCATTCGATAAGTTCGCTTTTGAGTAGGTTTCGATAAGCGTTCCGCGAGAAACGCAAAATATCTTTTCAGCTATTTAGTCACCACTAGAGTAGTCTATTTTCCCCTTGTATGTGAGTTAAGTATAGCCATCGTATAGCCAAGGTATAGACGCTCGCTATCTCGCGTAACTTCAAGGTGCTGACTCTCACAGCGTTTTTTATTACAAGCGATTGTTTGAAGACTCGCCTGAAAGTTGTAGTTTCTGCGAAGACGTTTTAGCCGGCAATTAAAAGTTTCACTTTTGGAATATGTTATTTCAGGACGGCTAGTTAAGTGCGGGGGAGGGAAGTCAGGAATCTCTGGACAACCTGGCTCGTTGTGTACTTACCATCCGAATAAAGATACGTTACCTGATAAGTATTAGTTGAAGCGTATTGCTACTGTTACTTGCAACTGATAAATAGCCGGCCATCAGATATAAGAATAAGGAGTGGATGCAAACTGACCATCAAATCGTCTTTGTACTGTCAACCACAATCATCTCGGTTTACTCCAGGAGCTCTACTGACTGACAAAAGCAACAGAAAATTAATTTTATTCCATGCTCAAGGGCAACAGCCGCACTACTTACGACTGACGTGGAAGATATTTTCAACTGAGAATTCGTCCTGTAAGGGAAAACGGTCTATGCTGAAAAGCCGAGAAGCACTGAAGAGTTGTTTCATCCTTGTTGGGAATCATCAGTAATGTGCATTACACAAAACTCTACGGAGTTTCGAGCCAGTGCCTTATGATTTGAACGCCACTCAGCCTTCCGGTGCAGAAAACACATCACGTGACCATCTATTGATTGGCTGCTTGAGTGACAAGTTCTCAGATACCCTTACGAATATGAAACGTCTCGAATGGCATTCAACCGGATTACTACCAGACATTGGTGTCATACTCTACAAGCAGTTTTATCACACTGCTTGTAAACCCTCCGTGACTCAAATGCATGATAAACATCGCTGATGATTCCTCAAAAAAGGATAAAACGGTTTACAACAATCCACTGCTTTTTGGTGCGAGTAGGATGAAATACCAAAGCTACACTTCAAAATCTTCTCCGACGAACCTAGTATTAGTTGGGCTGGATTAGAAGGCTGAGGTGCATTTTGTTTTCAACGTCATCCAGGTAGTTTGTGGACAAGCCACAGATATTCCATTCAATCCGTTCGGACAGAGCCTTTTTACTGACTATTTCAACTCTCTGTTTCAAAAGGATCCATAAGGTGTAGAGCTAAATTCATAAATTCACATAAATTCACACTTGTGTTCCACCATGATCGTACTACTATTGTTTTTGTAAGTAGCAGAGAGATAGTGGATGATTTGTTCGGAAACCGACGAGAGTCAAAGCGACCCGGCTTAGTCAAAAGTTACGACCGAACTTAAATCCACTGAAGCAGACACGGTGGCCGACAAATTTCATTGAATCATGGCTCAGTGACCCTCAGTTTTGTACCGGGCCCTCTAAAAGTTAAAACATTTGTGTTGTGGTCAGCAGATTTAGAGCAGTTGAGTTTCCATTGAAAATAACAAATCTTGGAGACAACACATGCGTACGGTTTACTTAAAAACCTCCCAGTAACATGCACTAAAGTGGTTGAAACTAAGTTTGCAACCTTATTTCCTGAATAGACAGCCTTTTGGCATCGACAGCCTCCATCTGCTCTCTTCCTTGCTCATGTTAACGATTTGCTTTGTTGCTGGTGGCAGCGAATGCCGTGTGTGAATTTAACGATGAGGCGAAACTCACCTATTATTCTCTGGTGAGTAACAAGATTTGGCTCTCCAGCCAGCGTCAACAGCCGGCAAGATTCTCAAAATGAATGAATGATTGAATGAATGAATGAATGAATGAATGAATGAATGAATGAATGAATGAATGAATGAATGAATGAATGAATGAATGAATGAATGAATGAATGAATGAATGAATGAATGAATGAATGAATGAATGAATGAATGAATGAATGAATGAATGAATGAATGAATGAATGAATGAATGAATGGATACATGGGACTTCCTTTAGTTTACGAAAAGTACAGCGACGCGGTCTCAAATCTTATCTACTTGACGTTATACTCCTGGTGTCTTATCTCAGGGTAGTCCTTCACTGGAAACCATCTTGTCATATCCAGTAGTTGTTGTAAGGCGCATCCATAACGACTGAAAAAAATATGTAACAATGTGACTTGCCTGATTTAAGTTTGACTCAATTTCAGAGGTCTGAACTGGTGTACCGCCTCGTCTTCTTGTTTTTGTGTGCAGTAACTTATTACTGACAGCAGTTTTCAGGTTTTTTATCAGTCCCTATGTAATACGAATTGTTGTTTCGTATTTTGGCCTGACTTGAGGCTTTTCACGAGTGGCACAAACAATGTTTACTTAAGGAGTTTGGTTTGACAGGCATATGTTGCTACGGAGTACTTCTATAAAATGAGCAACTCTCAAAAAACATAAAAATTAGCGAACTGCACTTAGTTGTAAACAAATTTGGTCCTACAAGAGACTCAACTGGAACCCAGCTGAATCTCTCGTTTGTGGTGTTTCCGGGAGTATGAAATGACCTAATTAAAACTTGCCGGGATATTCTTCGGCTCTGAGTAACATTGTAGATTATTTTCATTTCATGTCAGCATTGAGCCACCATTAAGCAACAAGCCGATTTCCATCCACTAAGCTTTGTATTACCCATCTGTTGAGGCGATGCTTGGGGATATGCAATTGTTTGTGCGTTTGCATCACACGTCTTTGGGCTACACTTGAGATCCAAATACAGAACAAGTGCGGTCAGCTTATAGTAGCGTTATCTTCGTTTTGGCAGATAGTTTTTGTGTCAAACTGTTGAGTTTTGTGAAATCCTTTCGGACGGATTTACTGGGTAATTGTTCCTCGCTTTACTCAGATCGGCTGCCTGCTGCCGGCACGCATTGGATACTTGAATTTGATTGGTCAAATCGAAGGATCAATACAGCTTAGTATAGTGAACGGATCAGGTTAAGTAAATTCTATTGGTTAGCTCCAACTACCCAACACACAGCGAGCTTCTCTAAGCTTCGTATTTCTGAAATGAAGACTCATCAGTGACAGATCAGCTAACAAATGATCGGCTGATGCTTGGCCGGAAGTACAGAATTCGTTCGTATCTCTCTGCTAATGAACGGTCTTTGTGTTCCGGCACACTTCTGTCGGTCCTGTCAACATAAAAAATTTTCAACAACAAAAACCTTCAACATAAAAACCTTCACGTTCATGAATACATCCCTAAACTTTTACCACGGCAGAATATTCGTTCGGTACATTTGAATAGCTAATGAGAAAGGATGAAACAACTTGCTGTTGCTGGAGAAGCCTATTCTAAACCGAAAGTCATGTTTTTTTGTCTTAGGACATACCGAAACTGCTAGTAAGTGCATAGGCAACAATGGATGTGCTATTGATGAAAGGAAGAAGGCCTTCGCTGCGGAGATGTCCATTTGAGAACACCAACTTAACAGTTACAGACTATTGAACAGGGGAGCAAAACTCTCACACGCATCTCGTTTACAAAACTGAATATCCACCTTCTCCTTGAACGCGTCTTCCTGAACTTTTCTGGATATTCATTGACTGTTACTCAAATCCAGGCAAATGCTACAAAGAGACTCCACAAACTCCGTAACATATCTCACTTTTCAAGAGACGCAAAGCGGATTTACGAGGAGACGTACTACTCACATGCCTCATCAGTAGTATCCACCGTTACACTGGGACGCGCACGGATAAAAATTTCGAAGAAGCTTTTTTTCGACAGTTTTAATAGAAAAACAGACAAGGTACCATGTTCGACTTTTTGCCATGCCTCTACTCAACAGATTATCTATCAAGCACACTGAGGAGTATTCGTAGACTTACTGAAAGAAATGCCCTTCAAAGTAAATCCTACAACTAGGTCACTGATCGTTCAAGACATGGACTTAGGAAACATCCGAGGCGAAACAGTTCCCTTTGCCAGAGTCTAACCACCTTTCTTCCCCCAGGATTAACCCTCTTGGTTTGTTACAACAAAAGTCATAGGTCTATATATAGGTTACTGATGAATGTACAAGGTAGTACGAGGTAGTAAATTTGGTATCATAGGCTGGATCATTTGTGAGTGTTTTCAGGCTGCTATCTATGTGAACAACAATCCTCTGTTAGTCCAATACGGATTGACAGCGATCACGTATTGAGGAGTGCCGAGTGTAAAGCACTAGCTAACTCACGGAGCACTGGCCGCCAGTGCGTATTGAACGCTAGTGCTCAAACAGCACAGTGCACTGCTTCCACCAGCTGCAACTGGTGGAGAATATGCAAAACCCTTACTCTGAATAGGAGGCCACTAAACTTGGTGATTACCAGCGAGACTTGCATTAAATACTCTCATGTTGGGGTAGAGGAGTCAGATAAATCGATCCATGCTATGATGAGCAGAGTAGACTACGCGTTGGAACCAATGCCTCGTTTGAAGTTCATTTTTGCTCCCTTCTCCCTCACCCTTCATCCATCCTCCGTTCTCCATCATCATCATCATCCCTAACACCCTCATCATAATCATCGTTATCGTCATCATCATCATCATCATCATCATCATCATCTTCATCATCATCATCATCATCATCATCATCTTCATCATCATCATCATCATCATCATCATCTTCATCATCATCATCATCATCATCATCATCCTCATCATCATCATCATCATCATCATCATCCTCATCATCATCATCATCATCATCATCATCATCATCCTCATCATCATCATCATCATCATCATCATCCTCATCATCATCATCATCATCATCATCATCATCTTCATCATCATCATCATCATCATCATCATCATAATCATCATCAACAGACAGTCCGTGTTTAATAGTAGACCACCTCACATTTGTTCTTCGCTTCATACTTCAACTTCGCGCAGACTGTTCTACATATAAACCCAACGAAATCAAAGTGTGAAAAAGACTTAACCACTAGTCCGTTCCTACATGGAGCTGACACTGCAGTAGTCCTCCATCCACCTGGAGGTTAGGTGCGAAGGGGTTCAGAAACGACATTTATTCCTTGGCAGAGCTTTACAGAACATCTTGGTAGATTTGGACAATTCAAAACTACTAGTAAGAGATTCGCTATTTGGGTAGATTTAAGCTCATTACTATGCTAGTTGTATGAGAAGTGGCAGGTCATAGGATCATTATGCAGACCTTCAAGTCAACGGAGGCATTATAGCCCAAGAGAAAAGGTTCTTTTTGTGTTTCAGCGAATTCGTAATTTATGCCAAATGTCGCATTTCATCACCCGAGCAAGTAATAGAATGTCTGAAATTTCATTGCAAAATAGTATACCTGGTTATAAGCTGGGCAGAGCTTTGTTTCATCAACTATTAGGAGGGTTTTTTTTCCAGGTTAGGACGATATCGGTCTTTAAATCATTGGCTGAATTCCTTGTTTCTTGGGCCATGTTTACACCGGTGACCCCGAAACAAGATAACCTAGTGTCACGTGACGAAACGTCATTCTGCTTCTTAGTAATCCACATTCGGTCAGTCAAAATAGGTTACTTTAAAACTACGGATCATTACCTCAGCCACTTGCATTTCCAAGCTGATGGTATGTTTGATGATCCTCGTCAAATAACTTACAATTCTTGTAAAGAAAAGGACTTGTTATTCACAGTCGGACTTTCTGATGGTTCTCGGCCAAACAATGGAAGCAAAGTACAGTTTCAGCCATATGGCTACAGAAGTCCATGGGATTATATAAAATGACTGGCTGACTAAATATGACCGTTGAACTGTCTAAGGAGTTTGCTGTCGAAACGGCTCATATGGGCATGCGATCAAACAACTTGGATACTTGTTGTCATTCCCACTTCATTTTTCTCCGATCAATGTAGCCGCCGACTGCCCGACCCATACAGATTGAGCTAAAGGACGGTACCACAATCCGGATCATTTGCAGAACTTGCGAATGCACTTTGTATCGGGGATCGACTGTACTGTGGGTGGCAACGCGGCAAACGATCTCCGAATTCTGACGTGTTCAGTCATCTGGTGGCTGTCGTCTTGGCGTATTCAGATAGTTAGAAACAAACTTGGTTTTACAATGCGATCAAAGGTTGCGAATGAGACTTAACTATTGTACAGATTCCTAAGCACAGATACTAACTAAATGGGGCTGTAGGACAAAGAATTCTGTGTTGACAGATGGGAAACATGGATTCCCGCATTAGCAATGGTTTCTCACTTCGTTTGTTCTCGTCCACAATCAGCCATTGTCAACTACTGGTTTGTTTTCACGGCGTCAGCATACAGACCAGTTGTGTCTCCTTGTGCAATTTGTTAACATTTTCAGAGACATTGCTCAAATTAACTAAACGTGAGACAAGTCTGAACACCTTTCATCTATCCCCGTTCAAAACGAACACTGTTCTTCGTAATGCACTACTCATAAGGTTGCTGAACACTGTTCTTGTCTTCACAATTAAAAGAGGTTTATACAGCTATCATCGGGAGAAAAGTGCACCTTTTGGCAAAAATGCTATCAATTTTTTTCAAGGAGGTTATATTTTGGAAACGTTAAAAAAGATTCGGATCAAGTACTTTTCCTCCAACTGGCAATGTGTTTCAGCAGTTTAGTTAGTTGATTTTTCAAGGCGTAATATTTAACAGGCTGCTTTGTTTCGGGCTATTCTACGTCTGTCCCAGAGCTGCTTCATTTTGTTCCTGAACAAAAACGAAAAAATTTAACCACTGACGTCACTTTGACGTTTCGGTCTTTTTCCCTTTTGTTTGTTCAAATGACATCAACTGGTTGCGCGCACACAAATGAATAAGTGTGCACTACTCGAGACACGAATGAAGTGTTGTCCACTTCTAACTTCCCAGTTGTAATTCTCGGCCGTTTGATTTCCAACGAGTTCTTTTACTGGACTGTTTTCGGAATGCTTACCTCATCCAACTAGGTGTCGCTGCTGGATAGGAGAGTCTCGAACCCGTGACCTCCCGAGTGGTAGTTTGAAAACTTGGCCGTTCGGCCACGAGCGACTAGTCGGCAGTGTGACTGACTCACACTCAGTCGCGGGATTCGCATCACCAGGTCAAATGCTGACTAGTTACTCTAGTGACTTCTCAAATGGAGATTTCACCCATCCTGTCAGCTTGCTCTTACTTTGAGCTACTTATTGATTGCGGTTGGTTTGAGGGGATTTAGTAAGTAGCTTGGAGGAAGAATAATTCCACAGGATGGGCGGAAGATGTCACCCGAAAAGCATGTCAACACGCGACCACCAGAAGCGGATTCAGGAACGTCAGAAAGACGAGTGTACAGACGAGTGTGTAGTGCGAGTTAACCAAACTGCTAAGCAACCGCTCGTGGCCGAACGGTTAATTGTTCACACTACTAACCGAAGGTTTCGGGCTGGAAACTTGCTGGAGTTTCGGGAAATACGCACTGCTGACGATTTTCAATGAGGATGAAACCCCTGTTCAGTTTTTTCAGCATAGATTGGCTTTATTTACAGAACAAAATTTCAATTGAGAGTACGCGAACTGTAATGCGTACTGTACTATACCTAGTGAACATACATGCCTTCTGAGTACCGGTATGTTTGCGCTGACGAAACCGCTGAATACCACTTTGTTGAACTCCACTATCCAACGATTTCAGCCACCGGTGGTTTTCTAAACGTTTCCGACTGGTTGGTACAAGAAGGCATGCAGTAGCTGTCCGGCCCCGTTATCACCCAAATTCCGACGGAGTACACCCAACTCCTGAAGAATGTTCTGTGTTCTGTCCTACCACTGGCTCTTGACAGACGTCAACAAGTCTTACGCTGACTCTGTACAGCATGTGACTGATGGACAAAACGAATCCATCTTAGATGACCGGTAGCAGTGAAAACAATCCAATCTGGTGAATTTAGTGCGGAGTGTGCATTGAAAACTTCACTAGGTACGTTCCCCCTAAAAAGAAGTGTATTCAGGCATGCAAATCACTGAATAAATTTCAGATAGCGCCATCCTCTACGTCGAAAAGATAACGTTATTAAGGAGTCTTTGTGGATAACTTATTGATCAGATTTCTAACCTGTAATTATATCGCTGGACGAGTAAAACAAAAAAATTCCAAGGGACGTCAAGAGATGTTCAGTTTAGCCACGTCAGCATAATAAAGACGAATTTAAACAGACGAAAACGGTCGGCGGGAACTTCGGACAACACACTGCTAGCTTTGCACTTCCCCCTTTAAACTCATCAAATGGACTCGTTGGCCAAATGTAATATGAAATCTAGCTGGCAGTGTTGTGGAATATAGGTGCGCTGATTGAGTGTTGGTCTGTTCACCGAGCTTCGCAGCTGGATTGCGAACGCTTCATCACCAATCGAGGGGACATCATCACTCAACTGCGCACTGATGATGTCACCTCGATTGGTGATGAAACGTTTGCAATCCAACTGCCAAGCTCGGCGAACAGACCAACAACCATGAACTTTAGCTATGCTTCCCAGCCATCACCAAGTTAATTTGCAAACAAGCGTTCCTCGCACCATATTCACAATTTGGCATTCAAGTGGTTGATGCAAATCCGGCCCGTATGACAAGTCCCAAGGAAGAGCGGAACCAGTGGCAGGCTATCGGGAATTAGCTGCGACCTTATGAGTAGTATCGAAACATACTGTGATCTATTGAGTATGGTTCGAACTGGAACAGAAGACTGCATTTATGCTGAAGGTTTGGTTGAAAAACACAAACGTGAGATGTGGCTGAGATTTGGCTAAGTCATTCGTTGATATCAAGTTCATTTTCACCTGTGTGTACTTTTCCACTTTGGAAAGTTATTTATTTTACCATTCTTCTAGCAAACCCATCAGGATCACCACCCAAACCTAGAATATTTGATGCGCGATTGTACTTCGGTGCTTGAAACTAACTTCAAAAGATCCTGTGGCACAGGGCTTTTTTTCTTGTGGGTGGCATGGTTCTGTCACAACCGCTGACTTTCCTGTTTCTCACCTTCAAACCTACAAACCTGCTTTTACGCAATCCTTTGTGGTTTTCGGCTGTGCAGGAACTTCCACAAAAATATCTCCCCTTTCTTGCTGGTTGTAAACCAAGCACTTCTTGACAAGCAACAGGTGCTCTTGTTATCGATGATCAGAAGTGCGTTGCACTTGAAGGGACTGTTTCAGAGGGATCCGTAGAGGTGGAGCCGCTTTTTGTAGAGTTAAAGTCGAAATCAACAAGTAGGAAAGTACAGCATAAAAAATATTTTCTTGAAATCGTACTGTCAACTAAAAAAAACAGCTAAAAGGGACTATATTTTTTCGCGCACTTTTATCTTGACAGTGATTGCATCCGACCGTAGTCAATAGGACAAGATGTTCAGGGGGCAGGTAAACGTGAAACGTAGAAAATGTTCACCTTTAGCTTTCACTTGGATGACTTTAATTTCTTTGTTTGGCACTCTTGTAAACAGGCTTAATCTGTGAAATTTCTAGGGAACGGAGCAAGTTGTTGGGCACAAAACCTCGTCAGAGGATACTCCAATGTTGAGAAAACTATTACCCGCAGTTCAACCCATCTAGAACAAGACACAAACTTTCAAACCGTGGATCTGATGCAAGTAAACTTTTGGGACTTGTACTATACAACGCTATTTGGAACGGTGTCCTAAGTCAGCGTGAACTTGAATGTACGACCAGAGTGGTTCGCGTCAGGTGTCGAACCGCGAAACTTGTAGATGAGACGCGCTGGAGCATCATCAAACAGAACATTCTTTACCACACTTCGAGGTAATGCTATGCAAATACAAACGTTCCACAATTCACTTCCAAGAAGTGGACGAAAAGCATTCTGAAGTGGTCTGGCCCTGAATCAGTGACACTCAGGGAGATCCGGTCAACGGATTTCTAATGGATGTCTAGCAGCACTAGCTTCCTGAACACCAAAGACCATTGGTGGTTTTGTGAACTTGTTAGCGTAGGCACAAAAACATCTTTCAACCCGAGGAATCAGACAGCAGTCGTCTTCTAGAATCACGTTCCGTAGAAGGCAGTCCACATCTCGTGGAGCGGAAACAACTGCATCTCTCCGACTAGTCGGGAAAGCTGATCGACCTTGAACTATCGATTTCCATAACAAAATTCCTCCTTCAAATCTTCAGTTGGCGATAATATATCATCTTTGAGGTTTTGGGCGTTGTACATGGATTGCTACATTAGGCATATAATTAGGCTGCACTCAAAATGTATCCCAATGATAAATTGTTTCGAAACATTACTTGTAATACTAACAGTGTATATCATGCTGCATCCTGCACAGTTTTGTACTAAGAACGGGACAGGCATGTAGAAAAAGTCCATCTGGCCCGGTGCTCAAGGATGCCTGGTGGGCGAGTCCATATTGTGGTGAAACTTGGGTGTGTCTGTTTCTTATTTGCCATAGTCACGTGCTTTTCTCTCACAGAATAAAATTAGACTATCCGAATGAATATTCTGGTAGATGGATGATACTGACGAACAGCATAGTGATAACATCTAATCATTCCATAATCAGGCTGTGAGATTTGTGAATGGGCATGATTGTGGGGAGATTTGAAGATTTTGATTTGAGCTTCTTGCTCTAAGTGAAATTAGTCTGCGCCGAGAAGCACTATACGGTTGTTTGTTGGGACTCATCTTGAGAATCTCCGGGGGGATTTGAATTCACAATCTCCCGGCCACGAGAGGCTGACCAGCAATGTGGCTAACTCGCACCAACAGTATGGCGTCACCTATTATCCAATTACGAAATGCACATCACGTGGTCTTCAGCTATTACCGGGGTAATTGTTAGTTTGAATCTCCTTGCAGGTTTGGGAGATACAAACCGATAATGTCTGCCAACACGGAGGACACGGGTGCATTTTGCTTCTCGACTCTTCAGCACAGGTTGGCTTCCCTTGTAGGACGAAAAAAATCAGCACAGGTTGGCTTCCCTTGTAGGACGATAAAAAAAATGGCAGTACTATCGCCAGTTTTGTGGCGACTATAAAGTAAAAAAAACGAAATATAGCATTGCGGTGAATTTGATCGCATTTTAAGGCTTTTACTTTCAAGGTGCATACTAGTTGGGAGGGTACACTCCATACTCAACATCTGTTTATCGTTTCGTAAACGGGCTTGAGCATAATGTGAACTGAAAAGCTGCGGAGTGGATGAGTATTCACGTTTTGCCTGTTACAACCTTCACACTCACCATTCGAGCTAGTTTCATTGCCATTTATTTATTGTTTTCGTGTATGCACTCTACATGATCCAGTAAAAAACTTTTGGTTCACGCTGTGGCGCGTTAAATGGAAAGATGGACCTAATATTAAATTAATAACCCTAAAGAAGAAACAAGAAACTTTTTACTTAGGTTTTGAGTCAATCCGGTTTAGTAAATGCTGGGAAGATCTGAGCACACATCGTCCCAGAAGCGAGTTGAATTACTGACGGCCTGCGAGCCGGGTAGGGAGCGCCCTCCGTTAAATGAGACGTCTTGATGTGCCAACCAACACTGACCTTATTTATGTTAGAATCCATTAGAAGACTCGTTCAGAAAGCTTTAAGTAAGGTTCCTCCTAAGATGAGGTGGCAAATTCGGAACTTCAAGGCCAACAAACTACTCACAGCATTTCAGTAAACCACAGTATTTCATACAAACTGGCTTCAGATAGGCTATCGCTGTTCACTGTTGAAATTTCTGGCCCCCCTTCCCGGCACACATCAATCCGTTAGTGGGCAATATTTTTCTTCTTGTGTGCATGAATTATAGCCCACTCAGCTTCCAGAATAATTCCGTTCTGGACGGCTATTTTATTTGGACAAAATATACCTTATTTCAAAAATTCTTTTTGTCCCATGTGTAGAACTACTCTAGATGTCTTGCTCCGAAAAGAAATCCGGTTCGCGGATTTTTTCGTCCATCTCGGACAAGACCTATTCCTCGCATCCGGATTCGTCCATGGTGGTTGTAATTTTTTCCTATGCAATCTCCCATCTGTTCCCAAAACTGAGGGTTATTCACACATGCTGAAGGAACGAACGAATCACATGTTTGTTCAATCCACCTAAACTACCTACCGCAGCACCATACCCACGTGAAGTGTAAACCAGCTGGCCTGGTTTTCTAATCAATTTCAGCAAATACGCTGTTTAGGTAAACTCAGGTACAGTGGTACCAATGAGGAACAGAGCCAGGTACAAAAAGTCAGGTACAACACCAGATTTTGCCACTGTCACAACAACGCAGCTGTTGTTTGGATGTCAACTATGCCCCGGCATAGTACACAAGAGTACATAGTACACAAGATTAATAGGCATGATGTTCGAAATGCTTGACGTGTTTATCACTTCAATCTCTACTAAACTGTTTTGGATGGTTTATCGTCGCCCAGAATGACTGATGACGTGCAGAACCTATCGGAAACCAAATGTAGCATAGTAAAGAAGGTGTGCAAGTTGACTGGTGTTTTGCTTAGTATCTCACGTGATCCATTCCATTCGGTCAGCTGTAGCACCCTTTCGGTGCCTAGCTGCCATGCCACCCGAGGGAAGCACGAGGGCTGGGATACTGCCAGGTTGCCCGAACCTAGACAGGGTAAGTCGCGAGGCAGAGTTCGGGTTTGAACCACGGGCCTTCCGGTCAGTAAACTCGCGCTGTTATCACTGAGCCATCTAGCCCCAGTGATCTCTCACGTGATCATTTACTCAGCAATTATTTCTGGTAGGTCAGTCGACCTACGCTTCTTTGAACAGTTCTATACGTTGAAAGTGATACACTAGAGTCTTGAGAGAGTACCTTACTGTACTGGAACCATTGTGTACATTTTTTGACATAAACATCAAATCATTTCGGCGTACCGGATAGCCCGGAGTTTGGGCGTCGTACCATTTCGAAGCAACACTGTTGTTGTCGCGTGCACGAGATACCGACCCAGATCCGGGTAGGGGGTACCTAGCCAGATTGATTGCATTCAAACTAGTGTGAATATTTACCTGGAATTGACGGGGAAGAGTACTTCGCAACCTAATCACTCGAGAAAGTCTAGAGACTAGTATTTTCTCCATTTGGCTCCTTTGAGGCAAACGCGCGTTTGTTCTGAAAACTCTTCATCAGCTGCCACTGCAAACAGGAACTAATTGTCACTCTCAGTCAATAAGCCTTCTGCGGAGGCATGTCATACGTTTTGGTGCATTCCGTGTGCATCATTTTGTGCCGCTTGATCGTCAAATTTCGTAATATCTGACCCCAAAGGTAATAGGCCAGTTTCACTCTGTTAAAGCTCTCCAGGAGTGATTCCGGTTCTTGGATTTTGGTTTATCTTCAATAACCTTCCGTCTAAAGGGATGACTGCGAACTACCGTAGTTTGGAGTGTTCTTGCTGACACTGCAGCAGTCTTTCAATGACGAAGCTATTGTTACCGATTTTGATCCTTAAGGAGACTTTGATTCCGACTTCCAGTCTCAAAAGCTAGTCGATCGACTGATGGGTCAACTGCTATTGGGTTCAAGGCCTGTTCATCTAGGCACTAGAAATCCAGTCATAATCTGTACAATTTGTTCGATTTCTTAACTGGGACCGCCGAAGAGTTGCATGGACTGCCTGCTTCCTCGATTATGTATCCATCGATCGTATTTCGTGCTGTCTGTGAAACTAACCAGGATTATAGAAGAGCACTTGATGGGGGCCATAAGATAAACGGCTCTCGGAAGTCAGAGGAACTTCCTGCCCACTCACTGGACAAAAGCTGAGTGGATGTCCCTTAATGGTCGCCTCTTGACTACAACCCATCCTAACGGAACAAGACGGGAACCTTTGTTTACGACGCCACCGGATTATTTTGTCAGTAATATTGCGCCGTAATTTTCATCACCCGACCTCTCGTCAAACCTACAAACGATGCCCGCTTCCTGAGAAGGTCCATCCCCAGGTTGTTACTTTTACCTGTGGGCTAGTAACAAACTCGTGTTACTGTGACTTCAGTCAATGCACGCACCGAAAACAGTCAATTTTTAACTGGTAGTCATCTATCGCCTTCACTGCTAGTGTGTATGAACTGATGCGATTTTCCTGTCGTTCACCACAGTGGCATCTGTTCCTCCGTATGGGTTGAGGGCAGCTCGTTCTTTCGGTCTATCTGAATTACCGCCTGTCTGCCAACTGGCGGCAGTGAATTAAGTGAGTTTCACGCAGGAGAGGAAGAAGACACCTTTTTTGTCGGCAGATGACCGATCTCGATGAGCCGGCCAGGCAGCGGTTGCTGACGCGGTACTCCGTCGACTTCTGGGCAGAGCGCATTGCAGTCACCCTTGGAGACTCGCCAGAAAGGCTGTTGATCCTTTGGGGGGACCACAGTACCGACGAAATGACTGGGTTCCTTAGTTTAATATAATACGGAGGAAAAGATTAATGTCGGCGCTGAGATTTGTAAACAACACTATCCGTGCGGTCTGCTCGGTGAGCCACTGAAGTAATCAACCAGCAAATATCTGTTATAAGGAAGGAAGTATTGGTGAACTGTCAGCCTATTTTTTATGCTTGCAGGCACAAACGCAATCAGTTTAACGACCTGTTTAAAACTCATCTGTTCGTTTGTGTGGCCTATTTCCCTTCACTGTTGCAATCCTTCGTAAATGTCATTTCACAAAGATGACCTCCACACGTTTTACAGCACAGGAACACGTTTGTATTACCACGACAACTAAATTCATGAGACTGTTATCTTGATCTCACTTACGATGAGATTTTTTAATCTACAGGGTGATGATTTTGTTGTATCTGCTGATTCGTCAATCTGCTGTACCTGACTGCTGACCCCGCTCCAGTGCCTAGTGCCGGAGAAAAAGACTCACAGAAGGGAACACAACAGCTCTATTCCGAACAAGCGAGTGCGAGAGCGTGAGTGCGTGCGAATGCGAAACTACAACGGCCTCAAGCTATTTATTGGAGGAACACTGTCTGAACTCGGTCCAACGCTGACGCCCATTGTCTGGCTTTTGTACGAGGCTGTGACGCGCTGCATATTGCGGGGGCGTTGTATGACCTTGATCAACGCTGACTCGAGCTGTCTGGGTTTGATACTAGGCTGTCACGCGCTGCATACTGAGGGGGCGTTGTCTGACCTTGATCAGCGCTGACCCGAGCTGTCTGGGTTTGATACTAGGCTGTCATGCGCTGCACAGTGAGGGGGCGTTGTCTGTCTGGTCAGCATCTGGCGGAGGTGAGGGTCTCAGTGGATTTCGAGCATTCAGTGGTTGCTCTCAGGAATCTGACCTTCCTGATAGTTTTGTAGGTACATTCCAAGCTTGTCCCTTCGATCTATAATTTCCTCTAAAGTTCTCAAAATCCTACTCACCTAACGGCACTATCAGGTCTCTTAAACTAATCTTACTTCAGAAGGTTGACGGATCTTAGAGATATCCCTCCTTGTTCTCCATTGAGTGGGGTCACATTTTTGTTGTTGTCATCCAAAAGGACACTTGTAAATAATGTCCAGATTTTCCGTCCAGATTCAGCTTCGTCTTGGTTACCACTTACCACGAAAATCATTTGGTCTGGGAAAGTTTTGCAATGTTGATAGTTGATGTGATCACCGTGCTTGACAGTTGACCTGCAAAAGTTTCATCACCTCTCAGGGAGACAGTCATCGCATAGTGATGATGTCCTTGTGGGTGAGGTCAAAACGTTTCCAAGTTAGTTGCAAATCTCCATGACCAAATCATCAGGCCACGTGAATAATTACTAAAGTAATCAGTCTTCAGAACTATCCTCACAAAGAACGCAGCACAAAACGTTTTCGGTCTTCGTGTTTAAAATGACCCTAGAAACACGTGGTGTGTGAGTGTCAGCAGAGAATGCAAAATCTGCCATCTAAGAAATATTAATTGAGCCTGACAAAAAGTCTACGATAATCCAACGAAAGATTCGCCCGGGAATTTTTCCCCACTCGGTTGCCCGAGGCGCATTTAGCCGTGGTTGGTTTTACGTCGTATGGTCACACCAGAACTGCAGTCCGTACGACCAAAGCGCGTAATGAAGATCATTCATAGATTCGGTCTACAGCAATGTAGTTAAACACATTCGAACGTGGTTTATTGTTCTCCGGAACAAACCATGCACGTGTTGAAACAAACACCAATGATTAGTGAGGCAAGCTGTTTTTGAGTTCTTACGGATTTCATCGGTGGAATTTTTTTCTGCAAAAAACTGGATATTGAATCTTTGTCGAAAGGGAACTGTTTCTCTGGATGCTATAGCAAACCGAGTGTATTTTTGGTGAAAAACAGCTTAGGTCACTTCATCGGTGGAATTTTTTTCTGCAAAAAACTGGATATTGAATCTTTGTCGAAAGGGAACTGTTTCTCTGGATGCTATAGCAAACCGAGTGTATTTTTGGTGAAAAACAGCTTAGGTCACATAATATAATAATATACTAATATATACATAATATATAATAATAATGTAATATAAAGAGAAAAGTCCTACCCAAATTTTGGGGATGAAAATTTACTTGTGTTGAACACGATAGTATAATGGCACGTTGACGACAGTATTAGAGATCTTTCCCTCAGAATGTTTTTCCTAAACAATGGTTCCCATGAATTAAGTCTATTTGTCCCAGTCCCGTGGGCTTTACTGTTCAGTTGGCCAGAAAAATGCCAATCTATTCAAAAGGCCCAGGAAACATCATGTAACATTCAAGAAGATATCGGGAATGTCGGACAATAAATGGCGCTGAAATTAATTCCCGCTTAGCTACTAAGGACCGGGTTGTTGGAAGTGTAGTGGTTAACGGCCCTAATGAGTCTCTAGTGAACAGAACAAATTAACAATGTAAGCCAGATACAAAGTCACAGGGAGAAAAAGCCAAGTAAATCTTGACTCACAGTTCAAAATAGGAGATTCCGTAGTTCCGTATTCCGTTGAACCACCACACCAAGAGAAGTTCCACCTTCCAGGTATTCCAGATCTCCTGGTGATCGCAATATTAATCCACAGGTGTGAATAGATTAGTCCAGCGTTTGTAGCTAAAATTTTTGTTCACGTTTAGAGTTAGCAGCAGCTAATTATAGCCAACCGGCAGTCACAACAACAGTCACTCAGCAAAAGTCTCAAAGTCACGTTGGACCCCAAAAGCGGGAGGTAGCGGTTGTATTGTAGTAAAACAAACTTTTGTACAGTGATGTGACTGATGTTGATGGGGAAAAGGAAGATGATACTGAGCATGAAAAATAGCAGTTTACAAGTGCTACAAAAGACCAAATATAATTCCACTGGGTACTTTTGGGTCCCTGCTTTCAAATTGTCTGTTAAGCTCAATAACCGATAGTTCCGCGTAAATAGATGGTCCCAGAGCTTATGTATAATACATCAAATAAGAAGCTATCTCTCGTATGTGGTTACATTTATTTTTTTAGCAAAATCTACGTAGATTTCGAAGTATTCAGAGCTGACTCCTTGCTCCCTCATATCCCGCATTGTTCAGATAAATACGTCAGGAGCCCAGATTATCATGGCACGAGGAGTGAGGTTTGCCCGTTCCTCATGGTTGAAATAATGATCAATTGCTTTCCTAGACTTTTCCGAAAATATTGATGGTTTATTTCACTCGAATATGCTCTCTTTCAGTGCAAAGCTCCGAACGATTACCAGTCCAAGGGTTAACGAATCGTAAAGCATTAATGACGCAGCCTGAAATCAAATTCAATGTGTCCCAGTTGCGCAACATCAAATCGCAAATCGTGTTTCCGTAAAACGCATCTCCTGGCCTCAGGATAGCACATGAGAGCGCATTGTACGAAACTATGGCTCAATAATGGCGCAATAAATCTCACTTTCTAAAGAGTGGCAATCTCTGCCTCTAAGTCGACTGCAAATTAACCATTCGGATAATTCAAGTATGAAGAACGCAAAGACGTCAATGAGTTAGGCCACCCTTCGTACGATTTTTACACCGGCAATGTACTTGGTTGGTATACACAGATACGAGTTAAACTTTACTCTTTCTGCCGATGGTGGAGGGTGACAATCGACCTGAATAACAGCAATAATCTTTCAGGAAAGCTATGTCTATGCTACTCGGGATGATAAATCCGAGAATGACCAGACAACTAGCTCAAAAAAGCGTGAAAGGGGGGTTGGGCAAAGTCGCAGAATACTTGCTCTAGTTGCAGATATTTTGTGAACAAACTTGACGTTACTGTTTAGTACCTGGGGTGTAAGAATCACCTTTCGGATGGGATCAGATGGGGAAAAATGGTACAAACTAAAAAAGGCATGACTCGTTTTCAAGAATTGAGTACTTGACCAGGTATGTCGTCCCTCATAAATGCCTCACTACGACTTGGTCTCACGGGAGGGGAAGGTCTGTGATTTCAGTGAAATACTGACATATCGCGGATAAAAAGAACAAGGTGTTTCAATATGTGTTAGAAAGGCTTACTGTCAGCTTTGCTCTGAATTTACCAATATGGTCGTAGGCCATCGCCACAAGCAATTTTAATTTCCCGGGAAATTTTCTCCTTCCTAACTCTTGCCACACTCACCTCCTCTGACTTAATGTACTAAAATCTCCACTTAGGAGAGAGAGAGTACTGCATTTGGACTTGTTGATCACGTGAGTGAAAACTTGAGATTTCCCGCAACAACGAACCAGATAACCACAGTTACCATAACAACAAGTCTGACATCTTCATAACAAAGTAAGTGAAAACGCGATACATGGATGCAATGGGAAACGCACACGGATCGATTGAACTGTAAAGTTACTGACTCAACATTTACTCAGCTATAAAATCGTGAAACAGGTTAGTTGTTGCGATGAGAAATCGGGATAACTAACTTTTTTTATATTCTGAGTTACCATCCTTCTAATGATTGCAGAGGTCCAACATACAAATAGCTTTGGGCTCATTAGGTCTGTCCAAAATGTTGGTGTTTAGGATCGAGCATCCTTCATTGGGGACCGCTGCTTAAATAACCGAAAAGATCAATCACTGAAGAAGCTGTTTCCCCAGCTCGTCGAATTTCGGGATTTCCGGACCCCTAATCGCATGTGTTCGTATTATTCCACAGACTTTATCAGTTCCTCTGATTCACTTGTCCGAGCTTGATTTCTCCAGAAACTTTTTGATAGACACACGGATGAACTATTCTACTCTTATATACGTAACGCACTACTCATAAGGTTGCTGAAAATTCTCCGGCAGCCCACGACCGGTTTCGCCCTTCTTGGGGCTCATCAGGTAGGTGCAGTCTCCGAGTTTCCGTCAACCTTATGTTCTACTCTTGTCTCATTATTTCACGTGGATACTATGTACCGAGATGTGGCGTAAATTAGCGTGGCGTGCTCACAGGAGTCGTCGGGTCACACTGTGTTATCACGCTAGCCAGTTGAATGACGCATCGTGACAAAGTATGACGACAGTATCGCCATTACCAGTGAAAAGAGGAAAGCCCTTCTCTACGAAATCATTGATTAGCAAATACGAACAAAGCAGTTACAAGTTATTAGATAGGAGAGTAGACATCTCATATGCACATTGTATTTAAAAACCGAACGTTCCCACGCGTCCTCTTGAACGGTACTGGCTATTCATAGACTATTACACAATCGGAAACGGACACTAAAAAGCGGTTCCACTTTTTTCGCAGTAATGTTCACTTCCATCAGATGCGGGACGGAGCTTGGTCCCTAACCATAGACTACTTGCATGTTTCATCAGTAGTATCCATCGCTACACCAGGGCTTCCGTTTTATCCGTTAATTCTGGACAGTTTTGACAGGTAGGCGCAGTCCCCGAGTTTCCGCCAACCTGATGTGCTATTTGAAACCAAACTGAATGAAATTGGTGAACTACACCTATTTCCAAACAAATTTGGTCTTGCGAGAGACTCACCTGGAACCCAGCTGAATCTCCCGTTTGTGATGTTTCCAGGTTTCAAGTAGAACATACAGTGCACTACGAATATACATGTATCGCGATATCTCGAATATTGTAGCAAGTGAAATGTGAGGCGACCTGGTGCAGCACATTCAGTTTCCTGGAAACATCACAAAGGAGAGATTCATTTGGGTTCCAGGTGAGTATCTCGCGACACCAAATTTGTTTGCAAATGAGTTTACTTCGTTAATTCGTGCAATTTGGTTTCAAGCAGAACATAAGGTTGACGGAAGCCCAGGGACTGCGCCCACCTGATGAGCCCGAAGAAGGGCGAAACCAGTCGTCGGCTGTTGAAGAATGTTCAACAACCTTATGAGTAGTGCATTAAGAACTTTTCATTCTTTTCACCACCTTATCCATGATGTTGTTCTGTTCACCCGCGGTTTTTGTGGATTGTTGTATATCGAATTCAATGGCTTCCGGTGATGTTTTGGCATACTGTTCTCCTCCGGTGATGTTGTCCCCCTCACTCTTTCATGAAAGAGTGAGAGATCGGCACACCAAAAAACGTTCGTAGCCGCTTAATTGGATTCTTCAAGGTTATTCTTATTTTAAGCTAATAAGCTGTCTGCTTAAGCCTATTTTAGGATCGACAGGCGTACATCAATTCCTGTAAACTGCCGCAGTCTGGCATTTCGCTTGAATCTATACATCACCCTTGTGTTAAGTGTGAAGCCTTCGAGTTGCTACGATACAGTATGACCTAACGTTGCCAGTCGTCTATGCGCATGGGACCAAGTCTTTTTTTTACACCTGTCTGCAAATATTTGTATTCTTTTTAAAATCTTTTCAAATGGTTGTCTGAAAATTCGTGACCTCTTCACCACGACATCTCAAGTCAGGTTCAGTCTACCGGCTTGATAACTGATCGTTTTCCCCGAAAGTATTTTGTCCTGGAAATTATAACTGTTATAACGTAAAAGTCGTTTACACAAAGTACAAGGTTAATTTCGGGTGAACAGCTGTCCCACATCGCTGAATTTAACGAAAGTAAAACTTGTGATTTTTCAGGCCCGAGGACAATGAGATAAGGGTAGAGTTCCGTCTTATTGTTTGCCAAATCTTTCTAGACGAGAAACACAAAGTAAGATTTCCCAGGTGGATTTCACGTAGCTGAGCTTAGGTTAAGCAAACTTACATGCTACATAGGGCATGCTCGTCTGTTGACGGCTAGCACCCCACCAACCCATGTGGCTGTCGCCGCCTTCTCGTGTCCCTAACCTACACAAAGCTGATTGGAGCAAAATTTGCGTTAGACAGACAGGCCTGGGCAAGTGGACTGGTGAGCGCGTCCTGACACGTGGACATTGGCGCGTCAAGCTCATCCACTGACAATCGCCAGCTGTCTACTTGAGCATCCCCAATTACACACAGAGTTGCCAAGTTTGGCCACGGTTGGCGAAAATAGTTATCACACCTTTGTGTGTAGCCCTGGTGACAGGCCATCATTAGTGTTCTGCTTTCAACACTTTCAGTTCCATTATGGGAATAGATTGACCAGCGGATTCATGAACCACACAAGCAAACAAAAAACAACACATCCCAATTATTCTCCCGACTGTGGAAAGTAATATTTTTTGGAACTAAGATTATTTTGATAAAAAAAATAGTGAATTGCATGTAACCGGGCGTTCTACTCAGTTGCAACCTAACCTATTCAAACTGAATTCGGTCAGAATTTCCGCGGCTCAATGCTGCTGTTCTGGCAGGTTGGGAGATGACAAGAGGTGAGTTTGCCATTGCTGATCACATTTCCAACAACACGTCTGATTTGATATGTGTGCCACAAATGACATTTTATGGATTTACAACCTGTAAAATAGTCTAGAGATAAACATATGACTGGAAAAAAGGAGTGGGCAGATTCGTTGGATGACATTTGGTTGAGGACAACAGTGTACGGTGCGTGGCTAACTGGTTTTAATGTTTCTCAGTCACGAAACAATCCTACTAAAGCCCATCCCTTTAATCGACTATTTTGATTGATAACTATGTGACCTGTTCAGACGGCCAAAGCTGCAATAGAGTCTCGAAACTCAGGCAATGGTAGCCGCTGAAAAAATCCTGGAGGTAAAAACAAGGAGGTGAACGTTTGTGGACACAGCCTCGTGTCGATGAGACTGGACGTTGGTTCCTAAGGGACTCCGCCTGCCTTTTTGTCTGTCGAGAGAAGATCTAGCCTTGGTCTACAGCATGTTGCTCCACCCATTCGGCATTTCACACGATATCGATGAGCTCAGGAATCACTAGATGGGAAAAAACTAGAAAGGCTTTGTACTCTTCAGTATGTGGAAGGTACGCAAAAACAACACGCGCCTGCGAATCAGGTCAATACTAGCAGCCTGTTCCAGTGTTGCTTATTTCATGGCATTATCCGTAACCAGTTATCGTCCCAACTGGTTAGAACATTCTTTAGATTCATAGGCCATGGGCAGTTGAGATCGATTCGCAAGAAAATTCAAAAACACCCGCTACCTTGGGCTGATAAGTAGAAATGAAGCGAGGTTAAACGGGTTGACCAACACATGTGACTGTTATATATTCATCGTCCGGTCTAATTGTGGCCTGTTACTGTTGAGGTCAGCCGAGGACGCACTGCAGCCAGATGTGACCGACAAAGAGTGCGGGACAACGTTCGCATTCAGTGCGAGCACCCTGACCTTGTTCGAGAACGGTTTGAGGTTAAAAATGCACCTCTCTAACCATTTGTCAGTTTAAGTCCCTAAAATTTTGATTCGTTTCGACGACCTTCAGATGGCATGCAAATCAGCACAAACCACAAATGTTACGGCCTATTTTCTTACAAAACGGACACATAGAACGTGGAACAATTTGACAAGCATAGGTACGACTTGGGGTGCTGAACTTTATCAATTTTCCAAAGTATGCTGATATCGCTCCGCTGATTAGCAAAGTGAAGTCGGTTCTCGTTGAACCAGTCTAACGTGAGCTATCGAAATTTAACTACCACCACATTTGTTCACCACGTTTGTCACCTGGACCATTTCGTAGGCTAATATGGAGAGGGGGGGGGCAGATGGCTCAGTGGTTAGAGCGCGAGTTTACAGACTGGAAGGTCCATGGTTCGAACCCGACCTCTGTCTAGGCTTGGACAACCTGGCAGTATCCCAGTCTTCTGCATTTTTCGGGTGGCATTGCAGTTAGGCACCGAAAGACTGCTACAGCTGAACGATTTTTTATGTAAGTGGAAAGCCACGACATGCAAGACGAGCTGTTCACTGATCAAAAGGGTCTGGAAGGCGTTTTATGACTGCGTAAATAATGGTTTGTCTCAAACAAGTAATTCAGTGGACGTAACAATCGTGCAGGTCGTTTTATCTCAACTTGTGGAAATCTCCTCACATATTGCACAGCAAAAAGCCGAATGTTTGCGGTCACCAACTGTAGGGAACCGGTACGAAAACCTGAAGAATGCGTCAGAAGAATGTTGTACGAAACTTAGCGTTCTGTGATGGCTTATTAGACTCAAAATGCACGAATAATTATGGTTTATAGCATTTTTCCCGGATGATTAGTATGTCGTTTCATTCTAAGTTCAAGTGTCCCTGGAGGGTGGGATGCGACTATCTTGAAACAATTATCTTGCAAATCGCTTCTATCTACTCCACTTTTGAAAGTAAATCGCTTTTTCATTACAGTGAGGGACCTGAATCACTGGCCTGTTCAACAGTCATTACCTAGCACGACACCTTATTCGAATTAACTTGAAAAATGAACAGTGAAAACACATAACGCGTTATCACGGTGGAAGCGACAGAGATTGAAATAGTCGTTAACAGAAGTTCGGACACATTGTAAAAACGAAGAGAACACCAAAGTAGGTAAAAGTACAGTGAAATACACTCATTTGCACATCCGTTTGGTTTCACTGGAGTAGTGTTACAATATTTTGCCGTACTGGTCAATCGTACCAACTGAAACATGAGGAGGCCCGTGCACAAGTGAGTCTCTCGTGAAAACAAGATTGGTGTGCAAATGAGTGTATTTTACTAATTTCGGTTGAAGTGCAACATAAGGTTAAGGGAAACCTGGGACTGCATCTAGTTCCAAGAATGGAGGAACCGGTTGTGAACTGTCGGAGAGTTTTCAGCAACCTGATGAGTAGTATGTGTTAGTGTGCGAATGAAGGTTTTTGCAATTCCTCACCGACTAAAACCAACGGATCATGAATCGGGAAGGCTTGTGAGTTTTTCACACTACCCAGCGTGTTTTCTCAGATGTGGAGTGGTCATGTCTGATTAGGTTTTCTTCGTGAAGAACGTGAACGTTTTAACTGTTGTGATTCGAACCATCAGAGTTGACCAGCCCCGTGTTTCTGTGCTGGCCGTCCACAAACAGAATTCATGCTAGACGGTTGAGTCATCGTCTCTGAAATGTGCACTAACCCGTCCCTGTCTCCACGATGGTCCATGCATTGTGCAGAACCACAGTTCTTCAGACAAGTCAAACGGCAGTTGATCAGAATAGCTGATACGGGTGAAAATGTCTTGTTCACGTTATAGGTTTATAAGGAGGGTGTTGAGTTGCCGAAAATCTTAAAAGAGGTTGCAAGCTCCTCGCCTTCGTCTCGCTTGACACAGTCGAGTTTAGAAATGTACAAAACATTCTTCTAAATTGATGATGACGGCCAGTGAAAGTACTTTGGTAGTGGGGGGGGTCAATGTTACCGCTTACTTCCTATCTTTTACCCCAAGACGATACTGCTTATAACGCTGATGGCAGTTCTCGGAAAGTCCAGTGAAAATTCCGTCCCTTCAAGTCTCAGTAAAAAGGGCTAGTTTAAACACTAAATTAAACATACACGTCGACAGTTGTTTACAGTTGGAGTGTTTTTTTTCATGACGTGACTTACTACTGATAAGGTTGCAGAAAGCTCTTCGCCAGCCCCCTTCCTGTGGTTTATCGGGTAGGCGTGGTATTCAAGCTTTCATCAACCTGACGTTGACTCAAGTGGATTTATTTTCCAAGAAAAGTTACCGTTTAAAATGGAGATCCGACTGAGGTTCTGTCAGCCACAAATTACTTTTTATTTCAACGTCTATCTACACTCACGTCCAGCTTGATGTCCAAGTATGAAACAGAATTTGTGATACTCAAATACGGCACAACCAGTATTGAGTGTTAGTCTTCATGGGCTACGAGTATTCGCTAAAGATTATTATGACCGCGAAGTCATTCTACGATTGATCTGAGTCTCCCGTTGAAGGTCATTTCAGTTTTGCAATTAACTGTCAAGCAGATCCAGCGTAAACACCCATTATCCAGAATAGTTCCGGCCACTTATCAGTTACGCCCCTCATTATCTTGCGTAGGTAGACGTCCGTTCTTATAGTGGGCGAAAAAATATTTCTGAGTTAGAAATAAATAGAACACTGAAAACATAATCAGATATCCTTATTTTTTTTGTAGCGACGGCGGCCTTGGAAATAGGAGATAACGAAAATGCCCCATTAGACAATTAGATGGATAAGTTGTAACCGAGCAAACTCAATTAATCAATCAGGCTAATAAAGATTCAGACGTTTCAGACGTTGAATGATTTCTTTCGTCCCATGCTCAGAATCGATAAAGTATTTCTCGAATTTCTTTGTCGTGGTTTCACTTCACAATCAGATAGTTCCGTTTGTCTGAAGAAGAAAAAAACGTTTACAACAAGAGACAACAAGAGACTACAGAAGTGCCTTTAGAACAACGAAATTAATCAGCGTGCAGGTTTTCAAACGGCTCGCACTTTGGTACACGCTTTATCAGATTTTTGGCTAATTGCACTTATCTATTCCTCAGGGCAATCATTCCGAAATTACACTGATGACCTTCAATTCTTGCTATTGCGTGAAAGGGGAAATTTTTCGAGCGCAAATTGTGTGTCAGAAAACTGTAAACAGTATTCACAATTTAAGGGATAAAGCTGCTCGACTAGACATCGGGACAGCCCGGAAAGCGAAGCAGGTAGTGTCGGTGTTTCCCGCGACATAGTCATACTTTATTATGGAAGAAGCTTACCGGGAAAAAAGACAAACACCGATGGAAAGAAACGGGACCTACTGATGGTCTTTCATGGCTATGGCCTGCAAGTTACATCTCTGTCTGGATTGCGACCCACGACTTCGACGTCACTGTTACCTTGTATTCGAACGGTTCGTTGGATTGCTATTCCCCAGTAGGGGGGAGGGTCCTTCTGGTTATTCCATTCGCATTCCATTGCGTTCGACCTCTATCAACAGACTACCGGCTACCTGAATAGCAGTCAATTTTCCCTTTACAAATTGTGCACAAAGCACCCTATCCGTTTGTCTGAAGAAGTCATAATTTTTGGTCACGTACGTCTGAGGACATAAAACTTTCCAGCGTATTTCACCGAAGGTAACTCTGTTCAACAAATGCATTCTCAATTTTATTTGTGTTTTTTTTATAGAACTTCTAGAGTCTCGTCCTGCGTGCTTGAAGAATCAGTAAAAATTTCGAAAATGCGTGTATTTGGGGGTATTAGGTGCTAATTAAAAAATCGTTCAGCTGTAGTACCCTTCGGTGCCTGAATGCCATACCACCAGAAGGAGGCACGAGGGCTGGGATACTGCCAGGTTGCCCAAGCCTAGACAGGGGGAGCCGAGAAGCATAGGTCGGGCTTGAATCATAGACCATCCGGTCAGTAAATTTGCCCTCTAACCACCGAGCCAAGTATCGATAAGCGATAGATGCGTTGGTAAGAGACTAGATTTAGGAATTTTTTGACGGAGATTTCGTCCTGTAAGAGGAGCCAACCTATGTTGAAAAACCGAGGAGCCGAGACGGGTCTCTTTTGCTGCCCCCCATCCTGGTTAGTCTTTTTTCGTCGAGGCGAAAAGCCCGCCTTTTGGTCGTTATTTTATAAGCGTCGGCCTTTGGACATTTGTCAAGCACGCAAATTTATGGAACTCTCAATTTTAGGCGAGCTACTGATTATCTGTTTGTCTGTGGCCTTGAGCATAGACATGCAGATTTTCTGATAAACAAATGACCTTCATGAGGTTTTGTCACAACTAAAAAACAAAACCTTTCAACAAACAACTATCATTTTTATGCGATTCTATCTTAAGCCGGAGGCACACTTTTAAGTAGTTTGAGTCCTTTGTTTGTTAGGAAAAATAAAGTAAGAATGGTGTCCTATGTCTCAAGGTCAAAGCAAACCATCCCCAACGGTTCCTCATATCCTGCATGAATCCCGAGATGTTGCACATTTCTGGGAACGTAATAAAAAGACCGTTCAGCTGTAGCCCCCTTTCGGTGCCTAGCTGCCACGCCACCCGTAGGAAGTACGAGGGCTGGGATACTGCCAGGATGCCCAAGCCTAGACAGGGGAAGTCGAGAGGCAGAGGTCGGTTTCGAACCACGGACCTTTCAGTCAGTAAATTCGGGCTCTACCCAACTCACCCCGAGGACATAATAACGTGCGATTGAATCACCTTATCGAAACTTTAAAAAGTTCCTGTCAGGTCATAGTACAAGATTAATGGTGACCCCTTTCCAAAGTTTCAGGATATCTTCACATCACTCACGAAAACCTGAGGGGAGGATGCAGGTTGTTGTCCTGGTCCACACTCAGTTACCTGCTGGCTTTGGATTACGCTTCCTTCTTTAATTGGCTTATTACTTCACAAAGGAAACTACTCACAAGGTTGCTGAAAACTCTCCGACAGCCCAAGACCGGCTTCGTCCTTCTTGGTGCTCATCAGGTAGGCGCAGTCCCCGAGTTTCCGTCAACCTTATGTTCTACTTGAACCCAAATTGGACAAATACACTCATTTGCAAATCAATTTGGTTTTCACGGGAGACTCAAGTGAATCTCTCGTTTGTGGACTGTCGAAGAGTTTTCAGCAACCTTGTGAGTAGTTTCCTTTACTGAAATATACTGCGATATCTCGAATATCGTACCAACTGAAAAATGAGGCGGCCTGTGGCTTATTACTCCTTTGGATTAAATAAGTAGTAAATTATGATAAGGGGTGCTACATGACTTGGAGATAAGTTTGGAAGGTTGTTGGGCAGGTGATGTGGCCAGTTTTTGAAACTGTGAAGAGAAAAGGGCGGAAAGTGTGATGGCCCTCCAGTCACCTACGCAACCTATTACGTCGTTCACGATTGTCTCTTCCCTAATCTAGCTAGGTAAAAAAGTCAATACAACTATGATAAATAGCTTTCAACCAATTTTTTATCGGATAATGTAAATAACCATCTATAATCTGACAGCAAAAATAAAATAGCCGACTGAGTCATTTAGAAAGCTCTGCCGGAAAAATGCTTTGTAGTAACATATCGAGCAAAATGAGAATTAAATTGCACGTTCTTCCTGTTAGTGTAGACAATTATGCTGAAAAGCCTAGAAGCATCGTACAGCTGTTTCATCCTTGTTGGGAGTCATCAGCATCTCACAAAACGCCAAAGAGTTTCGAACCCACAATCTACCGTTTGCCAATGAGTGGCTGACCAGCAGTGTGATAAACTCCTACTTAGACGGGAGGAAATAAAAACAGACGGGAGGTTTTCGACAGTCCATTCCATTCTGACACTGTCGTGGTGACATCGCGTGACGTCGTTTGAGCAGACATTTCAATTCTTCCAAAGATAGGCGAAAGACTACATGTCAGCTTCCTCATTATCGATACACCTGTCCCACGTGATCAACTCTTTGCACAAAACAACTGTGATGAGACAAAACAGGATTGGGAAAAGCTTATAGAATTATTCCCACTCAAAGGAAAAATGACACCGTGAAAACCGTCAACACCAGTCCACACTACATTGACAATGGCCGAAAGAAGAGACTACTGATCACAGCTCACAGGCATAAATTGCAGTCTCTTCAGTCAAGTACACATGGGTGCCATGGAATCAGATTGCACAAAAACCCGACAAACGTCAAGCGTTTTCCGTTTTCTTTAAATTCTACACAGAAAATAACGCCTCTGCACAGGACACCTTAACGCAACCTACTTAGTAAGTGGAAGAACTTTTCTCTGCTTGTCTGATAGCACTTTGCACCGGTAATTACTTCTGATTTTTTGGTCAGATCATTTTACTGTTTAGCCAGTCACTTCACGTATCGATCCGAATATCTCCAGGAGCTGACCACGATTCGATCCTAAAAATGACATTTTCAGAATACGCTGCCTACTGCCACATTCAGGCGGAATTTTCAAATGACTTGAAAGGTGTTCCGTTGAAACCTTGCATGCGAGCCGCAGTCTGCAGCGTAACAGAACCAAACTATCCTAAAGGAAACTACTCATAAGGCTACTGAAAACCCTTTGACAGCCCACCAGCTGCTTAGCTCTTCTTGGGGCTCATCAGGTAGGCGTATTCGTCGAGTTTCCATGAACCCTATGTTCTACTTGAAGCGAATTGTGTCTCTCTCATGCCAGTTTACCATCGGTGGGATACTTAAGTTGTTATTATTCGGAACTTCTGAATAAATAGATAAAAAGTGCTTCCAACACCAGTTGATTGGTTGATGAAAACATACAGAATTTCAGACATTATTACTTGCCTTATTCCCATAGATTTTTTTCAATTCCATGACATCAGCCCCACCCAGAGATTGTTAGCATGATTATATGACAATCGTACTCCCATTGCATTGTTTTTGGTCACTGGTTTTTTGGTCGTTACTGGACTGCTGTGTCCCAGATTTGGCCAAGAAGATAAGCAAATGTGGAGTTTTTGCATAAACGAACAATACAATGGATTAAAGTCCGTTACTTTGAGCATTAGCAACCTTACTGGAGGACAAATAAAACTATTGCTGGGCAGTCAGTCTCCCATCTTTTTGATTGCTCAGCTCAAGTAATAAACCAATCAAACAGAATTTAGGGATGAAACTTTACGTAGTTTAACGTGTACAGTGATAAATTTGAATTTCGTTATGACTAACGTGTAGATAAAGCACAATTGCAAGATAACAGGGTGTTGACAGAAGACGCAGTCGGTGAATATCCGCTGGGTCTCTGAGACTTCCTGTTTGATTCTCCCGATGACACCAATTTAATCGATGAATGGACACGTGATGTGAATACACATCACTGACAAGACAAACTCTAATTTGAAAACTAACAAATCGCCCTTAGAGGAATAATGATTTCACAAGATGAGTGAAACTTTCATCTGAGAAGTTGTCACTCGAGCAGCCAATCAACAAGTGTGATCACGTGATGTGGTTGGATGAGTGGCGCTATATCTCGTTCAATTAAGGGTTAATCACTCAAGTGATGAGCTAACTATTCAACCACTGACAGGAAGGTTAGCGAAATGTGCACGACTGATGGTTCCCAATAAAGGTCAAACATCTGTATTGTCGTCTATTCAGCGCACGACGACCTCACTGGCAGGAGGAAATCTTAACTGAAAATTACAACCATTAGCTCACAGTTCCGACCATGAGCGACTTTATGCTTAATCAGCTGGGGGGGGGAGGCGGCTGATGCTTACTTCATGAACCATTAAACGGTCGAAAGTGTTGCCGATAGCAGCGTCTATGTCAACTTGGTAAGAAGTCTGACGATAGGTAGAATGTTCTGGTCTAATTTAGTCATCCTTGTTCGGCTGATGTAATCTTGGTCCATTTTTGGCAAAATTAAAATCTATAGACAACTCTTCAAGGAGGCTCATTGACTCTGGATCGATGGGTATTATAAAGCTGACACTGAACATCTTGTGGAACTGAGCCAGCTACTTTGCAGTTGGAAATAGGGATATCTATAGCAAGGGACACTGGACCCCAGGTAATGCCTTCCGATACTTGCAGGGCAATCCAGTACCGTAAAGCACAGTGTTGTATAATATAACATAAAACAGTAGGGTTTGAAACAGTATAGAGCAGTAATATGGTATAACATAAAACATTATATGATACAATATAGTATAGTATGGTACAGTGTAGCGCGCAGTGTAGTGTAGTAGAGTGCGGCCTAGTTTAGTATGGTATAACGTAGCACATATAATATAGAATTGCTTGGTTAGATCCTCAATATTCTGGTTCAAGGTGCTTCAATTGATGATTCACCCTGAGTACCACTGGTGGATTTCGTTGGTCTGTGCGGGCTTATAAGTGCTACGACAATCCACCTTTCGGGGGGGGGGGGCAAGCAAAGGTGTATGAGATTAAGTTCACCTGAGGTCTAATTGATGACTCCTCTTTCTGATAACGGCGTGTCAGCTGGGCTGATCTCCAAACGCTTGCCAGTTCTGAACCTACCGTTCTATTAACACTGGGATGCATGGCGATTTCCACCGCCTTGGCCTTGCCCCATGAAAGGTTTCAAAATACCTTCCAAGAATCTGCCCAGGTCATGGGTTGGGGGAACTATTCCGTTTACTATCGGTCTCATCGGGACATCTGATTTATGTGTTTTTTATAGTCCGTAAGCCGTGGCTGGACTGCACTTTTAGGGTAAAATCGAAACAAATTACCTTGGTTCTTGACGGACTGCAAATGCCTGTCAATTTCAGTTTTACTCCTGTTTATTATAGACGTAATATTCGTACTGTCCAGCTGCCGCTAAGGACAATCAGCTAGGTGTTGTTTACTCTTATAAAATAATCTTACAAATAGATGAATAAACAAAACGGTACGTGAAGTCTTATGAAGTGAGGTTAGTTAGACAATGACGAGCCAGAGGGTTAGTATTAGTGAACAGAAGAACATAACCTGCTTCAGCTCTAAGTCCAACGGAGGTTGAGATTCAAATCCAGCGGCTTTTGTGCACTTGGTGCATTTGGGGGTGAGATGGCTCAGGGAGGCAAGATGGCTAAAGTGGTTAGAGCCCGAATTTACTGACCGGAAGGTCCGTGGTTCGAACCCGACCTCAGCCTCTCGACTTCCCCTGTCTAGGCTTGGGCAACTTGGCAGTATCCCAGCCCTCGTGCTTCCTTCAGGTGGCATGGCAGCTAGGCACCGAAAGGGTGTTACAGCTAAACGACTTGGTAAATCGTTTGCGAACTCCATTGTGGAGGCCATGTCAGACCACAGACCCCAGCATTAATTTCGGCAGCAAAGACGAATAGAAAATCCTTGGAAGGAGGTCAAATGATGGCAAGCGGCGAGATGTTCGTGAAGTTTTTTTTAGCTACATTTTGATCCCCTATTTCAAAAAAGATAACTTTCGCTAAATTCAAAAAGGCGCGTGTTCTTTTATTCCATTTCTGGAGCGCCTAGCTATTCTGTCAGTGCAATGTTGTTCACAGTTATGGGTAAATTAGCATATACAGTGTCATTTAACATTTCCAGATGTCCATTTCATGCCAGTTTGTGTTCATTCTTGCCGCTCTTCTCAACACAATGAAAACTGAAAACAAACGTTTATTGTGGAATTTTATAGGGACCAAAGTTTTTCAAAGTACGTAATGTGTCACAACGATTCCTGAAAAACCACAGAAAACCTGGCAAAAATGTTTTATTTCGCAAAGTAATCGGTGTAGTGAGCTGATTTCATTACAGAAAACCTGGCAAAAATGTTTTATTTCACAAAGTAATCTGTGTAGTGAGCTGATTTCATGCGGCTGAAATTCGTGGACCAACTGGAGATGGTCATTATGCAGAGGGCTAACTGCCCATAAAATTCCACAGGATTCCCTATTCCTTGAATGTTTGTGAACAGATGAGGTGTGTCTGTTTTGACCAGAGCTTAACGTGTTCATACACACGGGATGCTTTCACGACAAAAATCGTACCCGCAAAGAAGTTGCGTGATGCATTATTCGATTGAGTGGTGCGATAATGGATGTTAAATTCAATCCCTGGATGAGAGGAAGGCAGTTTAGTTTGCGAAGTACACTCATTTGTGAATAAAATTTGGTTTTGCAAGAGACTCACCTGGAACCCAGCTGAATCTCTCGTTTATGGTATTTTAAAGCAATCTGCGTTCAAGTAGAACATACGAATAACAGAAACTTGGGGAGTGCGCCTACTTGATGAGCCCCAAGAAGTGCGAAACCGGTCATGGGCTGTCGAACAGTTTTCAGCAACCCCTAATGAGTAGTGTATTACGTCTATAGTTTAGTTTGGGTTGCTTGGATTACTACAAACGAATACATTCTTAAATTAAATTATTTTCATAACAATTGGTTTTACGACCTCTTTAAGACCTAAAATCCTTTTTGCACATTCATTTTTTTGGGAATTAGTAACAACACATTGCTGAAAGGACCTAGAACAGAAATGCTTCGTTTAACTAGATGAACAGCAGTTCGCTTGTTGCTACATAGATGACATCTGTTTCCTTGCTACACTTCAATCACCTCTGCTGACTGACTCCGAATTCGTCTCCTGTTGGGCAGCTCATAAAATGAGAGAAAAAAGCTGTCCGCATAACTGAAGACGTTCTTTTTTGCCACCGCTCTGGAAGACCCATGTCCGGTTCTGCGACACAGATGTTTAACGTCTGTCGCTATTCGAGTTTTCGACAAAACTGACCACACAAAAAAATGAAATAACTGCTTGCTTATGTTCTTTGTGAAATGAACTATAGTCGACTGGAGATTGGACAGATATATTGATGAGACATCATCTGGGCACATGGAACTATTACAGGGAATTGGCCCGCTTGATTTCAACAGCCTTCTCCGAGTTTTAGGTAACCAGTTTCTAGGAGATTTTCTTTAGAAAGTTTTTTTGTTTCAAGTAACATCTCAACTGCGTGGTCATTGGCAAAAATGTTAAAAACTGCTTTTAAATCATTTTCAGTATATATCTACAAGTGACAGCTTCAGACGGTTTTATCGGTCTGATGGATCGAACCAAGTACCATCTCAGACAAATCGTTCACAAATCCAGTCAACCGTCAAGTGTTTTTTTGGTGGGAATCTCTCCGTTCCGGTAGGATTAACATTTTTACAAACTTTGCCTGAGGACAGTGGGCGCGGGCGCGCGCGCGCGAGAGAGAGAGCGAACTCTAGGTCCGTATTGAATAGTCACTCCCATTCACAGTTCACGCCAAGTTATGTAGGCCGAAATTCGTTTCATTCACCGTGACAAGTAGCCGGAGAAATTTTCTACCGGAATAATAAAACTGTCGTTTTTCTACATTAAACGATCAATAAAATTAAAGTAATTTCCTTATTCTCGTCGATACTAAGGTTGCCATTGGCTGGTGAACAGTTTTTATTAGTTGGGAGTCGTAAATCACTGCCTCTGGTTTTGTTAATGACCTTGGAAAGGGTGAAGCGGTTCACTGGGCGACCAAACGTTTAAACAGTGATATATATAATATACGGTTTTTGGAAAAAACGGCGTGTGGTGCATTTACAGGGAATAAGCAGCGTTTAGGCAGTGTGCAAAACTGTTTGCTTCCTATCCAGCTAAGAAAACAGCAGGTTGTTGTGATTATCAGTGCTAAAGTCTCCGTGGGGCGTGATGGCTCAAGTGGGTAGAGCGCGAATTTACTGACCGGAAGGTCTGTGGTTTGAACCCGACCTCCGCCTCTCGACTTCCCCTGTCTAGGCTTGGGCAACCTGGCAGTATCCCAGCCCTCGTGCTTCCCTCGAGTGGCATGGCAGCTAGGCACCGAAAGGGTGTTACAGCTGAACAGTTTAAGTTTTTTTTTAAAGTCTCCGTTGTCACAAGCTAGTCTATCAGAATCAAACTTTGGAGAGATTTTGCATTCGGCTATGAAACGTCCAAACATCCTTGGAGAATGGAACTTTGTACAACAAAGTACGGCCTCAGAACTGCGCGCATTAGCAAAGTGGAGACTGCCGCTTGAGCAGGTCCGGTCAAGAGATGGATGGTTCCGGTGCGACACAATCTAGTCACCATTGAGAAGCTTCTGAATTTGATTAGGTAAAAAAAATGGAATTTTCGAGGATACTTTTACCACTCAACGTGAAGTCTGTAACACCGGAACGTCCGATCTAGACAGTTGGTGATAGGTCTCGTATCGAGCGATCGCGTTTTTTTTGTTACAAGACGCCTCGCTGTGCTACAAAGTTTATAGTAGACAGAAATCTACGGTTTTTACTTTGGACACAAATGGTCGAATGTCATTGCATGTGCAGGACCTATTCACGCTTTTGCTCTGCCAATAGTTAGAAGTGCTCCGACTTAAAGATGTGTCTAGGACATCCGTATTTACTGTTTTCTGGTGTTTCGCGGTGAAAAGTATGACGATGTACTGGCAGCAGGTCAGGATTGGATCTATGAAGAACAGTGTATAAAATAGCAATATAACACGTCGCAGAAAAACTTACCAGTAAGGTTTTTCTTCAAAATGAAAGAGCACTCTAAGACGTAAGTCGCTTCGCGCCACAAGAGCTCGTGAAATGCTATGCGAGTGGTCCGCATTTGTTTGGATCCTGAATTCATCGGCGCTTTTATCCACCCTTATGTATTTTGCATTTCACAACACAAACTGAAAGAAAACGGTGTTCTTCCCCCCAAAATGATTACTCATAAGTTTGCTGAAAAATCCACGACAGTTCACCACCGGGATATCCCTTCTCGGAACCCATTAGGTAGGCGCAGTCCCCGCGTTTCCATCAATCCCATGTCCTTCTTGTTGTTTGTTAGCTCTGTCCACAATGTAAGGATAACGAACTGCTCAAGTTCACACACACCGTTTTCCATCGAACAGGAGCACGTTTTCCCTGGGGTAAGTAGATCCCACTATGTGAATTTTGTTTCAAGTGTAAAGCGACTGCAACTGTAAGGTTGTCGAACTTGTTTGTTGCCTTCTCCAAAGCACTACCCAGACAGATCCTGCGAAACTAAGTGCAACTTAGTTTTTTTTCCACACTCTGGTGGACATTTCGCGGATGAATTGTTTGTTTGTTTGCCAAACCTTGTATAATCTCTGAATTAATTATCCTGGAGCTCAGGAAAATGAATAATCTAATTGCTACCCAAGCATGACAATGATTTATGCGAAAAGTTTGTCTGATGTTCAGCAGCACATTTAATCAGACAAACAAAGGGTGGATTGCGGACCTTTGAAGCAGTTTCCTCCCACAGCACTATACATGTGTAGCTTCCGGATGAAGAGCGCTTTCACTCCTAGTTCGGTGTCGGCGGTACCTATCGTGATCTTGTCGGAAGTCCGCCTCAAACGTTACAGCAGGGATTGATATTGAGCGCGCATGCTTTCAAAGAAAAACATGGATTGTGAAACCAATCGTACTGTGTTTCTTGTGCGACGAAACGGACAACCGACTTCAAAGGGGCATGGATTTTTTTTTTAAAAAAAAACTCTTTTCATTTCGGCTGTAAAAATTTGTGTTTGTACAGATTTATAAAGTGAACAAAGTTTGAGCAACAAATACGTTTACCTGAGTTTGGCGAACTGTCCATGGCATTGCACAGTAGATTTTGACCGTGAACCATTTGTGTACCCGTAGTCTCACTGTTACAGGTCACTCACCGTAGTCACTTTTGTAACAAAGTACCTCCCTCAGTCATGGTATTCACCTCCAACTGTCCTTTGACGAGCGGATGAGCTACTACGGTTTAGATGCATGGTGCATTATGGGGTTGATTGGAACTCTTTATCAGTTCAATAACAGTTTTCCTCCTAAGACTGACCAGGTAGACGAGCTCCCCAAATATCTCTCAGTTCTAATGCAAACATGGCCAAAATCTCAATCGGAAGGTGACTGTTTAACTCCACACACAGCCAGTTCGTTTCTCCAGGACATGATAGATAGCCCTAACCAGGAGTTTCTAATCAATTTTAGCAGTAGCGTCGTATCCAGAAGCGGTCTACTGTACCTTGTCACTTGTTGGACCGATAAGTCGTTCGCTGAAATATACGATTTCCCGCAACGCATTTGATGTTGCTCGGTACACGAGTGAACTTTCAAAATTGCTGGATTACCAGCCATAGGAATCTTCGAAGACTGTCTCTAGCTAATTCAGCTAAGAATTCTGCTTCTTGGTGCATCTCCCCCTGGTCATTCAAACAGGTACTGTAGTCAGATGAATTTTGACTCTTGATTTTCTTCCCCTATATGTGTGTGTGTTATATCATCAAATTTATCGATATCCCCTCGAATGCGATAGTTTTTTAGCATCTTTGCATAAAGACATCAGAAGAAAACTCACATGTCCCAGGAGTTTTGCATCTAGTTCATCGAACTGTAGGCGAAGTTGCGGAGCTCTTAACCATTTGGGAAAAAAGGGGAAGCAGGGTTAGTTGGTAAGCAACCTTCTGTTATAGCTGACTGCTTTCCCCCCGCTCTAGTGCCTAATGCCGAAAAAAAGAGCTGCCGACACAACAGCTCTATTACGAACAGCCGAGTGAGTGAGGAATGCACAACGGCCTCGCGTTTTATATTCAGGGGTCATTGTATGACCTTGATCCAAGGCTGTCTGGTCGGCGTTTAGATGAGTTTGAAGGTCTCAGTAGGTTTCGGGTACTTTGGAATAGTCTTCAGGAATCTGACCTTCCTGACACTTTCCATGCGTTGTACAAACCATTCTGCAGAATGTACTCCTTAATACATTGCGTTGACAATCGCCATTGAAAATTACAACTCTCCTCAAACCGCCAACAGATCACCACGTACTCTCTAGTAGGGGACACTTGTACCACATCAGCATGGTTCGAACACACGGGAGCTAGGATTAACTCGGATGTACCACTGCATATTGAACACCGACGTGGTTGCTAAGGCGAGGTGCGACCGTGTTGTGGGTCAATTTCAGCATGAGCTTGCTCATCAAGTTCTCATCAGCCGACAGCGACACTCGTTTAGTTCGACATTCGGACATTCGATGTTTCTAACGCGGCAACTTTTGGATTGCCAATAACAAGCAGAGACTTTATACGGGCATTGAGAAGAGCTCAGCGATTATCCATACTTGTACATCTCCTAATCAGCAAAATTCTGCTACCAGCCTTCTTGTACATCTTTTCAATTTTATAAAGAACTAACTTCTAGTCCTTAAGTTTTTTTTACCCTTTGACTCCATCTATTTCACCCTACAGGTGTTTGGCAACTCCTTCTCTGTTGAATTCAGCTTTCATTGACCATAATGGATCTGAATAGGCCTTTAAGCACAACGTCTGGTTGTTGCATAGTTCAACCTAACGTCATTGCTTCGTTCAGTTCCCTCACTTTCATTGCTTGAAGGGATGATCTAGAACAGTGGTTTTTCCATACAGCCTGGCCAGTCTAAAAACCGGGCGTCAATGTCTCCACCGGGAAAACCAATTGGCAGAACAATCAGTCAAGCTATCCCGGTTATGTATTTCACACCGGAAAAACAGCTGTGTCGGTTGTGTCAGCCAATCTTTTCAGCCGTGTTAAGTTACTGGACCTTAAGGGGAAAATGTCAGTGCACTGGTTATCTAGCCGTCTACGATGCGCGAACACAGATACGGGGTGACATTTTCATTGTTTATCTCCTCCCAACAACAACAGCAACATATACCGTGGTAAGGGGCCACGAAAATCGATGGATTACGCTTCCGGAACCAGTTTTCGTGCACAGTTAGTGGGCCGTTTGTAGAGAACATGGTCTGATGCCGAGAATTAATCAAAATATCTTCTCCGAAACACGTATATACGTAATGCACTACTCATAAGGTTGCTGAAAACTCTTCGACAGCCCACGACCGGTTTCGTCCTTCTTGGGGCTCATCAGGTAGGCGCAGTTCCCGAGTTTCCGTCAACCTTATGTTCTCCGAAACACCTTTTACAGGGTGGTTTAAACTTATAAATATAGTCATACTGTTATAAGTTATAACAAAAATTTGAGCATAACATAAATTGTGGTACCGGTAACGATTGTCAGCTTCCAATATTCGACAGTTCCCATCAAACAAACTGTCCTCATTTTGTCGCCAAAGCGTCCCATGCCAAGCAAAGACGAAGTTATATATATATATATATATATATATATATATATATTCCTGAGTGAACAGCTGTGTAACAATCGGAACAGTTATATGACTCATTCGCTGAAAGGCCAAGAAGCAACAGTTTACTCTGGTTGGGAATCTTCATCAGTGCGCATCTCATAAAAATCAACGGGGTATCGAACCTACGACCTCTCCCGGCTAGTAGGCTTTGCCACAAGACTAGTGAAGCGTCCATCTGAGTAGTTGTCACTCGAGAAGCCAGTCAGTGCTTGGCCACGTGATGTGGCCTCTGCGACTGAGGTATGAGGTGTCCTATATCCTGTCTAGGTGCGAGATAGTGACAATACTGATCGGCAGCTCGCAGATTCGATTCTCATTTATCGACGCTGAAATTCTGTTTGACTGGCAAACAACCAGACCACGTGGTTTCCGTTCCAGCTAGATACACAGTGGCCATTTTTGAAATACATTTACACATTTTGCAATCAGAAAAATGCAGAGTAAATTCGACACCATAGCGTGAAATTTTCTTATCTCATATCATTGTGGAGTTTTGCCGATACAGTTCTACATTATCCTTTATTCAAGAGTTAACCTGCCTGTTTGAACAGTTCATTGTTTAGAGAACGTTTCCATTCACTGGATCGGACGTCTACGTAAAGAAAATGAACAAAATTTACAGAGAGTGTGCCCTTTTGTGTGATCGCTCTGTTTTCTGTCTGTTTTCTGTGCCGAGTGCAGTGAGTCTAGAACTTGCCGGACTACACATGCGCTACAACAAGGAAGAAAGTTGGTCGAGTCAGTCAAGGGCATTTGCTCGAGAAATGTTGTTTTGAGAAGCAGACTGTATAAACAACTCAGGCTCTGTTGCATGTTTGATTCGCCTTGTAGAACGAAACAAACCTAGTTTAGGTTGGTGACATGTAGACACACTGCCAGAACACATGGAAGCCTGAATGATGTTAGCCACCACATCAAGGTTAGTTGGAAACTGGGGCTGAACTAAAAGAACAGATAGATGGCTAGGATTGGGGTAGAATATTAGCAGTCCGGCTGAGCTTACCGGTTTTTGACCACGTGGCTCTTGAGATCTTGACCGTCTGTTCACTATCTGCGGTTGGGCTGATTTTCTATAAGGACGCATCGATATCATTCCCAAGGGACACAAGCTTTTCCAAGACTGAGTGGGTCAGGCTGCCATAGTTTCCTCGTGCCTGCTGAATATCTCATCTGTCTGGCGGTATCGTGCGGTTTAATTAGCACCCGCTTTCACGGTCCCGACACAGGTAGCTGATATCGCTTTACCCGCGGTGTGAATTGGGCCTACTCGCTCGTCCCAGCAACAGTCGGTCTCCGACGCCATCTGCCTCACCTTTTTAAGCTCAGTAGACATATTGTGGCAGAATGTGCCGTCAACTGAACACACACAGCGGAAGTGGCCCTACGGAAGAGTCGCACGGCTAGTCACTCTTCAACTGAATTGCGGGCGAAGCGTGTGTTGATATGACATACCTCGTCGGTGTTTCTCTGAATGAGCGGATTTCGTGGAGGAAAGAGCAACATGGCGAACGGGCGCGCACTCTCTTACGCTGAATAGCGGTAATTCGCCTGTCAAAAGATAGAAACGTTTGCTCGGCCAGATAAAAATGTTATACGGTAGATTTCCAGACCACAGTACTTTTTATTGGCTTCAAGGAACTGTAACCCAATGCGCAGATCTAATGGCTGTAAATGACGTGAATGGACATTTCAGTTAAAATTTCATCCTGCAAGGGAAGGTCATATTTACACAGAATCATCATCAGCGCACATTTCGCAACTTGCGGGCTGATAGTTGAAGTCCGAACCGTCTGACCACCAATAAGCGATTCGATTATCGCGCACAGCTGATCCTTCAATCACGGGCTTCACTTCAAGTGGTCACGTGTTGAGTGGCGCTGCAATCTATATTGCATATGATCATGTATTGGTGATATTTGGTCACGACTATAATCTCTATTGTACAAAAACCATGAGTGTGTAATTGGACATGAGTTTCTGGGAGGCAAATCATATGGAACCAAGCACCTGTGGTCACTTCGCTCCACAGAAGGGTAAACTACGGTGAAAATCTGCCAAACTTCAACGGATTTGGTAGTTTTCCCTAGTTTTTCCAAGTACTCTGTATTGACGATCTTGGAATCACGCCGACTGTGGACTGAAAAAAATAGCCTTACAGGTCAGAAATGACGGAACACAAAAATAGCACGACACAACGCATAATTACTCAACATTTAGTGATTTTCAAAAGAAAGCCTTGGTTGTTTCACTGGTTCAAATGCCTCTCCATAGTCCCTCGGGCCCACCTAGCCAGTATACAATATCTCCGTTGGTAGTGACCTAGATAACAACGACTGTCGACCACCATCTATTCCAAGTGTTGAAAAGCTGGTTTGGATATTGTTCTATTGTACAAAAAAAGAGCCTGTTTGAAACACCGAGATGTAGGTGACATCGTACTACAAGGTCCTCCTTCCATGCACAGAATTCGCTTGGAGGGAAGAGAATATCGCATAAAAAAGTGGAACGTTTGACACTTTCATGTTTGTGTTAAGCGAACTTGTCATAGTCCGGTATTCGTTTGGCTGCCTCTGGAGGTGGAGTTTGCTAGCTCCAATTTTACCACAGTTCCAGAAGACCAGCACCTCAACATGCCATCCAGAGACGAAACAAATCATTTCTGCACTCCAGCTGACATTTCCGTTGCGTCCTCTGTACAGGCACTAAATCAAACAACTATTTTGGTCGACTTTGCCGTTTGTTTTTTGGACTGACTTCTTCAATTTGCACTAATTTCTGGGAAAATATTTAACCCCTTGATAGGCGGATTCACTTAGATTCATCACGAGATTGCTCCATGTTCATTATCATCGAGAATTTTGGGAAAGCTTTTAGTTCTTATCAGTGTGACCGAGAAGATCTTTTACAATTTCTGAAGTAAGTCAAGCGTGATTTAATAACCGCATTTAACCGGTGCATACTACTGATGAAATCTGTTGATAATAACCGTTTCGAAGTTCAGTCACGATCCCAGCAGTTAGCTTACAGTTGAATTTGAAAATAATGACCGACACGGACGTATTTTTTATGCATCTGAGTGTTTTGCCTTTGTAATTAGTTTTTTATAACTGCCTTGTTTGTGTTTCTCACCTGCGGACTCCAGATCAGAACAGCCTGTTTTTGTTAGTAGTATTCTCCCGGAACATGAATTCGAGATATGTTAAAGCGGTTTAACTTCTTCTGTGTGCAGTGCAGAATATCATCATCATCATCATCATCATCATCATCATCATCATCATCATCATCATCATCATCTGTAAGAACCGTGTACTTGTCGTACAGTGGTTGTAGCTGCCCCAGTTGCGTTCACCGATGATTTGGGGAGGTTAGGTAGGTAGCTGCGCACTGGAGGCGGGAGCTGATAAATTGGTGCATAAATACACCACTGTCAATGGACTGTTAAGTGGGGGATTGGGAAGGGAGCTATGCATTGAAGGCAACAGCTTGGATGCACGAGCGCCGTTGAGGGCGCGACTGGCCCACGTCTGACAATGTCTCTAACCATTGATGTGGCCTATCTCGGGGTCCCCATCCAGTGCAGAATAACTTTGGCACCGATATGCATTGGTACCAGAAGTTTGGGTAATCAAGGCTTCCCTGGCCGCCTTTTTGGGTTATCAAAAATAAAACCCATAAAAAAGTTTACTACGAAAACCACTGCGAGTGCATGTCCAAGCAAAAGTGGTCGCTTTATTGAACACCGTTTACAATGTGGTTGACAATTATTATTATTGTGTTTCTTTCGATGTTTTACTCGCGTTTGTTTTCATCAATCATTGTTAATGTTGCGTCTTTCTTGAGCCCTTTCTCACCTGTCCTGAGTTCTGTTCTCATGAAATTTATCTTTATTCTCGGATTTCTTTGGCATAGTATGCATTGTGTGTAAGGCCTTTTAGTTCTGAAGGACCTTTTGACGCCTACTTCACGAAATAACTCCGCGTTTAGTCAGTTGTCCCATCCACCGTTGACCTATTTTGTTCACAGTGAAAAAAGACAACATGGCTGACATGCAACGCGACTTGTGCTGCATCTGTGATGAGAGTTGGATCTAGTTTGCCAAATACAGCGCTCGCTTCATTGAGCTCCCTCCACGATAGACCGCATACTGGCCAATTTCTGTGCGGGTCTGTGAAATCTTGCTTAGCAGTGACACTGATTTGGACTCCCATCTGGCACCCCATTGCAAAGTCCTTATCAAGTGTCATACAGATACAAATCTTTCGTTCAAGTGGTGTAGGAACTTTCCAAACATTTAACGTCGTGTACATATCAGACTAAATGCACTGCATTCAAATTCACTTTGAAGTGGTAGAATGTCTCAGAAAAGAACTTTTATGAGGAGCTATCTGAGAACGTTTAAAAAAAAGCTGGTCCAAAATAGTTAGGAAAGTTCTGGGTATAAGCACCCCCAAAGTGACTGCCTGCGCCCCAAAATTTGTTGACAGATCTTCAAACCGTATGGGCTAGTTTACCTGGAAACTGCAAACCGACGGTTTGGTAAACCTGGAGAATCTGCTTAATTAAAGGACTTTGTGAGAAGTTTTCGGAAGATGAGTAGTTCAATCACGATCTTCCAGGGACAAGGAACACCCAATAGGCAACCAGTATTAGGAGCCATCGTTTTTTTTCAACACCCTGAAGCAGCAGATATCCTCCTAGAGAGGTAACCATACGGCAGGAAAAATCTGTGTTAAAGTGCACTTCATGTGACCGAGTAGGACAAACATTTCGCAAACGTCTTCCTTTTTCACGGGGTAGTAATCCTCTATCAGACCTTTAAGTTCTCCTTAAACGGCTTACTGTCCCGAAACCTTCGGTTTTGTCTGTCTGTTCCGGTGATTCCCGTATCTGCTTAAAAACTGCAATGCTGGGAGGTTTTTTCAAGATGGCCAGAGCTACAGTCAACTGAAATGTTTGTTAGTTAACCAGACCTCAGTACGGAAGCAAGGTGTACTCAAGCAGACGACTGATTCGATAACGAGCAGTAATCTGCTAGACCGTTGGTCTGTTATTGCGAATTTTCCCCCATGTTCGTGGGATATAGTTACCAGTATAACTCTGCTCTTAGCTGTTGCATTATGGTACGTCTTTCAGCTCAGACTGCCGAATGGCTAGAAATACCACATAGACTTAGAAAAACTGTTGGACATCTTTGAGAAGAAAACTCGCGTTGATAAAGTCCAGTTATGTTTTGACGCGTTTAAAAACGTGACGGTCCCACATAGGCGCCGGGCGGTGTGAACATCACGGACGAACTAGTGTGGGCAAATATAGGCTCTTTCTTTCTTGCCCTTTCGAACGAAGTTGCTTTGTTTATGAGAGTGGAGGGTCCGCAGGAGTGTGTAGGAACTACGTTGGCACACAAATCTACGGACAGGCTAACCAACTGCACTGAGCATTCCATTAGGATAGGTTTCTGGTTCGGAGGAAGCATGTATCCAGCGTACTTTAACTGGAGGGAAAGTTTGTACAACTGGGTCACTTAGAAGTTTGTCACAAAAGTAACCTTGCAATGTTATTTTTCACGTGACATAGCCGGACGATGAACTCAAACAGCTTTCTCTGGCTGACTTTTGTGAGTTCTAAGGTTGTCCTCCTGGGGAGTCTTCCCAGGTTTGTGAGTCCTTCGAGAGAGAGAGAGAAAGCGCTACCAAGTCAGTGCACCAACCCAAAGTACTCTATCGTGCTACGATGAAAGTTTGCAGTTTGATTAGTTAGATTAACGTGCTTGATCGCTGAAAGGATTTGCTCCTCAAGGCAGACCACTTTCAAGTCAAGACAAACCAAGTCAGACAAATCATTGCGTAGCCACAGTTGGATTTTTAACCCACAAATTTAACACGGTATCTCAGGGACTTGATAAGGTTATTGGCTATGAATTCACAAAGCCATCTGGAGTGGCTACAAACGAATATTTTGCACAGGTGGGTGTGACCTAATGCTGTGACATTATATAGGTCAGCTGGATTAACCAAAAGCAACCCGAGTATGAGGGAATTAATTTGAGGAAAGATATTTCGCTATATCGGTTCTACGGGGAGGGTAAGTATAAACCTTACGCAGCCTTTGCTGGAGGCAGGTTGTATTTTACCTTCCGGAAGCAAGTAAGCAGCGCTCACTTCATCTGAAAAGCAAAACAGTATGGCATGCCAAGTCTTCTAACGAATTTCATTACGCTCCACTTATTGGCAACGGGAGAAATTAAATTAAACCAAAAATAGGTTAATCAAGTCACCCGAGAATTAGCTTGAGTGTTATGCCGTCCCGTTCTAAGTAGTTTCATTTTTCAACATCCGGCTTGAAATAGCGTTGCGGCATTTTTGTGTGCTGTAACAGGTTTTGAGCGACAGAATGCGCTATGCTCACTGATTTGGTTTACATTTCCTTATACTTTGTGCGGCAAAAGGGAACGTGTTACAGAACATCCACCGGTTTAGAGAAACCTAATTCTTTTGGAAATAGGCGTGGGGATTTATCTTGTTATGTCCTGGAAGGTGACAATCTGAGCCCCCCAAAAAGACCCCCAAGTCTTGTACCCCTTGTTTCACACCAAACAGTGTCAGTTTTGGCCTCTTGTGTCAAATTTACAGCCGTTACCTTCGAAATGAGACCGCAATACAGTGGTCACATGAAGATATCAAAATGTCCTATCCTCGTCCTGGCCAAGTGTTCATTGAGGAGGCACTGTGTGGATGAAAACAGGCGTGGTTTATTGATAAATCCGGAAAGAATGCCTATTTTAATCACCAAAAATAATCTCGGAAATGATGCGACACGAGCAATTAAAGCAGATTATAGCTTAGAAAATTCGTCAAACAAACACATATTGTGCGGATTATGCTTATGATCGATAAAAAAGCAACTGGGTGGTTAGGGGAAGAACCATACGGTTCCCCTTAAGTTCTTTTGCTATGACAGTGTTGGCAAAGTTTAGCGTGTTGCTGAAATCATGGAGTCTCTGAATCGTATCACAACACTTAAAATCAGCTGGATACCTTTTCATGCGGGATCCCACCTTGACCTCTGGTCTACCTGCCGATTAGTTCCAAATTTCCCTAACCCGAAAAGTGCATTTTTCTTGTAAAATTTAACTCAGATGCCATTCAACAGGTCACAGAATTTCGGCCTTGCGTACTTCATATCCGGTAGGCAGAGTACCATGCAAAACGCCGGTTTAGATTTCATCCTGTAAGGGAAGCCTGTCTATACTGGAAAAACGGAGAAACACTCTGTAGCCGTTTCATCCTCATTGGAAATCATCAGCGGTGCACACCTCACAAAACTCAGAATTTAGAACCCGCGACCTTCTGTCTCGAACCTGAAAGCCTAAACGTTTTGTCGCGATCCGCTGAACAATAATATGATTGGTCTTCACTTAGAAAGGATATTGCGCCGCTCATTCTCCAATCACGAAACTACGTTCCAAGGTCACATATGGCTCTTTGAGTGACGCTTCTCATTTGGAAGTCCCATCCACCTTATGAAATTATTCGGTTACTGAGCTAATTACTTAGAGATTAGCTTTTTAGTAACAAAGGCTTTTTATAAAACTTGGGGGACCATGCCCACCTGAGGAACACGAAGAGGGGTGAAGACTGTAGTGGACTGCCCAGAATAGTTGCGAAGTATTGATCTGTTTGTTCCACGTGCCCGTCTCTGCAACCGCAAATGGTGTGATAAACAGATATAAGTTGAGGTTCTCCATAAGCTGTACAAATCGCACTTTTGAGCATCTGCTGTTTTTTTACATACAAACCTCGGTGATCATACTACTATCACCGAACTACTAGCTACTAACGAAATGTAGTCATTTGCATACCAATTTGGTTTTGATGGAGGACGCACCTGTGACCTAACTGAATCTCTCGGTTTATGACTCTTTAAGCACTTAAATGTGCTGCCCCAGGCCTCCTCATGCCTCCGTTGGTACGATATTCGAAATATCACAATACGTTGTATAGACGTAATATACTACTGATGAGGTTGCCGAAAACTGTTCAACAGCTCAAAACCGGTTTCGCGCTTCTTGGAGCTCATCAGATTGGTGCACTCCGCGAGGTTCCGTCGACCTTATGTCCTATTGAACTCAAATTGGACAGGTTTCGACAAATACGCTCATTTGCATAGCAATTTGATTTTGATGGAGACTCACCTGGAATCCAGCTAAATCTCTCGCTTACGCTGTTTTCAAGCGACTGAATGTGCTGCACCAGGCCACAACATTCGATATATCACGATGCATGTATAGACGGAATGCATTACTCAGAAAGTTGTTTAACAACGTCAAAAACGACAGATTCAGCTGGGTTCCAGGTGAGTCCCCCATCACAACCAAGTGGGTCTCACGTCAAAACCAAATTGATATGCAAATAAGTGCAGTTCGCTAATTTTGTTCAATTTGGGTTTAAGTAGAAAATAAGGTTGACGGATTGCGATCGGGGATTGCGCCTACCTGACGAGCCCCAAGGAAGGCGAAACCGGTCGTGGGCTGTCGATGAGTTTTCAGCAACCTTAGGAGTAGTGCATTACGTCTCTACTAGCTAGTAAACTTCATGCAGAAGGAAACTTACGAAGGTATTCACAAGTTTACACCAACTATAGCTGTTAGATGAAATAACCCTGTTTTGGTTTGCATTATTAGTCCTATAGTGTTCAACCAACTCAACAGTAGAGAAAGCCAGACGTCACCGCTGAAAACAAGCCTACGCCTCAGTAGCTATTTTTGTATTTTGTAGTTTAACGGCCTAAATCTCACAGGTCCGTCGGGGTTATACGGATGTTTTCGTCTGCAAAATGACGTCATCCAATACTTCCTTCAATCAGCTATTTTTAAATATTTCATCAGCTTTCTCCTCCGAGAGGATTTTTGAGCAGCACTGTTACGAGTTAATTATCATTTGCCATAGTTTTCCCTCTTTTGTTTCCCATCCATACCGGATGGTTACTATGGCAACTTGAAATCTCGTGGAACGGTCTACCGACCGCCTCACGTTAGACTGAATGTGCCGGTACACTTCTGCGTTAAGCACATTGCGACCGAAAATTTGGTTTTGTTAGGGTGGAGAACTGTTCAAGTTTTAGAAAAAAAACTGGAATCTGGGTTTTTAGTATGCCACAGCAATTATTTCGTCGAGGCGATATTCTAGAGTACCAGTTTGAGTGGTAATCGGTTTATCCTCAAAGATGAACGACTGATTAAAATTAAGCACTCACAAATCCTGGATTAGGAACACTGATGAACTCATTCGACGTGGAGCAGCGAGTTGCTAAGTGCCAAGCATCGTGTGAACTGAGATCAGCGTATTTCCGAAAGTTTTATTTGAGGGTAACCGAACAAGTACTGATGGCATTTGTCTTGTGTGCCAAAGACTGAGGGTTGTGTAGGGGTGGACTGTCAAAAGTTGTCCAGATTGTCTTGTTACTCATCAGATAACTTGGTTGAGAACGTCAGTCGAAGATTATAATCGATTTATTTAATTTAGTGTCTAGCTTATACACAATAAAAAAATCTGATTTGTTTGGAAAAAGCTGTGGAGCCGAGTGAGGTTGCCTCAGCGCGGAAACAGTAGATGATTAACGCGGTACTGCATACACGCACGCAGAATTTGGCGCCGCATCACTAATGCACCAAGTCATTTTATCATGGGGTTTGAAAAGAGCGACGATCCACGGGAGAATTTACTATCTTTTGCAAGAGGGGGGACAGTTCAAGGTCCGGCCTACCCAAGGACTTGGAAGGACTTGACAATTTCACCGGGAAAGAGTTGGTAAAAGGAATCTGCTTACGTAACGCGTTCACGCAAAATGCAGAAATAGGCCTTTAATGACATTCATATTTTTTAACTATACTCACGAATACTTCAAAAAATGTGTAGTAAACTTTCTGTATTCAACAACCCATGATACCCTGTCATCAAGGTCATATACAAAAACCAGCAAATTTATGGGCGATTGTATTCGGCGTAAAATGTTTCGAGGCTCTCCGGTGCTACATCTACGTAATTTGTAAGCCCTGACTGAATGTGACGCAAATCATCATCCCATGAATGAAGGCAGCAATTCAATAAGGACTTAAATCAGGTAAACAAAACCTGGATTTTCTCATTACGTCAGAATGTGAGCATTGAATAAACTTTTGAGGGGAACGTGAGGAGAAACTGAACAATTTTTTTTTTACATAGTTTAAGGCGAGTTTCCATTAGTTTAATTAAAACTTATAAATCAAACTCATGCCCCCAACATTTTTTGGTTTCGTCACCTTCCGATGCAAGCAGGTTAGTTCCAACTATCGTCATACTTTTTGCATGAATCCAAAACCAGTTTTCCCCTAAAGGACTGAGAAATGAGTTGGCTAGTACAAATTGAATAGCTCAGTCTTATTGTCAAACCTCGGGTTTCAGTTAGGCTGGCATCCATCTGGGAAGACCAGCCTGTCGGTTGCCATTCAAACGACACTTTGATCCAAACGGTGATCAGCTTTTCGGTTAGACCAGTTTTATTTGTCGTCCCATGAGGTTGTCCCGTCAGAAATAAACAAGTGTATCTGTACTACCAGCCGACGCACAAACAATAGGTGTGTTTGTCCACTTTTGCGTCCACAAGTGACGGTACTAAACCAGTGCATCTGAAGGAAGTCTGTTCTCGAAAAGAGACGAAAACTGCTCTACCTTAACTTGAATTGCACCAGGAAATAAAAGCTATCCCAAGGAGAATGTTCCCAGGAGGAAAACTGCTTGTTAATTGTGGTGGGAGAGGGTACACTACTCAGATAACTTCCCATAGAGACCAAGGAGGGTTTCCTCCATACGGAACCGCTCATGAGGTCGATGGAGACTTTAAACAGCTTCTATCCCCTCATGCCAACCAAGTGGGAATATTTACTGAAGTTGTACCAGTCTTTTGTCGTACCCGACTAACAAATTGCACGATAACCACTTGCACAACTCAAACCAGGGTTGAGTTAACGTCAGACTCAACCGAAATTCTATTGAATGCATAACAAATGACATCTTTATAGTACGTAGAGACCAAATGGTGTCGCTGAGTTTGTACACACTTGCACCTACAAACTGTCTAAATATTCCATTACCTATAGCTTTTGACTCTTCGTAAATTATATTGAGAGCACTGGTCGGGTTTCTTGCTTATCGGGAACAGGGGCTACTGAGTGACTGACTAACTGTTCGGCTGTAACACCCTTTCGGTGCCTAGCTGCCATGCCACCCGAGGGAAGCACGAGGGCTGGGATACTGCCAGGTCGCCCAAGCCTAGACAGAGGAAGTCGAGAGGCAGAGGTCGGGTTCGAACCACGGACCTTCCGGTCAGTAAATTCGGGCTCTAACCACTTGAGCTATCTCGCCCTCAGGGGTTACACTACTAGATGAGTCTACATTTTTACGTCTGTGGTGATTACACCCACGGAGCAATGATCCCTACAGTTCAAATAAACAAACATTCGTTTCCATGTAAAAAGGAAAACCAGTGACTGAGTGTTTTGACAAAGACACCGGGAAACAGAGAGCTTAATGGCCCACAGCTTCGAAAACCCACAAGGAGTATGGAATGAAACAATGGTAGCCTTAACAAGCGATCACAGGCTTTAGACAAAGGTTTGGACGGCTTGCAGAACTCACCGTACAACGATGCCAGTCCGCAGGTCTAAACTGAAAGCGTCGCCACAAAATGTGCTGTACAACGTAACTGGGTCGGATTTTGGACCCGTAAACGTTCCAAAGGCTTTTTTGGACTGCGTCAACGGTGACCAACAGAATAAAACTTTGGACACCGAACTCTCCGTTTATTCTGTCCGAATCCGTCAAAGCTATGCCACTACATGTTTGAAAACACGCGCTCTCAACAACATTCACATCCAACAAGGATAGGATTTTCATCTGTCCTGAGAGCTTACGAAAAAGCTCTCCAAACATTTGTTATACGCAGTGTTTTAGTCTCTATTATTCAGCCAACAGGGATATGTTACGCGGCTGATCACGTGAGTGCTGAGTCTTCAGCTCACGCCATTAAGTTTCGAATCCGAAGGCAACTGTAGAGCGGAGAATGTTGATTTGTGACCGTGTTGTCTATACTTGGGTAAACTTAGTTGTCACGACTAATTGGGCCGTTTGTTTCAATTCACTATTCGTTCGAATGTTTGTGTATTGCGGAAACTCACCACATATGTTCTAATTAGTATCCGGTAGACTTTTCGGGAAACACCGAATACCAGATGGAGCGTGGATGTTTCGAGGTTAACGGTGTGACTAGTCGTCACTAGGTGTACAGTTTTAAGTCGCTAATTAGCCCGTATTGGTGAAATTCCACCAGGTTGATCAGTTAAGAAGGAGAAGAACCTTCCTGCAGTGCATTTAGTTGGCGAAATGACAGATTCAATTGGAATTCCGTTGATTGTCCCGTTGAAAATAAATTTCTGTGCAAATGAATTAATTTTTTGACTAGCTTCTAGAAGTAGAGCAGAATGTGGGCAGAAAATCGGGGACTTTGGTAATCTGACAATCTGCAGGAAAGGTGAAACCCGTCGCACGCTGCCGAAGAGATTTCAGCAACTTTGAGAGTAATGTGCCCCTTCCGGACAAGGTTATACTTTCATGGAATTTGTTTTTACCCAATAACCCGGTAGGATAAGAGCTGCTCAAAGTGTATTTTATCGATTTCAGAGGTGTCAACCCACCGACAAAAGCCCTTTGCAAACAAAACGCAATGCTTACAGCAACGAAGTTCAACCAATAACGGTGGAAACGCCGCAAAACACTATCAGAGAGGAGTTAAGGTTGACAGAAAATGAAATGCATTGACTAAACACCGTTTGGTTAAAATGTAGTCTGATAAACTGGCGTGCATATAACGCCACCAGCGTTCCACTTCTCGGGTCAGATAACTCAGATTTCCAGATTTATAGCTTTCCACAGACATTAAATAAGAAAAAAATTCCCAACTTTTCTGAAGTTTTACCTTACCGCAAACTACAATCTCCTCAAATAAAGGTTCAAACTGTCCACCGGAGTTAAAAATCGATTTTAAGTTTCATGCTTTTTATCACGCAGTTTACAAAGCGGACTGTAGACATAATCCCTTGGGAAGCAAATTTTATCGATCTTAGCCGTCTACTCATAACTAGTACGAAAGTAGTGTGGGGAAAAACGACAGTTGATCGCCGTAAGTCACTTTGACAATTAAACGCGAGTTTGGATGAGACTACTGAATCTGATGAAGACGCTACATGCCGCAATCAGTCCGAGAAAGTTGTGCTGATGACAGTCAAAGGCGAAAGTATCATTATATGAAGGTTGTGGTTTGTGTGCTTTGCTCCCAGCAGGTTACTCAAAATTCCTGCGGTCGTTGACACTGTTCAACTTCACCAATAATGGTAAAGAAGTTTCCTTCTTTTATCCGCATTACCTGTTACTGAGAAACATCTAACCAAATACCTTGGTGTCGCGGCTTCTGCTTCTCGATGTGGTGTATTCATGCGGCGACAAACGATTGGACAATTGGAAACGCGTCTGGAGCTCCCCAGTAAAGTTGCATTCAATGCAGTGAGGTCAAAGTCCTAACTGAGGTTGACAATTTATCACTAGGTGTAAAGGCGACTATTTTTCAAGCAATTCACAAACAGCCGATTGCCTTCAGGATCATTCCGAGTAGTAGACCGAAAGCGAATCGGACTTCAGTTATTTAATATTTATCAAGTCTTGAACGAAGGTTTACTACCAATTCTAAAACATACTCCTACAAGATGTCTGTTTTTAGACCCTAATCACATGGTTTAGACAGGGGCGTTGTAAATTTTCGTTTTAGAACAGTGGATGGGAACTTTCATGAAGTGGCCGAATACTATCAGTAAAGAGTTTATTTGTCACGGTCCCAATGAGCGCGGCTGCAGATTGCACTATAGGGTGCCCCTTCCCATCGGATGCTCAAGTAAGCTCAGTAGACTACCACGAGAAAGCTTGCTATATCCGACTTCAAATCAAAAGCCAACTCTAACAAGACCTTGTTGCCCTGATGCACACAGCTCGGTCATCTATACGTAACCTTGGCAACCAAATTTGCTTGTGATGTGCTGTTTTCTTGTCAGCTAAGGTGTACATTCATTGCGACACGGCGTTGTTGACACGTTTTCAACAGAAACAGCTGATCCTAGACGTCCAACAGAATGGATCGATATCTTTGGGTCCCAAAATCTAATGATTCTATTGTGAATAAATCTCAAATGTCTATTTTCACTCAACACTAGTCGTCGTATCTTTTGTGCAATTCGAACATTCGAAGTTCATGTATATTGCGATTGCATTCTTTGAAGGTAACAATGCACTTAGAAACCTATTTTTCTAGCCTAAACTGACGTCTGTCTGGAAAATTGCGTGTGCTTTGAATCTGAAACAATCGATCGGCGAACTCATTTGGGTGGGCCAGCAAATTATATAGCGACGTTGCGTGGACCTGGGGGGGGCGACGGGCGGGCGGCAACCACGTACTCTATGTATGTATTACATTTTTGGGACAATTGTCCGTTGTTCACGCACCATTTAACACGCGTCGTTTATCGTGCGATATATTGGATCAGTTTGCTAATACCGTTATGTTTTGCAGCTACAAACAAACTAAAATTGCAACTGAACTGCGCGCGCACACACACATACACACACACACACAGACCTAAGCTGCATCGAAACTGTAATGGCGGCAAGCAGGACATCGTCGGGAGATTGAATGACGTTCATACAATAAAGAGTTTATGTAGATTGCTTTGATGACATCCCGGTGGGACTTGGATGTTCAACAGAAGTTTTTTCCGGTGTTTTTTATATGAAAGCATACTGATGACCTTGTTGTGGGTGAAGTTAGCAACAATTTTCGTTAATCTAAAAGGTTTCGGTAATTGGTGATCCTGAGTAGTGTTTTGAAGTGGTAGAACATTCTAAAACTTTGTCTCCTTCTCTTATCCACGTGATGATCCTGATGTCCGAGGTTTGAAAAAAAACGCCACCAGTGGTGCAAATCTTTCCTAAGGTAACCTTTTCTTCCGTGCTAAGGTGTGTCCACACTGATGAGAACAAAACATAGAACACTATGTTTAGTATATATCTTGGTGTGAACAGGGTACAGAAGTAATCTTTCATTTACGATGAATCTTGTTAAACCCCAAAAAATATTATAGTTTATTTTACACTTAGGCCAGTAAAGCTGGGTTTTGGATTGTTCAGTATATGGCAAAAGCTGTGTACACATTTGGAGCACTTTTACCCTGGTCCAGAGCAAGACATTCAATGTGTCATGGCACCACTTATAAAGAGTAGTGTTTATCTCCCGAAATGACTTGCCGGACAAATCTGGCCGGCGGCAGATTTCTAATCATGAAAGCGATCAAGTTTTTAGTCAGAGTGAACTCTGTTGCCTTGTGTCCAGAGAATGTATCCGGCCCATTTGGATACACACATTCACGTCAGCTTTGTTTGAATAGACTCTCCCCTGTACTAATGTAATTAGCCTGGTAAGTCCCCACACCAAACGGGAGAAGCACCGAACTCGAGTTCAGCTCTTATCAGAGCCAACGAACCGTGAAAGTCTTTGGTCGTGTCGGGTGTGAACTAGGGGCATCTGACGTTCGAGGCAATTGCGCCACCGCAGCTCCACACCGGAAACTCAAGATTGTCGCAGAACTGTGGACAATGACGTAGAAAGACGGCGACTATAAACGGCAGCAAAGTGATGAAACCCAAAATGGTTGTATTTCCGCTACGACTGAAAAATATGCAACTGAATTCGACAGGATAAAAAAGATACTCGGTGTTGGGAAGAGGCAAATGCTAAATTCGTTCGGGTATATGTGAACTGGTGAATTCGGCGTGGGTTTCCCGATCAAAGTGGTCGCCTGTGTTTTTAACTGACTGTAAAACTCGTTTACTGGGATATGTCACTGAACTTCCACGCTCGTTTAATAAAGCCCAATTGGTGACATGGGGCTTGGACTTGGTTGATCCAAACTTACTGTCGGTCAGCTTCTTTCAGAATTCCCGTCCACAGTCATATGCCCCTAAATGTTTCATCTATGGAAGATAGTCATGAAGACGACAGCCAACTTTTCTCGATGGTCAGTAGAGTGGTGGTGGAGAATACAAGATTTGCATTTGGGGTTTTGCGGGATAGGTATTTTGGCCATATTCACACCACTCTCGTCTGAACGGTCGTCCTCTTGTTCTGGCGTAATTATTCCGGCGAGTCCACACTAAAGGGGGCAAGCACTGGACTCGAGTTCCGCTCGTATTAAAGCTCAACAGCAGTGCATATCCAGTGGCCATGCCGGGATTTGAACCCCGGAGATCTGACATGCGAAGCGAGCGTGTTACCACCACTCCACCAACGCACGTTGGACGCATCTGAATTTTCACGTCTGAACAGGCGAACGTGTGGACTCATCGAAATGATTACGCCAAAACAGGAGGACGACCGTTCAAACGAGAGTGGTGTGAATATGAACAAAATACAGGATTTGTTTAACCATGAAAACTAAACCCAGGGTCAGAACATTTTTTAAGGCCTAAAAGTTGTTCAAAACTCGCCTAAATGTTCTTGCGGCAACAATAAAGTGGAAAATTGAATGGATTCGGGTACAACGCACTGCCTGCTTTGAAATTCAGCATCAACAAATTATGGGTCAGAATTCTGCTGTACAAAATCAAATCCGGTGATTACCGTTCACAGTTTTAGCCAGGACTTCATTTGACAACACCGTTTTCACACACAAACCCGGGGCTAAATAGAAATCTACACTAATAGTAGAGAAACGTACTAGTTATCACTTCGGACTAAGGTTCTCGATATTTGGCGTTTTGGGCTCAGCACGTAGCCTATCTTGATGACAAATTCAGTCGTCTAGACCAAAGAATGTACGATATGAACCTAAAAAAACGTCATTCGTGGAAACTGGGTGTTCTCTCCGATTTGTCTTCACTCTAGCACTTTAAAATCCAAAGCTTGAAGTTAAATTTGAGTACTGCTAAAATTACCCCCCCCCCCTATTTACTGTAATGTACAATACAACGTTCAGCAGTAGTGACAGTGACCCTCAGAATGCCTTGGTCAAATTGCGTAACTAGACCAAGATGACAGGAGGATTGAATCACGTGACCGAATTTAGAATTGCACAAGTGTGCCGTCCACAGAAAGTGACTAGGATTGTTGCACAATAGGTAAAAAGGACTTTCAGTTGTTACCGAGCCTCATCAATATTGAGGGTAGTGTTCCTCCGCATTTGATCAGATTTCTATCTCTAAAGCAGCTCGGTGTTTGTTCAATCTGGACGGATAAACACCAATTGGAACCAATGAAACTCCTTCGTCTTAGTTATAATTTGCGTTAGTCTGTTTTCTCCGTGTATACAGTTTACAATTTTATAGATGCAGCTGATTTCCATACGTTTTAGTAGGGGATTCTTGAAGATTGGCCTTCAGTTTTACTCACTTGACTTAGGGACATCATGGCATAGTACAGGATGGGAACATACCGGTCGATACGTTTTATCGATCCAGACAATGTAAACACTACTTGTTCCACGATCTGAGCGAGGTAAACAATACGCATGGCGGTAGATCAAATAAAATAAGCTTTTTTGGAAAAAAACAAATATTTGCAGGACGGTAATACAAGAAAGTACAAATTGAACTTGCGTACTCTTTTTCCGACATTTTGAAGATGATAACGACAGAGGGTGAAGGTGATCTGCAGTTACAGTTACGTTTTTTAAAAACCCTCATGTAAGATATTTGTTTATACTGTCAGTGTAATCTTAGTTATTCCGGCCCTCCGCTACATGAAAACCACCATCTATGGCACTCAGATTTTATCTTGCTTCAGTTGAGTTCCCAGCGAAATCGACTGGGTTTGTAATTTTTTTGCAGTGTTCATAGGCAAATCTGCAACCTGTTTGAGTGAACTATGTGTCCTTTTGATTTGCTGAGTTACATACAAACCAAAGAACTGTTTGAAATATCTCAGTGCAGAATAATGACATGATGGAAGGACCGTTAGATAACTAAATAAACAAGCTTATCAATACCGATAAATACACTCATCTGCAAATCAATTTGGTTTTGCGAGAGACTCACCTGGAACCCAGCTAAATCTCCCATTTCTGATGTTTCCAGGTGAGTCTCTCGCAAAACCAAATTGATTTGCAGATGAGTGTATTTATCGGTATTGATAAGCTTGTTTATTTAGTTATCTAACGGTCCTTCCATCATGTCATTATTCTGCACTGAGATATTTCAAACAGTTCTTTGGTTTGTATGTAACTCAGCAAATCAGAAGGACACATAGTTCACTCAAACAGGTTGCAGATTTTCTCGGCCAGTTCGGATTTGAGTATTTTATGAGTTCTCTTGCTACCCAACTTGGGATGGACATCCGTAACGTGTGATTTTTCATGTAGAACCATTTTATTTCCAAGGACGATAAATCCGTTTCATCCACCAACATTTACCATTGTCTTCCTGATAGCAGTAATGATCTGGGAGTTTTTTTCATTTTTTTCCGCTTTATTTTACAATATCTTGCCGTAGTGGTCATTCCAACCGCCGCAAACTTCCGAAAAGACATCCAATAATTTCCTAAACTCGCCATCTTTGAGTAAATTTAGCAATTCGATAAAACATTTCGAAAACAATGGGAATTATTTCATTATTTCAAGCACTTTGATAACATTTTTTTCAAAGTCGTCAGTGAGAATCCTTTAGTGCCCAAAATGGTCATTTCCCCGAAGATCCTACCTTAAAGTTTGTATTTTTTTTGTGACCTTAAATCTTTTGCTAAGTTTAGAAGTGTCTTGCCGGATCCAGATGCCTATAGAGAATGTATGCTACAAAAACTGAGTTTAGGAACAATCTTGACGTTGAATTACGTAAAACTGCACAATCTTGCTAGCTATCACGATGAAGACCAAACGGTCTCATTCTTGCTAATCTAAATGAGGACTTTGTTGATTACGTAATGCTACTTGGGTCCCTAGCTAAGCTCTCTCGTGGGACTACGTTGTGTCGCCTACTGATCAAGCCAATGGGCACGCCCGAGTTAAACATCCCCCCACAAGTAGCACTCTTTTTGTTCTCCGGTCTGCACTGAAAGTTTTGCGCGACAAGCACCAACCTCGCGCCTGGATGTATTTGGAGACAGCTGTTTCCCATAAGCATTTCGCTTTTTGTTTTGAAAAGAAAGACCGACTACTTGTTGTAGGATCCCATTGTAGAAAGCGTTTGCTTCTCCGCATTCGTTTGCATCAGGCGGGTTTGGAGGAAAGGAAGGACTGCCGGCGACCTTGCTTCTGAGCAACCCATTACCATCAACACGTGCTCGAGAAGCCAGTCAGCACGTGTAACCGCGTGATGTGGATCCCGTGATTGAAGGATGAGCGGCACTATGTCCTGTCTATGTGCGAGTTATTCACACTGCTGATCAGCCGCTCATGTCTGTCTGTCAATTGTTTAAATTATTAGCCAGGAGATTGCGGCCTCGAGGCTCACCGGATTTTCGTGAGGTGCGCATTTATGATGATTCCCAATGAGGATAAAACAACTGTATGGTGCTTCTCGGCCTTTCAGCATAGATTGGCTGCACTCACAGGACGAAACCTCCACACAAAAACCCAAATCTCCTCACACTACCAACATGTGTTTTAGTCCTAGCCATTGGGTCGATAAAGACCCTGCACAGTGCGCTACCGGTTTCGCTCGTCTTTGGGCCCAAAAATGAGCCTAGCTCCCGCTCTCCTTCAACTCTATGTTAAAAATGATTGTCACAAAAGTACCATTTCATGCTTGAGTAGAAAGTCATTTTAATGTCATTTTGGGGTCCAAGGCTATTTGATTAGCCTCAAGAGGGGCAAGACTGGTGTAATGGGCTGCTCAGACTTTCCGTCGGCCCCACTGATGGCATTAAAGCTGCGTGGAAAAAAGCAAAACGATTTCTCCCTTGACAAACTTTGGCTTGTTATAATCATCACTTGAACCCGCTGAATTTTCTTCCCAAGACTTTGTGGAATAGCTCAGAAGAGTCTGCTACCGGTGATGTCCGTATCGCACAATTTGTCTTACTTTTCTGGGTGGCGAAATGTTAGTCTTTATTGACGACGAAAAACTTCCAGCAACCTTCAGATTAGTGTGTGATTTTTGTCGAAGGTCGTACACCATATGAAACATGAGGCGGTCTTTATGCAACAAGTTCAGTTGCAGAACAAAAGATTCAGTTTTTGCTATGGAACAAATTTTGCCAATGTGCTGGAACAGCCCTTTGAGAATCAACAACAAACGCCTCCTGTATAGTGTGTGGTTTTTCCAGACTTGGGTTTCTCCAAACAAAAAAATCACCAGAAGCATTTTTTCCGAGGTCTAAGGGCAAGTGCAGGCAGAAGCAGATGTCGGTCCAAATGCGTCGTTTGTCATGGCAACCATTAGACAATCCAGAGATTACCGTTCCAGATAAGTGACACAAATGAGATGAAACAATGGAGACGCTTTTCATAAATGATTAATGCATAACGTGACTGGCCCTGCGTGTGGTCATGATCATCTGCAACAGTGTCCAACCATTTCAAAATGCTACAAAACACTTTGTGTGAGTCTAGGTCCCCGTACGGTATGCTTGAATCTCTTTTCTTTGCCGGACAAAGTGATCAACAGTCAAGTGACAAGTTTGTTTCGTGAACGTTGTTAAGCTTGTCGGTGCACTCTGAATAAACACGGAGCAGAGAGATAGCCCAAAGACTGATAATAACGAGTAAGTAAATCATTTCGTTAGTTACGTAGGAGGTGTGAATACTACTCAGGGAATTTACTACTCAATTGGAATTAGGAGTAATGTGTGCTGCTACTCTAGTCAACGACGCTAGAGTGGACAGTGAACCCAGTTGCCAGGAACCAAACAAACCAGGTCGATTAATTCGGAAATCTCATGAATCTCTAAGCTGATGTGAAGCCTTTCAATTGAACAGTTGAACACCTCACCGTTTGACTGCATCTTGCCAATCGGTCACGAACTCAGAGGGTATTTAGAGGACCAATCCTCTGGTCACAAGTAAAAGGTCCCACGCAACCTTTGCGCCCTTCTAGAATGATGCAGGTATTTCGGGATCTGTAGGGAAAATTTACTACTTGGGTCGTCCAATTAGATGGTCCCTAAAATCCGTAATTCATTTGAGTAATGTTTGCCAGATTCTCCTTGACGATAGCGGATAGTGGAAAGTACGTTCGTTCTAGAGGTCATTTTGAACACGTGTATTTCAAGGTCTCTCTCTTGGGTAGAGATTTTTGTGAATGGTCATTTTGAACACGTGTATTTCAAGGTCCCTCTCTTGGGTAGAGATTTTTGTGAACTGTCACGACTAAAGGCCTACGATCTGCAAGGTTTTGATCGATGTTTTGAGAAAATACTTGGTAACTTTCTTCCCTGGAAAGTCTGAGACGAGAATAGTGGTAAGATACTGGAACTAGGCTCACCATTTAAGTCAAGGATTGAATTAGTTTCAAACAAACAAACAAAAACGCTTCCGATGGATGTTTATCGTGGTCCCCGGACATGTGTCCAATGGGCTGTCCTGTCCTCATTGTGTCTCAGTATACTGAGCCACAGAGGGTCGTGAACTAGTTAGTACGGACTGTCGGACTGCTCATGAGAAACGTCGATTATTTGGCGTATGGATGGCATGAAAAATAGGTAGAAAACCATTTTAAAGGTAGCCCATTTATGACTGGGCAATAAAAACCATTTGGCATACGGTGCAGCATGGGCCCAATAGCCTGTTGACTTCTTGTTGAAAACAACAAGGTGCCCTAAAGTGGCTACCCAACAACTCGATCCGTGTCTAACAATAGGCATAATTTTGTCTCATGCACTACTGACGTTCTTCTATCAGTAGTTGCTTCTAGGTGGACAGTCATTGGGTTTGACTCCAAATTACATCAGACGCATTTGAACAGCCTCCTCTAGTCTTGAAGTGATAAATCAAGTACATACTCAGTTGGGAACACAATTATATTCATAAACGCACTGCTTGAACTCTGAGCATCTAAAGATGACTTCTTAAATGATGAGCCTCAAGAAGGGCGAAGCCGGTCGTGGGCTGTCGAAGAATATTCACCAACCTTGTGAGTAGTGCATTACGTATATACATGTGTCGCGATATCTCGATATATCGTAGCAACTGGAACATGAGGCGGCCTAGTGCAGCACATTCAGTTGCCTGGAGACATCAAAAACGCGAGATTCAGCTGGGTTCCAGATGAGTCTCTCGCAAAAACCAAATTGATTTGCAAATGAGTGTATTTCTCGAAAGATAGTCAACTTTTCAGAAAAGTTTGGCAAAACAGGCGGTAGACAGTCAACTTTGTTTCTGCAAACCAGACAAGAAACTACCAAGGACGCACATTTATGTCGCTGTTATTAGAAAGCTGTTTGACACGGGCAACACGGAAACGACACGTACAGGAACATGTTATGGCGTTCTAATGTCTTGTTCCAGACGATGGATGCTGGGCGTCGACTTGGTTCACATCTGCACATCGTTAATTAGATAACATGGAGAACACAACCAAGCGTCATTTGCATCTCAGACTATCTTTATGTGTATGTGTGTACACATATAGAAAAAACCTGTGTACTTATTACAAGACTGAATGAGAAAGCGCCAGCCTTTAAACAAGCATCCTACACAATGCGCGGTCGCTAAGTGCATACCATTCCCATAGGTGGATTGCAGTGAAACAATTTTTTGTGAAAAAAACGTCAAAAAAGTAGTAAGCCAATCAATAGGTAAGCTTTATGCAAAAACAAGGATGTTTGTACTCCAAATTGACGCCTTCGGTGAGAAAAATGTACGCTGTATCGACCAATGATTTAATGGCCTTTGTCACGCAAACTGACGCGAGAGATATCTTATCGATCGAAAATAATGGATAAAGTTTTGGTGGAATTTGTTTGAAAATGATACGTCACACCGATCGATCATGTCAGAGTTCAGAAAATTTCGCCCTCTCCTGAAGGGATCACACTTCAAGGGTGATAAGATGAGTCGGCCACTCGAGGTCGAAATTGTTTTGTGTTCTTAGACCATTTATACAGCTTAAACTCAGTGTTTGGAGAGGACTTAACTTGTTGTTTAACCTCATGTAAAGGGGATGGGGGCGAGATGTTTTAGTAGTTAGAGTGCAAATTTGCTGACCGGAAGGTCCGTAGTTCGAACCCGACCCGCTCTGCCTCTCGACTTCCCCTGTCTAGGCTTGGGCAACCTGGCAGTATCCCAGCCCTCGTGCCTCCTTTCGGTATCATGGCAGATAGGCACCAAAACTGTGTTAAAGCTGGACGAGGTCAAGGGCGTACACAGGGATGTCGACATAGGAAACGTGTAAAGTTATGACTTCCTGCACAAAGTTTACACGCGGCATAGCATTCATCGAACGGGTTTACGGTAAACTAACAAGAATCACAAGAGGCAAACCCCTATTGCTCATCACAAAATTCATTTATGACAAATTTCTTACCTTTTACCCAACATTTTACTTTTTGTCACAAGCTGACCGCTTCGTTTTTTTCTAAGTATGCGTAATCAGTATCTTGAGTCGTTTTCTACGCGTCATTACAAGTTACCCATACCGTCAGTACCGAAACCGCCTTTGGTCACTTTGAGAGCTCCAATAAAAGAACTGTTTCTTGATGTGAATCTCACTTGTGTAAAACACAACCTATCTTCAACAAGTATAGCAGTTTGCTTTGGTTTTCACGGGAAACTCACCGGTGAATCTCTCGTTTATGGTCTTCTTTTTTGACTGGATGTGTTGTACCATGAGGCGGTCTGGTGCAACCCATTCGGTGGAAGAAGAACAATATAAGTGAGAGATTTGGCTGAGATTCAATTACGTCTGTCGTGAAAAACAAATTGATTGGCAAATGAGTTTATCTATGTGAAAACCAAATTGATTGGCAAATGAGTTTACCTGTCGAATTTCGTGAAATTTGCGTTAAAGGTGAACGTAGGATTAACAGGGACTGCGGATACCTGATGAGCTCCGAGAACAGTCAAACCGGTCGTTGGTTATCGAAGAGGTTTCAGCAACCTTACGAGTAGTGTGTTACGTCTCTGCAACATAATCTATCTTGTTTGGTCTCTCTAGCTGTCTAGCTGTTACAAAAGCAAACAGAAAGTACTTCCATGAAAGGTTTGCGTTAACTGAAGAATTCAAGCAAGTTTTGGGAGGTGCAGTGGTGCGGAGGCCGACGTTTTTCTGTTGTCAGTACAATATACGTGGGATCTCATCCGTTAGTGCATATGGTGAGAATACGACAATACCAAACCACATAATTGAGAGGCGTCAAATTAAAATTGCGGTTCTCGTTCAAAAGGTGCGATTTAAAGTAAATCTGAGGAAAGAAATAAGCAGCGAAACAGACGAAGTGGACATTTTGCTGTTGACCTTATCGATTTGAATACTGTTTAAATTTTAATCCTTCAACTTAGTGTAATAAACCAATCTCAAGTGCAAATTTTGGAACGCCTTCCAAGAGAGGGTTCAGGCGAGCACCGCCTGAACAGAGTTGTCACCAAATTTGTGAGATCCGTCGCACAAGAGGGAAGTACACGTCCTTGCATCTTTCTCATACTTGAGAGAGATCGCCACTACGATATTTTATTGAGATCAATAAATATCTACTTTGACATACCTCCAAATCGGCATGTTAATCGATCAATAACGCACCGAATATCGCTAGCCCGCCTGTACTTCAAGACGTCTCCTTATAACGAATGAATAAACACAGGCGAGATACATCTGACTGTCTTTGTCAAAGTGTTCTTCCATCAAGTTTGGTGAAAAATTCGCTCCGTTTGCCATAACACCTACCCGATCAATCTATTTCCATGTGCATGACACGTCTTGTAAGGTAGATCCTCCATTTTGAGACTCATCAGGTGAGCCCAGTTTTTGAAATTTGAAGCATTCTATTTTTATCGGAGAGCTACGTTTGATTTTGTCTGGTGATGACAAAAGTCTAGACTTGACTAGCCTAGACTAGACTAAACTTAGTGAAGTGTCACGTTTGTTTTCAAATGCCTATAGCCAAAGGTCCACTCAACCTAGTGAGTTTATCGGCTCCAATACACAATAACGTTATCAATTCACACTGAGTCGGAAAACAACAACTTCGACATCACAGTAATATAATTTCGTGGATAGCACAATAGAGACAAGACCTTACAACCAGGGTGAACCATGATTAAGTAGAAGCCGGAAATTAGTTTGTTTTTTGAAAAGTTGCTAACATTTAGTGAACGGGACGGATTTCATTAGGAAGGTGACTGATTCACACCCGTTGTTCTCATAAAGCATGACTTGGAAAACCACGATGGTTTCATTGGTTCAGTCACATAAATGAGACATACTCGTTTTCCTCCATTCTTGATTTCGAGAAAGGAAACTGTCCATCATCTACACTTCTGAGTAGATGTCTTGTAACTCAACATAGTAGAAAAAAACAACCGGTGAACGCCAGATGTTCTGAGCCACACGATACAAGAGAGTGCATTTAGCAGGCGCGTGACACAGTCATACTCCAGCTATTTGAGACACTGTGTTTCGTCAACATTTTCCGTCTTCCTTGAAATTCAACTATCCAAAGAAGAATTTTTTTTGGAATAAATTAGCCAGATAATGCTGGCACCACTTGCCACTCCTGATCTGAAAGTCGTCGGGTTCTCCGACTAAAAGCTGACAGAATTATTTTTAGGTCCCTGTGAATCGATCATTTTGCTCATATTAGGGGAGAGTTGGATGGGCGAACAGAAACAGCCAAGTGGCCCTCTGTCTAACAGTTTTAGTCAGACGATTGATTTTACTGCAACTTTCGGTCCACTGTCATTGGCTAACCGCGTGACGTCTTAGAATTACCCCGATGCATTTGAGAGCACCTTGAAAACTGTACTAAAATGAACGATGATCTAAAACAAACTGGTGCTCAACGGAAGTGCCCAGAGAACAGAACAGCTGTTGTTTCCACAACCAGGCGAGTAAAGCGTAAGGTAAATTTTATAATCCTACAAAATATCCCCAGTTTAGTCACGCGCTCAACTATTCAACTTTAGAGTGAAGGAGCCAGAAGACGGTTTAACGTGTGTCCGGTCTCATTTTGGTCAGCTCGGTATTTATTTGACGTGTCTCAGGAGTTCATATCTAGATAGTGTCAACTAAATTGAGTTGAGTTAAGCGAACACCAGGGACACGTAGCATGATGCATACGTGACTCTTAGCTACGCAATCATCCTATTGATCCTAAAACATGTCCACTCCCGTGTGAGAGCTGGATTGATTCAGTTTTCATCGGGTTACCATGGTGATCGGAGGTGTGAAAATCACTAGCCATTGGATGGGCGTGATCGAACGTCACGATTTATCACCAGTTGATTGTCTGAGCCTCAAAAATAAAGTTAATCTTAAGCGAGGACACTGAATTTGTTGCCAGGCTAAAGGGGTGTATCACTGTACTAAATGTGACCACTTTTCAGGTACCAAACGCAGTTGAGAAGACCCAAGTAACGTACAAGGAGACATAAGAGAGGGGATAAAACATAAGTGATATCCGTTGAAGAGAGTATGACGTCATCAAATAGAAAGTGACAGTACGGTAATGAGAAAGGAGAAACATGGGATGACTGCAAAATGCAAAATGGGGGAAAATTGCCGGACCATTTTTTTAATATTTCCACCAACATTCTGTTTTCGTGAAACTTGCGAATAGGCAGTGCCGGAGGATTCCGCTAAATAGACAGACAACCCACTACCGGTTTCTTCCCGTTTGGGGCTTGCCAGGTAGGGCATTCTGAGAAACAACGATATGGGGACTGATTCAAAACCTCGACAAATACTCACAGTTGCACACGAATTCGGAGACGCAGTTGAATTCAGCTGAATCTCGTTTATGACGGTCCGCTTCAACTGAATGTGGTGCATCAAACCGTCTCACGTTTCACCTGGTAGATATTCGATACATTGCTACTCATACGATGAAGTGGATCACCCCAAACCAGAGATCTAGCTGGATTCAATTGGGTTTCCCGCCAAAACGAAATCCGTAAGCAAATCAGAGTATTTGTCAAAAATCTGTCAAAGTTTGATTCAAGCGGAACTCAAGGTTGGTTGGTGGAAACACAGACGACAGTGTTCTTTGGCGTCCGAAGAGTTTTCACTAAACTTGGGAGTAGCTTGCTAAGTCCAGAAAACAGCGTCTGGCAATGAGTCAAGGCCCATCTGTTTTTTTTGGGTTGATGTTTTGTTTTAACATACTATTCCGTCCAAAATCTCATGATGTTTGATTCTTCCAACACAGCTTTGTTCTTACCTAATAGAGCAACTAAAAATCAACGAAATCATACTTCTAGAATTAAGGTTTGAGGTCTTTTGACTCATACGGGTGGTACTCACACTAACCTCCGGACCCAAACTAAAGGAATAATTTTCAAAAAAACCTGGTTTCCAGTTTATAAATCATTTTTCCTCAATCAGTATGTCCGTCCGCAGTACAGAGGGAATTCACTGAGCAACACGTCAAGCTTTACCATTCAAACAAAGTCTGCTTCTGAAATCACTCCGTTAAAGAGATGCATATATATGTGCACAGTAATTTCTCAGCTAAAAATGCTGATTAAAACAGTGAACCACTACTCACTCTAACTAGTTTTTTTCTGTTGTCCTATTTTTCCGACGCCCTTCCGCAAAATTTGCCAGTGGTTTCTAGTTTACGGATATCTTGTTCCTCTATCAGCTCCGATAGGCCATCCCGGATGTGAGCTGCACCGTACACCCAGTGCATTTGGTCAGTGGAGTTTTTGTTGTTTTCAAGAAATGACCACCTGGGGTGCGTGTTACAGCGACGATACAACAACATTTGGGTTTATTCGTCTTTCGAAAACGAGGCTAGGGCGGGGGGAGGACAAGAACACGTGCTATTTGGGGACTTGATATTTTGATACACAAATAAAACGCGTGCCATTGGAAACACGATGAAGTTTGTACCAAATAAATTGCAAGTTTAATTACCTAGGCGATAAAGTTTCTAAATCTGGCAACGACCTGATAGCGTAGTTCCTACTGTAGGACTTGCTTGTTTCCTCGCGGACGCATTTCCGAACGGCAAATATGGGCGACATTTAGGGTCTCTTGAAGACGCTGCCCAGGGAACTCGACTATTTCTGAATGACATCAGCTGAATCTTGATTTTTTTGCTTGCTTTCAAAAGGGGCAACCAACGATATACAGGAATTTATGAGAATGCACTGACCTCCGTCATGAACAATTTGGTCACATTATGTAACGCGCAAACGTAGAATAACATAAATATATATATATTACACACAAATACATATATATTTTACATACATATTATAGTATATTACGGATAACTGTCTTTTCAATGGACATTCTAATCGGAGATGATCGGAGAAAGTACTGAATGGAAGACAATAGCGGCTAGATAGGACTAAACCCATCCCCCTTATCCAATTCGTTCTTCCAGAAAAATCGGCCAATTTTTTTGGTGCTGAATTAGATTTTAGCAATAATCTGTTAGGTCACACAAAGAGCCTCTCAGAATGGGCAGGAGAGCCCTTGATAACTCAGTGGTTTTCGTTTTGCATCCCGGAACCCACCTTAGTTGGCAGTTGGCTCTTTTCAAACCACAGCGACATCGAACCACCACCGTCTCGTTTGTCAGCTGTGGCGCAATTTACTTAACCTGTCTGATGAGCTTGGCAGTGGAAATATTCCAGACAAGTGTGGTCACGTGAGTCGTGCATTGTAGCAAACAATGATGGTGTGGACGATCTTTAATGTGATACCAGCCTAACCTAATTATGTTAGGTTATTTCCTAAACGTGCATGTGCGTTTGTACGATCGGTTGAAATCAGTCTGTGATTTTGCGAGTTTTTGGGGACACTAAGGTTTATGCCAAATGAACCTTCCTGGACATCCGCGAGATTGATACGGCTGTGATTCCCAGCAAGCACAAAATGCTAGCCAGTTAAAAAGTTGAAGGGTACACAAACACCGTATCCGAGAAAACCTCACTGGAAGAGCCGGTCAACGTTAAAATGCACCAATTCCCCAGTACACGGAGGAGATCTTCCGTTTTTTTCATTGCAAATTACTGAAAACTGTAAGCATAACACCTTCCGAGCCAAAAAAAAACGGTGTACAACCACTGAATGTACCTCCCAATAGGAATGCTCAAAGTTATCGACTCAGTTAATCTGGTTGACCGCTTTGATCGATTTTTCAGCCTACTGCACACTAGATGTATTGAGATGTCACGCTGCTCTAACGTGCACTGGAGGGAACGTAGCTCAGAAGTTGAAAGAAGCAGGATTCACGTTTACTCAGTGCCACATTCTGGTATCACCCGGAAAATTTTATGCGCCGGAGATAGTACTAAATCTCCGAACTTCAACGAGCTTGGTTCGGTGCAAAATCATTCAGCTATGAAAGATTTTGCCCGTCATCAACTTTTAAAGTGTCCGAAACCTACTGTCAACTTTTGTCTAACTGGAAATAGGTGGCGAGGGAACAGCAAACCTTCAGCCTAGATTATATGCTCACAAAAAGTTGCGATCAAAATGTTGATTCCAGAAGCATTTGTGATCGTTATAAGTATCAGGTGGAATCGCTTCTACAGTTTGGCACGCAGTAAGTACACATGACCGTCTAGCAGAAAATTCCAACCGACGAATTCACATTAGAAGATATCGTTTTTGTGGATCGGGGACCAGCTTCATTCGGAACTTCAAAAATCCTTTTCTCTAGCATGTTTACGTTAGCTCCTCATGGTATTATCGTTTATTTTTGAAGGGAATTGTCACAAACGTAGAAACAAATGTAAGCGGTAGATTTGGAAGAGTTACAAGAGAATATTGGATAAAAAGAGAGGCGTGGTTTGCCTACTTGTACAACTGGTAAACAACGGTTCGTACAGGGTTTTACCAGTTTTTGGAATCCCAATTGCCAACGATTTCATTTAGGATTTGATTCACTCGACAAAAAATTAATTAGTGTTTTCTGAATGGGTAAGATGTTTTTGACACAGCAACTAAAACAAATTAGCTACATGATTGATATCGTTTTTATTTACATTAGTTAATTGGTTGAGGGAAGGTTTTGTTAAGAGAATTTAGTAACAAACGTGATTAGTTGGAGTTCTATTTATCCAATTATAGGCGAACATCGTCGCTCAGGCGGACACGGTCATCATCATCGCGGTTCACATCGACATTCATCCGAAGCACGTCCGCACACCTTCAGTGAATTCAGCTCACACAGCGAAGGTGGTATTGCCGGCGGTGGTGGAGGTGGAGCGGGTGGATTATCAGGTGGTGAAGGTCACGGCCACTCGTTTGGTGGACACGATCACGGTGCTGCCACTGCCATGGATGCCACTTTTGTATGGAAGCTGAGCAAGCTAGGTCGCATTGGTTCCTCGCGTCTGCGGTTTGACGACGATTTTGCCGATCGACTCAATTACCAATACACTGGAGTTCTCATGTTTCTATTCATTGGACTCATAGGGATTCGACAATATGTTGGTAAGTACTCATGAGGTATTAATTATTTCGATCGATTGTTGTTGACCTTCAGTTTTTCATGTATCACGAGCTGACTGTTTGGGAGTCAAATTTCCGCTTCATTACTGATATTCGGTTTGAAAAAAAAGTCGGGGCTGCCACGTAAACCCACATGACTTGAGATAAACAACTTTTCGACCTTTGACATGCTTACTTGAGTAGTGTTTGTACAAAGGGTATGTCAGTAATTTGGTGACTGCGGAAGTAACGAAGCGCGGGGAAAGTGATGCGTATAAATGGTTATCTACTTATTGCAATACTCATAAGGTTTAGGGGGGGGGAGATGGCTCAGTGGTTAGAGCGCGAATTTACTGACCGGAAGGTCCGTGGTTCGAACGCGACCTCTGCCTGTCGACTTCCCCTGTCTAAACTTGAGCGACCTGGCAGTATCCCAGCCCTCGTCCTTCCTTCTGGTGGCATGGAAGTTAGGCACCGAAAGGGTGCTACAGCCGAAGGCTACATTCTGGCGTGCGGTAACCCCAAATTCATAATTGGCCAAGCATAAAATAATCCACTTCTGTGACCCTAGATTCCAAGGCTTGAAACTAGGCTTAAAGGCTGGAATTACGCTGATAACTTGCAACATTCGGTGGATGCCTAATAGCATTCGCTGAAATATACTGGAAAACTTGCTTACAAATATCTCGGCGTTAGAAAACTTGGAAGACATTTCAAAAGGTGTGTCAGCTGATTTCAACAGCCGTTTCGCACCGTTTGCGTCTTCGAAAGCAAAACCTTTCTACCGGGGGCAAATATTTGAGGGCTTAGTCAAGAACATTTAGCAGCCCACTCTTGTCCAATGTTCGGCAATCCAAATAGACTGAAATCCACTGTTAATTTTTTCCCTGGGACTATTCAAAGTATCTACCAATCAAGTGAACAAATTCTGTGCGAAAAAGTCGTTTTACTGACTGTTAAAATAGATGACTGTTGTTGTCTTGGTTCGTCTGAGTTGATGGGGTTCTTTACAGATATACCGAGGTTTAACAAAGGTCGTTTTGAACCAAAATCCTCGTAACTTAGATATGCACTGTAAAGGATATGGACGAGCTTGGTGAAAGCTCAGCCTTGTGCAGGACGAAATTCTCCCTTAGCCTTAGAGGATTCATTCTCTCATATCCTAGGTATTGTTTAAACACGAGCTTACGCACCTAATGTATGAAGAAACGATTACAAAAGACGATTTGCTTCTATCGGGGCTACTTGCATGCATACTGGGGTTGTTTGAAACTTCATGTAGCGGTTTTTGCTGCACGTTTCGAGTGTGCATTAATGGAATACTTGGCCAGAGGCCTGCTACGCGTTTAGCATGCCTTAGTCTGGTGCCTTCCAAGACGTACGCTTTGATCGATCATTGTAACTCGGATTTCTGTGCGGTTTCTCCCCCTGTGATGTGATCTCCCCGTTCCAGTTGGTGCCATGGTTACAGTCGAGGGCGGTTTGCAGCATAATACAGTCACTGAGGTTATTGTGTGTGACAAGAGTTCTCCTAGATACTCTGAAAAAAGAATATACAGACTGAGGTGGCTGTTGATCTGACCTGAATCGTTTGAAGCCATTCCACCTAACTTTCTGCTGAGTCACCTGGTCTTACACGTTCTCAGGTTATTCGGTCCCACAGGTTGGTGACCACACTACGGTATCGATCGGTATAGCAAAGCATACAGCAAACAATATGGGATGACAGTCTAGCAGCAAGCGAGAACTAGGCGTCCAGTATACTTGAAAATATCAAATGGACGGTCAGAGAATGATGGAACAGTTCCAATAAACTGTTCTTCAGAGCAAGATGAACTAGAGCTAGATACCCAAGAATGAAACATTCGGGATGACAAGTAGATAATCAAAGAGTCGGGACCCAAAGGCCAATGCCTCTAGTTGGTTCTTTTCAAAGTTTTCATCTCTCCGGGTTTCGTCTCTGCTGTTGTACAAAGGACAAATGAATATAAATCTCACACCGATGAAGATATCCTGCTTTAAAACTTGTTGACTCGGATACTTGTTACGATGCGAAAGAGTTTAGTTAGACAGCTTAGGGACAAAATGCGTAAGAAACTGTGCGTCCGCGGTTTGTTGAAGCACCTGTGACTTTAATACCGCCGTTTAAATGTACTCGTAGCGTGATTCATTTTCAGTACGTCTTCGGGAACAGAACAGATTCTTTGAGTAAAAAACCTCAGAACAATAAAGGGGAGCAGTCAGAAACAGTGTGCGTTCATGTTCGAACGGATAATAGGTGAACGAATCGAATTCTTGTATAGTTTGTGGACCCCGGATGAGCGCTGTTCATTCAACCGTTCTTCTCTTTCTGTTGGCACCAATAAGAATGCATGCACATTATTTCACAAAGCATCATATCTCATCTTTAGGGAGGAAAACCGTAGTACTGCTGGCCAAATGGCAGTTCTGGTACCTTTGATGAACAAATCCGGAAGTCTTGTCAAACTGCCGTCGTATAACATAGAATGGACAGCAAAATCGTCGCCTAGGTTACCTGATAAAAACTGACAAACATACCTAGGGTATCCGGACAAGATGCATTCCCAATTGGCTTTTCTGTTGTTGAGGTAGCCAGTGTACTGAGCTCAGCCACGTATGTTCGTTTCGACTATACTACTAACGGCAGCATGGGGTCCGATTTCACATAATGACCATAGTGGAAATTTGTCTCGTTCAAAATTGGTGTATGTCCCCAAAGAGGTTAGGACTGATAATGACATTCACAGCAAGAATACAAAGGCTGAGAGTGCCGACGTTTTTCTTTTATCTCTTGTCAGCGAGACAAGTAAATCTGGTATTTTGGTTGATCTATGTAGCTCATACGTTAGGTATTAATTTACGTGTATTTACGGTGATATAGACAAATAGGACCTGAGGCGGACGCTTCTTAGAACAGGTGACTCGGTATGTGGGTCAGGTGTCTAATCAACGGACCGATGGCTTGCAAGCTGAGACACTGGACACAGACGACCCCAGTACAGTTTTCAGAACTGTACTACGAAATGCCACACCTTTCCGCTGTCAAGTTCCAAGCATAAGGAGGGTTGTTTTGGAGATTCTACCAGATAACCATCCGACCATAGCAGACCCCTTATTGTGCACAGCGTCTTTTGTAGCACATCAGTCAAGCATATCTTGTGAACCCCTGGTGGCGGACATGTAACCATGTATCCCCTTTTTTTCAGAAAAAACTATATAAGTTAATAGTTCGTTTCCGTTATAGCCCATGCTTCAGTGTGCTATCTAGCAGTGGCATTCTGTTGCATCTCATCGTGAATTCAATTTCAGGATGGATGCTGTTGACTGACAAAATATCTGCGCCAACCTCTCCACCAGTTACACAAAAAGAGATCACCCACGTACCAGTGCTAGTGGTCCGACATACCGGTCGGTGTTTGTAGCCGGTTACGTGTCAGCAAGGTCATGAGTAGTGCACTCGGTTGGTGGCGATCTCTTGATGACGTCACACTTAAACTTCTGCCTAAAATCTCTTTGGAAAATAATCGATAATAAAAGTACAGCGTAAAATTTCTTCCAAAGTGGGGATAGATGACACAGTTTTACTGTATGTCTCATATAAGTGGCTAAAAAGGTTGATTCTTTGATGTACACGACCAGTGATGAATGGCGGTGAAATATCTGTGAAAATATCAACTTATCTTCCCCGTTTGCATCTTCGCTAGCAAACAAAAATTGTTACTTAGGCTGTTGTTTTCTTATTGGTCCCAAAAATTTTGCTAATCGTTGGGCTAAGTGGTGAGCCGCATTCGCATGCAAATTTTTGGATCAGCACTGTAAACTTAGTGCTTTCAAATTCACCAGGATTAAGTTTCTGTTCATCGCAAAGGTGTTTTGAACAGTTATCAATTTGTTGTATGTCGTTCAAGGTTAGTGGAATGCATGTTGAGGCCCATCTCTCTCTCTCTCTCTCTCTCTCTCTCTCTCTCTCGAAAACTTGTCCTCCTGTCCTAACGCAGTCATTTTAGTAAGTCCACACTGAAAGGAAAAGCAGTGAACTCGAGTTCCGCTCAGCAGTGCCTTACTGGGATTTGAACGGGAGGTGTAGCGGTAACACTCTCACCCCGACTGCCACATGTCCGGAATTCAAACCCTGGCACTACCAAGGATAAACAGTGTAAATGAGTTCTAATGTGAGTGAAACTCGAGTTAAGGGATTCCGTCCTCGGTATAAACTCACTAAAATAATTGCGTCGGGATAGGAAGAGTGAGACAACCAGGAGTTATTGATCTGGTACTCGGTGTGCATTGTTCCCGCTAGCCAGGAACGGTAAACGATTTACGATCGCTTATCAGAAATCACGAAGGTTATGTAAGCATATCTTCCAAAAAAATACAAAAAAACAGATCGTCCAGCTGTAACACCCTTCCGGTGCTTAGCTGCCATGCTCCCCGAAGGGGAACCCAGCTGAATCTCTCGTTTGTGATGTTTTCAGCTGGGTTCCAGGTGAGTCTCTCGCAAAAACCAAATTGATTTGCAAATGAGTGTATCTGTCGAAAACAGTCCATTCGGGTTCATAAGGTTGACGGAAACTCGGAGACTGCGCCTACCTGATGAGCCCCAAGAAGGGCAAAACCGGTCGTGGGCTGTCGAAGAATTTTCAGCAACCGTTATGAGTAGTGCATTACGTATATACAAAAAACCTTTATTGTATCTTTGTGCATTCGATGCACTTTCGAATCGTCCAAGTGTCTTTTCGTCAGAAGACCTCCATTTTGTTTCTGACATCTGGGACACTGAGAGTAAAATCTGAACTTAACGTTCTCCACCTCAATTTCCTCGAAAAGGGGGAGTGGCCCAAATGTTTAATTTAGGAGATAACTAAAAGTACATCTCTTGCTCGAGATGGTCATTCTTCTCACATAAGATGCCCTCGCAGCGGAATTTAGGTCAGAAAATTCGTGTACGTGTTCACCTACTCGCGGATGAATACTGATTTTCTCCTGTTAAATGCATGGCTTTCGCTCTCGAGATTAACCAAATTTTTCTCACCTAATCTGGAAAAACTCCGATTTGACCTGGCCGACAAAGTCGCTTTTTCACCTACTGGCGTTAGGAAACATTTTTTTCTGGTTCTCAGAATTTAAATCGCACTGCGGAAATACGATTCGACGTATGACATCTGAATGTAGTCCGATTAGAGCAGACCCGCTTTTGACGTAAAACGTTTCAGTTTTACTGGGGCTTTCAGTAACACGATTACCGATAGATGAAATGACAGTATTAGTCCTCACAAACTTGTTGGATAGCTAGAGTAACTGCTTCAATCTGCACCGTGCTCAGCGTCTTGGAAAATCTACCCGCTCTAAAAATAGCCTCATCGAAAGCAGAATTCAAACAACTGTCTGCGGATAATCAGACCATCAGTTAAAAACTATCCCTAATGCTTTGGATCACGCCACTGATTTTCTAACCGAAACGCCAAGATTTTCACCTTCTGCAGTAGCTTGTTGTTTGTGTTGGGGCAGTGGCACACAAAACTGGCGGAAATTCAATAGCATCAAATTAACTGCCGTTGATGGCACGATGTTTGGACGCTAAAATTAACTCAGGTATAAAGGAGAATCTGTAGCTGATCTGCTACAGTTTTGTCACGATGGTCCTATAAATTCAACATAAACACACGGCGAAAAACAGTAGCGTGTTCGGGAGCTGGTTGTCAAGGCAGCATGTGTGTAAGGTTATGGCTAAATACTGACACAACCAACTAAGGTTGATCAGTAAATTAAAAAGATGGAAGACAGACATTTAATTGTCTGATGAATTAAGACATTATCTAGCTGGATGGCAGCATGGCGGTTGGGTCGGGCGATACGTGCCACGTGGCCAAAGCTAACTCAGATTTCACATAAATCTTTTCCGACAGCATACTGCCGGATATCGGGATCGTATTGTAGTTTGTAGTATGCACGCTATGGAAGCACCAGGGGACAGTGATTCTCCGAAGGAAGGTGTTCACGACAATTTCCGTGGATGGAAAACGGAAACAAACCGCATGAGCCGAAGCCCAGCAAGCAAGGTTGTACACCACCAATACTTACACATAAATCAATCAAAATGGCAGACACCGTATACTACAAGTTACTTCGGCGGTAGTTATGCCACGCCGTTGGATCGATACTGGCAGTCTGAGTGGTACTCTGTAGATGACGTGAAACGACTCGCTTCGATCGGTCACGTGATCGATGTCAGTAACGTGTGACGCAATTGAACATTTGACTGAGCCACTGGGTCTGGTGGTAGTCCGGAAAAAGGATCCTCGAACCAAGGTCGCATCCGAAAACGTGCCTTGTGGTGACTTCATCTGTCAACAGGTGGCCTATAACGAATGAGCTAAGGTAGACTGACTTTTTGTATCAACAGTAACGTGCCACTAAGCGAAAGATTCCGTGCATACGTGTTTGCCTTCAGTGACTCGTCCATCAAAGTCAGTCAGCCAGCACGTACTACCATGCGTGGCTAAGTAGATAGGTTATAATGTTCCAATAGGCATTGCCGATTATGTCCAATAGGAGTTGTGGATGAAATTCGTGACAGAATTCACAAGCTGGCGGCAGAGGCATTTCAACCATAAAACGCTGGCGCTTCTGTTAAGGCGGAACTAATCAATACGACATGCCGCACAAAATAACGCGGTACGTGAAACGGAGTGGGCCGGATTCGGTCAGACGTTCTGGATAACAATGTGACGGCGATCTTTGTAAATACATTGGTTTCCAGTGGACCCTTAGTATGTAACACCATTACAAGCTGTCAGTTTTTGGCTTTATTGATTAAGGAAGATGGACTACCAACTGTTACAAAGGTTGGTCATATCAGTTGCTCCGATAACAGCCTAAAACGGAAGCCACTTGCCTGCTCTCGGGGGGGGGGGTGATGTTTGCTCGCGGAGGAATTAGATTTGGAAACATTCATTCTAGGAGAAACTTTGCCGGTGCAAAATGGTGTCTAGTATCTGACGTGCCGCATTAACAAACTGCTGTTGTATGTGTGTACTTGTCTGGTGATCATTTTCACACTTTTGTCTCACTCATCACGTAAAAATAATTGTACAGCTGTCACATCCTTTCGGCGACGAACTGCCATGCCAACTGAAGGAAGGACCGGGGCTGGGATAGCACCAGGACTGAATCGTCCAGTCGACTGTTTGAACCACATTTATGTGGTATCCACGAGTGGGTATCTTTTGATTTGTGCGCTGTAAAGGCCGTAATAATAATTCTACGAATACGTAATATTCGCTTCCAGCGATTTAAGCATATTGTGTTGTCCTCTTTCGTCCACATGAAAGTTCAGCGCAGCACATCAAAAGCCATAAAACCGATGCGAATAAAAGAGGTAGCTACGTTTTGGCGCGAATCAAATCGACAGTGCTGCTGTGGGAACAGCAGCTGTTTGTCCGTTTAGAGTGGCCTCGAATAAAATCGATCAACACTTAACTTGAGAATATTTGCACAGCTTTAACTCCTGGGGGAAGAAAATACATAATGCGTTCACTCTGTTCAAAATTTAATATTTGGTCTATATCTCCCAAATTTAAAAGGTAATTTTTCTAGGCTCGAACAAAGTTTTTCAAATTCTTAAAAAGATGCAAACTGCGAAGAATCATTTCACAAAGCTTGGGAGAACTGTTCCCTCTTCAACAAACAGCCGCGAACTTATCACAAATCTCGGTTTATTATAAAATGCCCAATGCTAATGAAACTGACTCCGCTTTGTGTAGAAATAGAGCAAGGTTAATTGCTGGTAATTTTTTTATCAGAGGAAGTGGGCTATCCAATGCAGACTGGAAGCCGTAAAATTAAGAGAACAGTGTGAATATGAGTGGAGATTTCAGTGATCAGAGAGAAGTGGCTGAATATACCCGTGGAAGTCATGAGAACAATGAAGGTAGCGAACAAAGCTTGTTTTCTGTGATTGTTCCTCTTGGCTATACATCACAAATTTATATGGTACCAGAAATCACGTGAAAAAAGGTTAAAAAGCGGGAGTACATACACTTTAGTGAAACAGGAATCAAATGAAGGGGGGTTGAATGAGGGGTAGGTCAATGGGTCACAGAATCAGGTGAGTGACGTCAATGTCAGACAGGCTTGTGGAACCGGATTTTTCGCGGGCCAGTTCAAGTTCAGAAGTCGCACAAGTTTCTTTTGGACGCAAAGTTGTGGATCCAGCAGTCGGATTCCAATCACCTCTGCGATCGATACTAGTCTGGATCGTACCAATCGTGATCGGTTCAGAGGTGCCCGGTATATGATGGTGAAGTCTTGATCAAAGAGAACATGCTGGACGCGTTTTAGATTTGGGCGGTGGTTTTGGAAGCGTCGACAAAAGAGTGATTTTTTAGCTTCTGTGGAAGGCTGGCAGCAAGGTATTTCTCGCCTGACTTACAAAAAACTACTTCATAAACCGTTAGTAGTTTGCGAGTACCGGCAAACAAGGTCTGCCAACTCTGTTGACAGATACTAGTATCCTTTAGAGAATTGTCGTTCCTCAGGAGCGTTCACCATTATTCAGCTTCGTGAAGCTTCAACATGTAGGATCCTCCGTCGTCCCGTGAATACAATACGAGCGTTACTTTCCCGCTGTTAGTAAGGTTTGCATTCCAAGATCCTTCACAGTTAAGGGACTAACCGTCTCAAGTAACCTCAGCTGATCTCCTTATTTCCACTGCACTTTTGCCAAAATCCATATAATGGCATTTAATCCTCAAACTTGGACTGCTGCACTTACCCGCAACCTCACCTTGAAAGTTTCCGCATGTCCTCCCAACATGGATTTATTGTTCTCCCGCTGTATCCCCATTTTACTTGAAAAGAATTCACGGTGTCCGCTTGAAGCACGCTTTAAGATGCAGTGGCTAATCAAGGGACGTAGGTGTCAACTTTGTGGTCATCAAGCACATTGAAGCTCGTTACGAGTTTTCTCTGAGCACCATTACAACATATGCCCAACACCTGCTCCATCCCTTCCTACCTGCTGTCGTTTCCCAACACTCGGCTAAAATGCAGACATCTTACTCAATGTTAACACTAATCTGCATATCTATGAATTCACTGACTGCCTGCATACTGCCTGTTGCACAGTCTATTTGATGAACCACTGCTTCGTCTGGCACGGAACCTATTCAATCAGGCCATCTCGTGAAAATCTTGGTGTTGATCTGGTTCACCTGATACCTGATTTATTTGAATATTCGTTGTCACTAGCCTTGTCTTTCTTCATAGTCTGCTGACTGTAGAGTCTGTTCTGCTGTCCACAAAATTTGTGTCAACACTACATGACCCGTTTCATTCGGTTTTCGGTCAACCGATAAATTTTGAGACAGACAAAGTTGTACCTTGTTGCGAAACCGACCAGGTGCACACTATGTGTGTCATCTGTAACCTCCCAAACATGTATAGCTCAACCATGCTTTCAGTCCAGAAGGACAGGTTTGTCGCCGTGCGAGCACGCTGCGCGCAATAAGTCACTCGCACATTCGGAAGAAAAACTGAATGTTTAAACAGGACTAACCAAAATTTGGTTGTGCTAGGACAGGTGGGGAAGGTTAGAGCTGAGAATGGTGTGCATACAAGAATGTGGCGGCTAACGAACTGGTAGTTTGAAAGGCGGAAAAAATTGTAACACGTATTTTGTACCATTCGAAATAAGGTAAAGAGCCTTTTCTTACCTGCTGATTATTCGGTTTGTTGTTGTGACACGGATTGACATTGATACACTGGAAATTTTGTTCACCTAACTGATCGTTTCTGTGTTGGTTTAGGGCTTTTCTGTGGCCCAACCTTCTCATAGCAATTCCTTTTTCGTTACTTTTGGCAAACAGGACTTGTCTTATTTGCTCTGTCAGTGTCCCTCCACTTCTATCGATTTTCTTAGTGGTTGCTTCGCTGTCAGTTGAGCACTTGTCAATCTTAGTTGTGGCTTTATATTGGTGGATTAAAATGGATGCCAAACATTTTGTGTTGATGCGTTTATGAAGGTCAGTCCCACGTTATACTTTTCGCCAACAGCCTATGTAAATGGTTAAATGAGTCATTCATATCATCATGCTAGTAAGCAGCTGACTCCATAGCCTTACGGACTGTCGGTTGGTCACAAATACACGTCAACTCGCTACATTACTAGTTGAAATCTGTTGGCGTGGTTTAACAGATTAATTGAACAGGACACGACACTGTTGAACGAACATCGGCAGTAAAGTTCATCACTTCGAAGTGAGTTCGCAGATTGAGTGCCGGTTGTTTGCGTGCTCACAGGACACATAGGACACCATCTGTTTTCGACTGAATATTCAACCTTGTATGGTTGACTGTTACGGCCCGTCTTCATCTGTGAACAGACGAGTCGACAAGCGAGCGATTGAAGGTTTTGTAACCGTTGAACTCGTACAAGAGGTCCCTGTTTCATTTACGCTGGATATATTATTAGCAAAATGACAGCGGGATTCGCCATTCGTGAAAATCGCTTGACCACCTCGTATAAGTTACACTTACTTACAAGGAATATCCCGTCAGCTCGCAAGATTTTGCGTTCCTAATCGTAACACCACTCAGACAGCGAATTGTGCTGGTAGAACGACTTCCGAAGAATGCGAAATTCAAGGGATCAGAGCTAAACTGGTGGTCATTTTAAAACGGATGCCAAAACGAGTAACAAGTCGAAAAGATTTGGTGCAAAAAATTGTCTCAGAAAACCACTGGAACTATCTGGGTGTAGCGTCACTCCATGTGATCTCATGTTTTCGCATTCGCCAACCAATTTCCGGGTTCTCTGACCTCAGTCACATTGTCCTCATGTCGAAATTTGCCTTTTGTGAGACCTGAGATCCACGGGAGGAATACCTTTCGAACAAACTTGGTCTGAATTTACTACTCTTATCATTTATTTTTGAAGAGAATGGTCACAGACGTAGACGTGCAATGGTTACAGGAGAATATTTGACAAGACGAGGGCCGCACCCTATTCGAAGTCGCGCCACCAACAGTTCCAGTCGGACAAGAATAATCCCAACGTACGTAAGAATGTTTGGTATGAAAACACGCGTGCAAAGGTGTGCGACCGAAGAAAAAACAAACAACGCTGAATGCTCTTCAAGGCGCAGTAAGCGTTAGCACAGCCTATATTCGTAAATCAGGCACAAAGTGTTCGTCTTACAGGGTCAATGATGGGAATAAGCACCCAGCGCCGTGTATCACGGAAAAATGCTCAAGTACGTAGAGCCCGAAATGGCGAGCAAACACAATTCACTGACGGTGACCTTAGGAGGTTCAGTCCAACTGAGGAAAGGGGATCTCTTGATATGAGATGATCATTGACTGATAGGCCAAAAAGTCGACATCATAGTCTATGGCAGTTAGGTCTGAAATGATAGGGAAGAAACATTTATCAGCGCCATGCTTCTGCTTCTCATTCCACACAGTCACTCCGCGCCCATCCGAGCCTATGCTTACGTCTATCATAGTTCCGCGGCGCTTTCGAACAGCCAGTCGGTCAGGTTTGATGAAGGAATTCGATGTAAGCGCTCTTAACTCCCCGAAGATTTGTGTCCCAGACATTTCGCGGGTTGCCTTGCAGCCCGATTATGACGAGTACATGACGAACACATCACGCGTTATCCAGCAGAACTGCAGAATATGCACCAAACTCTCCTGTTGGCCACACCCTTTCACGACAGAGGATGGTCTGGCCGCCACGACCACACCAGGCGCTTCTAACTCTCGTCTTAGGCAGGTTTTATTGAAGCTGAGTACCCCGGATCTGAGGAAATACTCCTTCTGGAAACACTACTTCTAGTGCGGAACTTGTTTGTCTAAATGATCATCGAAACTGACGGAGCACATGACAAATATCGGGTTATTAGCTTGGATATCATCGAATTTTTAGGGAGGATGTGGCCAGTTTTCAAAGCACCAAACCAAATTTAAGAAAATCCGTTATTTAACCACGACCTAGTTAATAATTCCACTGCATTTGCCGAACGTGAAGTTTGGAGATTGATCGTCCGCTGTCGTGGTGGCCAGCGCCTGCTGAGCGCAAAACCGGATAGAGCTTGAAACGAAAAGAAAAAACGGGCAAACCGAAGACATATTTACTGAATCGGTTCATTTTGATGTGAATGTGACGTCGCCAAATTAGCTTTCATTTCATCTTGGATTTTAAGAACAACAACGACAACAACAACATCTGGCAACCAAACAACGCTCCAAGATCTTGCTTCCGATTGTTTTCGTATTCGAGGGCAGTGTGCGTATGTTCTTCGCAACTGCAGATGGAAATTAGTCTTTCCACCCTCTTCATTCCACCTCGTACAGTACCCGGTAATCGTCAGAAGAAAAGGGACAGACATCCGGTTCGCACACATTGAGAAATCCCATGGGATATTTTGCCAAATTGCGAGGTTTGATCGGTCCAAGACAGGATTTATTTGTCACAACAATAGGCTCCGTGTGCTTGGACTTTTTGCGTCAAAATCTAAGCCTGTGGTTTTTCAACCACGTAAACAACCTCGAGCTCATTTGAAAATCTGCGGAGGTATAATTTCTAAAGAGAGTTGGACAATTCTTTTACCACTATGGAATCAAATTGACCGGACAGTTTCGCCTTACAATTGCGTTTATTACATGATTTAATCTGTTTGTTGAAATGATTTATCGGACAAGCGTAAAACCTAGTAGCATTTTGTTGGCCAATCTTGGTCAGTCCGGTGAACCGTGAGCGGCACTCAATAGTTGATTTGTCGGTAAAAAACTTTTTTGGTAGCCGGGACCTCAATAAAACATGCCCAAGACAGGAAAATGTCGTGAGTTGTGCGACTGAATGTCAATCAACACGGCAAAACATAATTGCTTAACTTTGAGAGACGTATGGAACGGTTGAAATCAGCGCAACGTGAGACTCTGAAAGCACTTCAACAACTGTGGGTTAAAGTTGTGGACCGCTGCTTTGAAAGGCCACTTCCCGCGGTCGATCGGGAACGGGCGGGAAGAACAAGTGGGAGTTGGCTGATGCTTGAGTTGTAATTATTTGCTGTTTTTGAACGGACAATAAGTGAAGTGTTCGTCTTGGGCTTGTGCTAAGCCTACTTTAAGTGTGTTTGGACGTATTAAACCATAGCTAGTGGACAGTTAGATCTGAAAAGGGGCTATCACACCGTGAGTAGCTTGTCTCATTTTCCACATACTACTTTTATAAACCGACCAAGTAGTTTAGGCCGAATGTCTCTAAAATTTTCCCCTTATGTCAATGCTGAGTCGAAAAATTTACTTCGATAGTATAGCGTTTATTTTGCAATCTTCAGTTGCGGACGTAAAATATGACAGATTATTTATCAAGACAAGAAAATGAGAACTCAAAAGTTGTCACCTATTGGCTGTGACCAAGTAGTCACGTGGTCCGCACGACGGTAATCATGGGGCAGCGTCAAATGCTTTTGCACTTGACAATTCGTTATTAATCTGGCCTCAGAAATTTCTGACAACTTGGATCTTATGTTTCGTGACACGATTTAGGGAGAATTTGCTGGACGCTTGCAGTGGCCTCTTTCAAAATGATGTCTAATGATTAATAAGCGTTTTGACATTCACCCGTGCAATTCCTCTGCGACATCGAACGAATAGGCCGTTTCGGAGCGGGCCGAGTTTTTGGAAGTCAAACTTCTTGAATGCACTTGCTCAAGGCTATGTGGGAGTCAGGTCGGGGGATGAACTCAGTTCAGTTCGGGGAGGATGTCATTCAGATGTTAGCAGCACTCGCAGTTACGCTGCGGGATACACACGACTTATAGCTGGGACAATGTTGTGCTTCATCTCAATGTACACAGTGTGAACCTCAAAATGTGGAAACAGGAATGCACTCTTCCTTTTTATGGAGGTAATACTAAAGTCAGTGGAAACTCTCGAGAATTCAGTACCGGTCTCAACCTTCATGAGGTTCGTTAAGCAGCACGACCTCCAGTGACGTGCGAGCAAAAATATTTCTGCATTTTGAAAATTGTCTCAATTAAATCTTGTTCGGTTGAAGAGTAGTATAAACCACAAATTCCGTCAAATTTCAGTTAAGTCTCCCATCAACGCCAAGGTATATACTGTTGGTTTCTACTTCCTGAGCGAGGGATCGGCGTATTTTGAATAACGAAGCGGTCGGGATCTCAATCGTCTAACAGATATTCTCAAAAATACCCCTTCCTTGGCTGCTATCTGGTCCGTGCTTTATGCTTTTTTAGCTTAGGACTTGCTTGTATTCAATCGGGATAAAGCTAGATAACTGCACGCATTGACCATTTCAAGTAGTCTTAATTCAAGATGAAGGTCATAAACTTCTGCTCGTAAACCCAAAAAATGCAAAACCGTAATCGAACTCAAATTTACTGATCACACGAAGGATGGATTGAAGGCGGTTAGGGATATTAGGAAGGCTCTGGTAAGATTCATCGTCCGTGATAGCATTGTCACCATTTGCCATGTCAAAACAGCGCAACATGTGTCTCTTCGTTACCTTGACAATATGTCTCGAGTTCCCCATGGTATCCACTCGAGGCCAAAGAAACACAGTTGCAGACAAATGTGCGGACATTCTTGAAAAAGTTCCAGCAAAACTTGCCGTAGCGTCTCCCACTAGTGTGGGTATCTTCCTCCGGTCATCCCATCGAAATGCTTGGTGGCTCTCCTGGATCTCATTGCTATAAACGTAACAGCTGTGGCAAATTTTAAAAGTATAGCACCCTCATACTTAACAGTAAGACTATCGTAAAGGCAAACAATGAACTTCGTCCTCTTGTTGGGTTCACATTTGCCCGAGAAGAAGTGGGGGAGTGCATGTAATGTTGCCCCAACTACTCTTAGGTAGGAGCAATTCCGCAACCGTCTCTTCTGTGCTCGCCCAAGTGTGTTTTACTTCGTTGAACTACTATAAAAAGTTATATTCTTGTCATCAGTCTTGTGTCTTCAGGTTAGTGAGTGTTGTAGTGTACTTGTCAACAACTCCGTTGGTACACTTCAATTCAATTCAGTTTAGCAGTAATAAACCGTGTACCAGCTACTACAGTTTTGATCACGAGGAAGTAAGAGGGTGTGGGACATACAGCCAAGGACCGGAGGCGATGACATGTTCAGTTAGTCAGTTGTCAACAAATATCTTGGTTCTGAACCCGTGTTAATAAAGAATTGTCCAATACCTCGTCATAGAAACGTTTAAAAAACACTCGGTAGTTTTGAAAATCCCCGGAGCTGATGAGTCCGCTGATTTTTGTCAAAAAATTCCGACAAGAGGATTTCGTGATCGGTTTTCTGCCTTTTCTGTCCAAGAAGTTTTCAATGCAGGTTTTGACTTCCCGCTGCTCGAAGTACTTATAAAGAGTACAATGTTATGGTAGTTTGTCAGCTTGAAAGCTAAGTCTATGAGCTCGTCACGTGATGAGAAATGCACTTGTGGATTCAGCGACCCGATGCTTGCCGAAATGGTATCACACCAACAAAGCCACCTCCCGGCAAGCATTCACTTGACCTTCGCATTTGATTTGATACATCTATGACTAACATCTTAGCATTTGACAAACCTCGACTCCTTTGTGTGGCTACCACGGTTTGCTTAATCTTGAAACACCAATGAATTGTGAGGTTCTCTTACATACAATGTGATAGTCGGCTTTGTTTTCAGTAGGTTGAATGGTCGAGTGTCTTTGAGCTGGTTAGGAGGTGGTTTGTTAGACCTCCCCTTGCCGTGACGTTTAATGTCACTCTATCTCCCTGTGCCAGACTAAAAAATTCCCAGAATCACTTTCGTCGGGTTTCTATCTTTAGTTACATTATTTATCGTGCACAAAAAGTGCCATTCAGTGCTTTGCCCGATATGACCTGGTCCAACGTGTCTTCTCATCAAAACTTGCCTGACTGAAACAAACTATGATCACATCTTCTGAGAAACTCTGCTCTTCTGCCTCCAGAAGCGTTTCAGTAAATGATTCTTACGACGAGCTGCAGAGACTATCAAGAGATTGATCAACGTTCGCCATATAAGTCGGCCTTTCGGAATGATTATTTTCACCCCCCCATCAATCACTATTTGCCAGTCTACCCCTAATAAGTTTGCATCAAATGTTGAAAACAATTGTTCACCAAGGGGCTATTCCCTTTTTTGCTGATGACTAAGCACGCTCCACAGATTTTCATAGCTGCTGTTGGTATGCACGAGATGAATCGTCCTAGGAAAAGTAAAGTGCTGCAAACGTCCTTCAACCCAACTGGGATAGAGTGATATTACGAAATTTGTGTACTAGTGTTTTGTGGAGCATCTTCAAAGTTGAAAGTGATGCCGACAGAATAACGGGGATTCTCATACAAGATTCATTAGTCCTAAAATATGCAAATTAATATCGCATTACCACCATATAGGTATGATAGATGGTGTTACGTTCATTCGTGTCGGACAACACTGTTGGAAGAATCTTTTGGAAATGTCAGTCTCCTCCCATGCTCAGGTGCACGCGAATAGGCCGAATGCTTGTGAGACTCTGTGATATCTCCCGGTAAACCGACATAGATGGAAGGGTTAGTCAAGCAGCGAATTGCAAGGTTGCTTTGAAGTGACGGCAGTGTGGGGATATTCATCAAGATGCTCGGACATTCATGATTGGGTGATTAATTCTTACTTCTCAAAACTTACTTCTTACTTCTCATACTGAATCCATTCGCGTCATGTGATTTCAGCTTGGAAGTGGTCTGATTAATCGTAGTAACAAGATAATTAGGAGGTAGCCCGCCAAAACACCCGGAACTGGCCTGGTATTCTGGTTTCCTATCGTATTCAGCTCCACTGAGGAAATTTACCGCGACTTGCAGAAGAAACGCTCCTCATATTCGTTCTGGTTAATGACCCAGACCGTAGTGTCCATTCAAGGGCCATGTGGCAATGGTCTTGGTATATTCTGGACGGGAGGCAGGTTATTACCAGGTCATCAAGTTCGTTACAAAGCAGTTCAGTAGTCGTTTTTTGTTGTTTTTAAGCTCACCAAACTAAGCATTTTGATCTAGTGCTTCTCGTGAAAAAACAGTCAGATTTGCTTTCTTGTAATCTTGTCTATAGCAATCAGCCAGTAGTTCATACCAACTGTGTTAGCAGCTTCTGATCGATTGATCATCATGCGAGGTTAACCTAATTCGATTTAACGTTATCATTATGAGCCCTTATCCGATTAACCCAGAAACAAACCTATCTACTTTCGGTCCGGTTTAATCGATAGTACATCAATCAGAGTAATCCAACAGTTTTCCACTTCATGAGTGATTCAAAGTGACTTGCAAAGCTACTTGGCCAAAGTAGCTCGGATTTGGGACCAATTACCCCGGCCGACTTCGAAGCAATTCACAAGAAACACCTTCCTTTTCCATTTTTTTTGCGAAGTACGCCAAAGCACACTGACCTCTCGCTTTATAAATAATTTTCCTGCAGTTACTGAAATTCCGCTGATCTGTTCATTTATCGGTTTGCCGATTTTGATCAGGGGAAAAACAACACCACTGGAAAATGTGTAGGTTTATGCAGATTGCACTTGGCACAAACCACGCACAGACAATATATTTTTGCCTCAGAAATGTCACGATTACCTGGCATTCGTTTATACTGAGATCGATTGGGGTCAAAAACTTACCTCCCCCCGGAAAATGAGATTTGTCCTAAGCCTGCAAAGGTTTGAAGGTCATTCGTCAGCCGCACTGAATGTAGTAGGAAAAACTTATCTGGGAAAGTGAGTTCGGATGGGTGATTTCATAGCGCGCCAGTGCAAACTGCTGTTATGAAGTGGACTTGCAGAGATTAGAAAAGTCCGGCTGCTTTAAGTGTTTTGTTTTGTGGAAGCCAGTGGACGACGCTCGAGTCGGATCAGGTAAACGATCTACACATTCACCTAAAGAGCTCCAACAAGGCTACGCCTTCGGGATACAGACACGGATCACTATATTTCGAGTCTCATTGCATCATTCTTACCAGATCCTTAGGTGTACATCTGTGCCTCGTGTCAGAAAAGAACTCAACACAACAGTTTTTTCCAAACAAGCGAGTGCATGTGAGTGCAAAAGTTACAACGGCCCAGCACTATTTGAAGGGCACTTTTTGACATTTATTCAGACTGTCTGGTAGGCGTTTAGTGAACGCCCATCAACATCGATCGTGCTTCTATGAAATGCCCGAACGCTGATCACATTCGGTCGTGCTTCTGTGGTGTGCCAGAACACTCATCAGCTTTCGCTGAGTTGTTTGAATGACTGACATGCTTGCCGGCATTCCTATTGAGATTTTGGAGGAGTTTTAGGGTCTCAGTTGGTTTCGGACGTCCTGGGGTTGCTTTCAGGAATCTGACCTTTCTGCTAACATCCAATACCTGCCTGATTGTGTGTATGGACAGGCAAAAACAATTGAGGAGTGCTTTACTCTTACTGAGGGCATCATAACAACGGAAAAAGGCAGCGTCTTGACTTGCGGAGGTTGTCGAATGAATTCGTAACTTGATGATAACAACGTTGTTACTTTTTAATTTTGACGTGATGGTTCGATCCTTTTCCCATCAATGCTAAGCACGAAAAATCAACCCTCACTGCAATCGTTCTTACAATAGGTCCAAAATTAATCGCGTTTTGTTGAGTAGAATTGATCTGTCGGTCAAGTGCTATTCGACCTGACATTTTGCACGTCTCCTTTTCTTGTTTCCCCCTGAAATTTCTGAATTTCAGTCACATGTACCTTTTCAAATTAATGTGTCAACCTTTCTTAATGTGAATTTCTTCAGTTGATGGAATGGAATCGTGTACAACACGGAGGTAGAAGAAATGAAATAGTGTAAGCTTCACACGATCACGCCAGAATTAATTTTGCCGATGTACTGAGCCAGTACAGAAAAAACCGTCCTTCTTATTGGAAGTGTACTACCCAGTGCTTGCCAAGGCTCAAGGCGAGCAGCGGTCTGCAGGTTTTACGTAGTATTCGCCTTTATCAAACATTACGACGTTATTTACTCTAACTGAGAAGATGACATAACAGACCCGCTGCTCTCAAATATGTGAACTACACTCGGCAATATGGACGACGGTGTGGTGCGCTGATGGTACTCAGGTGTAAATTGTAGCCAAACCACAGCAAACAGCTGATATGATCAACCGACATCATTTTACAAAAGCATTCTTCCCGTGATAACGAGGGTCAGATCAAGTACTCACGCACTACGTCCCGAGCTGGTCACGAAAAGTAATTGTCAAACATTCATTCATCCACATCAGTACCACCGAATCTCAAGCAATTAACAGTTCAGAAAGAGCAGAATAGTGATGAAATTCCACACCTGCATGACTGTTCAAGATGAAGTCAACTTTTTTATTGGAAACTTCGTCCTGTAGGTGAAGCCAATCTGCGCTGAAAACTCGAGAAGCCCTGTACACCTGTTTCATCATGACTGGGAATCATTAGCAATGCGCATCTCACGAAACTCTGGTGGAACTCGAGCCTGCGGCTAACTAGTAGTCGGGAATCTTGTAAAATGTTGATAATTCCCAATCAGGGCGAAAGAACTGGGCAGTGCATCTCGGTTTTTCAGTACAGGTACTTCCAGAACAAAATCTCCATTAAAAAATTCCAAAATTCACCAATCTCACCAAGGTGAAGGCAACAGCCGTGGTTGTATATTTTCGGGGAAAGTCGTGACTGCAGTATGTGGATCTTTTCTGATCGTGGTTGTATATTTTCGGGGAAGGTCGTGACTGCAGTATGTGGATCTTTTCTGATTGTTCACATGTCTTTCTTCAAGCCTTCTTATAGAAGAAATCCTAAAAACAAAGTGTATCATCGACGACAGCGAAAATATTGGCAGCTTATCCCCGATTTGATGGGCATTATTTCAGCAATTGGTTTTTTTGCAATTCGCTCTCCTTTTACCGGAACACAACCAGAAGAAAAGCAGGATTGCACTTCGGGGAGTATCTTCCCGCCTGATCTCCAGGTGTCTAAAAACACTCCCTGAGTGGAGTGTATCAAACAAATTTATTGCAGAAAAACGAAGGACGTACTAGCATGCCCTCTGTTTATTTCCATCATTTATACCCCCTGGAAACTAAACCACGCTTGATACTCTCCGTACTCGTCCCCTCTTCGGTCCATAAAATCTCATATTAATGCCACATCCGTCCACTCGCCTCTCTCGTCCGATGGACCTGAAACAACTTTCAGCTCACCCATAATATATCATCACATCGTGAGAACGCATGACGACAGTCATCATGCGCGAATAAATCATTTCGTCTATCTTTCTCGCCCATACACAACGGAGTTCAGTGCACTCGTTCGCGTTGTCCGAACGAACAGGGAATACGTGACGAAATGGTCGAGTGCTTTCTCCGCAGACAATCACTCATTTAGATTACTAAACGGCTCGCTATTCTCTTTGACGAAACCATCTGACAACGTTTTTTCGAGTTGCCCGAATAGTTCATTTCCATACGGGCTGAGGTGTAACACATTGAGATTTTTCACTCACAAACACTTATCGGGACGACCAGAATGTTACGTTTAGTGCACATACGTACAAGCGGGCAGTTCAGTCATCTTGGGAGATACAGTAGAACGGCTGACAGATGGGTACTTTGCAAATTTCGTGCACTTTGAGTTCACGTAAAACATACGGTTGACGGAAACTCGGGGATAGCGCCTATCTGATGAGCCCCAACAAGGACGAAGCCGGTCTTGGGCTGTCACGGAATTTTCAGCAACCTTATGAGTAGTGTATTACGTCTATACATGTATCGCGATATCTCGAATATCGTACCAACGGAGGCATGAGGCGACCTGGGGCAACACATTTAGTTGCGTAAAACATCATAAACGAGAGATTCAGTTGTGTTACAGGTGAGTCTTCGATCAAAACCAAATGGTATGCAGATGAGTGCAATTCGTTAGTAGCTAGTAGTCTGGTCATAGTAGTATGATCACCGAGGTTTGTGTGAAAAAAGAGCACATGATCAAAAGTACGATTTGTACAGCCTATGGAGAGCTTAAACTTTTATTTGTTTATCACACCATTTGCGGTTGCAGAGACGGACACGTGGAACAAACAGGTCAATATTTCGCTACTATTCTGGGCAGTCCACTACACTTTCAGTTGGGGCGTAAGCAGACACGATTAAAAGACGTCGATCAACTTCCAGTCTGTGAGACTCCATCACGGACGTTACCAGAGGAACAGCACAGGTGACTATCTACAGGTATTGAGTTAAGCAAGGTTCGTTCTCTTGCACATCCTGTTGCAGTGACATCTGCATCGCTGGAAGTGGAGAGCGATGGGCATTCAGCTCAGTAACTGTGCGTGCATCCTGAATTCGTACTTCTGATCACAAATCAATGTAAAGCAAGTCCAGTGTGAGAGCAAGAGCAGCTTGTTCTGCTTTCTTTTGAATGCAAAAGCGGTCAGGTAGGCCGGGTGTCGAGGATTGAAGATTGATTTTGAGATGCCTGAGGGCGCCGGATGGGGCGAAGATGTTGCTTGCAAAATCGTTGCAGGACGAAAGAAGTCATCAGTCCTGGACAGATCTGAACAGTCCTGGACCAGTGCTGGACAGACAAGGATAGGGTTATTAATGGGATGAGGAGAAGGGGAAGAAAGGTATATGAAAGAGAAATAAAGGAGGCGTCAGCAGTAGCTTGTTTTCACTCACCCGCCCTGCTGTGTGCAGCGAGTAAGGAAACCTGGTTGATAGCACCACCCGACGGCCGAAGTGGCATGGATTTATTTGTATATGTGCAGTTCATGGTTGCACGTGGGCTGGGAAACTTCTAGAGCACTCACACCTAGACGGGAGGACGATTAGGGTCTTCAAACAAAGTTTTTGTTTCAAAAGCCTGACCGCAAAGCAGCGGTGTTTGGCTGGAAATGCAAGCACTTTGCCATTTTTTACGTTGTCACACATTTTCCAATCCCCAACCTGGAGGACCTGGAGACTGTGTCCGTCAGACCAACTTGGTATGAGAGACTCCGCGAGCTGGTAAACAAATGACCGTTGCATCGGAACCCTAATAACTTTACCTCATAATGCTTTGGCTGTGATCTCAGTAAGGTCAATAACAGGTAACAAAGCCACAGACACCTTGAAAATGCAGCACAATGTAGGTGGTCTGGACTTGCAATCTGTCACTTTGCAGAATCATATTCTTTGATGCGCTATTCGCAGTCGCCCAGGTGTGTGTTACGGTGTACACTCATTGTGCTCGAGCGTCACCTGCTACAATGCTTCTCCCACCCCCTAAGCCACCAGAAGTGCACCGTGGGAAGTGCAAGGCAGCCTACCATGAAATCGTGGGAAACAGTTTAGCATGCTGTGACGACGTGCCGGTTGTTACAGAGGGGACTGGGCCAACTGGCAAACGATGTCTTTTCAACCTTCGGCGGGAATCTTCCCAAAGTAGTAATCAATATTGACAAGTCTCTGGTGTACCATATCTGGTCGTTGGGTTCCGTATTCCGAACGTTTTTGACTACGGGTCCCTCGAATTCCGATGTATTCGAATTTATTCTATTGAGCTCCAGAGCGACACCGTGTATTAATGACAGAACTCGCGAGCCAGTAGTTTTGCTATTCCGAGATTCCTTGTGGATATTCCCAGCCGTGTAAATTCCCTTGGGATAGGCAGGTGTGCCTACAAAGAAAGGCATCCAACTTCCCCCTTGATCGTGGCCGCATTCTTGCCAAAACATGATGTTCGGAAAAGTTGTCTTCAGTTCATCTGGTGTGACGATCGATCAATAAGCTGGAGGTCGCGGTGTAACTGCGTCACTCCTTCCACCGATACCTTACATGCCAGAACCGTCTTCCAGAGCATACGTATTCACGAAGACAAGCATGTCTTCACCTGTGACTCATTTACACCAACTTTTAGAAAGGTTACTCCGTTTGTGTCACGTGAAACCATGAAAGGTAATCAATACAATGCTGTCGTATATTGTCATGGAATACAGTAAAATCGGTGTGCTGTAAGTCGCTTCTTCGGGAGCGATTGGGTTACATCATGAATAGAGTTAAGGGGACCTTCTGCCTTTCCTTGTAAGATGGTGTGTCTTTGAAAGAGGATTTAACATGAATCGTTGAAAACGTTAATCGTGTTGCTTGGCAGATCATGGCAAGTCCGTTAGAAAGAACCACGTTTAATAAATCACCCGCGTATGATAAAATACGTTTTTCGAATGCATGTTTTATACTGCACTCGAAGGCATGCATTTTACCCTAAATATCGGGATGTCTTTCTGTCTGTATGTATGTCTTTCTGTATGTAACGCAGAAAGGAACCGTCAAAAAGATTACGATGATAAATGCAACTGCTTAACACATCATAAAAGAATGACAGTGAAGGCCAAAGTCGTTTCAGCAAGGAAAGACAGAGGCAAGGAGTCAAATGGCTGGAGATGAAAAATATTCCGTTGCAGCTGTCAAAAATTCAGTCTGTACGGAACAAGAGAGATTAAATTTCACTCTGAGGACGTGTCGTTTGGAACAATGTGATTAGGACAGGGAAAGCCAAAGTGCATTAAAACTTCTGTCGTTCACTTTCGACAGAGACCTCCGTTTGCCCGTGTGTTTGTCTAGGAGGTGATGCTTGACAAACGGAAACTTCTTTCCTCCTAGTGAGCAGAGAGGAGAATTATTCAGATGAAAAATGAATATCACAATGTAGTTCTCCCATGCTTCACGAAGTGCAAAAATGTTTGTTTTATTCAGCAAGAATTTGCACTCAGAACAGTTTAGTTTGAACAATCTTTCTGCCATTCTGACACAATCAATCTGACCGGTCTGATGCAACTCGGAGAGGCACTGGATTTCAGTTTTATTGCTTGGAACTCATCCCCGATGCACCCCTTTGCTCGTGTCAGGATTGGAGCAGCCGGACCCGAGGAATACGGGGCATGTGTGCTACCACCATGCCAGGGCTGCACAATTCCCCTATGGTCCTTCCCTATGCGTGATTAGACGGGGCGCTGCAGGACAGGGGCAGAGGAGGACATGGTAGAGCAGAGCGAAGCAGGATTGGAGCAACTGTTTGTGGGCCGGCAACTCGACAGAGGAAATGGCCACCTGAAGCAGTACACCCAAATATCGATCAATCGACAACTCAGTGTAGATTTCCCCGTAAAACCCGTAGAGTAGGTATCTGGCCTTCTCAAATGACAACGTACATCCATTTTTGCACATGCTGCTGCTGCTCGTCAGAGTTGGTATGGTTGCCAGTTTTCCAGATCAAATCGAATAGTTGTAATCTGAAAGTAAAGCACCGGAAATGGACATGACCTGCACACATGGCTTCTTGATTGGACACAGAGTGCTTCGGTTGATAAGTTGATAAATATATAAGAGATCAAAGAATCAAAGAGCGGGATACAATGAGACAATTATGGGGGTGTAAATAGTGTTTTAATCCTTTCCGTACCGAGAAATCCAGCTTGAGAGGAGCTCGGATACCCCCTGTGGTTACGGCGCGAAGCCACTGAGCAAACGGCCCGTGGTTCGAACACAACAATGACTTCCCGATATATCATTCCTATACTTGACAGTTTGAAAGTATCTAAGCTGTTGCGTTTTTTACTTTGCGTGAAGACTGTGCCCCTAAAAGGTTCGCACAAGTGAGGGACGGTTGTTTTTCAATGCTTCGAAATCCGGTTTGTACTGGTAAGTCCTCCGGATAGAAATATTTGGGTGATCCAACAAAAAACCAGCAAGGAGTAAAGTAAATTTTTTCTGGAAAGCATTTAGTCTTTCGTTTTCCGGAACGCAGTTTGGAAACGGTTTGAAGTACTACCGTTTCATCTTAAAGCATTTTCCAATGAAATCTAATCTTTTGCATTCCAAGGTGAATTGCCGCCATACAGATTTACGTCGGTATCACAAAAACTGTATAAATACCCGTAGCAACGTACCTCTGCGCTCCCTGTTCGTATGCAAGAAAGTGATCTCGGCTGATCCGGTCCCACGATAGATGAGATAGACCTTGGGCGATTTGAAACGAATACAGATGTGTGACCGCTTGCAGTAATGTTTCCTGACCATGTTGTAGTTATCAACAGGATTAGCTAAGCCAGCTTCTTCCTCGTATTCAGTATGTACTACAATCATTCGGTGGATTCCGAACAACTTCACCTATTGCAGGACAATCTGCACCCGTAAAAACCGAACAGATTGACATGTCCGCACACACAACTCATACGGCTAGCGGTTGCTCATACACTGAGTAGATTCCGTGATGTTCTACTCGTACGCGAGTTTGAACACAGTCTAGAGGACCATGAAATCTAATTTTTTATAAACAAGCAATTCAGATTTTTCGCAGTACCGAGAAGAGGTAAATATGACATGGTCAACAAGAATGCCTTTCTTCATCTTCGAAATTGCCACGCTAAGAAGAACTCCGAGTACAGGTTGTCCTATATATAAGCCGAAAGTTCTGTCAACCGTAACTATTCTGCACCACAGCGTTTTGCACCCGTGTCTAGATGCAACTGCTGGCGTTCACATCAGCTGCGTGTGTGTAGAGCTGACTTGGAAATTCTCACGCTCCACTACCAGTTTTCAGGGTTTACGGAAGGTTTGCATCCGCACCTGAGCCCGCATACATATTCTCAACCGCGGATGACAACCTCACGCAATCTTTTGCTCGCATACTAGCCTCAAAGCGTGCGTTTCTTGGCCATTTTCCGTGTTATTGGAATTTGGTCAAAGACGATCGAATTAGGATTGTTGATGTTTGTTTCTCCGGCTGTTCGACAAGTAGTAACATTTCAATTCTCCTAGTTTGCTTTGCTCAGAAATGACAGGTGAGTAAACCATGGTTGGTTCCCTTTACCTGTCGGTAATTCAATAGGGCCAGTGGTTTTGGCTGGTGAATAGTTTCTTTGAGTTAAACACTGAATTATTCAACGGGAAATTAAAGCAGTTCTCATCCGTTACGTAATATGAATTACCTTTTTAGTTCCGCTTAAGCTTACTCACCCAAAGCATGTTTAGATAGCAGTTTAATCTTGAGGGTGATCATATTAATTTGTTTTACGAAGCATTCGAGATGTTTGCATTCAGTCAATCAGGATTTCTGAACCGCAGCGCACCTACGATCCATTTTTAACAGTTAAAGAGGATGCGGTATGCAGGTACCGTAGTGTACTTGCTTCTAAGCCCAAGAGAATTACATCACCTCACAAAAACGTAAAACATATAGCGATGTTCAGTATTGCAACAAGGTGCGTCTCACGAGCTTCTTTGTTGGTGTCATTTCCCGTCTAAACAGTTGTTGATTAACTTAGTCAATTAGCTGACAACTACCGGTGAATAGTCAGGGAGTTTCGCGTGGTTCATCGTTTTCCCTTCAGAGGCGAAGTTGTATTTGAATAGCAAAAATGCTCACTCATACAAGCGCTTTCGGTTTTAGTGAGGTCTATTAGGTGAGCATGAAACGTACCTGTACTGTGAGCAATTGGATGAAACCTCCAGACTATTTACCGGCAGACAGAAGATTGTCCAAATTAATCGACAGTTGGTTAAATCAAGAATCACATCTCCAAGTGAACTCATCAACTGAGCAAACTAGTCAACCGGAGCGTGACCCATTCCTAACTTGAATCTACTAACCGGAAAGGCCGTATATCCTATTCCCCTGTGCCAAACTGCGTTTCCAGGGGCAACCGTCTTTGGCCTTGTCTAAAGTAAAAAGTTATCACGTGTTGCCCTATTTGCTGACCACAAACCGAATGATTGTCACATATGCAACACGTCTTGAAGCACTGACGACTTCGATGGATAAACCCATGACCCACGTAGTTTCTGGAACTTTTTTTGACTGTCCACTGTTATCACACACACACACACAATATATATATATATATAATGTATAGACGAACAGACGAACAAATCGCTCGTATGATAACAATCAAGCAAAAATATGTCAGTACTAAGTGTGCGATAAGAGGGAGTGGGAAACGATCAGGTCACAAAGTTGACTGTAATGTGTCAGGCGAATTAAATGTGGAAATGTGTCTGGGATGTAGGAAGAGCCTGGTTCGGGTGCTTATAAACATGACCTTAGGCGCATAAGGTCAGTAGCTGAACATACGCAATATGACGCCTCTGGGTCGTTTACTGTTATGTCTGCTGATTTGCTATCTGCTGTATCTGATTGCTGACCCGCTCCAGTGCCTAGTGCCGGGAAAAAAAGACTCACAGAAGGGAACACAACCGCTATATTCCGAACAAGCGAGTGCGAGAGTGTGAGTACGTGCGAGTGCGAGAATACAACTCAAGCTAGTCATTGGTGGGACACTGTCTAACTTGGTCCAATGCTGACGCACTCGGTCTGGTCTTGGTATAGGCTGCGACTCGCTGCATACTGCGGGGGCGGTGTCTGACCTTGAGCAACGCTGACTCGCGCTGTCTGGGTTTGATAGAAAGCTGTGAGGCGCTGTATATTGAGGGGCGTTGTCTGGCTGGTCAACACCTAGCAGAGCTGAAGGTCTCAGTAGATTTCGGGCATTCAGTAGTTGCTTTCAGGAATCTGACCTTCCTGATATTTACTAATCGGTTCTGATACGTTATCTCCTCTGCTTTCCGGGCGAAGGAGTTTTTCCGTTGGAAACGGTAACGCGGTAGGTCATTTGGGGTAGGATGAAATCGTTTCTTTTGTTCTAAATTTTAAAACGCGGTTCCGAGGACGGTGTCGGAAAAATTCAACGATGCTTTTATAACTTCCAGAAACCAAAACATTAAAATGCATAAACCCTGCGTAGTCGCCATTTTTTCGATAGGGAATCCATCGCCCTTGCGCACAATGAACTGGCGTTAACATGGCACTCGAATAGATTTCTCGTTCACAATGTTTTCTGACCCAGTTTGCAGCGCAGAAAAAGCTTACAAAAGATTGGTTGAGCAGATATTTATGATATTCAAATACTTAAAAGTCATTCTGTTGAGCCAAAAAAAACGGTTGGGACTGAGATTAGGCTGACCTCGGGACTCAGGTGTGTAGTCATGAAATTTTTTGTGCCCCCTAACTTTACTTTCAGTTGAAGAATATCGTGCACAAGCCCCACTTGAATTTGGGACTAAGTGTGTTTTATTTCTTGTTTGACCGCGAAATATGCTCGGGAAATGTACCAGCCTCACAAACTGAGTGAAACCCGTAGAACGTTCTCGAGGCATTTTCATCCACTTTGTTATCAGTATAGGATTATGCGTCTAAATTACTCCTCAAGTCGACAGATCATGCTTCATCAACCCGTGACAACACACTGTATGTCGTTAACAGGTCCAACTGACAATCGAGCAATTACTTGTTACTCGTAATACATTCGCGATCCCATGCATTTCGGGGACGAAAAAAATCAACGGACACCATTCTTTACCCGAGTTCTGATTGAAAGCCGGCAAATGAACCTATCCCAACAGGTTTCATTCGATTATGGACACACGTGATACCGGGATCACATGGTAAATCGATAGATCAATAGCAGGACAAAAATGCTGAGCGCACGGTGTTTGTGCAGCACAAACTATCCACCACTCAGTCTGAAACAGTGTTATTTCGCAAATGGAAGAAACGGTTGAAATTTAGTCCATCAATCACACCTAAAGAATCTCGTCTCACAAATGGCATCGTCTCCGGTTGCCGTCGTTTGGTCAATCCTTCCTGTGTAAAACGACTGTTTCACGTTAAAAAGTCCACGTTCGCCTAAAAATAGCTGACTATCTGAGTAAGTAGTAACTGACCGGAGAAACATAAAATCGAGAGCATCGTTCGTCCAATAATATGCTGGAAGATCCCGGTACAAGATGAAGCGTTCATTAGGAGACCGACCCGTTTCATTTTTCTGTGTAGAAAGCCGCAACCAGGGTTCATTTACCTGTTTACAAAACGATGAACAATCAACTTTTATGATGTTTTTAAGAGATGTTTCGAAAAATTTTCAGCAACCTTATGAGTTAGATGTTTCAAAAAATTTTCAGCAACCTTATGAGTAGTGTATTACGTCTATACAGTGTACGTACAGCTCTAAGTTATGGCTAGGTTACAAATTTGGTCGAGAATTAGGGCTGAAGGGAAGCCAATCAGTTAAATCAGTATTAGGCGTCGACTAGAGGATATTGCTCCTTAGGTTGTCAGCAAGTGTTAAGAGCGATTGGGGGACCTACATGGATCTAGGTCCAGCTGAGAGTATAATTGACCTAGCTCGCTTTACGTAAAGATTCCTCTTGGACGGAATGCACACTTATTGCCTCTCTGTGTGGTTGAGCTACTGCTGTGATATCTGTGTAAGGAAGAGAGATTTTGTGGACTTTGGTTGGGCTGGGATTTCTAACCGCTCTTTTCCTAATGCTTCTACGTTTATTGACAACCACACACTCTCACCCGTTCACTCGACTTATCTATGACCACTCTTCTTATGTTCGCCAATTCCACTCCCTCAGGGGACTGGTTGGTTTTGGCCGTCTCGATCAGCAGACACGCTGGTGTGAATCGCAGTCCCCGTCTCAAGACCCTTACATTCTCCAGATCTATGGTATGACGTGTGTTTAACGCACGCCCCGCCATCAGCGCTAGTTATTCGTCCGCATTTCTTGGTGGTTTGCTTATTCTTATCTTTTACTCGTTAATTCTGGTATGCAGTCCCGGGGCTCTTTGTCCTTTGTAAGCCTCAGTGCAATCGTTGCATTTGATTGTATACACGGTGAATTTCATGTTCTAGCCTGGCATTGCCAGGGTCAATGTAGAAGACATTAGAGTTGACGACGACGCTTGGTTTCATGTGATTCAGAGCGTTGTAGATTACAACGATAAATTCGGTGGATTGGCAGTTTGGGGAGGTCAGAGTTTACGCATCCTCGAACATACTTGTCTAATGTGTTTCCTTGGCCTAAATGACCTAGCGGACAAGTGGGTAGACACACCAAACACCTTCAAATAAGCTCACATAATCCGTCATGGAGATCAGTGGTATCAGAAACAAGGTCAAAAGGGATACATATATTTGATGGTGGACATCAACTAATAATCGATATGAGGAGAACCATATAGATTTGCGCGCCTAGTATCTGCTTAATATAATGCACTGATCGGAATTATTCCGCCGTAGAATGTAGAATCTCGTTGGTCAGGCATTCGACCTGTCATTTTATCCGTGCAGTGGATCCGTTACGGGAATCTCATCTTTTGACGATTGTCTATTCCCTGGATGTGCCACTAAACTATTCAGTGTTGGATTCCCCAAGAATTTACACGTGGATGGGAAGAGTACGCGGAAAACTACTGTTGGGTATCCAACACCTATTTCGCCCCAATACAGAACCGACTGCCACCTGCACCCGATCGGGAACTACTTCTAATTGGCTACTATCAGTGGGCTCCGATTGTTATGGCTTTGCAAGCCATGGCCTTCTACCTCCCCTGTTTAATATGGCGTCTGTTTATGGCCCATTCCGGATTTAATGTGAGACGCATACTCCAAATGGCTTGTGATTCAAACGTCCTCCTTCCTGAGCACACTATGAAAAACGTTCGTTTTATTGCCAGATATATGGAAGGATGCATTTACCGTCAAAGGGACTATCGCCGCAGACGATCAACAGCCAACGTTGGTTACTCACCGACCAGTTATACTGGACTGGGTCAGATGCAGCATCTGCAGTTGCATCATCATCATCCGCACCCCGGATTTGCTTCAGGACATCATCATCACCATCACCATCATCAGTCTCCTCCTTATGCTTCCCCTCCGCATGCGCCACCATTGTATACCAGTAGCCCCGGTAACGTCAACTTCACTACTCTATCCCCGACCACAGTTGGTGGTAACGCGCCAGTATCTCCGGGAGACCGTGGTCGTGGTAATGGAGATACCGCGCACTTTGGGACTGTTCCACGAAGGGGAAGACGTGGGACGTCACAATCCCTCTTAGATCGCCTTCGTCTAAGATTTTCCTTGCAGTCTGAATTATCAAAATCCAAGAAGCAACCAACTTTAAGCCCAGGTGAAGAATTACGGGGGTCTGATGAACATCCAATGTTGGGAAGTAGGAAACCTACGGATTCGCCGTCCTTCAGTCCAAGTGCACCTACCGGCACATCAGGAAAATACAAATCAAGTCCGCTGAGCTCTTCCACAGTCCCCGGGGAAACGGTTATCGGGGTTGGCAGTGCGGGTGGAAGTTCCGGCTGGGGTTGTTGTGGAAAACGGCATGGAAACTACCTGGTTGTTTTGTATTTTTTCATCAAACTTCTCTATTTGACCAATATCATCGGACAACTGTTTATGATGGAAAAATTTGTGGGAAACAACTACACTTTTTACGGTCTGCGTGTGCTCATCGATCTGATCCGCGGAAGAGAATGGTTCCATTCAGGCAATTTTCCCCGAGTGACCTTTTGTGATTTTGAAGCCAAGAAGCTGGGAAAGAACCACAAGTGAGTTTGTTGTTTATCCCTTTATTGAACTTTGTTCTTGGTACATAACTTAACACCTTCGTGGACATTCAAAGGTTCAAAAATCCAGTCAGTTGGACTAGCACATTTGCCTTTGTAGGATGTTTACAGAAAGACTGTTAGTAACAGTATTTCCATCAGCGAAAATCCATTTTTCAATCCACTGTGAGATAGATCACGATTTATTATAGAAATGAGTAGTGTGTGTCATTTTTTCAGTGAGATTTGGTCACCACTCGCGATCCCAAAGCTCAAAGCGAGTTCAGTTGTGTCGTTTCTCCACTGTGATATGAGTTTTCGGCGTTCAAATTAATGAGGCCCCGCAGGCGGATGAGAGGAATTTGGTAATCCATCGTTTAAAAATAGCGTCATAAACGGTTGTCTCATGATCGAGCAATAATGTAATTGCGCACCAGTTTGCCAGAAATTTTTGGAAAGTGCCATCAAAAATATGGATATGCTGAAGGTAAAATTCATTCACACGAGGGTTATTATTTGACGATATGCTACTGAAAACTCGGTACCCTGGTATGTCCAAACGTACTCAAAACGACAGGCACAAGAGGTCAGTTATACTTAGCAGTATGTGTAGTTGACCTTTCACTGGGTGCTAACGTGTAAAGGTGGTAAACTTGTGAAAAGTGCTCACTCTCACGTGCCTGACGTTTTGTCCAACCGTAGGATCTTTCTACCTCCAGCATGGTCCTTTAAGTTGTCGGTATTCTGAGAAGATTTGGGTTTTTTGTGGAGAGTTCATCCAGTAACTGAAGCCAATCCATGCCAGTCGACACGTGTGACCGCGTGATGTGGATCCCGTGATTGAAGGATGAGCGGCGCTCTATCCTGTCTAAGTGCGAGTTACTCACACTGCTGATCAACCGCTCTGGGCCGAATGGTCAAGTGTTCAAACTACTATCCGGGAGGTTACTGGTTCGAGACTCTCCGGAGTTCCGTGAGATGCGCACTGCTGATGATTCCCAATAAGGACGAAACAGCTGTACCGTGCTTCTCGGCTTTTCATCATGGATTGGCTTCACTGACAGGACGAACTCTCCCGGTCCTTTAAAGCTAGTGTATTTTCTCCTCAGTGTCGGTGTTTCAAAAGAACGGGTGATGTATGGTCACGAGATCGGTGATGCCTTCGTGGGGCCAGGCTTGTGGACACATGCTTTAACAGGGTATAGACCGCTTGAGTATTGTTTTTCGTAAACCATCCTGTGGTGAGCCCAAATAGAGATTTTTGTGCTACGCTGGAAGCTACTCACACTAAAGCCGCATCCATGCAGTACATGTGAGCACGTCGTCTGATTATCGACCCATCTATGCATTTGAAAAAGGGCTCAAATTCGTGAGGTCCGTTCAAGTATGTCGCTGCATCCACACATCCATTCAGACAAAAATGTTTCATAATGATCACGAACCGTGAGTTTACCCTAAGGTGTGTACCTGTTTTAATCAAGTGAGATCACCCTACACCGAAAAACCAATTAGCACAGAACAGCTGTTCCATCCTCATTGGAATTCATCCGCAGTGCCCATCTGGTTATTCCCCAGGGAGATTCGAACTACCGACCCTCCGGCGAGTAGCTGAAAACAAAACCCTTCGGCTACGACCTGCTAATCATTAAGATAGGGCACCTGCTCTGCCTCAATCACGAAACCTCCCTGGAGATTCGTGAGGAGCGCAGTGCAGGTGATTCTCAGTAAGCATGGTCATACCACATAGGGGTTGAAATCCCTGTTGAACTCTCCAAATCACCCCATATCATCAACATTTGCAACAATATCGCCTGCAGATCTCCATATCCTTGTGGACACCCGTTTTTTGATACCGTACGAAAAAGTGGAACTTGAAAAAGCCTAATTCTCTGATGCAGGAGAACGATGTATCTCATATGGGGCAGAAAATCAACTTAGAACTGCTACAGTAATTAGCATTGTTTAGGTTGTCTTTGATGAAATGGTCCTTTCTTGAGACCTAACGCGGGATTAGCCAGCATTTTGGCGACATATGGACAAATTTAGTTCATCTAGCAAAAGTAACTATGCATTAAACTGTAGCATATATAACGCAGTACAAGCCTGTACCTCTCGAAGGACTACCATTCTCTCCATGTGTTGACTATCTTGTCCTCCTTTTTATGACCATCGAGGTGATGTTGGCCAACATCTTGGAGTAGAAGAATATACCTTCCCGGGTAAAATCAAGCCACCTACCACGTGTTTTTCGATGTTACCTCTAAACCTGGAAGGAAGGAGTGAACAATTTTTGGTTAGGAGGTGACGGATCCCATCGGAATGCAAACTCGGAACTTTCAAGAATAACGCTTCAAGAGACTAGCCTAAAACCACCAGCAAGTGAAAAACAGACACAGCTAAATTACAGGATGATCGCGTGTTCCTGTCTCTTCGATGGCAATTTTGCAGTAGTTTTTATGTATTTTGCCCCAAATTTCGCAGACTGTACTGCTGTTGAGTGAACGGATGACACGTCTGCTGACTTTTATATCGTGTTCCAGAGGAGCCAACCCACATTCGAGGTCAAAGAAGCTTACACACTCGCAGTAATTACATACTGCATGTAGTGTAGATCGGATGCACTTTAAAACTAGAAAAATTAACCGGTATGGAACTCTCAAGAGATGAGGCGAGAAACACAAAAGGTTGAGTTCTCCTAATCAACCGCCACATCCTCCTGTCTACTCATAAAAACGCGTGGAGGTACTGTGTTCCAGTGTTTGGATGTAAGGCTTGAAACTTTAGAAGCTGGACTGCAGAACCGGTTTTCGTTCCCTGATATATCAGACACACTTGTCCCAAATGCATCCGTTTCAATCAAAGAGCCTTGATATGAAGTACCATCAGCTCAAGAAATGGGAAAATTCACTGTGTTCACTGGGTACTTGAACCAGTTCAGTTACAAATATTAACTCACTCGTGGTGGCATTCGAAAATATACAAGACAGCTTCTCAACTGACCAGCAGCTGACGAGCTAAAAATGAGTATTGATTTCCAACATGCTGAAATCGTGGAACTAGTCCAGAGAGACTTGCAAAGGTACGTGTTCAAAAACTAAGTTGGCTGCTGCTTCGGAACAAGAAAGGAAACGCCACCTTCCACACGTTAAAAATTCGAATGGTGTGATGGTTCACGGAGAATTGTTGGGCGAAATGACAGACAACCACCGCCGAAACGACGATTCTCAATATGCACTTTTTGGGCTAACTGAGAAATTAGTTAAAAGCTCTATTTTAAGTGAAAATTTCACAGTCGGTTCTCGACATGAAAATTTCAACTCCACTTACAAGAAGATTGGAGAAAACTTAGGTGATTTGTTGCATTGAACCGCCTCACGCTTGACACAAGACCTTGGTCATCAAGATTTCTGACACCCGTGGGTCTGATTAGACAACCCTTAAGAAGGATATTGGCCCCCGCATCAATAACCAGCAAGAGAAGAATAAGCGAACCACCAAGAAGTACGGACGAATACCTAGGCATGCATTAGACACACGTCATAGCATAGATCTGAGACGGGGACTGCGATTCACACCACCGCGTCTGCTTACCGAGGCAGTCAAAATCAACAAGCATCACAACGTGAATAGAATCGGGGGAGTGGAACTGGTGAGCATATGAAGAGTGGTCATAGATAGGCCGAGTGAACAGGTGAGAGTGTGTGGTTGTCAATAAACGTAGAATCATTAGCAAAAAAGCGACTAGGAATCCTAGCCCAACCAAATTCTACAAAATCTCTCTCCCTTACACACATATCGTATCAGTAGCTCATCCACACAGACGGTGAGAAAGTATACACTCCATTCAAGACGAATTTTCACGTAAGCGAACTGGGAGAATTAGATCCTAAGCTGGACCCAAATCCATGTAGGTCCCCCATCGTTCCTAACACTTGCTGACCTACCCGAAACGATTACGTCTCAATCGGTTCCAAGCGTTTTCCCGGTAAAGCTGCAGATGACAAAATATGGGTGTTCATATAATTTGCTGGGACCTGTATGATGATAGATTCAGTGATTTCTGACCAAGTTGTCTGCTTAAAATGCAAGATTACTCGCTCTTAGTGAAACACATCAACATAACTGTCCAAGTGGTACAAACGACCGTGCTCAAAAAGTGGATATAGAAATTTTGAGTCAACTAAACAAACAAACAAACAAACGATTGATTTGCAAAGCTTGGCAGATAACCGACTAAATAGGAACCATACTGAGCACGAATAAACAGCTCACATCACAAACGAGAGATGCAGCTGGGTTCCAGGTGAGTCTCTCGCAAAACTTAATTCATTTGCAAATGAGTGTGTTCATCGAAAACAGCTCACTAGTTTATCTCCATTACAGGAAAACGTTATGCACCAAATCGAAATCCTATAAACTCAACAGCAATACTGTTACAAAAGGGGAATAACGCACGTGCTTGCTGTCATTGTCCGAATGAATCTCATTGGCGCATTTTGTAGGGGGAAAACTTGTTTGAACAAAGATTCTACCCGAAAGACCAAACGGTCCGTAAATCAAAAGCTTTCTGGAACTATGGCACCGACATTGACGTCATTTCGAAAATTTAACGGGTAGTATGATTGCCGTGCGGCGCCTTATGCGAATACGCTTTCTTGAAGGTGCTAACTTTCACTGACAGTTGACAAGGTAGCCAGGCCGATCAATAATGTAGGGAGATGTTTCCTATGAATTCGAAAAAGCAAAAGCCACTTTTGGCGTTGAGTAACGCTGGCCTGAGCAGGAATTAATGCTAATAACTTTCAACTGGGATTTCTCCCTGTAGGTAACGTCAACCTATGCTGAAAAGCCGAGGAGCCCTGTACAGCTGTTTCATCCTTGCTGGAAATCGTCAACAACGCGCCTCTCACGACTACGAGTTTATCAATTTTTGATCAGCCGCTCTTGGCAGAACGGTAGCTGGTTTGAAACTCCCTGAAGCTGTTGAGATGCATACTAGGGATGAAAGAACTGTACAGTTCCTCACAGCTTCTTAGCTTTACTCACAGGACGAATCTTGATTAGCGAAGAACTTACCTGCGCATTGATAGAGGAATTACTATCAAAGGGACATATGTAAGGGGGGTACCGGTGAAACATCAGTGATTGTCACTTTGCGGCAAGCAGTAGTTTTCGAGCAACTGTGATGAAAATTTCAGCACACTACTTTGTGTATTTCTCCCCTGCAATCTGGTTTGGTCATGGGCTTCTACCTATATATCACGCTGTAGGTTGTGTGTAGTTTTACAGCTCAATCGATAACTTTCTAGGATGAGTTCCCAAGGTAAATGTAACTAGAGTCGAAGTGTCTTGCGTAATGTAAAACCCATCGAACATCTCAACCAACGACGGTGTAGCATGACCTGTCAACCATGACTTCTGTACCTCCCGGCTCCAATGTGTCATCCGGGCGGTGCCACTTCAAGTAACTAATATTTGTCGACGACTTCAATGGTAACCGGGTTCTATGCTTTGTGACAGGTGCACAGCTTAGTGGCCTTCAGATTGTCTGGAGCCGGCGAAGGTGAAAGGTAGAAGGTGACAATGAATGGTCATGATACCTGCAGAGCACACGACGTTGACATCAAAGGTCACTGCGCTTGAAGTTTCCGTCCAACGAATCGCGCAAGCTCCACCGCATGCATCCGAAATGGCGTTGAAACTGAGCAGTTTTCAGAACGTTGATGGATTTCGATTATTTCCGTCATAAAGTAATTGGTGTAACGTCAAACGTGAGCTGAAGTTCAGCGTGGTACCATAGACTTTGAAGTCTGCGAAAGCCACTCTAATTTCTCACGTCGGTGACCGGTTTTTTTATTAGCTTGACGCAATTTTCCATTCGGTTGTTCCGCAAGCAAGCTATGCGCAAACATAAGGCGAGTTTGAGGCCGTCAACCTCAAAATATGTGTTTAAAACAAACATCTTGTTCAACTGATCACATGTAGTTTCCCTAGTTCAAGGGTTGTGAAATAGGTGAGCACTTAAATCCACTGCATCAAATTGGCTAGCTTTGGTCACAAGTATGATGCAGATCCTTCATCGGGATGCAAGGAGAGTCTTCCGAGTTGAACAACACGCCAGATAAGACTATCGGCAAGACGTTACGTAGCTTGGTTAGGTTTCCTACTCGCACACAGTTTAAAAGATTTTGAGTGTCCGAAAAACCAGTTGTTGGTTTACCCCACCTGCGATGTTCAGATGAACAACAATACATCAACAATGTACACAAACGAACAAACCGGTGATTGGAATCGAAGAATCGTTCCATCAACATCCTCATCATCCTGTACAAATGAGAACTAGTTGTTCAACAAAACATCCGTGCCTAAAACGAAAAGGCAAATTGAATTACCAGATGTTTTGCTCTACGAGCAAGTGAGTGACATGATTGAAACTTGTATGTTCAACTAACGATGTCAGAAATCCTATACAGATCACCAAACCATCAACAAACGGGGTACGAGCGAAGAATGATTTGATCTGAACGAAAAGTGTGTAAGCAAGTAACAGTCAGACCTTTGAAATGCGACAATTTGGGCAACGCGGCAGTGGATGGTACGTTTTGTCGTTGTCTTCCAATTCTGAATATAAAGCTGGATAGTGATGAGTAAATTTTATTGGAACGCAGCTGTGTGGACTGTTTTTCCCTATTAGACCAAAACTGTCAAACCTCACTGAAGACTCTTAATGAGGGCAAGGTAGCCGTTAGCACAGTCTACTTGATCGTCATCTAGCAGAAGTGAGGAAAACCTTTTGTACGTCTATCATTCATCTGTAACTGAACCATTGGCAGTGTGGCTGGTAATCGTGTTCGGATTGTTGGAACTCTGTGGAACGTAGAGTCTGGTACGATCTCTGGACTTGTACCATCCTCCTGTCAGTTCTCATCTACGATCTAAGCTCGTAGTTTTATTCACAGAGCAACATTACTTATTCCTTTAGACTTCCGCTGCCGTGTTTTCGCACTACTATATGCAAACTTTGCATATTATTCTTTATGGACCAAGTTTGTACGGCTCGTTTCACGGTTCTCTCTCCCGCTGCGAATAGATTTCACTGCTGACTGAGGTGACGCACCAAGCATGCTAACTGACTATAAGCCAGAGGTTACTTACCACAGAATGTTAGGTTTGTAAGACCGAGGAATGAAATTCCAGCCTTCTTGGGACAACACAGTATTTCCACTAGAGACGCTGCAGCGAAAGTTACCAGAGTAGAGGTTTTTGCAGAAAACTTGACATTGATTTTTGATTTTTCGCCTTTTTCAACACAACCCCTTAAAAATCACGTGAATATTGGCTCCTAAAGCTGTGTAAACGCTGATGAACTAATTATTTATGTTAGTCTCTCACAGATCCGCTGCAAAATTTGTTCGTCCCCAAGAAACTGTTGCTTTCGTTGAGAAGTCTTGAGAATTATTAAAACAGAAGTGGCAAATACTACTGTTTCAAAAACTTTCGCTGATACATTTAGGATCATGTTCTATCGAACAAGATGCTGCAAATTCAGGCTACTTGGAGTGGCTATGATACGGCCAGCTCTTAGAGACAAAATCATCTGCATGGAATGTGGTAGGGCGATTTTCTTACCAGCTTATATAATATAAACTTCGTAGGTATCAGTTCATACCAGTTCGAGAGTGCATAAGATCCAGCGAAATACACTCGTTTGCAGATCAATTTAGTTTTTACGGAGGACTGAAATGAATCCAAGCGGAATTCGTCGTTTATGATGTTCTTCAGCTGAATGCGCCGAACACAGGCGGTCTCATGTCTCAGTTCTTACGATATTCTAGATGTCGCAGTATATTTTCATGAATGAAACTACTCACAAAGTTGCTGAAAACTCCTGGACGGCCTTCCGTCCTTCTTCAGGCTAATAACCTAAACAAGTCCCCTGGGTTTCCTCAACCAAACTGGTGAGCATGTGGGTGTATTTCGCGAATTTCGTAAAGTTTTGCCTCAAGGGGAACATGACGTTGATGAAAGCTCAGAAACTGCACCTGCCTGATGTATCGGATCCAGCTGTTCCATTTGGTTCAAGTAAAGCAATCTGGAAATTTTTTTCTGGCATTTTCTAGTCAAGAATATTGTGCTTTCCTTGGAGTAAGAGGATTCTGGCTGGTTTCCTATTTCTGAGCTATTTCGGACGCATCCGCATTTCTTTCGCGAACAAGTTTACTCCGCAACAAGCAGTGATTAAGTCAAATAGTTGTTCAGCCTACTTGAGATGATAGCAGATGACGCTCCCTAATGAAACAGAGGTCTTGAGAACAGAATGCGTCAGACTGAGTTGTAGAGAAGGCATACTCAGTGATGTTGTTCTCATACCTATAAACGGCATACGCGGGATGAGTGGCTTCGTGCCGTGATTGGCAGGGACGGAGGAGAAAACTGTCCACTTGTTCACTGCTGGGATAAAATGACAGACGGACAGAAAGCGTGTTTGTTTCAGACAATTTTTTGTTCTTGTCACTCGTGTCTGTAAAAAAAAGTAAAGTACGTGGTCCACGCTTTACTGCCTAGGTACTGCAGGACACATCCAACCCTTGCTAACATATGCTGTGGCTAAACCAGTGAAGGCGCCGTATCTCCTATAGGTAGAGTTGATTGATTTGGGAAGAACTTGTCACGGTAGGGATGCGAATGCTGGTAACCATGACAACTGGTAAAGTCAAGACTAAACCTGGAGATCACAACGATGCTGCAATTGGACGTAACGTTTGTACACATATTTCTGATCAAATAATGGTGGTGAATCGCAGGCTGATGGAAACTCAAAATATCTGAATTTTATTCACTCTTCTATGGTTAGCTTTGGACCATGCTGTGTAACTACGCGAAAAAAAGTTTGGAGTATCTTTTACTGAGGAACACTTCACATTTAGTGAGAATAAGCCCGTTCTACCCCAGACCGCTAAATCGGTTGTTGCTACAAACAGGGTGCACTATAGTTGAAGATGGACGACAAACTTATGGCCCTGGTAACAGTCCTAGTAACAGACAGTTTTCAGCAATATGCATCAATCAGATTGTAGCACCCTTTCGGTGCCCAAGTGCCGTATCGCCCGAAGGAAGCACGAGGGCTGGGATGCTGCCAGGTTGCCCAAGCCTAGACAGGAGAAGTCGAGAGGCAGAGGTCGGGTTCGAACCACGGACCTTTCGGCCAGTAAATTCGCGCTCTAACCAATGGACAATCTCGCAAACAAGTTACACGAATATATGTGAGGTAGGATACGTGAAAAGATCCGTATAACCGTGAGGGTGGCATTACTTACTGGGTTAAACATCCATTTGAAAAACGAAACGATGCTGACGCTCTGAGTGGTGGCATCTGGAGCAAATTATTCGTGAAATTTTGGCAGGTTAGTTATGGTGGTCACGGATTTGGACGAATGCTTGTCACACAGCGGAAAGGGGAGTTCTGATGTCTTGACGTAGACTGTATATGCTGGTCGAATTTCTACTGTCAGTCCACTCAGTTTGATAGTAGCGACAAACGACTTTTTGGAAATTGGACTGATCTACACTGAAAGTCCTCCCTTGATTGCCCTCGGCTTTGTGGCTTCAGAAACTCTCTGCTGTCCATCCATATTTTATGTTCACGTCTTTGTCCAATTATCTATCGCCCTCCGGTGTTTTGTTTATTCTTGTCTTGCCCAGTACTATATATCTGTTTTATTTTTTTTTAAATATTCCTTTGCTGTCAGGCTTTAGCATTGAGATTTCCTCTCTTTAGTGAACTAGACAGGACATCATCATCATCATCAGATGTAAGAACCGTGTACTTGTCGTACAATAGTTGTAACTGTCACAGTTTCGTTCACCGAAGATTTGGGGAGGTGAGTTAGGTAGCTGCGCATTGGAGGCGGGAGCTGATAAATTGGTGCGCAAATACACCACTGTCAGTGGACTGTATAGTGGGGAGATTGGGAAGGGAGCTATGCATTTAAGGCAATAGCTTGGATGCATGAGCGCCATTGAGGGCACGACTGGGCCATGTCTGACAATGTCTGTAACCATTGATGTGGCCCGTCTCGGAGTCCCCATCCAGGAAGACGGCAGTGACCAGCGCAGCTGAGTTTGCTGGTAATGGCTTTTATACTTCGCTGTCAAGTCATTATTTGACCGCCTCTGGCTCGTTTCCACCCTTCACGTGGTTGTGCGAAAAGGACCCTTCGAGAAAGTCGGTCGACTGGCATACGGAGCACGTGACCAAGCCTATGCAGTGTGATCAGTTCATGTATCGAGGGTGAGTTATTTCTCCCGAATACCATTCGACGTACTTCAGCATTGCTTATCCGGTGTTCCCACCAGATTCGAGCAATGCTCCGAAGACATCGATGACACTGAAAGTCTTTTGACGTCCTCGGCGCGCAGCGGCCAGGTTTCTGATCCGTATAGTAATACGGATCGCACCGGGGCGAGATGCCCAAGTGGTTAAATCGCGAATTTACTAACCGGAAGGTCCGTGGTTCGAACCCGACCTCTGCCTCTCGACTTCTCCTGTCTAGGCTTGGGCAACCTGGAAGTATCCGAGCCCTCGTGAAACCTTCTGGTGGCATGGCAGTTAGGCACCGAAAGGATGCTACAGCTGGACGATGGAGCGCACCGCAGCATTGTAAACTTGACCCTTGACGGCAGCACAGTTCTAACGGAGAACCTAGCTTACCTAGTTAAAACTTTGAGGAGCTGACTGCCTAAACGGTGAAGCCAACTCAACTCATCTTTTCAACCCTGAATGCAGACAGTCGCACCCAATAAGCAGGGGTTTGTTCTATTCACCGCTGAGTTGCAAAAGCGACGCATTCCTATTGAACTTTACATGCAACTCTGGCGAAATCAAACGACAAAAATGAATTTGGTCGTTTTGGAAAAAAATAGTCACAAGAAAACTTGGGGTAATCCTAAAATTCTGATGTACTAAAACCTTCAATCTTGCAGCTGGTAGGAAAACCGGAGGAAAGCCAGATCACAGGAATTCATGACTTAAAGTACTGACCATAAGTATTGGTTACTCAGTGGCACATTACGAGGGTGGATGCGCTTCTGTGTTTTCGCCAATTGGTCACATGCCTTAGGAAGCGTTCACCTATAAACCATAAAAACCCATCCATCTGGGAACTCCAGAGATTACATCACACGTCCGATATCTGGGCGCGAACGGGTGGCTAGCTTTGTAGCCGAAAATGGGCGTGGTCCACTTGAACAAGGTCACACTGTGATGTTTTTAAAACCGGATAAACAACCCACATGTACTTTGTCCGCATTCCGTATGCCTACGCGTGAGCGAGTTTGGTTAGATGGTGTCATGGCAACAGATGAACTTGCTGATACGCGCCTATTCGAGCATGAATGAACGTTTAAAGCCAACTGACGATTGGCTGACAGATTGACGAATCCGTAGCAAACCGTAGGTGTAAGTAAAGATAAGCTTCGAATGGGGGTTTCGGTTTCGGGAGTGGCCTTATTGATAGGCATTCTTGCTATGAAATTTTAATTGAAAGTTCCTAATAGATTTCTTTCCGTAGACAACTTGGAGGCGGTAGTTTGAGGGCTAACATTACCTTACTTGTAAACCACGGTGATCGATAAGTTTCAAGCTAAGTATGGACATGAAAGACCTGTGTATCAGAAAACTCCCATCTAAGTACACTGCGATTGAACAAACCGAACAGATTGACTGCTGGTATCCCATAGCTTAGAAGGGAATCCAGGGTTAAACCTCGAAAAATCAGTCAATTAAGCTGTTCTGTTCAGATGGGCTGGTTAAGGACTGAACTTACTTGTCTAGGCTTGGACAACCTGACAGTATCTCAGCCCTCGTGCTTCCTTCAGGTGGCCTGGCAGCCAGGCACTGAGATAATGTTACAGCTAAACGTTTTTTTGTCTACCAGTGAAAGGAAGAAGGCCTTCGCTGAGGAGTTGTCCATTTGAGAACACCAACTTAACAGTTACAGACTATTGAACAGGGGAGCAAAACTCTCATATGCATCTCGTTTACAAAACTGAATATCCACCTTCTCCTTGAACGCGTCTTCCTGAACTTTTCTGGATACTCATTGACTGTTACTAAAATCCAGGCAAATGATACAAAGAGATTCCGTCAATTCCGTAACACATCTCACTTTTCAAGAGGCGCAAAGCGGATTTACGATAGGGCGTACTACTCAAATGCCTCATCAGTAGTATCCACCGTTTCACCAGTAAGTCAAAATTGTCAACGGGGAAACTAGCAAAGCTAAACTGAGGATGAAAGATAATTCGAACATCCTCAGAGGATAGAAAGGAGAAATATAAGAGGACAATACGTCTCGCAGACTTCGGAGAAACACTTATGTGATATTCACACAATGTTTAAAGAACTCGGAAGAGCAAAATGGCCTTTTGGATATGTGTGTCGTAGTCCAAACACGAGCAATTTCTCACACCGACCGGACCTATGTATTTACACTGAGAAAGCCAGAATGTGTACACCGTGTTGTGAGAACGTGTTTCACTCGCGTCCTCACTTTGCCCCTGCAGATGAGTTGGGAACAGCTGGCAGAAATCTCGGATTGGTAGAAACGTCATTTTGAACAATTTCGAACTGACCATTAGTTCGACACGTGCTACAGAGTTCATGTGCACCGCGTTGAAGCAAACCCTAATATCCCCTAGATAAAAAGCAGAATACCACCGAGTAGCACGTGAGTTCCCAGGATGTTTGTCCTGGTGATAAAGTCGCAGTTCGGCGATGTATGACTCCACACTGTTCTTCTTCCCTCCGCTTCTGAAACAACAAGCGCGGGTTATCCGAACGGCGCCGGTAACCAGTTTAAAGACATCCATGGGGGACCATCTTACCCATGGGGTGGCGTGACGGTTTTTGGTGGGATAAGCGATGTTGCACAAAAGAATTACATTTCGTCATGCGAACATGGTGGGCAGCGCGAGTTTCGGATACAAACGAAGATTCGGTGGTTCACAGCGACTGACGTTCCCATTGGATTCACAGATTAGCTGGGATACTTTTGTTCAAAGATCTGCGACACAACCATGCGTCGTATTTCCAAAAGCAGGTTAACTGCGAGAATCCAGCTTGACCACCGTAATATTCAGCTATCCAAGTCGATCAGGTCACTAGAATGACGTATACTCACGGTGCCAAACAATCACGACAAGCTAAAACTGAGAACCCCCTTCTTTGGACATTTAATTTACTTGGAACTAAAGACTGTTTTCGTTAGAAATCAGCATCTATTTCAAAATTTATTTTTCGACAAATACTTACATTTGCGTATGAATTTGGTTTTCACGGGGACCTATGTGTCTAAATCTGTCCAATTCGGGCTCAAGTAAAACATAAGTTTGACGGGAACTGGGAGACTGCGACTATCGGACAAGCCTAAAGAAGGGCAAAACCGATCGTGGGCTGTCGAAGAGATTTCAGCAACCTTGTGAGTAGTTTCCTTTATGAAAACTATTCGGTCTTTGGATAAAAATAATTTACGAAACTGTATCGGATGAGCCTACAAAAGTGTTGATTGGATTCGATTAGATTAGGAATATTTCTGACCTTTAGCTATTTACTACTCTTTCCGAAATCCACCATCTAGCCTGGCATTTTTTTTAAAAAACGGATTCAAAAAAGTCACGTTTCCGACAAAATAGCTTTGTACTCTCCTTCCATAGGATAACTGTGGCAAGTCTCCAGTCAGATCATATCTCTATGGAGTGTTGTCCTGCAAAAATTCATAAAGCAGTTTTTGCAGATTTTCTTGATTTAATTATTTCGGCCTCTTCACCTTAAATTGCGCCCAGGCTAGGAAAAAAAGTGTAAAATAACTGGATTAATTACTGTGTGAATCACACATACCGTAGCGCATGGAAAATCTAGAGATTACAGCATTTGTGTGCCTTTTTCAGCCGAAAAAGGCAGGCAACCGCAAACGCGAGATAGCTCAGTGGTTAGGGCGCGAAATTACTGACCTTAAGGCTCGTGGTTCGAAACCAACCCTGGCATCTGTCTAAAAATAATGGAGTTTTTAGGATAGAATTTCCGTCTCTTGGTTTTTGTTCTCTGAGGAGTGGTCCTACGCTAAGAGAAACCTAATTTGACCTGTTCCACAATCTAGAAGGATAGCCACACATGCTACCGTTCGGCAACTATAGGGGGTTTATCGAAGTGATTTCCCTCGGAGCGGGTTTGTTGCGCGAAGCAATAGACATGGCCCGCAGCAAACGAACACAGGTTGACTACTGCTCAGAATTTTGATAATGCTCGATTTAAAACGTCTTGTAAGCAGCTTCTGAGCTGATTTTTTGCTTCACCTTGGTGTTGGATGAGGGACAGACCCCCTCCACTGCTGTTCAACGCAGATTGCACCGGATGTGTTACTGTCAAGTGGTACGCAAATCATTCAATGGATAGCTATTGACGGACGGTTTTTTCTTCCAAAAAATGGCTGCAGAAACTGTCGTCTTTTCACATTTGACGTGCACACCTAGGTATTGCAGGAAGCGGAAATGCAAGCAGCTCTGAATGAATTCATCTCATTGGTAGGACTGATGAGACAAAGGCAGGTAAAGATGGGGAGGACGTGGAGTTTTTCACCGTGCATAGGATGTAGGTTAGAAAGCGTACCACCAGGCAGGTGTCAAACTCTGTCGGGCGTTTGGTGAGAATAGGTGGGCGATCTAACCACCTCATTCTCCAGCCCGGACGATCGATTAAATCAATCAGTTTGTACTGTCAAAGTCACTTTGTTGCTCAGTGTATTCCCGAATATATCACGTCTTTCACCGGTAAGAAAAAACTTCATGCGTCGTGTAGATATTCACTTGTGAACTGGGACAAAGCTGTGCAAATCCACAACCATTTTTATCGGACAAGTTTATGGAAAGGCACTTTGGAAACCGTAAGCTACTTAGAAAGGAAAATATGATCATGTGAATTCGTTGCCCCTTCCCAGTACTCCAAGTGGACGATTCCTCATTTCTTAGCTATGTGTGATGATGGTCGTGGCTGGACCGTCATCATCATCATCATCATCATCGTCATCATCATCATCATCATAATCATCATCATCATCATCATCGTCATCATCATCATCATCATCATCGTCATCATCATCATCATCATCATCATAATCATCATCATCATCATCATCGTCATCATCATCATCATCATAATCATCATCATCATCATCATCATCGTTCAGCTGCAGCCCCCTTTCGGTGCCTAGCTGCCATGCCACCAGAAGGAAGCACGAAGACTGGGATACTGCCAGGTTGCCCAAGCCTAGACAGGAGAAGTCGAGAGACAGAGGTCGGGTTCGAACCACGGACCTTCCGGTCAGTAAATTCGCGCTCTAACCACTGAACCTGGTTGGACCGTGGAGACAGAAGTCTTTTCAAATGTTTCGCTTGTTTTGCATCATCCACAAGCACTGCGTCACGAAATGTTTCATGCTAGTGCATACAACGTTCCCGTCTTATAAATGGCTTAATTAGAGGGGTGGGTTTTGTGTCAGATAACAATAGATTTCACTAGTCTTTACTGTTGGATGTTTGGGGCTTGATCTGGCTATTTGGCTATTTGGAAAATGTTGACTATAAAGTGTCTTCTAGCTTTTTTTTAACCTTTTATTGGTGAAGAAAAAGCACAGAATTCGGGTATACCGAAATCCTACTGCGTAAACCGAACTGGTGCTTACTCCTGAAGCGTCTGTTGCCACAGAGAGTGGCCATACTGTTTTTCCGAACCGGTGCGTTTAATTTACTGACGAGCTTTAGGCCTGTAAAAAGTTTGCTGTCCAAGAAACAGAAGCCTGAGGAGCAGGCTGTCTTACAAAAATTTACTGAAATATTGAGCTCAGGAGAAGTTTGGTAACAATCGGTAGATTGAGCCGTTATTCGTATTTGATTCAAACCGTTATGTCGTTGAACCAAAAGCGTTGGTTAACGGTTTTATTCATGCCTTGTAATGTGTACCTCTGGTGGGCTCATGCGGCGGGTTCTCTACAATAAAACTCCTCAAACTTGGTTAATGACCACCGATTTGGAAAAGTTCCAAAAGAGATGGACCGTTTATGTGGATATGCAAGATAGACAGCGCTGGTAGACAAGAAAACCTCCTTGCATCGCTGCGATATCGGTTTTAATTTCTGTTGAGATGATTGCTCAAGTTCACAACATGGCTCTGGTTCTACCTAAAAGCGCCTGATGAGGTTCACAAAATTGACCGGAGAGTTAGACTCCATCGAAGGAGCCAGAGCTTTTATAAAGTCCATACACAATCCACGTGATTTCCCTTTTATTTAATTGCGTCAAGGATTATGCCAACCGAACTTAGATCATTGATTTCCGTATTGCCAGCATTGGGTCATTTAAAGCAATACCTTGTCTGCTGTACATGGAGCACCAACTCAACCGCAGATGTCACAGAAATCACCACTGGTTGCTTACAAATTCGAGTAAGCTCCTTCATCCTCCAGGCTGTGCACTGTAGCGGAAAAGTTTGGTCTGCCCTGTTCTTCCCTTCCAGGACGAACAAATCTGTGGGCAAGACCTCCTGTCGTTATGCTGTCCGTGTAAGCAGCTAGTTTACCGTGCTACCACTGACAATTCACACCTCCGGGTCACTTGAGTCTTGCTGAACATTATTATATATATATATATATGTATTATATCGTATACCTGAATGGCATGGTCTGACAATTTCAACTCCAGCCATACTGCGAGTCACACAGGTAATGATCAAATGAACATGGAAATTGATGATTGACTCTGAAAGGTAAAATTCCAGGGGAAGACAAATTACGTACGATATAGTCGGATGATCCAGGGTACACGCAATATTACACTCAGATGCCCTGGTTTCAGTCGTGCGCGGTAATGCACGTCAATAAACTGGCTCTCTCATTTAGAGTCCGAAGGAATTTCACTCCTGCGACCAAGGTCGATTATGTGTTTGAGATGGCAAATAGGTTTTCATCAGGTTGGTTCGGTGTGTTTAGCACGCGGATACGTGTAAAATTGAAATTTACCAGGTTTAGTTTCATACGTTGCCACCTGGCACTGTTTTGTTGCCATCTACTTGCCCTGATTGATACTCAGGTTTTTTGTTGGATCAAAACCTGGTTGGATATTTGCACCACACCAAAACGCCCAAATTCGAACTAGAAGTTCGACCACATCTTAAAGTCTTTGCATAAAAATGGGGGAGCCCGAACTGGAGACGTAAGTACACTTTAACGAAGAAACAAACATACATGCCCTGTCTGTTGCTTACATCGATCTTGGACGAGGTTGATCGATGGAAGACAGCATAATCAAATCAAGGACATCATACATCAGGCGAAATATATACAAACACTCAACCAATTCACAAGGTAAGTTTTCCGATCATAGGCATTTGGTGATTAAATTCTGCACTTTCCATAATTTAGATGATTCCTGCAGATTTTTGAGGTAATAGGGTTGTTTTTTCGACCTTCGCTTATTTGGTAAATGCGCCTCGCTGCGTGGTACGGCCCCGAAAGCCTTTCCCATTTATTACCATCGTAGTTAACTTGTTTTCACCTTATTGTTTTAGGTACACTCTCCAATGCGTCCTTCCGCTAAACATGTTCTTGGAGAAGATCTACATCTTCCTGTGGTTCTGGCATTGCGTGATTGGATTGGTCACACTGAGCAGTTTCATCATGTGGTTTTATCGAATGGGTTTCGCTAGCCGACGTGTAAAGTTTATCAGAAAATACCTCAAAATAATGTCTGTACTGCGTGACACCGACAAGGCAGCATCAAGTAAATTTGTGGAGAATTATCTCCGCCCCGATGGAGTATTTCTTATCCGACTCATTGCTATCAATGTGGGTGATCTGATGGCAGGCGATTTGACTTGCGAGTTGTGGCATATATACCGACACAAACGACTTCATGAAATTGAAGATCAGAAATTCCTGGATGCTGCAGGTGACTTTGTCATCCCGACTGGCCCAGGTTACCCTGGTGACGCTTCGGTCGATGTGAGTCACACTGCCGGTGGCGCCACAAGACGACTGCCTAAAGATCACGCAGCAAGTGCTCCTCTTCACATAGCCAACAACGTGAACAATAATAGTTCAAACAATAATGATGACAGCATTGTCTGAAGTCTTTTTTATCATTCAGAAACTCATAAAATCTTGTTTCCTTTCACTTCTATTTCCCCGCCAAATAACGCGCCACTAAGCGCTGATTGTGATTGGGTGATGCTCATCACCTGATGTCAAATGGCCTTCAACTAGACAGTGGGTTTGGACGAACGGATGAGATGGACACACTTAACAACTCTATGTCCACTGTAATAAAATGTCATCTACACACGCTACAATCATATGCTGTAAAATTCTTCGAAATTGTTTTATGCTCACTCACTCACTCAATCAATCAATCAATCACTCACTCACTAACTAATTGTGGAGTCCACTTTAACTGTATGCTACAATATCTTTATCAAGGTCAGTTTGTTTTTCTATGCATTTACTATTCACAATACGCTGCAACCCACAATTCGAGCGCTCAAACTTTACCTCCTGATATACAAAAATACTAATGGAGCATCTGCTTGATCGATTTGACGATGCCACACCCAAGCAAGAAGTGCTTTCAAGCAACAACGACAATAACAACAACGACAAGAGGATTGTGACCGAAAGGACAAAAAAGTTTGTGCGTTTGGCGCGAGTGTTTTGAAGCGCTTTCCTGTACACAGTAGTCGAGCAACTCTAGATAAAAAATGGTTTAATTTTTCTATCCTAGGAATGTGTTGTTTATTTCCGTCTGATGAATCGCTTAAACAGTAGATTAATAATACAAAAATTTGATTCTTACCACTTCGTTTCACACTTTCTGGTTTTTGGCCAACAGACGGAATTGATGGACAATCGGTGGTTGCCCTTCTAAAGACAATACACATATATGTACTCAAGAACTGTTTACATGGTCGATAAAGTTTGGCTTCCACTGACTGTGAACTTTAACCCGCGAGAATATCTCTCAGTCTGCGATTTCCGTGTCGTAACTGAAAGATGAAAACCGATCAGCTGGCTAGGTTGATTCTTTTTGGCAGTTCCGCTTTGAGAGCTTACTAAGGTAATAATTTTCCACTTGCTTACCGCTTGTGGCGTCGATCGTGGTTACCTCAACCACGGGATAGATTCACAGTGATTAGGAAAACCAAACTATAGACTACATAATCAGTCACTGAGAACGTCAGTCGGTAGGAAACAAGCCTGTCAGCAAATTTAACGTGGTGCGACTGAACGAGTAAACTCTCGACTGGCTTTTAAATTGCTTAAGGAAAAATACACCAGAAACATTCTTGACAGGGGTCAATCGCGTAGCGGTTTGTTTGGTAGAAGTGATCGTCCGGTGCAACGGGCGACGCAAATTCATGTGTGAAACTGATTTCCAATAGGCAGCGCAAAGGAATGTACAGTAGATCACCGGTGTCGAGTCGACGTTATAGCTAGTCCATTAACTGAAAAAAAAACAGAGACTGTGCTGATTTCGCGAGTTTCTACCTAACTTTGACTTTGATTTACTGGCGAAAACAGAATAAAGTTTTGTGGCGGACTGCTCAGCTACTGACTGAAGCCCAGCTAAACACTACTATCGAGGACGGTGCAAACTATAAGACACACCCCAAGGTGAGTGTCCTGCCTGGAATGCGGCTGTGACATGCCTTCATTCTGCTGCTGACTGTTAATCTGAAAGTCGTTTAAGTAGCCACCACAAGAATAAATAGGCCAGTACGGTGACATCCTGTTAACGAGAACATCATTAGGTGAAGGGGAAGTTCCGTGGTTCCTGATATTTCAGTTTTACACGGATGGTCTTTGGCTTGTTCGCCGAGCTGGACAACCGCTTCATCACCAATCGAGGTGAAATCATCAGTGAATTGTTAGGGAGCGTGATGGAGCGTAGCGATGGGTCGATGGTTGTATGTTGAGTGGTGTTCTGGGTGTTACTATGCTTGCTGCTAGCCAGGACTGACCTTCAGTCACGATTTGTCTTTCGGTCAGGGGTCTGTTATCCTGTGTGCTGATTGGCCGATGACCGCCTGACCTATGAGCTTGGCCTCCCTTGCTCTCGTAAACTGGTCGGTGCTTGGGTAACCTCTTTCCTCGACCTCTCTGGGTTCCAGTTTGTGATCTTTATTGATCTGACTCCGAGGAGTTTCATGTTTCTTGGATTCGCTTCTTCTCCAGAGGGAGTGGAGGCATTATGAAAACTGCTTAAACGTCAAAACTTTCAAGGCAAAATCTCAGCCGATACTTCCAAATCTTCCCACACTACCATTCATGAACGCATGAGTGAATAATGTGCACATAAACAGACAGTCAACGTCCTTGTGTTTCGTCATGGAATCTACTTGAAAATTGCCTGTGGAAGAGGATGAGGTGTTGTAATCCTACCGAATCTCAAAACTAAGCTGTTACTCTACAGACGTCACATTCGGTTATTTGTTCTGGTAACGCTTCATGTTCTAGCAAGGTTGGCTGAGTGGCTGTGCATAACTGTGTTTGACCCAGGTGGCTTCAAACATGAGCAACAAGGGACCTATCTATGGTTAGTATGGTATCTGCGCTGCCCAGCGTTCAGTTAAATTCAGGCTCGAACTTCGTTCGCAGTGCGTTTGATAGCAGGTGCTCTTTGCACTTCTCCCATAGTCGTTTTTAAACGAACACGCAGAAATCAAGCTACTTTGAACTTTATGTTAGAGGACTGTTGGGAAATTTATTTAGAGGAGCTGGGATTGAAAGAGCTGAACACGTCAGACACGAGGGTTACTTTGAACATTTCAAAACATGAGGGTATAAGCAAAAAACGTTACTGTCAGCTATGCATAAGGTGGAAAGGTTTGACCGTTGTTATAACAGTACAAAGGTAATTGTACTATGTAATATGCCTTCAATTAAGTGAGGGCCGAGGTGGCTAAGTGGTTAGAGCGCAAACCACGGAAGGTCCGTGGTTCGAACCCGACCTCTGCCTCTCGACTTCCCCCGTCTAGGTTTGACGGCCTTGCAGTATCCCGGTCCTCGTGCTTCCACTGGGTAACGTGGCAGCTAGGCGTCGAAAGGATATTACAGCTGAACGATTTTTTTAGAACTTTTTGCTCACTTAACTCATGTGAGCATTTCCTAACAGAGGTTTAGAACTTTCATAGACTGATTCATCACCTGAGGAAACGGTAAAAAGATGAATATTTTTTCGATGGTGAGGACTCATTGGGGTGCTCAATGACAAATACGGCACCACACGGATTTTATCCCAATATTTCTCTGTAGATTCATTCAAGAAAATTTGCTTTATTCGGTATAAATAGCGTAGAACGTTCTGTCAAGTCGAGACGGTCGAACTATGCAACCTATGTCAAATCTGAAGAATACCATAAACGAGAGATTTAGCTGGGATTCAATTGTGTCTCTGGTGAAAACCGAGTTGGTAAACAAATGAGTGTATGTGCCGAATTTCGTGCAATGCGGGTTCAAGTAGAATATGAGATCGATGGAAATTCAGGGATTGCGCCTACGTGATTGGCCCCAAGAAGGGCGTAACCGGCCGTAGGCTGTCAGCAAACACATGAGTATTGTCCACCATCAAATCTACCCAGGCGGAAGACGAACATGCGGATGAGAAATTGTAAGGCAGCTTCACACTACACGGGTGCGGTGGAGTTGTTCAAGTATAAGAGTGAACTCACTCCTTCAACTTACCAGTATTATCTGACAAGAACAAGTAGTTCTACCACAATTCGAATAGGCTACAATTTTTCAATAACATGGATAAGGACAAAACCAAATTTTGTCGTCGGCATAAAAGAACTTTGGGAAAACGGCAGGATTCATAGCTTTAGTCTACACGCGGTTTACCATAGACAAATTTATATACACTGTGATCAGGTCTGCGGTTTCCTCAACTTGTTTGCAGCGTCCAATCCAATGGTTGAATTCCTAAAGGACTATTCCTTATTCTGGATGTACTTTTACATGATATCCCGGTAGTTTTGTCAGTTAAATTGGAAAACAAATTTCGCGGACACCCAAAATTTAGTTAGTAAAATGCCCGTCAGTCTGATTAACGGCAACGCGCTTCAATTCAACTGATCGTCTTCTAACTTGGCTCTGATTTCAACTTCTTGGGCTTCATGGCCTGCCACAATGGATTAATACTTTCTGTTTACATTGCATTTATCAGCGCCGAAAGAGCTTTCTCCGGATTACAAAAGTAAGATCTCACACGCCAACGGATTTGTTTTGGTTTCCGCCTCGTAGACGAACTTAGTATCATGTTCTATCAATCGAGCCTTCGTCCACCAGGTAAAGCTGAATAACCTAGGAGTACTGTACAGCTATCTGAAACCCTACTGGGTATCGTCAGTGACGCCCACCTTATGAATCTCCAGGGGAATTCAAACTAGCATCCTCTGGGATAACAGTTCAACACTAAACGGTTCAGTTACGAGCGGTTGATCAGCATGTGTGATAAACTGGCATTTGGACACTATACGCGGCCACTGATTCCTCAATCATGGAACTCAGACCATGTGTTCACTTGCTGACTGACTCCTCGAGTGACGATCCTCATTGACGATGAAACGGGTGTGCATTGCTTTCTGGGCTTTCGACAGCGACTAGTACAATGCAAACTTAGAAACCACCGTGCTCCGAAAACAACTTTCCAGGTCATGTGTTTCAACTCCAAGTGCACTAGTTCAGATTTCTAGCCGACATTTGCCGAACCCCGCATTTTTCTTTTGCAAAATAACAATTAAGACCAGGAACAGAGTCGAGCACTTTATGAATTTCGTAAACTTCACATTGGACCTATGTAATTCAGAAGAGAACTTTTTCACTCACTGCCAGCTGGCTGTTTCAAAGTGCGCGGCTTCGTATCAGGCACCACCGCTCGGGATGCAATTGACACCGCACGGCCGTAGTTTGGATCTCACTGGAATTTAACAGTTAAGTTAGGAAATTCACCATGGGAGTGTGTTCTTATGCGATCAATGTCTCGGTCTGCCGCTGCTTAGTCATGACGTTTTTCTTGCGTAACACAGAGTGAAAGGCCAGGATAGAACAGTAAGCCCAGAATACCAAAAATAGAAGTCATCGTACCGACCATTCAGAATCAAAGAAGAAAGTCCACAACACAATACAAACCGTGAACTGCTCAATAGAATGTGGATATAAACCCTTAGAGGAGCCATCAATAAAAACAATGTAATAGGAGCTATACAGACCACAATGCAGCACAAACAGCGAGTGGGCCAATAAGACTACAAGAAGGGCATATACAAATTGGTTAATCACATGAGAGGATATTTAATATTCTTCAACAACTATAGAAAAGCGGACAGGTGAGGGGAGAGTATCCACCTAATTGCATACTGACAATGTTTGCTGGACTGGGGATGAAACGTTTGCAAGCTAATTGCCAAGCTCAGCAAACAGGTAAGGGTCATCATCTAATCAATCATCAGCAATCCAGGTTTCCTAATTTCCCCGCGAGTTTTCTTGCCAAACAATCAAATACTCTAGCGAAATACACTCATTTGCAAACCCAGTTGGTTTTGCGAGAGACTCGCCTGGAACGCAGCTGAATCCCTCGTTTATGAGGTTTTTAAAGAATCAACCTTCACGGCCAATTATTCATTCAAGTTGACCGATCCACAGTGAGATGATAACAAGTCTGAATAATGTTGATTCATAGAATATGCAACTGTATGGTATAACTTTGTTTCTCTTTGTGTGAGAGTGTCAGGGAAGCTTCTACATCTAAAACAGTTATCTATCCACACAGATTAGTAATTTACTTCCGAGTCTATCTTCTCCCGCTTTATCGTGCAGCTGGTTACCCCTCCGTATACAATCGCTTCAGTCTCTGCACGACTCTGTGTGTTCTTGCCTTTGGCCTCATTCACGTAAGGTTTCGTTAAGGCGCGTGGATCACAATGTTGTTTTAGTGAGGTGTCATCTACAGCACATCCGCCATTGACAGACTCATCCTACGGCTGACATTCCTTGGGGCCGAAGGACAGTAAAGTCAGTTCCATGTTCTTCCCGAGTATTTCAGCTACCACTCAAAAGACAGCAATCACATTCAGAGGTGGGAGATACCGAATATCTGACACGACCCAATGTCTGCTTTTCTCATTGAAGCTAGGTTCTGTCTTACAAATCCTGTGTTGATCCGCGTCTTGCTCTTCCACCAACTATGGCACGTCTGAAGGCGCATCAGTTCACTACTGTGCATGGAACTGCCGCGAACTGTTTGACCACTTCCTTAAGGGACTCTACAAAGAGATAAATGCAGATCAAAAGCAGGCTGTCCAAAACAGGCCGCTATTTGCAGCAACCAAGTCGGGGCAGACTTTGAGTTTGGAGAATATGCGTAAAGTGAGCAGAATATTTTCTTAGGGAGACTGTTAATGTCACAGAAGGGAAACGGCAAAGCAGAGTAAGTCGCCGGTAGGAGAAACCGTAGGGTTCAACTTCCACTCTTCATAGTTCAAATGAGTTCACGGTAGACGAGAACCCGAACAAGCGTCATGGCGTCAAACAGAACTACTAAGCTAACACTACTACTAGTGAAAAGAAGAAAGCCTTCGCTGCGGAGTTGTCTATTTGAGAACACCAACTTAACAGTTACAGACTATTGAACAGGGGAGCAAAACTCTCATATGCATCCCGTTTACAAAACGGAGTATCCATCTTCTCCTTGAACGCGTCTTCCTGAACTTTTCTGGATATTCATTGACTGTTACTCAAATCCAGGCAAATGCTACAAAGAGACTCCGCCAGTTACGTAACAGATCTCACTTTCCAAGAGACGCAAAGCGGATTTACGAGAAGCGTACTACTCACATGCCTCATCAGTAGTATCCACCGTTACACTAAGAGTATGAGATAACAGAGTAATGACAACTGAACTCTATGCCTGCCTTTCCACAGTGCATGAATTCCTATGAGGTGAGTTCACAACCCGCATTTCAACTTGAGGGGGGAGCTTCATTGGAGAGTTTTATTGATAATTTGTCGAATCAGCTAGGTTCTCGACCATGCGGAGAAGCCACCAGGCTATCAATAAGAAATGTTTTCGTTCCAAAGTTTCTCCTCAACATACTACTAAAATGCAAAGTCATTTTCTAATTCAAAATACTTCATTTTCTGAGATTGTAGACAAACTCGTACGCAAACCCCCCGTAGCACATTTAATTGTCCAAGAATGGTACAACTTCCAGCAATCCATAGGATATAACTTTCGACGAAATGAGGAAACAAACGAACTGCGAAAAAACACTGTCAGATTTGCAAACTTTCAGGCAATTAACAAGAACTGTTTCTTTCCGGATTTAGAACTCAAATCGTTTTGTTGACAAGATGGGTAAAACTTTGGACCGGACGGGTCTATAAGCGATTCATTTCTTGACGTCGTCAAAAGTCTTTTAAATGTGTTTTCGTACGTTGTTGAATACACGTGTATTAAATTACTAATGTGAATGAGTTTCCAAAACATACAAAATTCCCACCCCCTCGCCGATAGCTACTATGTTGTGCGTAGTTGCATGTCACTATCAATCAAGCGTAGTTCGCCCGATTTGCTTTTGAGAATCCAATGACAACCGAATGAATTTACGGGACGGGGGGGAGGGGTCCAATGAGTACAAGGTGGACTGGTTTTTATCCGTAAATTGATGACTACTCAACTGATTGATTGTTCCAAAGCAACAATGAAGCTCTGAGACGAACACAGCTGGTAATTCAGTACTGAAAAGTGGATTTTAGCAATCAGGTTAAACATTTTTACAGTTTTAGAATCCCTAACTCAACTGCTTATTTCAGTTTACGCAACTGTGCAGTTAGTGTGTGACGCTAAACAGTAGGCTGATTAATATACTGTCAAGAACAAAAGGGATTCTTGATATACGATTCCACATTTGGTGTGAGTTTAGTCGGCTTTAAAGAATGACACGGCCAGTGAACTTTCACGAAGTACCCTTCTACCATCGTATTTTCCGTCCAAGGCCGGAAAACCTACCCTTCACAGTGAGTCGGGGAGGGCTTGGTGCCTGTTGAGTTTAACCGAAAGAAAAACTCAAACGGAACGCTCGACCTCTCTTTGGTAATCCACTCTGGGAGAACCGCCACATGGTAAACGGGTTTTCTCTTTCTGTTTTCAAGGTCTCTAACGCTTGGTTCCATGCACTTTAGGTATATGGACAAAGTCGCGAACGCTCAGGTGCACATTATATGCAAGGTGGTACGGAATTATATTTTTTTATTTACTATCAAAAGCTCTGTTTGATTTTCAATTAACTGATTCATAAGTAGTTTTCACCTTACAATGACTGTTCTTAATTTTTGGCATAATCTGTATACCGCAGTGCAAGTTAACACAAGCCCTCATAAAATTAGGTCTTTTGCACCCATTGGAGGAGGTCGGTCACAAAAAAACGAAATTCCTACTTCCACGAACTGGGGATTTTAACAAAAGCAGAGGTCACGGTCCATTTACTGTCACCGTCGTCGACTTTTCCTTTCTTGGGCTGCTGAACTTTGATTAACTAAACCACAGATACTGTTTTCAACTTTTTTTTGGCAATTTGCATAACGTCGTTTTAGATTTGACGTTAGAAACAACTCTCCCGGTGAGGTTTAAGTCGTTCGCTGAGTTTTGAGACTTTCTTGGGGCAGTAAATATCCAATCAAAAGCCTGCTTTAAGTGCAAGACATGAAATGTAGATAAGAATTTGCCAGAACATGGCTAATTACGGCTTAGCAACCGATACAGAGAGTTCGTCTAGACAACGTGCTAAACAAGTTACAATTGAGAAATCGAAGGTCATTATTTCCGCGTTATAAGATGCTAAATACGACTAAGAAACCGCTCTAATCAGTGTAGAGTACATGAGCTGTGGGTGAAAAGCTTTTATATTTCGGGAAAGATCCGCTGGCCGCAAAGCGAATGCAATCTATGGATTAGGCCGCAGACTCTGCGGAAGCCATACATGAGCAACAATTAGCTTGCTCTTGTCTTCCAAATGTCCCACAAGCAAGGTTCTTAGAAAGCGCACACTCAGTATCGGACAGAGAAGATATGGTCGTTAGTGGGCTAGAGGCTACCAAAACCGAGCACATGGTAACCACAGCCATAAGAAAAGAACTAGCTGACTGGGTATTCCAACCTAGGTCTGGCCCACACTCACCTCACATACCGCCGTAAATGTCCCCATGTTGCTATCATGAGGGATTTCACTATGTCGCAGAAATATACCTGTCGACTTGCGGCTTTCATCAGAAGAAATTTCCACACGTGTTCTGGGTGTCCGCTGCCGTCGATTCACAAAACACCTGACAGTCACACCAGCTGAGGTGAGGATATCATGAACGTCTGACATGAATCAGCAACTTGTCAATTCCTGCAAGCTGAACTTCTGGAAAGCCACACCATCAAGCACTTTTGATCGCCAGCTCCTGAATGTCGACTTGGGACTTCTTCGCGAGTGACCCTAGGAATTATTGTTATCGCTACCATAGAAATAGACTTTCTTAGGTACTTCGATCTGATGGCTAGCGCTCGCAGACTGCAGTTTGTTGAGTGGCATCTATGACTGTGAAAGCATTCGGGTCACCATCATGATTTCTACCAGCATGGATGGTCTTGGCGCACAACGAGTGGCCCACCGAATATATCGATCTCATGAGGATGAAAGTGGTCAAGAAGCATGTCGAAGCATGTCCACCTGCGCCTCTTTATCCTCACAGCTTACTGCTAAATAAAGCCATCAACTCTAAGACTTTGTTCGACCAGATTCCTCACCTTGGGGCCCGTCGTCTTTAAGCGATCCGTGGCATTGTCATGGTATATGGAGCCTGAAAGGATCTCGTGCGACTGGCACCCATGCGGTCTCTGCCGTACATCAGATGAGACCACAACGCCTGGTAGCTGACCGATACAACTTATCCACAACACTGCCGACAGTCCGAGAGATATGCGTTTGATAACTGTTGTGGAGTTTGCGGGATATGTACTGTTCATATTCACATCACTCTCGTTTGAATAGTCGTCCTCCTGTCCTGGCTTGACCATTCTGGTGTGTTCACACAGGAGTCCAGGACGGGAGGACGACTGTTCAAACGAGAGTGATGTGAATATGAACAGTACATATCCCGCAAACTCCACAACAGTTATCAAACGCATATCTCTCGGACTGTCGGCAGTGTTGTGGATAAGTTGTATCGGTCAGCTACCAGGCGTTGTGGTCTCATCTGATGTACGGCAGAGACCGCATGGGTGCCAGTCGCACGAGATCCTTTCAGGCTCCATATACCATGACAATGCCACGGATCGCTTAAAGACGACGGGCCCCAAGGTGAGGAATCTGGTCGAACAAAGTCTTAGAGTTGATGGCTTTATTTAGCAGTAAGCTGTGAGGATAAAGAGGCGCAGGTGGACATGCTTGATGAGCACCAATAAGAGCGAAACTGGTGTGGACTCACCAGAATAATTACACCAGGAGAGGAGGACGACTGTTCACACGAGATATGCGATTTCTTCAGCAAGGTTGGTTCGACCCAAGTCTGTAAACGCATCCTACTTGCAGAGGTGGTCATTTCCAAGATGGTGGGGTCATGACGCTCCTGGGTCTCTCCGAACTCCGCGGCATGCCTTCTGACCGGCTATGAATACTAGATGGTAGTCTGGTCACCAGTGATTCAGAGCTCGAATATCAACAATGTTTGGATCAGCTGTCCACCCATTTTGACTAACATAGAGTTACAATGAGTGCTGATAAAACTACGCCAGGTAGGAGTTCTACGGGATTCTTCGAGCATCGAATTTCATCACCAAAGTTTGAAGCGTAGCCGTCGAATGTAGAGCTAATCGCTGACTATGCAGCGCCAAACTGATTTAAGTAACTCTGAAAATTCTGTGGTTTAGTCGATTACGAATGACGTTTTGTCCCCGCTTACCCTTGATGAGGCAAAAATAAATCTTTCATATACTGAGGATCATCGTCAGGTCCTTGGGCGTCTGAAAGAGTTCATCTTCAAAGCAGCTTCACTAGACCACCACAACCGTGAGGCACCCCTGTTATTTACTGCCGACGCACCCAACATAGCTGTGGGACCTTTCAGTGAAGAATGAAGACCTTGGTATCTTTCTTCTCAACGTTTGGAACTCAGTGTGGTTCACTACAGTGCTTTTCACACGGAGTTGTTGGCTGTCTACCTCGTCATCCGGTACATTTTGCATACGTTGAAGGCACAACCTCCGAGTTTTTACCTACGTTCATTGTCCAGCCCAGTTTCTCAGCATGGACCGCTAGTCTTCTCGAGAGACAAGACACCTAGACTTCACTGTGCAGGTAACAAACTACACTGAGCAAGTCTCACACATGTCAAACAGCGTTGCCACTACCATTTAACGGATCCCCGCAGTGTCGTTTCAATTCATGGTCGATTGCTATACCGGTGACTCGTAAATGGCGAAACTACTCCGTAGTAGTCTGCTGGGACTCCGTGCCGTTCTCTTAATAACCTTTGAAGAAACAATTATCTGCGTCACATCTCAAACCACACCTTGTCTTCAGGTTCCAACATGCTTCAGCCATCTTAATCACCAGCGTTTGCGTAAGACCACAGGTGGACACAGACGTGCTTCCGTCTTCAGTACCGATGCCTCAAGACGACTGTCATTTTTAAAGTTATACGAAAATGTTTACGACATCAATGCATTTTTATATAACACGCACGACGAATTGAGCAGTGTCTTACCAACGCGGAATTGCATCGCCTACATGTTAACCGTGTCCTCACCGTTTTCCAGGTCGCCGGGGCACTTCCCACTACCTGATAGTTTACTTGGGACGGTTGAATGGGTTGCTAAGCCCCATCAGTCACCACAGCAACAGCCTAGCTCCCGTTAGTGCACCGAGTCCGCCAGAATGAACCGATGCGGTCACGAATTTCGACAGCTTGTGTTATTGGTGGAAGTCCACATCACGTTTGTTTAGCCGATTCCCTTTTCCATCGACGCCAGTGACAGTTGAAAATTAATGTTGTTTTATTCGTAATGCGCTACTCGTAAGGTTGCTGAAAATTCTTCGACAGTCCACTACCGGTTTCGCCCTTCTTGGGGCTCATCAGGTAGACGCAGTCCCCGAGTTTCCGTCAACCTTATGTTCTACTTGAACCCAATTGTTTTACCTTCCCTTTAGGCACAAACGACGCATACTTTAAGCGGTACAAACTCCTGTCTTGAGATATTATCCCAACCCAAAAATTTCTCTTATAAATATGATGTTTATGTTTTTTGTACGTGTGAGATTCCACCCAGCAGACCAAAGTAGAAACCTCGACCACCACGTGCTACTTTTTTTTACCGTGAATGGACGTGCAGCGTGCCAAGTTACTTAAATCACGGCACATGTAAGGTGCAGAAACCTTGCTGATTCCAGCTATCTTACTCTGGATTTGCAAAATGCACTGAAGCATTTATTCATTGCATCGGAAAATGTCGGTCACTCCTTCACGGGGAAGACTCAAGAGTAGACAGTTTCTATGCTCCCTAAAACCCGCCGTTTTTTTGCTTCTCCCTCTCGTCTACCCCCCGTTTGGGATAATTGCTTCTATTCTCTGCTTTCTTCACTGGTCTTACACTTTCCGTTTTACCTCTCCGCCTTTTCCGTGGAGTAAATACTAACTTTGGGAAATAACCTCTCAGACCACAGATTCGTAACCATATTCGTTGTTCATCTAGTCCTCCATAGTTTTGAGCAAAAGACAAACGAATACTAAGTAGCGTTTTGGCGTTTTTCACGTTTTTATTTCGTTTCCAACATTCCACACAAATTCAAACTTCGCCTTCATGTCCTGAGCTATTCTGACGCCCGGGCAAACGTAAGAACTGAAGCAATCCCATCCACCATCTGTTTGTTTAAAGGATTGATTTACTAAGCCACATAAGTGTTGCTTCCACCAACTTCATGTGGCTAGGAGGACCAGTGGAATCCTTAAGCACGTCATAGGTAGATTGAAATTGGTCCACCATCCTGTTGGGTTTATTTGCACTGCAAACCTCATCACGCATTGCCTTCACGTAGTTTTCTCTATCCTCATTGGCCATAGGGTCCTTTCCCCCAATAGTTATACCATTAAGCGTTTTCATGTTTATTCACGAAGGCTTAGACCGTAAACAATGAACCTTACCTAACTGAGTGAAGTTTAATCTTTCTCTTCCAGCCTCCGCGGTACTGCCGATAACCACTAACTTTGAGGCATTGCCGAGAACGTGCGATGCTAGGTGTTAGCTTTCTGAGTTTCGGCAAGCGAGAGGCAATCGTCTTCTCCACACTTGGACCCTTGTTCAGGACAGCTTCAACGCTGGTCAGGACCTCGTTCATTGTATCAACATCTTCCGCCTGACAATTCTTAGTCATTCGTACTCCGCTACCCTTCGTTCCATCTCCGATTCCTCTTCCCTGGTGGCAGTTTTGACACATGCTTCCTCTCACGCAAAGTGTTCTGCGCATTCCTGATGATGATCTCGTTTATGGTAAAAGTCTGACGTCGCTTACCGCCCTCCCCCTTGGACTGACTTTGCTCTCACAGGTGCACACGCCCACATCCCACGTTACGGCACAACCACCAACCCATCGCTACGCACCACCACGCTCCCTACCAAAGCACTGATGATGTCACCTCGATTGGTGATGAAACGTTTGCAATCAAATTGCTCAGCTCAGCTCAGCTCAGCTCAGCTCAGCTCAGCTCAGCTCAGCTCAGCTCAGCTCAGCTCAGCTCAGCTCAGCTCACAAACCAACGACCGTAGAATACAACATACGATTAAATATTCTGGCTATCCATATCAGTAACACCACAAACTGTCTTCAGTTAAAAGAGAAGGGCGAAGTTCTGGGTGCTGTTCTATGATTTTTCTTATAGAATGAGGTTTCACCGTACAAAAGTATGTCAGTGGAGGCATTCGGCAGATGTTTTTGCATTTCTGAGTCGAACGGATACGTAGAAGCGTAAAGGAGTATGTCAAGAAGAGTTGAAGAGGTTCTGATGTGTCTGTCTGGCGTACTTTCCGTGAAAAACCTAGGTGGTCTATCACCCGAGAGCGGACACCTAAAGTCGAAAATCCAAAGTCCATGAAAAGCGCTGGTGCGATGAAAAGGCATTAGTCATACTTGATTACGGAAAACAAAATGTGTAGAACAGTCAACCGTTTGACAAAAATGTGTACTCCCCTTATTTTTGAGAACGCCAGGACATATTCCAGAATAACTCAACTCAGGGGTTCCTAGTACATTTTGTTTGCTCCAGGACGCATTCGTCAAAAGTCGTTATGGGGACTGGCCAAGTCCAAAACACACTTGTTTGGACTCAGGATGAGAGAAATACTTCGAAAGAGTCTGTACAATATGCGAAGGTAAAAGCTGATAAGAAAACAACCACCAAAGAATTCAGTTGTGGTTGATCTTAGCCCACCAATCGGTACACACGTTTACATTCAATGGAACAGTTTGTCACAATAACAGAATGAATCCCTGCATGTCGGTCCCAAGAAGCCACCTGGAAAACAAGTTCCTGCTACTAAAATTCTCTGGAAGTCAGCATTCATTTTGATGTTTGACATTAATAGTAGAACACAAATAAGGTAAGAATGAAGCAATGAAATTGCCTTACGGAATCGGCCGTTTTGACAAGTTTGAATGTCGTGCAGCGTCTCCCACAGTGGTTATGTACTTACTGTCGGCTATTGGCAATGTTGTGGAATATAGGTAGCTCGGGTGCGCTGATCGGTTGTTGTTCGCCAAGCTTGGCGAACAGACCAACAACCACTGTCGGCTATGTGTGGCCCAAAAGGAGATGGCCAATGCTGCGCTGAAGAACAAATAGGAGTTTGTTCAACCTGGAAACAAGGCACATACAAATCGTCAAACGATGTTATGCAATATGTATGTAAGATCAAGAACAAAATCAGCTGTGGCACTCTTTCGGTGCCTAACTGTCATGCAACCAGAAGGAAACATGAGGGTTGGGATTCTGCCAGGTTGCCCAAGTCTAGACAGGGGAAGTCGACAGGCAGAGGTCGGGTTTGAACCACGGACATTCCGGTCAGTAAATTCGCGCTCTACCCACTGAGCCATCTCGCCCCTGTAAGAGTACGCATCAAATCGGGAAATTTTTACCACATGCAAGTGCTTCGTTAATCGTCATGTTGCAAGAAACGGCCAGGCGTAGTTGGATAGCAAATCTCTGGTTTAAAGTGCTTTAGCAAATATATATGATGATAGAAACTGAGTGCAATGGTGCCGAGTCTCAAGACGTTTCATCGTAATACCCTTTTGCGGACGCCAACGCTTTTAAACCTCTGATTGTTTTCATAAAAGGAACTACTCATAAGGTTGCTGAAAACTCTTCGACAGCCCACGACCGGTTTCGCTCTTCTTGGGGCTCATCAGGTAGGCGCAGTCCCCAAGTTTCCGTCAACCGTATGTTCTACTTGAAGAACAGTTCAGTTGAAGAACACCCTAAACAAGAGATTCACTTAAGTCTCCAGTGAAAGTCAAATTGATTTGCAAATGAGTGTATTTGTCGCTCTGATTACTTTGTTTATTGTTTTAGGTTTGCATTGCAAAGTTAGTCGTATTTTTAGTCATTCTCGCGTAAAAAAACATGTAAAGGGCAGCTTCACGCTCACAGATCTTGGAGAATCAGCCCGCTAACGGGAGATTAGGCAACAAAAAACGACCGGAAAAGGTGAATTTGACGTACCTGAAAGAGAAGGAATGCTAGCAGATTTATGTGGGTTGACTAAACAACTTGAGTTTTGATCGATCGCGTAATACAATCCTAATCAAACTTGACCAAAGTCAGGAGCCAAAAACAGATGGATGGAAACGTGTAGATTTAAATTTTCCTAATCTGACAAGAGATGTTTCTTGACGGACCTAGTGGATAATTCAGGCTCGATAACTCAGAGCACGCTGATAATGAATTTGGAACAAGATATCTGGAGATCACATCCCGGCTTGGCCAAGGATATGCACTGTTGATGAACCCTAATAGGAGCGAAACTCGAATCAAGTGCTCCCGCCCTTTGGTATGGACTTGAGAGAATAATTGCGTCAGGATGGGAGGAAAACAGTTCGAAAGAGTGACATGAACGTAAATTCTGAAAACCTTGCTTAGTCTAGTCCCACATGCGCTCTTATGTAAAATATTCTTGTAAAAGCGATGTATTCAGAGTTTGCTAGATTTCTACAGCAATTTCAGCCTACCACGCTCGACTTTCCAAGCACGTCAATTTGGCTGCCCATATGAAACAAATAGACTGCCCGTTTAGTTGGTGCGCCAGAAAAAGGCACTGAACTCGAAACAGAAGGTCAGATTGTCCACGCTTTTTGGTCTGTTCACACAGCACGAACAATCAAAACTCCCTTTCAAAGCCTACGTTCCCATCGACCCTTGCTACCCTAGCGTAGTTGGAACTGAAGAAACTCTGTGCTTGCTGTCAAGGTAGACACAACTACATAAGAATTAGGCGTCTAAAACACGCACGTCAGAAAAAAAACTGCCGCCGATTATACTTGCATTGAAGACATCACTGTTATACGAAGCCCAAATTTTCATGTGAGACGGGAAGACACGAAACGAATTGCATCAATTTCAAATGCAAGTCAGACTGGTAAAGGCGACTTTAGGAAATCAGTGCACTATCATCCTGACGGACGAGGCCATGCGCAGTTCCGGCGTGAGGCTAGACAGTCATGACCATTATCTGTGACAACCTCCCGTTTCCGTACTGGTTCACGGTGTGCACAGTCATGTCGTGTTGTCTTTTGCACCGCAAACCTAATCACATTGTTTCCTGTCACCGAAATATTTCTTGGGCTTTTCAAGTGCTCTTTTCGTCTGAATATTCGCGTGATCAGTGTGTGAGTAAGGAGTAATGATTCTTGATGTCCTACGCGTAGGTTAGACCCATTTGAGTTCTAGACCGGGAGAGTTCACTGCCTTCCGGGAGCAGTGTGCCAAATTCGGAATGCAGCTGCATCGAATTTCTCAAAGAGGAATTTTCATTGCTTTCCCACTCATCCATACCATATCAATAAAGCCGTTTGTCTACGTGCCTGACTAATTGTATCGAACTACTTAGACGCTGGTAGCAGAGGTTTAAAAAGATGGGATACGTCGGCCACCTAATCGAGACCCAAAAGGTGAATTCGGAACCGGTCGATTAGCTGGCGTTCGGGATCCTAGTTCCGCTCCAACAGAACGCTGTGGTCGACCTCGTAGCTCAGTTGTTGAACCAAATGTGTAGAACTTAGGGTTGACGAAAACTCGGGGACTACGCCTACCTGATGAGCCCCAAGAAGGGCGAAACCGGACGTGGGCTGTCGAGGAGTTTTCAGCAACCTTATGAGTAGTGCATTACGTCAACTATGTTGTTCTTTAGATTAAGGGTAACCGCTTTAGAGCCTCTGTTGTAACAGTACTAGCTGAACAGGTAGGATGTGAATCAACGACTGCGGTTTCTGGTCTTACTTTCTCCAGTTGCTGAGTAGACGTTGTGAAGCAGTATGTAAATCTTACAGCTCACACAGTCTCATCTAACTGTCATATGGAGAGGGTATCTTTCAGTAGCTGAGCTTCAAATGACACTAAATGACTCCATGCAAGTTCTGGTTCCGTGACTTGATGACTTTGATAAAGCCAGGTGATAGCAGCAGTTATCGATGCGAAATCCTTTTCAATAAGAGGGACTGTCCTGAGACATATCGTCCGGGTATATATATATATATATATATATATATATTATATAATCATGTTGATTGGGTTGTCAAGCCCTGCTCTAAGGTATTTGACATAAGAACGAAACTTGTCAATCAGATCAACTGGAGGTTTCAGGTCATGGAGAAACAAGGGTCAACCCTGCTACATAAATTCGTCCTTAGACTGCGATCAAACGAGTATGGCTTTTGAAGCGAAATCCTAGCTCCTGTGCTTTGAATCGCTGTAGAATTCGACCACTGGGAGTCTTCAATCGAAAGCCTATTTATTCGGCGTGACTGGCTCTCATCTGGACAGGATACAACGCCATTCATCATTCAGTCTTTGAGACCGCATCAAGCGTTCATATATATTGAACGCCTCTTCAGCTGACGACTTATCAGCTAGACGTCTCACTTGTTTTGTGAAAACTTTCTTCTCCTGGGCCACTGGAAGTCTCTGGCGATACCAGTAGGCTGGGTCCATTTCTTGTTTGTTGTCCTTCTTTCAGCAAAACTGGCAATATGCTCGTCCACATTCGAAAGGACATGCTAGGCGTGCGACTGGAGGTTGATACTGTCTCCTAGAAACATTTGCTCAACAGTCGTCAAGCCTGGCGAACAGCTCACCCATCAGTTGATCAGCAGCCAGGATGTTGACTGTTTTCGGTTATGGATGAAGGCATCGAGGAAGATCACGTCAATTAAACAAACTAATTTTCACCATTTTATCCCGACACTTCTGAGTTCCTAGATATATGTGGCCCGCGTTCAGGTTACCGTACTAACCTCTGCACCATAAATCGATAACACTACCACATCTTACACAGCACACGCAAAAGTACTCAGAATACCAAATTTTGGGGATATCGTTACCAAAACAGGTTATTTTGATGATTCACTGATTAATATCTTTGTTTCATCCAGAAGTGTGAGGATGACCTTTAATCCACTGACGGTTTCAAAATGTGTGTGCACCAAGAACATCAAAACTGACGGTGAATTGTTCAAGACATTACTTAAAGCTTGCGTGTGACCTCATGATAAAGATACTCCCCGACTACTGAACCCGTTACTAAAAACCCATATCAAAGGGTCACTCTGAATGAGAGTCCCCCAAATTCTTCCCAAAAGATATTGAAGAATATCAACTATGGACAGTGATTACTGCGTTAGCCCTGTTGCTTATTTGGCCAGTTTGCTGTTTGTATACTTTGGAACTCGTAATGAAAATTTTTGGCACACAAGTAGGACATCAGATTACCATGAAATTGGGTTCTTTATTACATGTCGATCATCCACCAAACATTCACCAGTATACTAGATGATACTAGCTCTGATCACAGATAACATGACAAAGTAAATCAATCCTTTATCCTATATTCACTCGCATACCGCTTTGGTGTTAACGGTTTTAACTGTACTGAGACTCCCGTTTGCAAATAAGAGTACATATTGCCGATTGTGTACAACTGGTGTTCCAGTAGAACAAAGAGAAACTTGAAGATCGCATCTACCTGATGAGGTTGATAGTGGGCAGTCACATAAGTAGTGCGAGATGGCTCAAGTAGTTAGAGCGCGAATTTACCGACTGGAAGGTCCGTGTTTCGAACCCGACCTCTGCCTCTTGACTTCCCCTATCTAGGCAACCTGGCAGTATACCAGCTCTCGTGCCTCCTTCGGGTGGCATGGCAGCTAGGCGCCTGAAGGGTGCTATAGCTGAACGTTTTTTAGTGCTTTATGTCAGGTCAATTTTTGAAGTACTGGAAAATGCGGAGCTGAAAGCCGTGTTTGTCTAACCCGGCTTAACCACTCGCGGTCCAGTCTCTCTTGGTATATCCTACACATCCACGGAGGTGAAAGTGCACTTCCAAGTCTTCTAGGGGTTACTGATTTCCAGGCACTCACTGATTACCAAACACTGCGTTACTGTCTAAGACTTACCACAGAATTCACTGGGTAGGCATCCATTTTCTAATCTCGACAGCTGTTCCACATCACGTGTAAGTCTGGCCTCATTAGCACTCTCGGATATACAAAAGTTGTTCACAATGCAGGGATTTTGATTTCTCCATAAAAATAGGAGTAGAGGATGTGACGGGCAGTCGCCTGACATAAATGTACCTTCAAATGCAAAATAAAATTTTATCTCAAATTCACAAGGAAAGGAATTATCGCGTCTTGGAACACAATTTCAACTAGTCAGATTAGTGAAAAAATCTACATGTCCGGTTTGCCTTTTTGAGATGATGCTTTGAAGGGGATGATAAAAAGGCGGGTCAGCGTATGCTTTCGAGAGAGGAGTGATGTTTCTCAATCTATATGAAAAGAAAAGCAGTTCTGACTGAGTTCTTACGGTGTGCTGTGGTACACAGGCCCTCAACAAACTTAGGGGATCTGATAAGATAGAACTAACAAGCCGATGATTCTCTGATAGGACCAGAAGAAGCAGATGCCAAAACTTATCTTCAAAGGAAAGAAATCAGTAGGACACGAGCCAACCGAAAACAGTAGGCATAACAAAATGGACCAGAAACCGAGAAATTCCATTTTCCTTGGCATAGTTATGAACTTATTTCCTGAATCTTTTGCAAAGGACAAAGAGACACGATTGGAGAGACCTAGATATCCTGTCCTAATGACCAGCTGTCTGAGGAGGTAATATCTCGAACTGCAAATAGATGCTACTCACAACTCTTATCAGTAGTATGCATCGTCAGAATAGCAGACGTGTGGCCAACTAAATGATGAAATTAGAATAGACGATGGAAGAGTCATTCAGTTTATTACCCATTATGCAAGCTGAAAGGATCAAGGGGTGCGAATTTTTTTACATAGACTTCTCCATCGCGAGTTTATTTACTAGTTTACTCTATCTGTTTTGGGTAAGACCAACAGAAGAGGTGAAAATTAGTAAGACACACATTTCGGAAACAGATTGGAGTAAGTCGTTTTGACTGACAGACTTTTTCGTTTCATTAAACACTTGCTTCCGAATTTACTCATCAATTCCAGTTGTTAAATTTTGATTATTAATCGTAAATGTAGGTAAATATTGTCATATAAAATTTCCATATGTCGAATTCATACACTTTGCAGTTTTTATCCATCTTTTTCTCAGTAAGCTCCACCACGGAGCATAACCGCTCAAGGGTTCGTCGAATCACGTGACTGGGAAATCAAATTCTTCTTTCCAAAACAGAAGTAAAAATGACATACTGCGACACCCTGGTGTAATAAACCATACGAATTATTGACACTAGATAAAGCGTAGTCACACAGTCACTAAACCAAATGAAGTGAATGCAGTTATTAGAAGTGTCAACAACGTTGACACTGCACTGATGTGGCCATGTAGGGAGAGCTGGCTTTGAGCTCACCAGCAAGAGAACAGATTTAGGACAAAACATAATACTTAAACCTATAGAGTTGCTGCATGCCAGAAGGTTGATTTAATAGCTTCATAGCCCGTCAGCAGCTAGGCTTGTCACTGACTTGATGGTTGAGTTTTATCGCGCTAAACAACGCATCCTTTATAAGGCGGCAGCCCCTAAGGACGCTTTTCTGCCCACATAAACCATTTTTGGCTCAATACCCGTAGACTTATAGAATTCACTGACTATAAAATCATCTAGATTTGTCAGAGTGTATCACTTGAAACTTCTAGGCACGTTACCCGTCGATATTAGAGGATGACCTCCTTGGGATAGAGTTTCGTGAGGTCTTGACTGGAATCCTTCCACATAGACAAGTCTGCGTCAGATGTCACTGATGAGACTTGATCTATCCCCACATCATTCATTGGTCTACTCTCCATGTCATTACCGTACTTCTGCCAAGCAAACCGCATAAAACGATGCTTCCTGGGGTTATATACTCCAGCAGCGTACCAGCAAATTAGTGCTAGAGAACCAGCATTTCTACAGTCGACTGACCGGAGCAGGGTTAAAAAATTCGTCATACCATTTGTATGTTTGATCGAAAAAGGAAGAAAACAAAGTTTCATCAGCCCCATGCTAACGTTTTACCAAAAGTATGTATCAGGAAATCGTGAAAACTGGTTAGCATACTAGGTCGCATGAAAAAAGAAGCGCATGACTACGTGAAATGATATTTTGTGTGGACCGAGTGTTGGTTGGTAAGTTCCTCGATGTTCACCGTTGATGGAGCAGTTTAACAGCCGTCGCGTAGAAGCAGTCATGTGATCTGATTTGTGTAATATCGTGTCTATCTCTTGAAGGTGACCAAATCGCTAGAAACAGCAGATACATATCACTGTTATTTCATTTGCGGTGACACGAAAGAAAGACATATGTGAAGCGGATCGACATCTTCCCCGACGTATATGTGAACATTCTTCAAAACAGCTGACGTGATCCATGCAGCAGACAGGGGGGGGGTTACTGGAAATCGTCAATGGTGCGGTGCCTGCCTGAAATGGGCAACAGAGTAGACCCTTCTCAGTCGTTCGAAATTCCACTTCGCAACCAGCACTCGTAAATTTTGACGTCTTACGAATCACTACTAATCAGAACATAGTAGTAGTCCTCACATTTTTGAATCGAATGCCCTAAGGTTTGCCGCAAGAATTATTCTGATGATCGCTATTCAATCTTTCCAGTTTAATTTGGGTATGTCACACACTCATAATTAATATGAAGACAACTTAAGCAAGATGTATGCATTGAGCATTTGTCAACCGTGGAATGATGGATGTCCTATTCGGACCTGTGTTTTCAGTAGGGAATGATTGCAAGAGAGGAGGTTGTGACTTTTGAGGTTGCGCGTTTCTCTGCAACACGTGAGATACCCTGGCTACGTGACTTACTGAACTACGAGGTCAAGACGATCCAATAGGTGACTGACTAGCCTCATCACAACAGTCGACAAAGGTAGGATGGAATTTGATTTCCCTGAGTTGTTTCAGCACATTCAGGCACTCTCACACGGAACTTGTCCAGACGGATAGTAAGCTTCAGCAAGACATCGGCTGAGTGACCTCCCAAGTTGACTACCTCGAATCGAACGTCAAACTAGGCCTGTCTTTGAGATTCAAAGTCTGAGAATCCTTCCCGTTTGGGATTGGAGGAGAAAAATGCACTTCAGGTTGGCCGACCGGTGAGAAAAACCCACATGTATACAGTTGTGGGAGTGCAGTTAGGTGGCCAGGTATTCTGTGAAGGGGTTACAGTCGGTTGAGGCGAGCACATTCCATTATATCATTGAGTTCGTGGACCACCAAGAGGAACACTGCAAAGAGTAAAGACTTACACATGGGAAAAGAGTTGAACTGTTTGGTAAATTTTTCTTTCAATCAGCAGGAACATGAGCCATAGTCACGTGGAGTGGCACACAGTCGTCTGATAGCTGAAAGTGATGGGCTGGTCCAAAGTTTAGTTGTCTGGCTGACCATTCCACTCATGACAGATACCAGAAGCTCAGAAACGACCGTCCACAAATTGTACTCTAAGTAGTCATCTCGGGAAGTGTACCAATGGGCGGCTGTTGGACCAGCAGAAAGAATTGAGGGCATATGTTCGATTTTGGACGTTCCTCATCCGCGTTGTGGAATGGCACGACTCCTAGACCTCGGTACATATGTTCTCTGTGGAAACTAGTCTGTAAATTCAGTCTGTTGAGTGCAGTGCAATACCGGAGTCACTTCATGTTTACTAGACTAAACTGTGTTTCTTGAAGGGAATCTAGCGCACAGCTTATATTCGACGGCAACCTGAAACCCAGAGATGCTTTGCCTTTTGAGTCCTAAACCTCTTTGCTAAAGAAGGTGATGCGTTTATGGAATTGCCACCACCTGCACACTGCCAACTAGTAACAATTCGTTCACATCGTTCCTTATAACGTTTAGTCAGAGATCCCTTTATTAGGTCATACAGTTGTAGATCTCGGACTTCTGAACTGAGTTCATTGAAAGCAATTTAACAACACTGAGGGATAAATTGCGGTTGTTTGAAGTGTAAAAAAACTGCAGAACGCTTGGTAAGAGCTGGTTTCTTGGCTTGCTTCATGTCGGAAGATGTATAAAAGGATGGTTTCCCCCTGGATATACAGTGAAGGTGTCGCTTCACGAGGCAGATTACCAAGAATGAAGGAGGATGATCTTTTGTCAAGATAACAGTGCCAAATGGGAATATTCAGTGTATAGTTCGCAGTCCTATTGTATTAGTTGTGACTCGCCAGACAGCGCAGAAGCAACGACAGGAAAACGCTCTCAAAGTTGTTTTCATAAAAACCCAATCTGAGTGACGTTCCACAGCACAGAGCAACCGTTAAAAACTGCGGTGGAACCTCCGACCGGCACTAGGTGGGTGACTCGCGTAAAATATAGCGGACGTACGACGCTCACGGACCTTGCTTTCTCTGTACCTGTACACTTTGGACCACATGACTAAAACGGTGCCCAGTACCATCAGACACCACATTTTTGCCATGGTATTTGTGGTTTCCGAATGCAGATAGTTTACAATAGCTAATTCGCCCACCGTCCTCACAATATCCGTTGAGACCGTTAATAAGTCTGTTGAACCTTTGAGTCAGCAGGGCGCCAGTGAACCTGGTCAGACAGTGCAGAAAAACTGGATGACACCGGACCCCTTAGCTGATTAGTACAGTGAAAGTACTCGGAATTACTTTATGTCCTCTCCTCTCCTCAAAGCCCGAGGAATAAAAAGTCAGTGCCTAATGAGTTTGGGGCTGAATTTGTAACTTTACACCCGACCTTGAATATTATGGCCTTGCATTCCGACAATTTGAATCGGAAAATGCATTTGAACAGGTAACCCAGACAAGTGAATTAAAACCATGTGTTGCAACTCACAAATTTTCATGACTTAAAAGTACACCTGGCTCGGGGTTACAAAAGAGCGACAGGTCTTCAGTGGGTACATCGTGTTAAATACAGAACTGAATTACAGTTCCCCTTGGAAATTTTAGCCCGTATCCACGTGCATTTGAGATATGGGTGGTGGCGGAAATCACTTGGTTTTATTGATTACTCATCAAATAAACGTATGATCTACAGATTTACGGATGATGCAGCTTCGACATACTCTTCATGACCAAGTCATATTTAGACGGTATGGCTTTTGGAGTGCTACGCAATGTTAACGAACGTTGGAATTCACTGTGTCGTATCTTAACATTTAGGTGACAAATCAGTCCAAATGGGACCAACTCAAATACCTCGATGGCGAATTTTCGTCAAAACAGATGTCCTTGAAAAAAATTCAACTTGAATACTCTGAAATCAGATTGTGTTATCACGAAACTCATATGAACAGATATGACCGGTGGTTGAATGTTAGGTCAGCTGGAGTTGTCCTTTGAACAAACAATGATTTCAGTGCTGAATGTTCCACTCAGTTGACACCAAAATTGTCAAATCCGAGAGACGTCAAGTGTTGACAAGTGCATAAATAACGCACGACAAGTTTGTCCTAATCGGAACCGTTATAAACAGAATTTGTACTGGTCTGTTCGTCCTTTTGTTTGTTCTGCTTCTGAATAATACTCGCAGAATCGAACCATCAGCATGTTGTTTGTGTGTATGTAGCTTTGAGTGAGGCAAAGGTGAATGACAGGTGAAACGCTGATGGCGGCACACTATTTTTCGAAAGTCCGTAATCAGACTACGGCCCAGATAACGACAAAAGATTATTTTCAAAACTTTATATTTCATCTGAAATGGTTCTTGAGGCAGAGAGAAGCAAGGTCTGACTCTTCAGAACCCGCGCAATGTAGACCAGTTGCTGATCAAACCATAGTAGTTTATTGTGAAAATAGTCGAACAGTCGTCACATCAAACGTGATGCAACTGAGCAGACTGAAGACGGTAACGGAAGCGTTAGAAAAAGCAAGGTCCAGCCTGTCATTCAAAAAGAATAAATCATACCGAGTTTGATCAAAGTTACTGAAGATGGGGACAGGCAAGAGGTCAAATATAGTGCATTTATTGCTTACTACTCATGAGTAACTAGGGACAATCGTAACAAAAGTGCTCCTGGCCCGACCCTCATGGAATCGGTGACCCGGACAACTTATCCTCTTCTCACTGCAGTTGTCGAAAACTGTGGCGCTAATCGGCTGTCTCCGAAAGAGTTGCAAGAGTTGCAACGAAGTGCTAAAGCAGAAAGGACCTAAGGCATAACACCAATGGTGAACAAATTTGCTAGTTTTCCAACTCAGACCGACTGGTAGTTTGCGCCTGACCACTGCATTCTCGCCCGCTGATCGTAGTCCTCGAGTCAGAGGCTTGTCTGTAGCATGGCCTTTGGTTCCACGCAAACGGCCGCGACGGTGGGACACCGTAGTGGCGGCTAGTGCTCGCTGCTCAAACCCAAAGCAGATTCGCATGCCGGTAATTCACTAGTTAGTAGTATGCTCTGTATGACCGACAGCTGCCCTCCCTGTACATTCTTAATGCCGAAAGAACTTCCCAGTGGACAATCGTGTAGTTACTTGTGAAGTGGCCAGCAGAAACAGGGGATGGTGACCAATGAGAGATATTAGGCAAGTCATTCATTGGTGCTATGTAACAAAGTCACCCGAAGCTCGTCACTTAAAGTGCTTTGTCCGTGCCAAGGAAACACTAAGAACGAACTTACGGTGGAAGTCGATTTGTGAACGTCGCAGTGCTTCTAAAAAATACATTTTATATTCCACCAGACTCTCTCAACAGTCGAAGAAGCATCACGTTAATTCCACAGTGAAAGAACAAGTTGAAAATCACTTACATTTGTCGATTAATAAAATAGAATCACTCCACTAACGGTCACACTTTCATCTGCGCTCCTGACACAATTTCGCCTCCTTGCTAACCCGAACTTTTCTGATTTCCACACATTCAGAACATGCCAGGAGATGGTATGCTGACCGTCCCTCAAGAGAACAACTACATGCGTGTCGGTAACTACTTGCATAGTATATCTGACGTACGATCATCTTGTATCATCACGTTCCACTGCATTAACGCCTTCTTAATCGGTCTCAAAATAGGAAGGTGGCGCATTTTAGCCCTGAGAGTTTTGTGGAAGCTGATTCAAACTGGTTGCCAGACGCATCGAGTTTTAAAATGGCAAGTAGTTTTTTTTATACAAACGCGAGTACTAGGTATTTTGGTATGCTTTTAGCCACTTTGTAACAAAGACAGCGCGGTCTGTTTTGCCAAAGTGAAACGATAACTACGGGACATGAACTGCATGAAAATCAGTCCCTCAGGGTAGGTCAGCTTGAATTCTCAGAGCTAATGTAGATTGGGTCGTCCTTAGTTAGGTGGACATACAAATGCAAACCAGAAAGCCCCTGGCAATATTTGCGTTTTGGTTTCGCAAGCAACTTATCCATTTTACGGTCAAGGCTGAAGTACACCAGATCACCTAGTGGCCCACTGAGGTTCATGATATCTATGCCGAAAATTGGCTGATCTTTAGTGTTTTTGAATTTGCCAGGTAGTCTGTCGATGCGTTAAAGGACCAGCGGTCGCCTGTGGGGTTATTAGCTCATTAGCCACTTACTGGCTTGTGCCATGAGGACGATCGGTTTATGCACCTTTCTGAGTGCATGGAGGTGTGGCAGTTGTGTATCTACTGGTTGACACCATCTCGCACAGTTGCCCCTATGAAGCATTTTTACCTCACCTAGGATTCGGTTTTATGAAGTTCTGGGGGCGGACCTTTTTCAGGACTCTGTAAGCTTGTGGTGAGTCAGTTTTTATGGTTACCACATCTTGGTTTTGGTTGAAATAATTGGTCGGAAACATATCCTAATTGGGGCATTAACTGCAGGTCGTCCTTGTAAATGATTACCAAGTACAACTCATACAGAAAATTTCGATTTCATAGTAGCCTTCTTTAGTAGATATCAGCTGTCGAACTGAGAGCATCGATCGCATTGATATAACGATTTCCTGTGTTCAGCAAACAAACTTTAGAAGTTCTCCGAAGCCTTTGTTATTCACAAATAGGAGGCGACTCTGCATCATCAGAAAGAGATTTTCGTTTCGTCAGAGCTGCCGTGGTGATCTTCTGGACAATTACTTGACAGTATTCCTCACTTTTCCATACACTGTTGGGATCCGTAATACACGCTGGATGAGACCGATTCATTTAAGTCCGGAACACAGTGAAAAACCGGTACGAATCTTTTGAACTTTGTGAGGCCGGGAAAGAGTGGAGGATTCGTGTTGATGAAAGGTAGATTTTAAGCGACTCTCACCTTTCGTGTTTTTGCACAATGTGCTTGTTTATCTATTTCTCTCGTAACAGTTAAATTCTCCCGAATTTCGTCTGATGCCCTCGACAGTGAAACGATTCGTCTGAAAACAGTATTTTACCTCCTGCCTGACTGCACCGATTCGTCGAAGGATGTAGTTCCCCTGAACTTCATCCTTCTCTCAGTGCACAAGTGCACCGTTTTCAGCTACTGATGCGTCAGTCAAACAGAGTTCGCAGAATCGCTGGGAATTAGGAGATATTTCAACCTAATTACAATGAAAGCGTTATTGCAAAGTCAGGAGTGAAAGGGGGAAATTGTAGAATTGCGGTCTACGATAGTGACGGTACCCGACCAGCCTGTGGTTCCCCACGATCCATAACTTGCTGATCAACGGTATTTTCCCTTCAGTGAGATATCAAGATAGATTCTTGTCTCTTCGTTATTCTGGTTAACGGAGAAACCGGCAAGAAAGTTCTGACTCTTCAGCTGATACATGGTCTTCTCAGATGAGAATGTTACACTAAATATAACCTGCTCAATACCACCATCTTCTTTGTTTTAGTGAAACGAAACGTGGCCTGACGCCGATTTGTTTATACTGAACACACATTCAATGTGCCCAGCACATGGCACTAATTTCCGTGTCAGTTCAGAACTGAATTCAAAGACCCTGTTGCATGTGTTGGCCGGAAATGAGAGTGGTTTCAATTCGATTTTCACATTGAAGAAGCATCCAAGCGTGTCATTTTCACTCGTTTTTTGGAGTCTCTTAAAGATATCCTAGTCCAACACTCCAAATCGGCCCTCTCAACCCAATTGTTGGTTTGTTGATAACCCGTCAGACCTAAACATTGTGCATAAAGCACTCATATTTATCAAGTTATTTTTTCAGGTTTTAGAAATTGTTTTAACGGCTTTCACTTCGTTACACTTCACTTAATCGTCTAATAAAGTAACCAACCTGGCGACGATAACATTCGGGAAACATAATTCTAGGGAGTAATGACACACACACACACACCCGCAATACTTCGGTATGAATCATAAGTAATAATACTCCATGCGATCAGCAGATCGATGAGGTAACTCACCTGTTTATCCAAATGGCTGTACACACTTTTGGCGCCCGTATTTAATTGTTGTTTCTGTAGTACGAGGCTACACCCATTCGAACTTGTATAAAATTGCAGTGCACTTCAAGCACTGGATAGCGGAAGACAGCAACACGGATCAGCCAGCAATGTCTTATGTGTCTCTTTTGAGCTGCCAGTTAATCTTGGTCGTCGCGACCACAGTTGGTATGTTTCTATTACACTAAATGCTATAATCACATCTATCCGTTTCTACTTTATGATTCAGTCAAGCGAATTTTAAGAAATCTTTAGCTACTTCTATCGATGTTTGATAACAGACTAATCTTTATAAAGGAAACTACTTACAAGGTTGCTGGAAACTCTTCGATAGCCCACGACCCCTTACGCCCATCTTGGGGCTCATCAGGTAGGCGCAGTCTCCGAGTTTCCGTCAACCTTATGTTCTACTTGAACTCAAATTGGACTGATTTCGACAAATACACTCATTTCCAAATCAATTTGTCTTCCACGGGACACTCAACTGAATCTCTCGTTTATGATGTTCTTCAACTGAATTGGCTGCACACAGGCCGCCTCATGTTTCAGTTGGTACGATATTCGAGATAATAATACGGCATTACAAGACTAGCAATATTTGCGTTATGATTCGCTTATTGGGCAGTTAATCTGACTTTAGTTGTCACATTTCGATAGACAGAATTTCAAGCTTGAAAACACAATTCAAATGTATCTTCATTTGAAATCTACGAGAATATTTTGTGTGGTTTGTTCTGAATAGGTCCTCTTAGGCTCTCCTTGTTGTGTCCAGCTTCTTGATTTGTGAACACCAGTCACTTTTGAAGGAACCTTGTTAGCGGGGTGGGTAGTTCATTCTCACTTTGCTGGAGATTCGCCAGAGCTAGGCTAACTGTGACTGAGTGGCGGATTTCAACAAATACCATTGTTGCCGGGATATTTTTGACGCAACGTTTGAAGTTAGGAGGGAGATTTTGCTACGACAGACCTTTCAATAAGATACTACCACCACAACCTGTAAGGTAATTCCAGGTCAAAAACAACTATCAGACCATCTCAGCAGCCAACCGGAATGATTGGCACTGCGTTGAACCAAACGGATAACTGATGAACAGTTTTCTATTGAGTCCAAACAGATGAAAGCAACGGGATTAGTACTGACGACCGTCTGAGGAAAACACGAAGCGCATCGTAAGCCAGGTTTACGATACAAAGCCGTCTGCAAAAAAAGGATTTTTCGGAGAATCCACCTTTCTTTTAAAGGGTCGCAGTTATGCTTGGGTTAGGAGAGTTATGTGCACAAACCATATCGTACTAATTAGAGTGCGTACAGTATTACTTCTGAGTGTATTTGTGAGATAACTATGTAGTCCTCTCTTCAGCAAGATAAGTGTAATCTGTAAGCCTGAAGGGTCCAGAACGGAAACACTCTCATGTCGCTATCAAGAACACAAACTGTTATTGTCAGGTCAGAGTATTTGCGGTAGTTAAACTAGTGTTGACTGACTGACTGACTGCTCAAATCGTTTAGATGGTTAACACTAAAGGAGAACAAACAAAACAACTGGATGGAACGAAAAATAAAGTTCATCTAATTGGACAGAGGCTGGTCTGATGACTTAATCGGTCTGGCAGTGTGTGTCACATGACCGAGGTAAGTCAGAGTTCGTGCCAGTCGTTTTTGGTAACGTAGTATCAGGCATTCTTTATTCCACGACTCGGCTGGTGTTGGTGAGGCCACCTGTCTCAACGATACGTGACGTCATCGAGACGGCACGAGAACACTGTACTCAGCCTTCTACCTCTAATTCTTTTCTGACTGGTGGAACTATAAGCTCATGAACTGATAAGATCTTTCAGAAATGTCACTCATCTTACGAAGCCTGTCCACTCAAGCACCGATAAGTTCAGCCTACTTAACAGGTAACATCTGTTTGAACCTCTTGGTAAACTCTTTGCCCAGTGAACACAGCCTCATTTCAACAAACACTCACCCTCCTAAGCAGTAGCTACACCTTTGGTCGTAAATAAGTTATCCCCAACAAGGTCGTTTGCTGTGACATTCGAAATCAATAGCCGCTCAAACTACCCAGATTTGCTCGTTGTTAGTATCGTCGAGTGTGACCAGCTGTTTAACATGTTTTGTCACCTTCTTAGTTTGACGCAACTGTAAGGAAAGCAACGAGCTACACTATACTTACAAGTTCATTCTTGCCTCTTGTTCCTGGTACCTCATCCATTTTAGGTGCGGCCGAAGAACACAATACAACAGTAAGTGCCTGAAATGATTTGCCATTGTCCCGGTCACAAGTAGGAGTTTGTCAGAAAAAATCACTGTTTTTTTTCTGATAAAGGGAAGCCTATATGTTACCAACAGGAAAGATACTTTCCCTAACCCAGTTCTTCAACACCCGTTGCTTGCAAAGGTCTTCATGTTCATCTCCGCGTTAAACTAGCAACTAGGTGAATGATAGTCAAACACCGATGTGGAATACTGAATAGTACATATTTGTCGTCAACAACTTGACCTTGCAGAAGGTCGTTCACATTACCTTTGCACATCCTCTAGGCGACAGTTTCAATTCAACTCCTGTTTTTCAGACATCCACAGATGAGGACGATCAGTTTTATGCTGAACTGAGAGGCAAGTTGTACGAGTCCATTGTAGCCTTGAAAGAATGCTCCATTATTTTGGCCCTTTGTTATTTCGAGGCAAGATAAAATCTCGATTTTAAAGTATAGTGAAAAAACGACGTAGAACATTGTCACTGGTTTCAATTTCAACCAGTGAAGCAAGCAGTAGAAAGACGACAACTGATTTCCAAACGACTGGAAGAATGAAGTGACATGCATAAACTGATATCAACGCATTAGGCATCTTTCGACATACCATTCAGATTGTATGTGTGTGTGTGTGTGAGATTGGGTGGAATCCTCCGTAACAGTGTCAAAACGGTGGTCTGATTTAATAAGTTGGAATAAAACAATGAAGTTCCTGTCATTTTCCACATCAAGTCCTACTTGAGTAACTCCAAAAAGGTCACTACTGGAACAGTGACAGCCATAAACGATCTGGCAGTTAGTATGGGTAAAAGAAAGAAGGCCTTCGCCGCGAAGTTGTCTATTTGAGAACACCAACTTAACAGTTACAGACTACTGAACAGGGGAGCAAAACTCTCATATGCATCTCGTTTACAAAACTGAATAGCCATCTTCTCCTTGAACGCGTCTTCCTGAACTTTTCTGGATATTCATTGACTGTTGCTCAAATGCAAGCAAACGCTGCAAAGATACTCCACAAATTCCGTAACAGATCTCACTTTTCAAGAAACGCTAAGCGGATTTACGAGAAGATATGCTACTCGCATGCCTCATCAGTAGTATGCACCGTTACATGGGTAGAAAACCGAAGGTATAAAAATACGCCAGCAACTTTAATTTTACCCCTGATACGCTTCCTCACAAACAACGCCTATCCATAGGGTTTCCACGTATTTTTGTCCGTTGAGTTACTAAGTATGCGAGAGAGAGAAAGCTTCGAGATCTTTTTCATCTTATGTGCGTATGGTACTTTTCTTGTGATCAAACTTGACAAGGTCTGTGAGTTCTACCAACATCGTGATGCTGCGAATCATCATATTTGGTTCGTCATCGTGCAGACAGAGCCACTTTGGGCCTAATTTCCTTAGTTGAACGAACGACGAAAAATTCGAGACTATCGTGTATCAGATACCAAACGTCATGATGTTATGTTAAAACAACCGTAAGCCCTTTTCTCGGTAAAGTACACTAGGATTGGTTTATCATTTTTTAACCTACTTTCGGGGCGGTGAGAAAGGTTCATACCAGTGCGACTGAGACATAAAATTTACCAGTTCGGATAAAATACGGGCTATGGTATGAGTAAAGATGTGGTGAGTAGTCTCGCATGAGTCGAGTGAACAAGTGGCGGTCTCCAGTGTTGTGGTTTCATCCACAGATAAACAGTTGTACTTAGGTTAGAGAATTTAAGTCCGTCAAACTCTGTGTGATTTTCTCGGCGCCCCCTCTAAACAAATTATCACTGGAATATACAATCAGGTACCTCTCGTCTGAACAATCGTCCTTCTGTCCCGGCGCAATCATTCCACACCAAAACAGGGGCATGTGATTCGAGTTTCGCTCCTATTAGAACTCATCAGCAGTGCATATCCGTGCCGGGATTTGAACTCCGCGCGAGATGAGCGCATTACCACTACTCCACGAACGCACGCCGGTTTCAGCTGAATTTTCACGTCTGAACAGGTGAAAATTTTTGCGTTTGAGTGACGTGAGCGTGAGGCCCGACGCCTTGAACAACGACACGGTAACATACCTTGGTTGTGTCGATCGATTGGCCTGCCAGTCAATTCAAACCCCGGCATGGCCAAGGATGCACTGTTGATGAGCGAAACTCGAGTTCAGTGCTTCCTTCCTTTTGTGCAGACCAAACGGAATCACTGCTTCAAGACCACAAGATTACTGTTCAAACGGGAGTCACGTGAGTATTTATGCTACAAAATCCTGCAACCACCCACATCTGAAATTATCAATGACCATAAGTAATTCAGTAGTGTATATTCGATACTTACTAAAAATAACCAGCTAAACTATAAACAAGAGAAAAAATCAATAACCTAAACCCAACTCGATTTCACGCAGTCTTTCCTGAACATACGCTAACTACCGTTCACTTTTATCGAATTCAGATAAGACGTTTTCCGACAATAACTAAGTCAAACATTTCACAAATTCCGACAAAGATTCGTTCTTAGTTGGGCACATTGGACAGGCATTAAAACATAAAAACGCTGGCATAAAAAATGAGCGAAAGTTCACAGAGATACGACTAGAGAGCATCAATCGTGTTTGGCAGGCTTCTAGCCTTCAGTGCCTTGGACCTGTTGGTTTTGCAAATAATTACAGGTAAAAATGTTTAGACCTAATCAATATTCCAATATTTTTCATTGAAAGAGCTATGTTCAACCAGTACACGAGCAACGTTAACGAATTTCTTCCCAGTAGGCACCGATGATGAGAATTTTTCAAAGAGTGCCCAGCTCAACAAAAGCAAATCAGTGGCCGTTTCACTATTTTTTTTATGTCAGTTAAATTTGTGCGACTGAAATGTGGTGTGTGCATCTCCAATTTGACATTTTTACCGATGCGTTTTATTCGGCGAATCGTTACTAGGTTCTGAAAAGAACTGAACGGAAGATAACTGAATCAGGATATACTGACGAGAAGAGAGGGCACGACTTGATTGAACCATTAGTAAAAAACCGGTTCTCAAATTTCGTACCTACTTGTTAAATTATTCTCACTGATCCCTGCAAAATCATCCGATAGAGTTGGTTGAAGGACTGATAGAAGCTTTCAATAAAACCGGTAAGTTTTTGTTTCGTCCGTTTCCCAAGCTGCGTGCGTTGCCCACATTTCCCCCCATCTTTTAGCCATTTGAGTATGTCTTTTTTCCGCAAACGTTTCAAAGAAGGGTCTGGAGAGGCACTGAAACAGTTCGGCCCAAAGAGTAAGAGGTGCTCTATTTCATAGGACCTTAAATATGGTGTTTTTGTACAGCTTTATATAAGGTTTTTCTGCAATTTGTACAGGAGACATTTATTTCCGAATCTAGTCATACTTGATATTCCTTCGGAGGCGATTAGATTGTGTACCCAAATGGCTCACTGATGTCTGGTTACTAAACTCTTAGAGGGCGAAAAATTCACGCACATCATCGGATTTTCGATTTGATTGAAATTCTCAATTTTTCATCAAAACAGACTCGGACACTATTGAAAGTTTGTTGGCTCAAATCAATGATACACGTGAGTTAAACGTGGAGGACAAAGTTACTGGCTGAAAATGTATTTTAAATATTAAATTCGGTCATTTTGGAACTGGTTTAAAGGCTGAAACCAGCCTCTTAGATGAAGCTCTTTGGGAAGGGGGAGAGGGTGGGTTGCCGACCAACAAATGGGACGCGAAGGCAAAACCGGGTGAAAAGTTGCCTACCGACCACCTTTTGTGTCACGTCAGAGGGATTTTAACTTATATGGTTTTGTTTAGTGTGCGTGACGTACGTTTTTGTTGTCTCAGATGAACTGATCAGCAGGTTGATACTCTACGGGGCAGTTTAGCATAGGCTTTTTCCATAGATGGCTTTTGATGGACAACATATGTTCGTCAAGCGTGTCATTTTCTTAGTTATGTAACCTCAAGGTTCTTCCTCCCGATGCAACGTGTTCTGTCTTCGACGTGAGCATTAATCAACACTGGAAAACCGTAAATAAGAGTACTTTCGCACGTCTCTGAACTATCGCACACAACGATATCTCTAGTCCTAACCGGGCCAACATCGATCCGAGCAACCTCCATAGAAAAGGCGTAGATTATGCACCTAATTCATCGCACCAAATGGTTAAATTCTTCTACAACTGCCGCTTTAGGAGGGATGAACCATGACCTTGTCGTCATAACCCGAGACACATTTGGAATTCGCTGGGGATTACGACGACAATGCTTTGAAAAATCGAGAAAACCCCCCGGTAACCAAATAAATAATATAATAATCAAAGTGTCTGGAGAAGATTGAAGAACTTCCCTGGAAGACAGAATAGAGGAAAAATTCATTAGGACTTGATAAATACCGTAGGCCAGAATACCTTTTGTGGTCTGTCGTCGCAGACTTTCGCATTCTATCACGACTTTTGTCATAGATTATCCTTGCGCCACTTTCCACGAGATGCAAAGAAGCAACTTCTGCGTGATGGGATCTTGATAGGAGAAACTATTCCTTTCTGCGATGACTTTCATGAATGTTTACAATCACAAAAAAGGCTCACAATCGTCCCTGTCATAAAAAGCGATAAATACCACATTTTGAAGTAATTCGATGTATAAACAATTGTTCCGTGTTGGGATAAAATTTAGTGGCAGACAGCTCCTGAGGAACATGTGAGTTACAAATCCACTCGTGAAGGTACCTTTTGTTCACAATCATTAGTAAACTCTGGGTCAGAATTTTCCCGCAAAACCCAGAGGAAGGGTTTACTAGCGTATGAGAATTGCCCACTTGGACTTTGTTCGTCTTTTGAAAGTAGCCAGTTTCGTTGCAAGTGTTTAAGTTGCGGCCTCTGCTTTTCCAGAAAAAGAAACGTTGATTTGCTAAAACGATGCATAAAGTTTAATTTAACAAAAATAATCCGCCAACCCTAAGCCTTTTGATGAGTTATGTAGAAGTGTTTGCGACCCCATTGAGTGAATGCCTCAGTTGGGTCTTTGTAGCTTGGTTTTTGAGAACACATACTTGCATTTCAGACGAATAAACTGTCTAACCATTCTTCAAAGGTTTCACAAGTGTTTTCAAAGAAACCTCTTGATCACTCAGTCGCGTTTTAGACTCAGTAAGTGTTGTGACGGTACTTTTCTCAGCTTAGTTCTCGGTCTGAGCCTCCCGAGCTAGCGTTCACGTCAAAACAACCACCAAAGGTGCACAAGATGTATTAACGTCCCAAACGAAGTCAAGAACACTTGTACACCGCTTCATATATATAGCGTAGGCGGCAATAAATTTCTGGAAATTCTGACACTTTCTGGATGCCCCATTGGCAACCGGCAACCGCTATTCGGCCAATACTGGGTCATGATTGGCTGTTGGGTCCAGACTTTCGACCAATCAGAGCTGGGTTTGATGCCGGACGGGCAAGCGTCCCGAATTTCTGGCCGATCTTGCGTGGAATAGGCTTTTCGGACGTAGCAGCACCCGACTGCTAGCTGTAAAGCGGGATCTGTTTGGAATTCCGCCTAACAGTAAGATAACAGTCAACTAGAGAATTGGTGTACCGCATTTGCATCACGTCTCTTCCGTGAAAAAAGTAAATGCTAAAATTGGTTACGAACAGCTTTGTCACATACATTCGCGACTACGAATTTCCGCAGTGAGACGGTTTTCAATCAGCTAAAGACTGGTGATTCTCGTTTGGCTGTTTCTTCGAGAAGGGAGTTCGGTTATCAGCTCTTGATTTCATCGAAGAGCACAGTCCTCTGCATTTCACAATCAGTGATTGCATCAATGAGCGTGCTATGGTCCACAGACTCCCTACGGACCCACGGTGCGGACTCGCATTCTGTCATACATGACGCTGGTTTTCTACATGCCCGTGGTAAACATCTTGCTGATTCACGGTTAATCTCACCCAATATGGATTACTTGTTGAAATGTGACAAAAAGGAGAGGGATATAAGCAAATTTTAGACAAAACAAGACATTCGTGCGCTAGAGAAAACACACTAGCATGTTGAATCAAACATGCAACCTCCTGCTAAAAGTGCTGTTCCAATTGAGCTGCCAACAACGCGTGTTTCCCGGTAAAGTCCTGCAACCAAACTCCAGGATGACTCAACTGGATGAGTAGGACTACGATGGTTCACTTGGTTGAGAACTCGGATTTCGGCAGACAATTCCGTAGTTCATGTACCACTTGGGCGTATATCTTCGTGCATGCCATGTTTACTGAAGGCTGTCTCTGGCCACAAATTCCATAAATCACGCAAATTAATGGTTGCAACTCCTTGGTAGTTTCTGACAGCCTAATCAAGTCGTCTTCCATTATTTTTCCATGAAATAGTTTACAACGCATGTGGCACTCACGTTTGTCGGAAGGCTTTTCATACCGTGGGGTGGTTCTAGAGCTTAATGCGGTGTCCATGACTCGGAGTCTCAGATTTATCGTGTATACTTCAGTTGGCCTATTGTTTCACAGCCATGCGTTCACACACGGCGAGGAATCTGAAATGAAAATAATCCTGTCCGTTTGCGTTTTCCCATATTCCTGAAGTTCTGTCAAAGCCTCTTCCATAGCCTCAAACAACCTAGCAACACTCTGCTCTCCATTTCTTCAATAATATGAAGGAATTGGAACAAGTTACACGTCAGAGTTGGGTGGAATTATACACCTTTTTGATCAACAAGTGGTCCGTTTCCCGTAAAATGGTGACGACATTTGGATGTGTAGGTGTTGCTGACCGTAACAACATAATATTGTTAAATGGGGGCGAGATGGCTCAGTGGCTGGAGTCCGAATTTACTGACTGGAAGATCCGTGGTTCGAACGCGACCTCTGCATCCCGAATGATCTTGTCTAGGTTTGGGCATCCTGGCAGTATCCCAGCCCTTGAGCTTCCTTCTGGTGTCATGGTACCGAAAGGGCGTTACAACTGAATGATTATCTCAGCTTTGTTAAACATTGTTAAATAATGTGGATCGAAAGCTTGGTTATCATTTTTACCTCTCTGTTTAAAGGACAGAATGTTTGCTGTATGTGTTGTGAACATTACACACTACACGAATGACGAACTAAGAACAATGATTTTCCAGTCCTTAGACAGGAGCGTTGTAAAATGTATACTGCATTAGTTGTTCCGCTCTGAGAATAAATACTTTAAGCTATCGATGAAATAGGTGATTTCTAGAGTTTTCTGTGACGGGACACTAACAGAAGGTCACCTTTACGACTGAGCTGTCCAATCTAAATATGGCTTTCCAAGGGAGGTATAGATATATAAGCCACAATTTTGTTTTAGTAGACGCGTTTCGAATAGTTGAAAATATTATCCCCATTAGATAACTCGTTGGCAAAAACACGTAAGTTTATTAATGTCACTGATTTTATTAAAACTGTCCTAAATTTATTCTTTTTTTTCTATAAAATGAAGCCAACCGCGAAGGTCACGTTGGAGATTTTGTCATCTTTGTTGGAATACATACGTTCAAAAACAATTTCTATAGTTTTATTCACTTTAAAAATGTCGAAATTGGGCCTTGCTTTCTCGAAGTCATTCGTAGGTCTAGCTCAACTTCTATTGTCCTTGTCTTACAGACGGATTCTTCAGGAGGTAGAACGAACATATCTAGCTTAGCCGTAATACTGAAAAGTTCGAATGAACTGTCAAAGAAGGTCGAGGATTTCCAAATTTTAAAACTGTTTTAAATTTCACGCTATTGACGTGACAATTTCTAGCTCTAAAACTGTCGTTCCTCTGTTTCACGGGACGTTCTTAATGACGGCCGATTGAGTTCAACATTCGAGCAGCATCGAGATTGAGGTTAAACCTTGAGGCAGTCACAAACAGTCCGTGCGCGCTGTAGAATATGGGCAATACTAGCACGGACAATATCGCAACCCTCCACACCTGTCTGGTGCGAATTCGTTTAGCGTAATCCTCCGAGATGCACTTTCAAATATGAAATGTCCTATTCATTCAGTTGACCTCAGTTGGGAAGGTATTTAACACTTTTGTCCAACCAAAATAGTGAAATCATTAGGCAGCAGAAAAATGCCGTCATTGGGGAGAAAGCCAACTGATCCGTGCCTGTGCACGAGGAAACCCAAGCACACTGGTACTGCCATGGTTGCTGTTGGGCTACTGGATATTAGTTCAGTCAGTCCACGATCACGCTTTCAACGGTAGAAAACAGACAGAGATAGAATTGGTTAAACTTTAAAATGACAATTTTCCGAGTGGCTGGGCCAAGTGTGACAGACTTTTAACTGAAAGGTTTTCATGACCTCGTCCCCGGCAATGTATATATTTGACGACGTTCTTCCATTTCTGGCTGCAGCCAAGCTTGACACCGCAGGATTTCTTTGGTTAACAGGTCATTCCTGAAAAGGTTCCACAAAAAGAAACGATTTCAAACAGCCTTACCCGTTGTACCGTATTCACCTACCTCTCGACTTGGTCCCCACAAGCAACCAAACAATTTGCAGTGACCATTTTAAGAGCTTATATGTAGAACTCCGGTGAGGGCCATCGTTGTTTAAATTTAACCAAAAATTGGTTGGAGTCAGCTTGGAAATCCTCCAGTGTACAACAATCATTATTCGTCGGGAACAGTTAAGATTTTCGTCGTTGAATGTTTCCGGTCTATTTTCGCAAATATTCCAGGCAGTCGGCACCAAAATGCGTTCATGGAAGCTTACGAAACTGCGTACTCTGAAAGAAGTCGCTCAGTTTTGATAAAGTGCAAATGTCCCAGTGACGGTGGGCGAAGATAGTGGTTTTGCTAAGCTCACTCAGATTCGCTACCTAGATTAGGTGGACGAACTGCCATACCTATCCTGCACAGACGTAGAACTAAAACGGAAACTTAGTTTCTGCTAAATAGTGATGATCGAGTATGTGTTCAAACTAACTGCGTGATCACTACGTTCCTCCGGGTTGTACCCTCCACACATGCTCTCGACAGACTTTCGGTTGCTGAGGCTGAAACCAATAAAGCTCCCCGAGTTTCAAGTGTTGTTTCCTGAGAGTACCTTAGTAGGTCACGTGCAGTCCGTTTAGCTCACACTTGAAACACACTTCTGGACGGAAATCAGGTTAAATTTATCCCGATTTCCCTTCTAAGCCTCTTATTGCCAGACAACTTCAACTAATCTCTCTACCTGAGTGGGAAGCCCTGACTGGTGGGTCAATCGATCGTCACAAACAGGACAGTTACTGGGTCGTCGTTCGATGGGTCGGGCATACCAATCACATCACTCAAGTGTGAACACGTTCGCCTGTTCAGACGTGAAAATTCAGATGCGTCCAATGTGCGTTGGTGGAGTGGTAACACGCTCGCCTCGCATGTCCGATGTCCGGGGTTGAAATCCCGGCACGGCCACCGGATATGCACTGCTGATGAGCACTAATAAGAGCGAAACTCGAGTCCAGTGCTTCCGTTTGGTATGGACTCACCGGAAAAATTACGCCGGAACAAGAGGACGACCGTTCAAACGAGAGTCGTGTGAGAATGAACAAAATACCTATCCCGCAAAACCCCCAAATGTAATCTCTAACACTCTGTTGTCTGCAGACCAAGAAGTACGGCTCTAAGCTGGAGTTCAGATTATGAGGTTTGAAAGGTCAGATTCCTGAAAGCAACTACTGAATGCCCGAGATCTACTGAGACCCTCAGCTCTGCTAGGTGTTGACCAGTCAGACAACGCCCCCTGAATATACAGCGCCTCACAGCTTTCTATCAAACCCAGACAGCGCGTGTCAGCGCTGCTCAAGGTCAGACAACGCCCCCTGAATATACAGCGCCTCACAGCTTTCTATCAAACCCAGACAGCGCGTGTCAGCGCTGCTCAAGGTCAGACAACGCCCCCTGAATATACAGCGCCTCACAGCTTTCTATCAAACCCAGACAGCGCGTGTCAGCGCTGCTCAAGGTCAGACAACGCCCCCTGAATATACAGCGCCTCACAGCTTTCTATCAAACCCAGACAGCGCGTGTCAGCAGACATAACAGATTGGCGACGCCCGAACCCACTGCATCATGACAATAACTGCTGAAGCGTTGAAAGAAATTCTGCTGCAACAACAAAAACAGTTTGAAGCGGCGCAATTACGTTTGGTGGAAAAATTGACGCAGCAACGTAAAGTTCAACCACCAAATTCCGCTCCAGATACAAATTCAGTCGACTCGATCGCCAACAGCATTACGGAGTTCCATTATGATCCTGATGCCGGCCTAACCTTCGATTCGTGGTTCAGACGTTACGAAGATGTTTTCCAAGTCGAACTGAAGCACAAAGATGATGCCTGGAGAGTACGTTTATTGCTCAGAAAGCTTGGCACAACGGAACACACGCGGTATTCCAACTTTATTCTGCCTAAGAACACGCGAGATCTCACTTTTGAGAAAACCGTGCAGCAACTTTCAATGATTTTCGGTGAGCGTTCGTCTTTGTTTAATATTCGCTACCAATGTATGAAACTGGCGAAAAAGAATCTGAGGACTACATCACTTATGCCGGTAGAGTCAACCTTGAATGCGAACAATTCAAGTTATCTACCATGACAGAAGACCAGTTCAAGTGTCTTATTTTCATTTGTGGTCTTCAGTCGCATTCAGACTGTGATATCAGGACGAGACTATTGAACAAAATTGAACAAACTCCCGAGATAACGCTGCAGTCCATTACCCATGAGTGCCAGCGCCTTTTAAATCTTAAACACGACACGGCCATGTTGGAGAGGCCCTTATCCAACCCTACTTTCAACATTGCCAAGACGACATCGAGGCAACCTACCGTGGTGACAAATTCGAACGGAGCAAAGCCCCCTTCAGCATGCTGGCAATGCGGCGAATGGCATTTTGTGCGGTTGTGTCCGTATAAAAAGCACAAATGTTCGGTGTGCAACCGACGTGGGCACAAGGAAAGCCAGTGCCGGACGCGGAAAGCTAGCCAAAGACGCAGTCAAACCCGAGGTCACGAAGCAAACGGAGCCAATCAGAACCCCGTTTTAACGCAATACTTGCAACATTTGATAACCAGATCGATGCTCGTCGCAAGTACGTTACAATCAGAGCAAACGGAAGCACAATTCGATTGCAGCTCGACACGGCTTCTGATATTACGATTGTTTCCCGACGCACCTGGAGAAAGATCGGATCACCGGAACTCAGACCGACAATGAACACTGCCGGAAATGCCTCAGGTGGTAAGCTTCAACTACTTGGTGAATTTGATTGTGAGATGGAGATAGCAGGCCACCGTGATTGTGGTATTGTCTATCTTGCTGCTTGTGAGCTTAATCTCCTGGGCATAGACTGGATCGATCGCTTGCATCTTTCAACACTGCCGATCGAAATCTTATGTTCATCAACACCGACAAGAGGAAAGCCAACATTCCGGCCTGGCAACCGTGTGCTTGTCAGGGACTATCGCCCTGGGCATCGAAGATGGACTGTTGGAGTCGTCCTCAAAAGAATCGGTCAGGTGATTTACAGCGTCCAGGTAGGATCATTGATATGGAAACGACATGTCAATCAATTACGGCCGACTGAGTGCCCGACCTCAAAGGCAGAAGAACGTTTACAAGATGTCAACCTGCTGCCTGAAACCTTTGATTTCCCAAGAGCAGCACCCGTAGCCACTGCCTCGCATGGACCGCCAAAGATGGAGCGGGTCAGCAGTCAGACACAGCAGATAGCGAATCAGCAGACATAACACTAACACTCTGTTGTCTGCAGACCAAGAAGTACGGCTCTAAGCTGGAGTTCAGATTATGAGGTTTGAAAGGTCAGATTCCTGAAAGCAACTACTGAATGCCCGAGATCTACTGAGACCCTCAGCTCTGCTAGGTGTTGACCAGTCAGACAACGCCCCCTCAATATACAGCGCCTCACAGCTTTCTATCAAACCCAGACAGCGCGTGTCAGCGCTGCTCAAGGTCAGACAACGCCCCCGCAGTATGCAGCGAGTCGCAGCCTATACCAAGACCAGACCGAGTGCGTCAGCATTGGACCAAGTTAGACAGTGTCCCACCAATGACTAGCTTGAGTTGTATTCTCGCACTCGCACGTACTCACACTCTCGCACTCGCTTGTTCGGAATACAGCTGTTGTGTTCCCCTCTGTGGGTCTTTTTTCGGCATTAGGCACTGGAGCGGGTCAGCAGTCAGACACAGCAGATTGCGAATCAGCAGACATAACACTAACACTCTGTTGTCTGCAGACCAAGAAGTACGGCTCTAAGCTGGAGTTCAGATTATGAGGTTTGAAATGTCGGTTTTTATGCACTTGTGGTCAGACTTAAAACGAAAATTTCTCCAGCACCAGAACACAGTAACGGTTTTTATAAGAGGTCAAGCGATGTTCAAAGTTAGTTGAACACCGAAACCAGCGGGTCTCAAAATTTTGACGGCAAGTTCCTTGGAGCTGAGAAGTCTTTTGGTGAATGGAGAAACGTTTAGCTGGGTGCTTTCGGTTCTTTATTGTGTACGCTGCTTTGTTTATAGTAAAACGACCAACACTGGAGTTTTATTATTGCACACGGGACACTTTGTCAACTTAACAAAAATAAAGGCGTTAAAAGAAGAATGGAGATGTCCTGATTGTTTCAGGATTGTTCTGAATTCTAATGCCGCCAAGGTCTACCACACGAGTTCTTACGTTAAATAAATCTGGATCAGCCAATGGCAGCTAGGCTTATGGAACCTGTATAGATGAGACTACAGACCTTGTAAATCCGGTTTGTATCTGGTCGAATTGTTCGTTTAAAAATGACTTGAATCAAAGCCGATTTCTCGAAATAACACGCAACTGTCTTATAAATGCACTCAATTTATCTTGTCAGTTCACGGGATGATTGTTGAAGAGTTCGGGTCCCATAGAATTTGATGAAATATTTTTTAATGTTGTATCACGCAGGTGTACGACGTCACTCCACTAAAATGATACCCGCAGGCTTTAACTGCAAGTAACTATAACTCGCTTATAAAAATCCGTGTTGGTTATAGCTTATCAGATGAATTAATGGCCTTACTCAGATAGCAAGAGGACGCGGTATTTTAATTAAAGAAAGGAAGGAAGCAACAACTAGTCTCCTTCCACTTTAAACAAATGCATTGGTATTAACTTCCATCTGATGAGTTCTGTGAAGTCGAGAGTCTAATGGTGGGCTGTCGAAGTGTTTTCAGCGACCAAGTGAGTAGTATCTTCGATTAAGTAAATATACTGAATTATAGGCAAGGTTGTGTAATATAGGTAGCTCGGGTGCGCTGATTGATTGTTGGTCTGTTCGCCGAGCTTGGCAGTTGGACGAACAATCAATGCTGAATTATATCAAAGCGTGAGGCGGCTTCTTGTGCACAGCAAACTAGACGGGACATTCAGTACAATGTGGTGTTCAATTAGCGCATAAAGCTGGGACAATAGGCACCCGATGAACCTCAAAAAGGAGGGCACCGGTCGTCGACTGCCGAATAATTTTGAGCAACCATATCAGCAGTGTATTATGTCAGGGAAAGTTTATGACCTTCCATAAGTCAACAATCGAAAATCGGCCAAAAAGTAGCAATGTCTCATGTAGGCACCAAGTTGGCAATATTTCCGCACTTTTATTCAAATGGAATTGTCAGCATCATACAGATGTTCTTTTTGAAGGTCTCGCTGTAGTACCGAGCAATCTCAGCGAAAAATAATCGTACTTATTGTAAGCCGTATGGCTAGGGCAAACCCCGCAAATTTTCTCGACTGGCAATCCACTGGGATACAAGCACAAATATACCATTGAATCTAATTTGACCTCGTGATGATTCATTCATTTGCTTACTCCACCCATGTACTTTTGATCTCTATTTGTTTTGCTCATCTGTACCCTCCACTTACCTTGTCGCAAAGGCTATCAAGCCCGACACTTGTGTACTAGCATGTGTGTGTGTGTTTGTGTGTGTGTGTGTGTGAATGTGCGCAGTTGACCTTCTTACACATGCGCTTTCGTGTCCCGTTTGCTGAGCCTGCCTTGACTTGTTTTCTCATGGGTTTTGTGTGATGTTCCTGCCAATCAGAATCTCGAGAATGTCGTCGGAATGGACGTTCGCAAACCACACAACTGAGTAAACATTCCGCTCGTCGTTGTTTCGTGTACGGACGTTGACACTGCACTTTTGCGATCAGTGACAGACCTGTTCACTTGTTCTCGCTACGCACGTGGACAATTGATGTTTGTTGTGTATATAGTGCCATAGAATTTCGAACCCAATTCTTCCTTTTGCTATTCGGGATTGTCGAACCTACGCGTTACTCAAAGTTCCGTATCGCGAACGCCAACATATACTACCATGAGATAGAACATCGTATGGCGAACAAACATGTCCGAGTGATAAATTAAGCGGAAACCCAGGTGGGGAACAACTAATGACGCAAAAGGTTGAGTTCTACTGGCCCAAACTTACTTACTTACCCGTTGCCCGTAGGTAAGCCAGTCGTGGTCGGCCAGTATGCCTTCTTCACACACATGGCAGATCTTCAGGCAGTGGGTCTTATGATATATTCCCAAGAAATGACTAAATTAACAAGCGTGTATTCCATTAGTCGTTTCAAAGCTGGGTTACGGAGATTTACTTCCTACGCATGTCAGAATTTGCCAATGACATTTCTGCAGGTCTTACAAACAGTACTATGTGATAGTAGTGAAGACATGCTATGCTTGATTTGATCTCTCCTTTTAGGGTAAAGGAACCCATTGAGTTGTTGCGATATCAGGACCTGTTCTTTTACACGTTGAAAAGTGATTGAAGAGTCACAAGAACAGCGATTTCCACCTGAATGTCATGATGGATTTCAAAGCATCTGATCGACTCTTTTGTGTAAACTTTTACACACTTTAGAAAATTCTTTTCACCATCGAGATAGGTCGACAGAAAAACCGGCAAAATATAGAAACGTGAGTTTTGGCAACCTTTCAACTTCTGTGCAATAATGCACCGGCCATCTCGTTGTCGAATCCCCCTCTGGGTATTTTTTCACGCCCACTGGGTAGAATTCTAACACATTATAGTCCAGCCACGAGGAGAAACAATATGCAACGCGATGTTAGATTTTAATCCGCAGCCAAACAAATTCATCTATTCATCTTCTTCCCCAGAATCATCATTCCATTCAATCTGAAGCGTTTTAAATGCAATGCAAGTTTGAGTTACCGAAGGAATTTGCTACTCAAAATTGATTTAAATCGTGAAAGAGTATTTTGAATGGGTTTATTTGAGCCTCTGCTAGAAATCCGAAAGAAGTAACTTGAAATTCACCACCAACACACACAGCTAGATTTGTGAATGGGCCAATTTTGTGGTTGTTGTTCCGACTCACGGTTTTCCACACACCGCAATCCACGAACCCGAGACACATTCCACTCTACGTAGCGGAAATAAATCGGAGCTCCAGGTGGCTGATCAGCGCCAAACACTTGAAAGTATGCGTTTTGACAGTCAGTAGTTTTACTCGGGAGTTTCAAAGAAAAACCTGAAAAGACCCCCGCAGCACAAACTAGAAAAAACAATATTTTTGACACAACACTACTCACAGTACTGAGAAAGACTCTTTGGCCAGCTTTGGTCTTCTTGGGACCTATCAGGCTGACCTGGTCCTCGGGATTCCATGGAGCGCATTTTCAACTTCGAGTAGTCAGAGTTATCCATTTGTGCCCGAACGAACCAGAAACCCATGAGGTACACTCATGTGCACACTAATTTCACTTTATACGGGAGATTCAACCGAATTCCAGATGAGTGGTTTGTCAACTGAATGTGCTGCATAAAGGCCTGTTTCATGTTTCAGTTGGTACGAGGTTCGACACATCTCACTGTATTGTCCTGAAGGACGCACAGTCCCGCACTTTCTGTCAACCTTGAGTTTCAACTAAAGCCACGCTGTACGAAGTTCACGAAATACACTCATTGTTCTACAGTTGAATGTATTGCACAGAGACGGCCTCACTTCCTAAGCGGACATTTGCACGGGATTCAGGTTAGTCTCCCGTGAGCGCCAAACGCGTGTGCAAATGGGTGTACCTGTCGAAATATGTCTCATTTGGGTTCAAGTAGACCACAGAGTTGACGGAAACACGGCAACTGTTAGCCTCAAGAAGGGCAAAACCTGTGGTGGACTGCCGGTGTTTTCAACAAACTTGCGAGTAGTTTCCTTCATGAAGAAGCATTGGAAACCGTTTAGCAAACTGCGATTCAGAAGTGCCAAGTTGCACAAAAGTATTGAACGCTTAGTAGGCATTCAACAGTGTTCGATGAAACAAACAATGGACAGAATAAAACTCATCTAAAATTCAATTAAAATAGTGACCCTTTTTGCAAGCAGTGCGACTCACGTATCCTTCATTTGGAGTGTCCGAAACTGTAAAATATTTGCGCATTCATGTGCGTTATCTCGTGAACACAGGTAGCATTTGCGTTTTTAAATCAACTTTGAGAGCCGGCAGTGAGTTTCTCTGTGAATTCAACATGAACAGTACTCATCAGGTTTCATTTTATTTATCCACAATGAAATCCTGAAAAAAACACTCACTGTAATTTGGGTAAGCATTTGACTAAATTTGGCGATTGATTTCGTTGGAGTATTGAGTTGTAATCTGGGCATATGCAAATAAGCATACTAGAGGTTCGCAGCGGTAGCTGACAATCGGAATAGATTTATCCCAAGGGATACCGACAGAGTTAAGTTGATACGTTAAGATTCTTTGTCAGACATTGAGTTGCGTAAACACTTACCCTTCTGGCCAAAATTGTCCCCCGAAAGAGCTAGGGGAAAGCTAAGTCGTCTAATCTACTCATTGTCTCAGTGTGCGTAACTCTGAGATGTCCTATTGGCAAGGTGACAACTGTGCACAAAAAGAATTGGCCAGGCAAGACATATGGGTTTTCATCACAGCGAAACTCGGAACTAACGACAAGACGAAGTCTACTTCTGTCAACATCCTTGAGTTTAGTTTCAACCGGGTGCACCATTCAAATGAAATCCAGACACATTTGCGCAGCGATTCTGGATGTTGCTTGTTCAGAATCGTAAACAATGAGCACAGGATAAAGGATGATGACGTGTTGTCATCATCGACAGCATGACATCAGTGTGCAACACCGATGCTTCTCTGCCGTACAACCATACCTACGTGCTGTCAGCAATACGGTTAGAGTAGATGTATCTTTGTTTGTCACAAACAGGCAATACTGATCACAGAAAGGTGAGGTTAAGCAACACGTGTGACCTATGAAGTCCATCCATTCCATAAGTATACGATACATTCTTGCATTTTTGTGGCCAGGCAAATAGAAGGTAAAGAGCCAATTTAAACTCATCTAGACTTGAGACCGTCTACATAACACCAACCCAATTTCTGCGACTTCTTGACCCACCAAACTGTTCACATTTTTCCTCCCCTTTTATCCGGCTTACGGGCAAAATCCAAGCATTTGCAGCGGGTAGTTATTGGAATGACATTTTCACCGGTTGCTCCAGTGCCACCTGTGTCGACTCCTGATAAACCTGGACTTGAACATCATTATTCCACGATTTATAAACGCGCTGCCTATCATTCCTTCTAGTTTATTACAATTTCTGCATTGATTAGTTTGTTTAAGGTGTCCAGAAGTTTTCGCCCACTGGGTAGCATTGACTTTGTCCGCCGATATCAACGGTTGGTTCTGGTAACCCTCCTACCCACATTAAAATGTGCTTCATTTGTTAGATGTCAGCGATACACATGTCAATGGAGTTTTGCCTCCTTTTCGGATAAAACTCCGTCCAACTAAGTATAACAGGATTCACTAAAGTGCTACTGGAAGAATACCCGCGGAGAGTGAATAAGTTCTCGCTCAAAGTACGGGGATAAGCGTCTTGTGTTGGTTTGAATCATCGCCTTGGTCTGTAAATGAGTCAGTTAACAATCCCAGACGGTGTATGAGGGATTTGGGATACTCAACATTTCCTCTCTGCCTGCTATTGGGAGACCTAGAACAAAAGCGAATATGCATACAGCCCAACTTCTGGCTTTAAACTGTCCCATTCAATGTTAACTTCACATGACCACATATCGATTCGATTGATTTAAAATAGCCCTCCATGGTCTTACTAGTTCAATGTCTTTTAATTCATTCGAACTGACATACTTGAGGATATGAACCACCTAAGTCATCAGTCATACAAATGTTCATCCTGATCCTCACCTTATCACCGTGTCTTTAACTAAAGCATGATGTTCATCTGCATCTTTTGGTGGTGTATTTTCGTTTAGCAATTCCGGTTTGTACCTCCTGGTTGTTTGTCCTGTTTGAACCATTGTAAAGCCGTTGTAGTTCATTTTTGTACGCAGTTCCCAGTTTGAACAATTGAAAGACGATTCTTTAAGCTCACTGACTCTGAATTTAGATTTTTCCCATCCACATGACGTATTCAACACCCTTATAGTAAAGTCGAATGATACTGTTTTGTAGGACATGATCGCTGTCTCTGTTCAATCTGTTGGGTTTTCCTGCTCGGACCAGTGTCCATCTTACTGAACCCGCTCGGTATCCACTTAGATGAAATGGTTTTCCGGCATCAGCTTGTCCTGCTTTTTACCGGCCGGTCATCGAAAAAACATTACTGTGAATCACCATAGGACAAGTCGATGGGTTACAGTTCTGCTCAAACAGTCATTTTTAATTTTCCATCAAGCCTGAGTGCCACACGGTTCACCGGAGTCAGCGTGTCTGAAGTGGATTGCAGCTCCACGCTGAAACTTATGATTCAAGGTACCAAGATAATGCTGAATACATCTCATTCGGTCACAATAGACTTTTCGTCTAAGGTCTAACTATCCTCGGAGTCCTAGGTAGAGCCCTGCACTCAAACTCTACCAACTAAAGCTTTCGATATTGGAGGTATCAGGATCAGACATGAACTTGACGTCTAACAACTGGAAAGTGAAATTACTGAGGTTTAAACGTATTTTCAAGGCGTCTGTCTTGTTTGACAGAATTTCCTATCCTTGCTTGTCTCTCCAAATGTGAAAACCGTTGGGCTGACCAAACTCTCTGGTCCGGTGCAATAAGAATGTGAAGCAGATTGATCGCGCAACGACCACGAATTCCTCTACACGAATTCCAGTCAACTTACCTTTTAAATCTGATATAGAATCAAACGCTTCCGCATTGAGGGTCTGCAAAGTATCAAGTGAAATCGAGGTTCAGGGTATTCAATGAAAAAAACAGCCGATGTCTGTTAAAAATTAAAACAAAGAAATACAATTCTGTCATGAATATGTTCCAATACATCTATGGGTATCGTTCTGTTAATCTCTTTTTAGTTTAAACGTAATCATTCAAAAGAGGGAAAATCAAATAGATCGATTCAATTTGAATTGGAATATGCATCATTTTCAAGGTTTGTTGATAATCTGCTGTCCCGAAGATCAGAGTTTTCAGCAGACTTACTTGTTTTGTCCTCGTCCAATACAAACCTGACAAATTTAAACAAGGTAGGTGCAAACAGTTTGTAAAGAACATTTTGCCAAAATATCCACTTGTGCTACATCAAAGACGCACTACCACACAATAACAAACAGAATCCTCGTTTTGTATGTGTGTGCCATGAGTGAATACTTGTTTCGAGCAAAGATCTGAGCGAAGAACCAAAACCTCATCCACAAGGAAGTTTTTGTTATGAATGGAAACTCGCATGTGAGCGATTCGATATCAGCCATTTGAACATGAGCTGGAGAGTTTCAGCCTCTTACCCACTGCAGCGCGTCTGGATCAACATGTCCAGTAGTGGGATAGCAAGAGCTGGAGAGTCAACTTATTCACCTGCATGTTAAGAAGTCACGCCGCACTTAGCTCCTTCAAGACCGAACGAGAAGCGAGGATAAAGGTTATTCGGTGAATGGAGCTCACATTATCAAGCGGCATCACATAAGACTGTAATCAAATTTCCGCTTCAATTTCTTGAAGTCTGAAGAAGCGTGGTTTGATTGAGTAATTTTCATTTCTGCTGCAGCATATGAAATCACTTGCAAGATTCGGGCGTGGATTTGTCTGTTCAGTTCTTTCCCTTAGTTTGAAAGCGAAATAAATAGCTCAGGTTTGATCTGACAGGATCATTCGTTTTCTCGAAACATCCCTTTTCCAATCATTAAAACAACATGATTATTTCCCCTGTGTGAGAGTAACTGAATTCTCCTGTAGTCGTTATCGTACGTGATGAATGCTGCCAGACTAGACCCTGCGTGTTTTGTTCTACGTCAACTTGTCGTTGATGAACGGCTGGCTTATACTCTGCCCAAGCTCGAAGCAGGGAACCTTCTAACGCGTTTCCTCTGTAACACCAGGGTTTGATGCGCAAAAATTCTCACGATGTAAACGATAGCAAGAACTCGATTTCACCGCTGACCTGTTATAATTTTCGTGGGTGACCACTGTCAGTTAAACGTAGCTTGTCCTTGATTCAACCGGTGTACAGTCCGATCCTGGCTGATTAGTTCAAGTGTAAAACGGCGGAGTGTGTTAGGGTTTATGTAACCACTGAAAAGCTAAAAAAATCTCAACCAGACCTTGCAGTTTCCCCTATCAAATGAAAACAGGTCCAGGTTGGCAACCTATCATGAGCTCTTTCACTGAGCTCTTCTACTGTCGTCGACCTGATCGATTGTTGAAGCCTATGTACTCGTGCTACAGCAAAATGGCCCTGAAAGTTCGAATCGTTGTCACGGGAACGGGCGAGTATGACCGCATTCAGTCGCACGGAACTCCTGTTTTCAGACAATGATTTGAATCTTCCGACCCAACAACACCCCATGCATATGCTGAGGTGGCAAAAACCTGGATCCTTCATTATTCACAGGACTTAAAGGATAACATAACAAAGATCATTCCAATACTTGGTGAGGGTCTTCAGGCCAAATTTCTTCCTACAAGTGAAGTCAATCTATGCTGAAAAGCCAAAGGCTCTGTGCAGCTGTTTTGTTCTTACTGTGCGCATTGTAGAACTCCAGGGAGTTTCACACTGTTGATCGGCTGCTCGCTCAACTACCAGCTGGGAGGTTGCGGGTTCGAAACCATTTTTTCTCAACAGGAGATAGTCAGTAGCAAGGGTTCAGAATGGAGAAAAGTGCTTTCTCCAGCTGGTTGCCTAAGCTCACGTGGTGCACCTTCTAAACACCTTAAAACGGTAAACCTTACTTCACAAAGAAACTACTCACAAAGCTGCTGAGTGTTGAAACCTTCAGACGAAGTGAACGACGCTGACGTGACACATTTTTGAGGTTCCAGTTAGGAGGATCCGTTCCATATGTGTTGAAAACGTCCTTTACAGATTTCTGGTTGCTTCCTCTAGGGTGACAAAGATAGTCTGTATGCCATGCTGACGGATTACCATGCAAATTCTCGCGGGGCGCACGTTTCCCACCCGTGGCTTGTCTTACATTCCGCTGTTACTGGTACATGTATCACTTTAGGTTGGACGTACGGAACCTGGTTGTTGAAGTGAGATTCTTTTTCATCAGCATCGCCGGGTGGATAAAATCACTTTATCTGTGAGTGGAATTCATAATTCAGAACATATTTGGCTTTAGCTGTTACCAGCGCTGCTGCTGTTGGGGTGAAATGAATTCCAAATTTAAAGAATCATCGGGTTATCTGCAACTCAGGGAGTGACAGCACTGCAGAGAGTTGTTATCGAAGAACACCACGCAGTTCTGTGTACAGTTCTCCTTCCCCCTTTAAATCAGGCTAAGATTAAGTAACAAAGCGTTGATTCTTCCGTTCAGTAATTTCATCGAGGGAAACCCCTCCGAGGATGTGATTGTACCCATCTGGTAAGATGACCTTGAGTATTTCAGGATCGCTCAACACTCACTGCAAATGCAAATGTCCAAGAATCAGCTAACTTCTAAAGCTTGAGTAGACCCACAGTCATAATACGGCTTTTTGGAACGGACATTTACTCAACTCTCCAGGCAAAACGTTTCATGTAGGTTGGTTGTAGGATAGATGAACGCGTGGTGTCACTCTCTGTCTGAGAGAATGTTTAGTTGTGTGCGGTGTACACTCGTTTCAGTACTGCTATCCTCTAAGCATAACACTTGTTAGCTGACTGTGATGAAACTACAAGGTAGCGAGACAGAACCGCACAGAATCGGCATAAGGCTTACGACAAATACTCTCATTTATATATCATTGTAGTTTTCACGAGAGACTCAACTGGATCGCTCGTTTTTGGTATTCTTCAACTGGATGTGCAGCAGCCTCACGTTTCAGTGGGCACGATATTCTAGATATCCAGGTATATTTTCATAAAGAAAACTACTTACAAGGTTGCTGAAAACTCTTTGACACTCCACTACCGGTTTCGCCCTTCAAATTCGGACTCATCAGGTAGGCACAGTCTCCATGTTTCCATCCAACTCTTGCTCTAATTGAACCCAACTTTAGGTTAAGAAGTAACTATACAAGTATGTGTGTGTGACTCTGAAAACTGGTGATGTTCTTTCGGGCCTGTTTAAAATCCAGAATGCCAAATCTGCTTTAAAGAGAATGTTGCTTCTAAGAGGGGGTTATCAGGCTATGTTAGGCGATTACACGTAACCAACAAAAATAAAGTTAATTATCATCATTGTACTCGAGAAATTAACTTGCCTGAGTTCACTGCTGCAATCAAGCACAACAAGCAAATCGTGCCTGTCACACCAAACATCGCCCCTTGATTTCCACTATTCCACTCTATACACTCCACAGTTTATACAGTCTTCTCACAGGCTTGTTTTTCACGAATTGTTGGACAATTTTTCAGGACGTGCAAATAATATATGGAAGTAAACACACCAAATAAAGCCCACATTTTTGAAAGTCCTATTTGGTAGGCGACTGCCAACTGCTTCATGTTTTTGTTTTCTGAACGAAGCCGAAGACCGTGCGCATAATTTAGTAAAAACTTACAATGGTTGGTTTAGCGAAGTGTGTAGGGGTCCTGAGCTCCTCACTTTACCCACGCACGTGCATTATAAAACGAATAAGATTAACTACGTGAACAGGGGTATCTTAGTCAAACACAAACTGGGACGCTTTTGCGGAGCGTGAAAAAGTAATTTTCTAGTGCAAAGTTTTACCTCCAAACTTAGTTTTGGAGCACACAGCGAGAATATTCAAAAACTTTGTGATAGAACGAAGAAGTGCAAGTGGGCAGTGCTCACTTGAGAGGTGTACTATCATGATTTGTGGAACTGGGGGCCCATTAACCGCACAGTGCTCTTAGCTGCAAAACCTTTGCGGGTGGAATAAAAAAATTTGCGCCGAAATACTGCCTTTTGTCGTGCATGTGCTCAAAGCAAAAGTCATCCTATTCTACATTCATGTTTCCGCAGGTCAGCAAATTTCATTGTCCACCGAAGCAAACGCACCTGTTGCAGAGAAAGTCTGGTGGAATACTTTCCTAGCATCGCCGAGACCCCGGGCTGCCTAGATGGGGTTCAAAAGTTTGTACCTGCCTCTGAACTCGATTGTCTGTCCGCTTTAGTCCATTAGGGACACGTGTAACTTTCGAAAATTCGATTTCATTGTGCGAATACTGGGCGCCGTAAAACTGTGCCACTCTCCCAAGGTTTTGACCTTGAGGATGGCTGTTCAAATGGCTGAGTGTGAAGCTTTTTGTTCATTTAAAGATGTGACACAGTACAAAGTGCTTGCGATGACGGCCTGTTGATGACTTCTTTCATTACTGACTGTGCCTCTATCGTTCGCTGTATAACACGCAAACTGACTGTGCAGGTGTTTATTTCGTGGACAGATATGCAAATGGAGGACCTGGGGAAAGCTGATCTGCAATCTGTCAGTACCTTCCTAAATCGTCTGAAGACTACTGTCACATTTTCCATTATCCCCAGAGTAGTCAAAAGCTGAAGATTCCATTTATCAAGCGAAACCAGTCGGTGCGATAAGCCTGGAAAATGATTTTATCCTCACTGGAAAATAATTGCGCTGCACTTTCCGAGGACGCAATCCCACAGCCTTCTGAACTATGGAGTAAACTGGATAGCTCCCCATTTACCCTACGTGTCTCCAGTTGACTAGAACTGAGAGTTTTTAAGTGAGAAAATTAGTGCGTAAAAAACAGCGGCCTCACTCAGGCCAAGGTTGCTATCATGCACCACGCAAATGATAAGGTGGATAGTGTGATGAACCTGATTGATGTTCCATTCATTGTTCTATTCATTATTCTCTTGTTTTAATACTCTAAGTGTTGTCACGCTTGAAGGTTGTGTTCCTCTAGTTCACCCGTTTTAACCATCGCCGTAGAAGAAAAAGCTTGAGCGACAGTTTTTGTCAGTGGACCAATCTGGTTGCCAGTGATCCACGTCAGGTGGTAAATCTAATGATATATGTACTGGTAACTTCCAGCAACCGTCGGATCGTTCCAGAATAGTTTCAATAGCAGGATGCATCAGGTTTAAAGCGTTCAAAATGGTTGTATCGATGCAAAAAACCGTCCAGTCCAGCAAGGCTCTTGTGGCTGCAAATCGGACGGTTTAGTCGTGGCCAAAGGGCCTCTCGACGAAGAACTGCCTCCACATCGAACGTTTCGACTTATTCACGACCCATAATATGTCCTGGCCCATTTATGCAAGTTGGAACTACAGGACAGATTGAGTTTTATTTCGGCCACTACAGGAGTGAGACTCCCGGAGGATTCACTGCAGAACCAAACCCGACCCTCTAGGTTGTCGCCAAGCGCGTTCACCCCAGCCGGTTACCGTCGCTTCAACCCGTCCAAACGAACATTCAGTGCGGGCACGTGAGCCATGAATGCCGTAAAACGATGCGTCTCCAAGAGACCGGCCACCGTATGCCTTCTGTTCATCGTAGGTGCCTGGCTGAGACCTTCTCTGAGACTCAGTATGGCAATCTCTGATTGATTTCTACCTGGTCTACATAACTGCGCTGATTGTCCTTCACCAACTAAGCTTCCATCTAATCGCAGATATTCATTGAAGCGAATCTGCACCGCATCTGAGGGCCAATCGCATTCTTGAAGTGGTTCAGATAATAGGTGACTGCACACGACGATATCCAAGTCACTACACCTAACAAATGTGCTCGATTGGTTTGCGGTCAAGTCGAATTCGAAGCGGCAAACACGGATGCCTCCAAGAATAAACTGATGTATCACATCGGCCGATGAAATTTGAGTAGGGCCCTAAACCATACCGTTGGTGATTGGACAAACCAGCCGTCGGTTTTCCCCGGTGAACTGACGGATGGAACCACACCGGGTGCAGATGCAGTAGGACCGGGGATTGAGTAAGAGGGCGCGGATAGATTATCCGTGGAACTCGGTTCGGATCCATGTTGCTGACTTGTGGAGTCTCTATTGGCTGAGTTGTTTGGCGGATGAATGGAATAAAGGTTGGAAGTCACTAGTAACTGCTGGGGTGCCGATATTGGCTGTGAATAAAAATGCAGCGAGGATGAGATGTGGGTGTTTGGTAGGCAGTTGGTTGGTTTTGAATGCATTTGCTGTTCTGCAGCTGCAGTAGTACAAATGGATGTCGCAGTATTAGATGTCTTGGAAGGATAGTTCAACTGATTTACGAGATACGGTGGATCAGTAGAGGGAGGTGAAACAGGATTGGCTGGAACAGCACAGTGCTGCTGTTGCCGCATGGAAGATATTCTGTCGGTTGTGAACAGCTGTACCGTGGTTAATTCTGTATCCATCTATTATATTCCACTGTTCACCATCACGATTATATGGATGTTGAATGGGCGTTCTGCCACTAGACGGCATGCAGCTCTTGCAAATATATAAATTATTCAAGCCTTGCTGGTAAACTCACACTCAATCAACAGCTGGTGCATGCCTAAAGAAAGTCTGGCTCATCCAGTCGTACGAGTGAGAAGCATCACTGTTACCTTTGACTTCATCGTCCTCAGTGTTAGTTGCCTCCGTACCGTTGACAGTAGCAGCGGTATCAATACGGACAGAGCAAACCAGTCTTAACAATGTTGGGCTGTCATACTGAAACTCATCAGGATTCAAGTAAAAAGAGAAGACAAGAGCAACTGCTGAGAGGCCCCATGACCCTAAGCGGAAAAGTCGCAGCCACATTTTCATAAGGAAACTGCTCACACGGTTGCTGAACGCTTTTCGACAGTCAAGGACAGGTTTCGCTCCTCTTCAATTGGGCACATTCCCCAAGTTTCCATCAAGCTTATGTTCTACTTGAACTCGAATTTGACAGAGACAGATGCACTCATTTTCATATCATGTTGGTTTTTACGAGATCGCAAATGAATCTCTCGTTTGTGATATTCTTCAACTGAATGTGTTGCACAAAGGCGACCTCATGTTTCAGTTGGTACAATATTCGAGAGATCGCAGTATAATTTCATAAAGGAAGTTATAAGATTCCTTATTATGGTTATGTTGACACAAAGTATTACAGAGTAAATAAAGCTGGCTGTCATTTATTTTGACGTCTCCAAAGTATCGTGTCCTGCGCAGCGTAATATGCTGCGGAGAAATCTTGCTGCGTTTGAGTTTCAGTGGTCTCACAACTATCTACTAAAGGAAAAGTGACTATTTCAGTAAGTGGCACAACCCTTGGCTGGCCAGCGAATCCGCACGGCGTTCCAAATTAGTTGTTTACTTTTATTCACCACATAACTCTGATTTGTAAGTTGTTTAGGGGGCAGTGTTTAACTCTGGAAAGTCATCCGGCTTTTCTTTTTTTACCGACTCACACGAAATCACAGGAATTTTTTACAAGTGGTCGCTAGTCAACCTCGCACCATCTTATGGCGAAAAAACGAAAAATCCCGCTGTGGTGCACCAATTTTTAACACGGCTTCCCTGGCCTAAATATATTTTGGTACAAGACCCGTAAGGCAAACCTTGAGACCTTACAAAACAGTGTCAGTGGAACGTAGGCAATTGCCAGATGAAATGCTACTGCCAACAAATCCATGACCTCCCGCAGTTTGCCCTGGAACGGTCCCGAGCAAGCACAAGTCACAATGGACCAAATCCGACCCTGTGATGGATAGTCGATCCAGGAGTGGTGACTAGGGCATGAGCAACTGCTTTTACGGTTCGAAAGACGAATGGTCACCAAGTATGTTTATGGCTCCAAAAGCTGTCACGCTATGGGAATCACATATCATGTGGTCCCTGTCTTGTGCCGCATACGAGAGCGTGTGGCGATCTTGCCGCTACATACCAAACACAAGCACCATCTCGCTCCGTCAACATGCAATTCCACTATTTGAGGCGCTAGTCGGTTTTTTCGCGCCACTTGAGTGCCATACTAAAATTACATCTAACACTGAATGATCCATAACTCTTGAAACACTTACCTAACATAGACAACTCCCAAAAGCTTCAGGTTGCAAGTTATCGTATTTTTTGTTTTGTCCCTTAAGGACAACGCCCGCGATCCATTTCTCTGGTATCTGATATAAGCAGCGAGAAGATGAGTCCCCACGCCGGAGCGTGGGCGATATGTAGACTTCAGTTACCCTAAGCTGCTCTATCACCCCAGCTTTCATGAAATGGCTTGGCACCGCTGCATGAACTCAGTGATCATAAGGCTGACTGGTGTCGGTTACATTGCCTCAGCATGTTTGGGCAAGATGATGGGGAGTTTCTCAGGTTCGCTGATCCTGGCGATCGGAAATGCAGACATTTCAAGCTTAGTTCAGTAGGGCGGACCCTGCTTCTCTCCTGGTTTATTTAAACGCAAGTACCCAATTAAATGAACGACATATGAATGAATCTCCCACAATCTGCTCACGCAGAAAACAATTACGCACAACAGTGTAGTGCACAACGGCCTACCTAAGTTGTATAGGTTTATGTGGTGTTTGTGGTACTGAGGCGCTTGATCTGGTTTCCGTTTTTGTTCTGCTGCCCTGGGATCTACACGATCTACACGTTTGCCCCATGGACGTGGCTCAAACAGACATGGTCCGCTACGTTAAGCTTGATCTGACAGTTTTTCACTACTGACCTTGCTTTTCTCTGACCGCATAAGATATTTGGTTACTGAAGTCATTGTTAAACAAACGGAGAAAATGCCGCTTGGTTGTTCGCCATCTTGCATCTAGCATGTATGGGGATGACATACTCATGCAGCGCTTCGATACAGCCGGCAGAGTTGGTCGTCAGGATACGATGTATATACGTAGGCCTGCTACCCCCTAGTAACATGGACAGTTCATTCGGTGCTTGGTTTTCCAGACTGGCTTACGTATACACGAAAGTAAACAGCAAGAGCCGTTGTGGAATACCACTATTGCTGGCCTAGGCCCGTCCTGGTTCTAGCATATTTCCCAGAAAATCGTCTTGTGAATCCTAAACACTAAATATGACAAAAAAGTGCTTTTGTACGTGCGGGACAATCGGGGCATACTCGAAACAGGTAGTATGACACTTCAGACACAATTCTTTCTGCAGACAGCAATATTCCTTCCCATAAACGGTGACTACGTTATATCAAGAACATTTCAAATTTCATGTATATAGCACGGCTACTTGTTTCCCATTTCCTCCACACCCTTGTTCTAGTATGCCCCGAGTCAGCCACTGCTATAGACTAATCCGCCTAACGGACTTAATTTTGCAAAGCGTGCAGCATCGGATACTCATTTGTTACCTCACCCGTGTGTACTGGCTCAGGTATTTTCCTAGACAATCTGTATGTCCCATCACCCTCCACCACGTGATAATTCTACCAACTAATCACCCGTTTTCATGAACTAGCTGCATAGGTCCACCCAATCCAGTCATGGCGTTGATCACCGACCAAGCACATTTCACAATTCTCCCCTTCCCGTCAAGCCCTACGGATGACCACATAAACTAGGTTCAGCCCAGGGTGGACCCCGCTAGGTCAAGGCAAGTTGCTCACACTCATATATGGCAAAATACCGTTCAGTCCGATTGTCTATCACTTATCCCGCCACCCCTAACCTGATGGTGTGATTGTACTGCACGAGTCCGACACCTCCGCGAGTATCGTTCGTTCAAGCTCTGGTACCCTAGTATATAGTAATTGTAGCACTCCTCAGCTGTCCACTACTTCGAGCCACAGCACGCCTGTGATCCAACGCACATTTCAGTGGCATTTTGCTATTCTCTTTTCATTTTGAATTCGTAGGCCTATTGTGGCTGCCTCACCACCTCAACTCAATGGCAGAAACGCTGCTCACCACCCACGCTGCGCCCTCAAATAGCGCTTCATATTAACCCTATTCCCCCAAAATCTTTCAGCTAACCTTAGCAGCCCCGATAACCTTATTAGCTCCGACTTTACCTGTCACGCCAAAGCACGAAGTCACGATGACGGTAATGCGACTTTTGTACTTAGTCTGATGACCAGCCCGTAGTCCGCTTGTGGATACAGAAGGTGCAGCCGGCCGTCCCCGCCACCAGAATCCCTCCGATCTGCCGCATCCGTAATATAAACATATTACTGGCAATTTTGGCTCAGTACCAACATTTTCCTTCAATATGTTTGCTTCGCATATTGGCCACTGGTATCCACAACCTCAGCAGGTTGCTTGTTCCAAAAAATCTGACCAAAACTGACCATACTCCTCGGAACCAGTGTTTGAATTTTTTTAACTAACACTATACCTCTGGGCTGGAGACCACCTTCCCCTCCACTCCACTTCATATGGTTCACCATCAGCATTTTGTTATCCAAATTCCGAGACAAAACCTTAATCGTTCAAGTTAATCCCACTTTGCAACGATTATTGCCCTTAGTTCAGAATTTAAAAGTTTAATTTTCAATGCCTCTTCTGTCTTCCCGATGTCCATTTCCCCCCCAGTCAAAACTATTCGTCGTAACACCCCTGTGAGATCCATGTTTCACCTTTAGCACTGTCTTGGCGTCCGCTCGGTAACATGGTTGCGCCAGTTTCTGCTTGGCCGGATTTGCGTTAAACCATGTCTATTTTTATCTGGCTGCTCTACTTACTCGTACCTTTGGTTGGCCCACAACGTGCGTACCTGTTTTTATCTCTGGCGTCATCAAAATTAGCATTCTCAATATTATGTTACCCAACTGTCGGAGGGAAGCTATCATGAAAATTATTAGTAGTAATGGTATGATTTCTTCAGGTAGATACTACCAAGAACCTTCGGCCAACTTGTTTCCCACGGAGGGCAATGCACATAAACGTTTGCACGAGACAAACAACTACAGCGCGCGTGCGTCCAAGGATCACAAAGTAGACATTACTACGATCAACCGAAAAAATCCCACCAGATGTTTTGTTCATCACTCGACCGATTCCCACGGGCTTCAAAAGAAGCGCTCGTCACGCCAATTTACACAATTTGGGACCGATTACCACCTGGTAAATACAGGCCTATAACCTAACCAGCATACCTGGCAAAACGCCACACCACATTCTGAAACGGGCAATTTCGACCCATCTCGTCACAAAGGTTTGATGTCATTGCCGCGATATTCCATTTTATGGACAGTCCTGCATAGGCCAGGGACAAAGGCTGTATGTCGGAGTTTTCAGAGGTCTTTGATCGCGTTCTGCAACTTCTACCGCTGCAAAAACTCAACGCCTGCTGAATTTAGGCAGAATTCTACAATGGAAAAAGGCGCTACCCAAAACTAAGGTGTTCCGGATGAAACTTTGGTCACCGCACTATTTTCTACGACGAGTTTCCTTAAAGTTCCTCAGGGCACCGTCTTAGGGAAAATTTTATTTCAAATCGATGGCAGCAGTGTTCGTGATGCCCTATAAGGTCAACGCCTACCTTGTGTGAATTGTCTGATTCAGTGTGGGTACAATGCCAGCCAGCTTTGAATGAGCGACGTGGCAAAGCAGTGATCACCTATGAGTGATCCTCCCTATGAGTGATGAAGAGTTTGTCCACATAACCGAGAGGATTCAGTGCCGAATCTTGCGTGGTGAAAACAGGCAAGATATTACGGAGCATGATGAGAAACTGAGTTATCTGGCTTTGTTTTGGCACTTGTTTCTCATGACATCATGAACAGCGGGTCCCAGATGCATTAACTTCGATGTTTCATGATTAGGTGCAATTTCAGCCCCAATATATAAGTGAGCCTCCGGAAACTCCTTAAAGGTTACGTCATAAGCATTTCGAGTATACTGGTAACGTTTGTATATTGTATATTGTATTGTATTGTATGTATTGTATGTATATTGTATTGTATATTCAGGATGCAGAAAAACTACCACCTCTCTGGAGGCTGCGAAACTGGTAGATGACTTCAGTAAGTATGGATCTTTTTTTATCTCTCATCCAGACCATCGTGGACTCCGATAAGGTCTGCTGCTTTCCTACGCCCTGTGTGAGCAAATTTTGGTATGTGTGTGTTCGACGCTGAAAATATTTTGCTTGTGTCCCCAAAATGAACCAGAGCCGTTGAGTAGCAAGGAAAAAACATACGCCGAGCTTAATTAAAGATTTCACTCCTGTGTGCGAAAGTGCGCGGTTTGCTTACTAAATGCAGCGGCCAAGTGAAGAAATTTGACCTCGCGATCTGGTCTTGCCCTGTTCACTTATCGCGGTTGTCAATATATCCAACGCAGGGGCTTCTCCCTCATTCTCGCTACCGCTTGTAACAACCAACAGTATCCAGTGCCTCTTCCAAATGAACTGTTGGCGAAACTGGGTACGATGGGATTGTTCACATGATTTTACTCCGCCGAGGTTTACCCGAATTTTGCGGATGGAAAGAATCGAGTGAGCTCTTATTGCTATTACGTACCGCGGGTTGGTCCAGTTTACTTCACGGCCGTTTAGAGTCAAGATGACGCCTCACAGAAAGGACGCGGAAAGGCACCGATCGTAATAAAGGTGTGTGTATTAGCTCCGTTCGTGGTCTGATGCAATTCTAGCAGAAGAGGCACAGAAGACACTAAGTGTAGTAACCGTCAAAAACAAGTAAAGTCATGTAATAATAATGTTTATTCCCAACTTGTGGGGGCATGCCGTATTTATGTCGTATTTATAACATAATAATAATGACATAATAACTGCGAGATTTCACAAATTTGGCCGCATTATAGGCGCACCGTCGGCACATGGCATTTAGTAGACACGAAATAGTCGGTGGCTACTGGGTCTGCCTTCTCGGTCATTCGGAGCTCAGCTGAGACCAGCAAGCACCACTAAATCCTGAAAATCGCATGCGGTTTAGGCCTGTTAGCTGTTGCATCACTGGTTTGTCGGTGGTGAGGTGACAGGATTTCATCTTGCAAGATGAGTGGGATCTTTCCGTGGAAGGCAATATGAAGCGAACAATTTATTCGCTTGAACACGCTTCCCTGTACACCTGGTACTGGATGCCATCAAACTACCTGAGAGCGTCGAATTAGCTGACGAAGATGAACAGAGCTGCACGGTATTCAATTTTACCCAGGTTTCTATCACCTGGACAAATGCTCTTGGTCTGATGCGTTTCCTCCGCCCATACTGTACTACCTGGAGGCGACCTGACCTCAGTCCTTGCCACTGTGGTCAATCGACCAACCACGACAAGCGTCTCTTTAGCGTGAAAGGAAGCTTTCTTCCAGCGGATCCGTATAGGAGGCGAAGAACAAGACTCTACCGGTTTCCAGCCAGTCAGTTTGATGCCGGTCATCGGAAAGTGTTAGACAATGAAGCAAAATTACTACTGCAGCAACCAATGGAGGCAAACATTTAGCAAGCTCCATAGGGTTTCTGTCTCACAGATCCTGCATGGAGAACTTACTACAGGTCTGCAAAACCTGGGCCAGGTCAGCAGTGTACTTTACATTCATAGGCTTCAGTGAGGCCACCGATTGTGTGTACCGTACCACTCCTTGCTATTCCTTCAGGAAGAGAACATTTTGATTGGCTAGCTGGACACCGACGTCATGATGAAGTCGCCACTACATCGTTGAAGTTAACGGATATCCATCTCAGTAACTAACTGCTAAAAGCGGTGTGCCCCAGGGATCGGTAATAGAACAAACCTCACGTCAGCCCTTGGCCCACTGTACTGCTCACGTTCGTATACTGAAAGACTCTGTAGTTTGAGGAAGCCTTTGATATAGACCAAGAAAATCGTCTCGACTGCATTAGCAGTGTTCACAGAATTTTTTGCGAGATCTTACTGGGACACTTGTGAAGATACGAGAAGTGTCGAGCTAAAAACGCCCGATTATGATTTGCTCGAACGCTGGCCAATCACTGCATGTCCTTTAATGGTGGCAAGTCCGTTAACCATGCGTCATATTTATGTGATGTTTGATCAGTCGAGGCTAAACACTTCCGCACACCTCCCCTTTTAGGAAGCCGCCCGCCGAACAGCTGTTGTGCTCTGGCTTGTGACAGCGCAGAGAACTGCTGCCGCTTGTCAGAGCCGGTATCAAGTTGGGGGTAACCGGTGTGCCATTGACTGATTGCAACAAATGTTTCGTGAACTGGTCTTGGGTCTTTTTGATGTACCTGAAACCCTCACATATTTTGTTGGTAACGCTAGCATACTCGATGCAACCTTCAGTATCCACCTTGATAGTCCTGTACAGTGTACAGCGGATATTTCTAAGGAAAATGTGCTGACAGCATTTAGGGCAGGACCTTGGTGGTGGATGCAGTCCCAAGGTCAGGAAGAATTATGCAGGGTGTGGAATATGTGAAACGATTATGTTCAGCCGTTCCCAGTTTCCAGAACTTTCTCGCATCATCAAACAGAGTAAAGTTGTTTGAAACAAGTTCTAACAATTCCTGAAACAATTTTCCAAAGTTAGTTCAGGCTTACAGTCCAAATTAAATCCAGTAGTCTAGCCGGCGATTGCATCTCTGCAAGAAGAGGGTCAAGCTGCTTATATCGAATGCACAGCACACCGGAAACAAATAGTTAGTGAAGTTTAATAAAGCTCAGCTGAATTGTGTCTGTTGTTGTTGCCGATCTGCCTGGAGTCCCTCTGCTGAAGCTGACATGGTGGGCTCTAGTCGGCGCCAGGTTTGTTGTCCAAAAAGGCCTTGAATATCCTATGTCGGCCCTTGGATCTCTGTTCCGCCCATTATGGTATCAAGAATCCCACAGATTGATGCACGTGATCGGGGCCCTTGTTCAACCTTCCAGGGTTACGTGGATTCCAATTGTATGGCGGATTCTTTTTGCCCAATATGCAAAAGCAAATACATGTGTAGCATGCTCTTTAAGTTGTCAGCGCTGGGTAGTAGTAGGTCTGACATAGAGAGGATTCAACTGAAACTGCATTCACAAGCGACTCGTACCGAGTTTTAGATACGGCCTGTGAGCCTGATGAAGAGAAAAGCCGTTGTCTAGTAAAGTTGCACGCTCTAATTCTGAAAACCTCTACAACATACCCCAGCCGTGCATTATATAAGTCAGTAGTGTATAACCTGTCCGCTAAAACTAGTTCAAAAAAGTATCGGGTCCTGTGTCAAGCGACAATTATCCGAGAAAAGAAGATTAGGCGTATCGAGACGCATTTCATAATCAATGAGCTTGAGGCCGTCAACCTTCTTTGAAAGAGCTCGTTGCACAAGCCTAATCAGGATAACGTTTTCCTTTCATCCTCAGTAAACAATTTGGCCGGCGTATCGATTTAGCAGTGTAGCATGGGTCCTGTAGAGTATCCCGAAGTCCATGGAAGAGGAGGTGGGCCTAATCCTCCGAACAAGGACTAATGACATTGGATCCAATTTTGTGATGAAGTGAAGGGGCCCTTGGACGTAGTAAGATGCCTAAATCCTTTTTGTTACCCAGTTTCGTAAGATCCGCTGGGTAAATTTCATTATTTGTTGAATATCCGATGTAAGCCGAATGGGGACTCTTTGATCTTTCAGCGGGTGGCGTTAATCCGGTGACCACCACTTCTTGGCGTCCACGTCCAAAAAGCGCTGGCTTCGGAACTCCAAGGTTTTAGACCGTTCGACAAAAGCATATCCGAATGGTCATTGACGTAGCCGATGAACGGTAGTACTCTCAAGATGGTTCTCTGAGGAACTTCAATGGCGACCAATGCAGAAGTAGAATAGGTTCATCCAAGTTCACTCGGGGCGTTCTACTCAAAAGGAAAGACCCAAAATGGAGCAGAATTTCTCCCTAAATCTCATAAGATTCGGGTCTTTCGAGAAGTGGACTCGTTAAACCCAGTTAAACGCTCTTTAGAAACCGAAACATATTATGTCCGCTAGAAGTCCGCATTTGGCTTGTATTAAGCTGTTCATAAATACAAGCATGTCCGTAACACAAGAACGGTGTAAGGGGTTGTTGGTACTGGTGTGAGTTATAGTGGTCCGTTTTGGAACACCTTCCATCATCATATGCGAGATGCTTGAGTTGCTATCGCGCCTGTAGTTGCTTGGCGTTAAGCGGTCATCAGATTCCCAGATTGGCGCGGAATTCGCTTCTATCTGTGCGGAAGGATGTCCGACCCTATCGAGCGACTAAAGGGACGTCCTAGCTGAGTGATGCTTTCCTTAGAATCCGTGAATCGACCACGTTTTGATTCAGAACAGCGAAAACTCTGCCTCGTGCAAGCGTTCACAAGCACCCCCCCACCTAGTGACGCCAATCTCTATCAGCCTAAACCGCTTCTGGGACGAGTTCAGTGTAACCTGCCGGACCTTTCGTTCGGATTAAAATTACCTGGTTTCCTGCCAAAATTTCGGTTTGCCCCCTCCATAAGTTTGATTTTAGTTACGGTGTTCGTTTGGCCCTACACGTAATATGCATGCCTCATTGGTTGTACCTTCCTCCCCGTTGTTGAGGCCTGCCGCGATCATGTCTCAATTGGCATGTTACCTACATATTGGAAAATAAACCTATTATTATATTCTCCGAAACGGCTGTGTGGAAAATAGAAAAAAAGTTTGGTTCGTTGTACATATTTACGGATGAGTTCAAAAGAATTAAAATCCGCCTTGCTTTCTTTGGAGCTTCCTTTGATTGATCTGCATTTGTAATTTTTGGAGTGTAGTCAATTCAAATGTTGAACGGGCATGCCTTGGGCCGCACATTGGAAGCACAATGCATTTTTCTGCAAAACCCTTGCGAGCGAAATAAAACTTTCTACGTCAAAATCTTGCATTTCTTTGCATATGTACTCAGACCAAAAATCACTCTCATTTACCGTCACTTTCTTGCGGTTTGTTTTAATTACTCTCCTTTCGAAATTTTGAACGCACATTCGACTTTGAGCTTGTTGTGCTATGGCTTCAGAAGTGGATTCACACGCGTATGTTGAGAAATTTGGGGCTGTATCTCTTTCATCCTTCACGACATTTGAGAATGTTTTAAATCAGTATATGAAGGAGAAATATGTGATATTTGTGCGTTCATCCAGTAATCGAAGCTCCAACACTATTTTGCATTACGAATGGGTGTACTGCAGATGCAACAGGCGACTTCCAAGACCAACAGAATGTCCAGGAATCCGAAGAAGCTAGTAAGCTGAGCGTGTTGGCTAATAAAAAACAGTACACGAAGCATCGGCTGTTTAGTGCAGTTCTGTTTCCGGAGGCAAAGTAATCACCTGGCAGTCACCTCTTATTTTCTTGAACACAACCCTAGGTTGCCAAATTTTTTGTACGGTCGGCTTCCGGTTAACCGGCGACTAACCGAAGACGAGCTGGGCACTTGCAAGGCCCATGTTAGTCGTGTGCGTCAGCTGGGTCCGTTCAGCTGTCCGCTATGATAGACGTTGGTCCCATGTGGCTAGTTGATTAGGCTTTTTGAACCCTCTAGCCGCATGTTAGTTCCATGTGGCTAAATGATCAACGTCATGGTCTTCCTAGCTTAATTCGCAGGCTATAACGGAAGACTCTGCTGTTTAACAACAAAGTTGCACGATTTTTTGCCAGTGTTGAACGCGGCCTACGCAATTTTGACTGGTAACAGCAAATACCGAGCAAAAGTTGTTTACGGGACTTGCACCTCCGCATATTTTGCGTCCAAAAGGGCCATGAAGATTCAAGTGTTCAGAGAATTGTTTTAGCTGCAAAACTATCCAAGATTTTCGCGTATTGTAGGTGAGTCACCTTTTTCCGCAATTCGCGATTTCTTATTACATTAAGCAGCATATTCGTAGTCGGTGGCGTTTTTCTGACCTTGAAGATTCACTCACTTAAACAGATCACCAATATAGATAATTTGCAATAATGCACGGACATATACATTATACGTAGACACCTTTCACTATGAAGTGGCAACCCTGAAAATGTCGTAGCTTTTGAGAAACCGATTCCACTGTGGGAACACTGAGCGGCCCACCCCGGCCAGATTTTGGTTTGGGTTCAGAGATGTATGTTGAGGAATTATTAGCTGTCCAGTTTTCAACCTCCACAGCATTTGACAAGGCGCTAAACGAATACAAGAAGTACACGGTGTAGTCCTTGTGGTAGTTGTATGGTATTCGTGGTCTCTCTGTGCAAAAAAGCATCACCGGCGACCTGCGTTGAGCGGCTGTGCTGCAAATGCAGCGGGTGGCCCCAAACAGAGCGAAAGCCAAGAAATCAGAATGAGCTAGACATTGTTCATAACCATAAGCTTACTTACATTTTTTTACCAACGCCTGTAAATCGGCGGCTAATCGACGAGGAGATATTGTGTTGCTGCCCGCTATATTCAAATTGTAACGGTCAGATCTTGGTTATATACAATCCTTTGCAAACAAGTTTTGTTTTATGAGACTCTTCTGGAGACAAGCTGAATTTCTCGTCTATGATTTTCTAAAACCGGTCGTGGGCTGTCGAAGAAGCTTCAGCAGCCTCATGAGCAGCGTATCGCGTCTATACATGTATCGCGGTATCTCGAACATCGTACCAACTGAAACATGAGGCGGCCTGGTGGAACACATTCAGTTGCTTGGAAACATCCTAAACGAGATTCAGCTGGGTTCCAGTTGAGCCTCCTACAAAACCAAATTTGTTTGCCAATGAGCGAATTTTGCTACTTTTGTGCAATGCGGGTTCAAGTAGAACATAAATTTGACGGAAACTTGAGGACGGCGCCCACATGATGAGCCACAAGAAGGGCAAAACCGGTCTTCGGCTATCGAAGGATTTTCAGCAGCCTGATGAGTAGTGCGTTAGGTTAGATCATGCTTAGGTTGATATGTTTCCTAAAAGTTAGGAAAAACGGTAGCAAAAGTATTTTTCCGTCCTTGACGTCCACCACCGTGCCAGTTTGAGCATGACCGTATCTGCGTCAGATAGGGCCCACTAGTTGTGTGGCTGCCACGCTTCCACGCAGCTCTGAGTTACCACATAGTTCGCCAGCCATGCTTCCATTCTGACTGCACAATCATGATCATGTTCAACAATTCGCCACCGACCAGCTGAGAATACACATCACTACTATCGTCTTCGGGGCTTTTCCGAAATATCGAACGCCGTCATGTGAAATGCGCAAGGTTGTAGCAGGTGAATTCGGCCGGGTCCTTTAAACCCAGGATATTTGCAACTAACCGCTGAAGTGTTAACGTGTTCTGTTTAGTAAGTGGTTTGGTTTCATTGTGGGAGGTGATGTGCCTTCGGTCCTGGTAAACCTCCCGAGTGCGGACGGGTACTTGCGTTGATGCTGGGTGAAGGGCACTACAGGCGCATATGCTTCTCCAGATCGCAGCAGACAGCGTCACTCCGATGTTTCCGGAAGCCACGGTGGCATAAACGGGACAAAAAGGTTTAGGTGCTTTCTTTCAAAGGAAATGTTATGTGTATGCAGATGCAAGGTATGGACCTTTCTGATTACAGGTGGCGTGGGTACCAGGGACCTGGTCATATGTTCGTTTGCGGCACCTGTTCCTATTCGCGCACCATTTGTTTTGCTCAGAGAGATGAATGGCGGGTATTATCCGCATACTTGTCCAGAAACTTCCTCCGTTGTTTCAGGAAACAACAGTCGGCTCGCCTTAAACAACCGTCCATAATTGCACTTGCAAAAACCTGGCTCACACGAGATGACTTTGACGCGGAGATTTCGATACGCACTTTGCTTAGCGGAATTACAACGCTTGAGGGCAGGCGGGGTAGCTCTGTATCTGCATGCGGTTGTGCCCAACCCAATCGCCCTCTCCAACATCACTTCTGCACCTTTTTAGGATGCACCTTGGATTCAAAATCCGCTGCGTGGAGCCGATCTATTCTTCTTAGCGTGATCTACCGTTGTTCTACAAGCCTGCTGGGAGGTGATTCGTTCCTTAAACAAACACTTGAGCAGCTCTCCTCCAGATATGACTTAGCTCATCTCTTTCTGTTAGGTGATTTAGACGCCCCCAAATCCTCATGGACGGAGATAAACCGCATCGGGTCTAGTGGGAATCTTGTGTCAGCGCCAAACAGACTCGTTGAAAAAGGCGTTCAGACCCAGATTGTCGTCACACTCCTGATACCAGACGAGCCGAATGCCATTCCTGCGGAATTTGTTTATCACCAATCGAAAAACACCTCGTCGAGCAAGTGTTAGTTAAGTCTACCTCGGGACGTAGTGACTACTAGTTACTTGTCTGTGATTTTCTCCGCTAGAAAACCGGAACCTCAAACGTAGACTCGAAGCCTTTGCCGTGAAGACGTCTCAAGAATACATATCTTCCTCGGCTAGCTTAAACTGGAACCAGCTCTATTGGCCACAGGCCGATGCAGCGTTTGTCTCAAAGAAACCAGCGCGGAGTAAAATGCTTCGAAAGCTACCAAGGGATGAGCTGGTATCCCGTGAGATCCGGAACCACTCTAATTAAGGAATCCACCTATCAAACTAAAGCACTCGGGGAACTACACTACATCTTGCCCTGGAAAAATGTACTATCGTAGCGCCTGAGGTCGAAATAAATAAGCCAACAACCTCCTTCTTGAGCAGCAAAAACGAGAAACTCATGAGTGGCCCTGTAGTGGTGTGAGGAGCCTTCAGAATAATATATACAGGAACACAATCTGCCCCAGCGACCCCGTCACATCCAATGTTGAAAAAGGGCAACTGCGAACGGTCTCTGACCACCTTGGTCTTCACGAAGTAGGGTGCTTGCAACTCTCAAAGAAGACAAACCCTTCAGCCTGTTAGAGACAAGACGGATCCATTCATGGATCCTAAAGGAGACGTCGCTCACATTCTTACCTGATCTTCTGTCAGTCACTGGACAAAAGTGCCATCTCCTCTGCTTGGAAAAATGCCACTATTGCATTCGTTTTCAAATCTGGTGACTGCATATTTTCTGGCAGGTACGAGCCTACTGGATTCAATGGCACACCATTCAAGGTGATGGCGCGCATTCTGAAGAAGCCTTCGATCGATTCCTACAGGTTCTGCCGCTGCACACACTCAGAGGGGATTATACGCTGAATTAAAAAGCTCGTATCATACAGGACATCCTAAATAGGCTTACCTACTTCTTCCTCTTCACCAGTATCCATGATCGTTTAGCAAGGTACCGTTTCAAAGTGACTCCGGTTCAGTATCTACATCAACGAGCTTCCAGCTGCGCCTCCAAGTCCAAGTTTACTTTTTGTGGATGACTCGAAATCCTGGAGCTCCAAAACCGGCGTCCTTCGACTGGGTGTAGGGACCACAATGAAGTGCTTGTTGGACTGCCACCCTCCCCTGAACAAACGTTTACATCTCACTTTACCATGAAGGGTCGGCTAAAAAAGCATTAACTGCACCCTCCCGCGTATCACTCGCATGGACTTCCAACTACTCTTTGGGGCCTGCGTCAGACCACTTCTTGAATACTCGTGGCGCAAAAAAGGGGGTAGTTGCCACTGAGCTGCTGCAAGGATGGTTGCTAGCCTCATATCCGTTGGTTATAAAACATGTCTAGAGGTTTTTGGGTATCGTTGCCTTCGAGGAGACGAAGCGCTTACTTGAGCTTTCTGTTCGAACAACGTTAGGCCAACATCTTTTTCACCGTTGAACCACTAATATGTGGCGGATGAGATAATTACCCAACCATTCCCCATTCACTTCCGGCTGCGCACCTCTGGAATCCAAAACACGTTGCGGCAAGTTGTGGACGGGTTTCTATCGTCCTAGGTCACCGGATAGAAGGATCCTTACTTGATTTGACACCAATTGATGGTCACTTCTGCGGTTCGCCTGGCGTCTTCGAAGGAGTATAGTTTGGAAGTTGATCGCCATCGGTTTGTTTTGCCCGTTTGTTTTCCAACAGCTGTAGCTTTGACATTATCAAAGACAGGTTGTATGACGTCTTGAATACCCTGTCGTGGGCAGCTAGAAGCTCAGATACCATGGTGGTTGTAGGAGATCTTAGTGCATATGTGGGCCGGTCTAGTGCATCTGAGGCGAGATTAGGTGGCCGGCGAAGACTGGACCCGGTCTGTACAAACGGTGATGACCGATTGCTTCAGTCATGTGCTTACCACAGGCTGTTATTACGCAGTACTTACTTCCAGAATAACCTAAGTCGTCTGGCCACACGGTGCTCCCAATAACATGCTGGTTACCAATTCTAGTTGATCAGATCGCCATCAGTTACCGACAGGGCAGATGACAATCACTTGATTTGGAACACATTTGCAGATTCTGACCACGCCCTTGTCAGGAGTCGCTTTCCTCTTCGTTTACCAGGGCTGCGTGCCTGGCTCAGAACCTGAGAGATTGGCATATGCAGAAGTTAGACGAATTCACCGGAATACTCTTTTTGAGTCTCCTGCAATGTCAGTTGAATTCATCCTGAAACAGGTTCCCCACCCTGCCATTTGGCTGTGGCACGGTGCTACCAAGCACGCGCAAGCACTGAGCATCAAGTTAAACAATGTTTTTGCCCGCATATGGGGAAAATGTCCCTGGCAGTCTCGAAAATAATTTGGCCCGATGAATTATCAGACGCCAGTTGAAAGTGAGCATGTATCTCAACCGCGAAGACTGGTGCACTCGGAAGGCTAAGGGAATGGAAATGCCCCAGAAAGCCGATAATGTCCGAAGATTAGTTCACTTGATCCGTGAGACCTGGCACCGTCATTCTTCTGACCATACCCACTTGGAGTCCCCGGCCAGCAGCTAGTTCAGTAAACCTCGCAGGCTGTGTGTGTTAGGCAGAAACCAGCCGTAATGACTGATGAGACCGGAGAAGGACCTGAGGGATATTGCGTCCGTGGGCACAGGAATACGTTTGATAGCGTCGACGTTCTTTGGGTCTAGTCGGTGGCCGCGTCAGCCAATAATGAAACCGCGGTACTTTATTCACCGCATTAAGAAGGTGTATTTTTCTCGGTGCACTCTGAAGCTAAACTATTGAACACAAGCAAGCACGTAATCAAGGCGCTGCCACAACCCGTTGGAGCTGGAATCCCTGACAAGGCGATCGTCCAAATGGGCAGCAACTCCGGGATGCATCTTTAAGCATCGTAGCAACGATCTGTTGAAAGATGGATGGCTTTGTTTCGACACTGAATGCGGTTGGGTATGCTGGGGCAGTGTGTATTGATAGTCATCAGTTCTCGGGATTCTTTCTGATCTTCAATCTGGAGGTAAACATCGTCTAAGTCAACCTTCGCGAAAAATTTACCTCCATTCAGTCTCGCAAATAAATCATCGGGATGAAGAAGAAGGTACTGATTTTCATCCAGTGTGACACGGACCCGTGGAGAAGTCTACACACGGTCAAGTGGTCTCGTTAGCTTTCTTCACCAGTGCGATGGGTGCGGCGAATTCAGATTATTTTGTCGGTTGAAGGACAACAGCCTTCTACAATCGGTTCAGTTCCTGATTAATGATAGCAAGCTGCATATAGTACCGGGCGTTTAGGCCTAAAACCGGTTTGACACTGGGGAGAAGGCGAACTCTGCCTCGCCTTCTTTCACCCGCCGGGCCCGTCCGTGAATTCAGATGCACGGCTTTGTAGTAGTTCCTAAGGCGAATGCTTTGGAAAGTGAGTTGGTTCGAGAGCATCTCCTGGTGCAAGGCGTGCGTGAGGTTGCAATTGGAATTAATGAGCATTTCCAGAAGATCCAGTTTTTCAACCCAATCCAGCCCCATGAGATCAAGTTTGGGACACATCATCAGGTAGCGCGTGGCTTGTGCCTTCAGGTCATTGAAGCTTATGGAGCACTCAACATCAGCAGTAAATTTCAGCTGACCATCATTTGCCTTACGGGCCCAGTGTCCGGTCAATCAAACATGCGGCTTACCAATTCGTTTCCGCGTTCGTTCACTGAGCAGCGTAATATCGGGCTTTCATCTAACTGCATACGAGCTAAGCTGTTGTTGGTACGAGCCATCACGAGCTTCATTCGGCTAGCAAAATCAACTTTAATGTCGCCGTCACTGAGGTGGACCGGTGGTGGTGGTGGTGTGCCGAGGTCGACGTAAACCTTCTTCGTGGTCACGACGATTACACCTGGAAATTTAATGACTCCTAAACCGGCAATAACTCGCAGAATGCCACTTGCTGCAATATCAGCAACTTGCGGACTGTTTTTGCACTGTTTTTGTTTGGGCTTGTCGGAGCCATTTGAGACGCCATAGTAGTTGATTGCGTGTATAAAGCTGCTTGAAGTAGAGGTGGCCGGTCAAAAATAGCCGAATCGTGCTCCAGGTCGATGAGGCACTGACACTCGATGATGAGGCTCTGGAACCTTGTTTCAGCATCTTGGGCAATTCTGTATAGCAGCCGGGTTCTGATGTCTCCATCTTGGGACGACTGGAGATCAGGTACAATAATAAGGCACGTTAACCGATTATCCTCCGTTGAGCAGAGCTTTAAGCACTCGCATTCCCGACTGACGACATCGGCAAGCATGACGAACTCAGCACCATCTTCTTTGGAAGGCTCGAGGTTTGGTAACGTGTTGAACAGTGATGTTTAATCTCCGAATATCTGTGACAGCATTCTGACCGTTTTATCAATACTGAGGTCGCGGGGCAGCTTGAGGAGAATGGAGTTTGTGTACCTTGCATGCTCGGTGTGGCGAGCTTTCGTAGCAATAATCTGACTTTCCATCCGTCAGCAAACTTAAGAAATTCCGTTTCTAACATGTCTTCGTGTCGCTTGAACCATGGATCAAAAGTATAATCGGAAAGAGGGGCGAATATGAACTGCATGATTGAGGCTGCGTCTGCATCAGAAAAAGAAGACTGACTTAGTACTGACTGTTGTTGTCTGGAGGTGCGGCCACTAATTCAGTGGTTCAGAGGGCTTCGGTCACGATTCCTCAAACTGTTTTTGTTGTGGCTGTAATAATTTTTGTTCCCGTTCGCTCATTGCAAAAATGGTATTTTCCCCAGCATAGTTCTTGGTCCGAACCTCCTCCCAAAGGTACACAACGTATATTAACACGCGAAACCAGGTCAAGAACACTAGCACGGGTGTTTCATATATGAAGTTTGTGCCGCGACAACATTCTGAAAATTCTGACGCTTTCTGGATGTGGCATTGGCAACCGGCATTCGGCGAATGCTGGGCCATGACTGGCTGTTGGGTCCATTCTTTCGACCAATCAGAGCCTTGATGTTGGACCGGTAAGCAGCCTGGAATTTTGGCCAGTCGTGTGTAGAGTAGGTTCCTCGGCCGCAGCGGTGCCTAACTGCGAACGGTGAAGCGGTATATCGGCGCGGAATTCCGCCCAACAGAAACCGTCAAGGTTCAGTTTGGCGCGACCATACTGAATAATAAAGGAAGCCTCGATCGGTGGTCCAAATACTTTAAACAATTTTCGTGGTCATCAGCTGCCACTCATCCGGAGCCTACAGCTGACGCAGGACGCTGGACGCTGAACGTGCAACCGCCGTAGTATGCACGCTATGGAAGCACCAGGGAACAGGAAGTCTCCGAAGGCAGCTGTTCATGACAATTTCTATGGATTGAAAACAGGAAGAAAGCTCATGAGCCGAAGCCCAGTAAGCAAGGCTGTACATCACCAGTGCTTACATACAAACTAACCAAAACGACAGACGCTGGATACTACACCCCTTACGACCTCGGAGGTCCATAACCGTAAGCACCCGGTCCGAATAACCTCCTATCCGCATTGCTCAACTATTGCGAAGAAGTCCTCAGTCGCTCGCTTGTCTGAGCTGTTTGCGTGGATTTGGGAAAGGAGACTGTCACAGACAACTGGGGAGAATCGGTGGTGGTGCCCGGTTCCAAACAAGGGCCTCCTAGTGAGTGCGGTAACCACAGGGGGTCAGTTTGACCCTGGTTGTAACGAGGCCGCTGGTGACACTTTTCCTCGTGACTCGTGAGACACGGACTCGAGAGCAGCAGGCTGGATTCCGGCTTCATTAGGGCAGAGGTAACCAAACCTTTACACTCTATCAGATGCTGGAACAACGCTATACGTATAAAAACCCGCGATTTTATTATTCTTGGATTTCCCAGGCGTTTTTGACTCGGTTGGCTGCCATATCCTCTTTGGCCTTCACGAAGAGACTTGACCTTATTTTGGTGTGACGGCTTGTGTATTTCCGCGGCCCATGTGACCACAACAGGATTTTTTGCGCGGCACTCGCAGAGGCTGTCATACCAGGTTGGTCAATGGTTAGATTTCTGACGAACACAATCCCCTGGCCCTCCATGTTGGGGGTTGGAACTTGTATAACGACATGTAAAAAATGAAATGAAAAAAGGCTGTAAAAAAGATGAAATACAACTGCCTTCTCCGTCAAATACAGCTGCCCTGGGGTCAGGCCTTTGAGCCGGAGGCTTTGGTTGAGGACCCTAAACGTCCTGCTGTCGAGGTGTATCTTGTAACTTGTTGAACGGTGGTGCAACTCTGTACCGGTCCATGGCATCCTGCCCGACCACTATGGTATATCAAAAGGCACGGTAACTTCAGACAGCTCTTTATAGATAAGAAGGAACATCATTACGACTGTATTTATAGGGTAATTACGGAATATTCCACAAGTTCGTGCTAGAATCTCTGTGAGGGGACGAGAGGCGTCGAGCTACAGCTTGACAGCCAGCTCCATACATATTGGTGGACATCCTGACCAATCAGGGCATGCCTTCGGTTGGTCCGCAGCCCGCACGTGACGTCCGTTTGATTGACGTGCTGTTCGGTTATTAGGGGGTGGCTGGTCTCTGGATAGTGTGGGCGCCCTAGTACTATCCCAACCAATGCACAAACATGGATTACGACAGCTAAACACCAGTGTTGAACACTTATGTCAGGCTATCGATAATGATGATGATGATCTTCTCTTTGATACGCTTGGCCAGCAAGGAGTGCTCCGGAAATTTGTGAACATAATAAATTCTCTATATTCTCAGACTTGCGGGCGTGTGAGAGCATACGAAGAGCTCTTCAAGAGCCTCCGTACACAAAGTGGCATGAGTCAAGGGTGCCCGTTCTTTCCAGCCATATTTAATTTCGCGATCGACGAGATAATGGCACAACTGCTGGTCAGATCGCTGCTGCAAAAGCTTTGTCGATCTGGAATATGTAGACAACATCCTTATCGTCTTCGAACTGGGGAAGGCGCAGGTGATTTTGGATGAACTGACCAAAGTCATCCTGTCCTTTGGCACGTGCTTTGCACTCACAGATTTTAAGGCCATGCAATCACTAAGCCCTCCACTTACGATCCATAGAAAGACAATCAAATTCGTGGAGCGTTTTACGTATTTTGGAAATTGTATTAGTTTTGGTTGTACTGTGATAGATGAAGTCAATGCACGAAATTGCAAGGGTCGGGTCTCGTTTGCCGCTTTGAGGCGCCTGTGGTGTCAAAGCGGTATATCTCTGAATCTCAGGAGGCATGTGTATCAGGCTACAGTGCGGACCGTTTTGTTATACGGATGGGGGCCGTGACCTGTTTGACCAGGGGACCTGAGAAGTCTTCAGGTCTCCAACAACCGTTTCCTAATAACCATAGCTCATGTGGGTTGGTGTCGGCGGATACGTTACGAAGCAGTTAGAAAGAGAGTTTTCTTTTGTGTAATGGAGACTCCCATCGAAGAATGTGTTCAGCACTAGCAGCCGCGGTGGTTAGACCCTGTATTGCACATGCAGAACCACTGTCTGACGAAGAGAGTGTTGTTTTACGTGTCCACTTCAGAGTGACGTAAGCAGAGAGGTGGCCAATTTGTTGACCTGCTGAAGAGGCATGTAAGAGATGAAGTCTGGATGCTGTTGGGGTGACTCGCCTTTTAGGATGGGGACCGCATTTTCCCCCAATGCGCCTGGATAGAGACGATGCAGGAAATGTCTGCTAATGGATGCCAGTGGCGTTCTTGTTGCCACTTTCTACTCAGATTGCATAAATGAGTGTCTGGAGGTCTAGAAACCTCGTACTGATTATGGTGGACTAGCACTAAGTCGCTTCCATGCCCACTTTTATTCTTCTCCTCACAATAATGCTTTCAAATAGATCATGATTGTACGGTAATGAAGAATCTGTATTGAAAACTGATGTTATGCTGTCAGTAATGATAATGATAACCATCAACGCAGCCCTGGATAGTGAACTTGGAACCTTTGATAGCCTCGGAAATATGCCATTGCCTTTTGTCCCTCAAGTCTCACCAGGCTGCTGGCCCTGACGAACTCCCACCTGTTCTGTTCAAAGATGCAGGCGAAATCTTCAGTCGGTGCTTGTTCAACTTATTTACCTCTATCTGGGGAAAAGAGACCGTCCGAACTAACCGAACTAAGTCGAGATTGGTTGCAATTTTCAAAAAGGGTGCTCGCAGTGAGTGCGGCAGTCAAATAGGAATTAGCTTGACCTTCATTGTGTTTAGACTCCTCCTCGCTCATTTTGCGGCGTATTACAAATGGGGGCCTGAAAACAGCAAGTGAAATTTCGGCCGGGAAGTGGCTGTGTGGATCACATCTTCAAACCCCGTCTAGTATTAGAGCAACGTCGTGCTTATAGGTGCCCTACAGTCTTCGGTTTCCTGACCTTCAGGAGTGCTTTCAACTCTGTCGGCCAATTAGTTTTTTCCAACACGCTTGTGCGGCAGGGTATGACCCGAAGTTCGTGAATATCTTTTGCTGTTTGTATTCATTTACTTCTGGGTGCGTGAGAGTGAATGAGGAACTCTTCGAAAGCTTTCCTACAATCAGTGGTGTCCGACAATGATGCACACTCTCCATTTTTTGATTTTGTTTTTGATGAGACACTGGGGTGAGCCCTGATGGATCTCCGAAACCCCGGTGTTCAGATCTGTCTGAGCGAGAACCTGGTCGACTTGGAGTATACAGACGACATTGTCCTCATTTTTAAATAGGATCAGGGAGTGCAAACATTACTTGAAAGCTGGCCAAGGTCATGCAGTTCTTCGGGATGTTTCGCGCCCACAAAGTGCAATGTCATGATGTAGGACCTACAGCCTTTGAACGTGCCTCTGAGAATTCAGTGAGTGACACTGGAGTTTGTGGAACACTATGCGTATCTTGGAATTTGCATTAGCTCTGACGGCAGTGAACAGACGAGAGTGAAGCACCGTTGTCCTCATCTGGTGTTGCTGTCAATTATGATGATAATCAACTCCCAGATGTGCTTCGCTATATATTCCAAGGCATCCACTATTATTCCAGTTCCATATGACAAAATTAGTTCAGCCACAGGTCACAATAGCGCCTTCTATTATCCATTCAGCGTGAACTTACGTAATGAGTAGCCAATCCCGAGGTGACATAAGTGGACTCCTTTTTCCTTGGTGTGCTGTTTTTGAGGGATCCTCATGTTGGTTTTTCATTGTATATCCCTCAAGAGAGATGACTTTGTCGTATGTATATGTGATACTTATGCCGTGTGATACCTTCACGGGTTTGTTGACGTTTCTTATCTGATCATATTTGAAGATAATGCCGGTTTTGTATTTCAGTTTGGTTTTTGTCCGTGTTGACCCATTGTGGTAATGAAACCGGATGTCAAAGGAGACCACCAGAATGATGTTAACAAGGCACGGCGCTTTCACCGTTTTATCGACTTCTTAGTTGTTCCATTCGCTCTCTGAAATTGAAAAAAATGTTACCGACTTGGAGCTCTTGAGTAGTCACTTGTCTGGCTTCCTCAACGAGGTTGGTCACTATCGAACAATCATTCATTATTTCCAGCGTGGTCGACTTTATAACGCAAAAACTTGCGCTCAGCTGTACGCAACTTTGTCGGATGTTTGCTCAGGTTCTATGGGTATGATGCTCAGCCGGACCTTGAAGCTGTACTTTTGAATTGCAGGCTGTTTCAAAGGATTTGACTCCCTGCGTGATAAGCTTTGGACTCGATTGTCCGGTATTCGTGCTTGACTTAGCTTTCAACTAATAATTTCATGTAGATGTGGAGTTATATCATTTGGAAATCATGTATACTATAGGTTACATGGAGTCCTGCAAAGATAAAAACGCAACTAGCTTCCAACACGACCCAATAATACTGCACCATATCGGGTCACGTCTGAATTCACTCTTAACGTCAAGTCTTGGCGTCTTGTATCCACTGTTGGTCAGTGCATCCGAATTCTGGCTTCTCGAAGCCAGCAGAATGATTCGTCATCTTATGGTGAGTTGTCTCGCTGTATTTCTACGCATCAGGATTTTCAGAATCATGACGCGTGTAGGTTCATTTGATTCGAATTCTTGCGTTCTGTTTTTGTTAGCTTGTTATTTGTTAGATTGGACGGGTGATCCTCATTCTGATGAATACCAAAACTGACATAAGTCGCCACGAATAATTATTAAAGCAGTTTGTGGACTTCGCGAAGACTCTCCCCTACCTGTTCTATCGTAAGGATGTGAATTACCGAGCACGAAAATACTTCGTGTGCACAAGGATGAACAATTAAACCAATAGGCGACTTCTCAGAGACCTACAGCGGAACAGAGAGCAAAGAGTTGGAATTTCACAACTGTTCTGCCCCGCAGAAGACATTGAGGTATACAGAGCGATTCAGAAGCTGAATATAGTGATGATCTAAAGGTGGCTTAAAACCAAGCATTGTGACACAATGGCGACCGCGAACTGCACACGTATTTGCCGTGTTTACAAATAAACCATGCAATCCAACTGTCATAAGTTTGTGGTTTGGTTAGGCGATGTTGCTGTAGTCCATCAAGAGCCTCCAAGACTCACTCATCCTGTCTTGGTTAACCGATCACATGGATACCATAGTCATGCACCAACGACACTAATAATTGACTCTAGTACACTCCGTCTCCTGTATCGGCAGTGAACGCAACCGAACCTGCTAGAACTGCTTTGCGACCTACACGTGGTCCGATAGTTGTGTCGAAAGTTGTGTTGCCAATTGTTCGGCAGGGGGACAATAACTTCGGTGCCTTGAATAAGATGGGGACAATGGAAATTAGACTTACGAAGCAGGTGGGCAGATTCCTAGCATAGCAAAAAGCACCAGGAATAGGTGCGAAGGGTGATTTGAGATGACATCAGTTCAGTTTAGCTGTTCAGGAGCGAATCAAAAAGACTGCAATCAGGATCCGGAAATGTCATGTGGAAAAATGCTTAGTGGATTGTACGTGTGAAACTTTCTGAAGCTGAGCGCAGTTGACTTCAACAACACTCATGAGGTCGGTGAAAACCGAACAACCCGCGAGCGGCCTCGATTTTTTTGAGATTGACTGTCGGTGAATCTTCACAAAAGCGGATGAGTTAATGCTGTAATCTCGAAAACTTTTTCGGTACGATGACCTCAAGGTATATGGGAGAACCCGTCACGAAGAGACTGGACCTTACCGTGGTGTGACGGTTTGCGCACCTCAGCGACCCATTGACCTATACTGGGGGGTGTCTTCGCGATACTTACAGAGTCTCTCATACCAGGTTGGTCAATGGTTAGTGGCCTGATGAACACAGTCTCCTGGCCCTCCAGGTTGGGGATCGGGACATGTGGCGATTTGTTCCGTAGAAATGGTGATGCATTTGCATTTCCCGCCAAACACCGCTGCCTTGCGGTTAGGCTTTTGAGCCAAAGGCTTTGTTTGAGGACCCTAATCGTCCTCCTGTCTAGGTGTGGGCGTCCTGACTGTATCCCAGCCCACGTACAACGTACGGCAGCGAAGCATCGGTGTTGAACACTGGTGTCAAGCTGTCGATGATGTACCTTTATTCCAACTAACCTATCATCAGACACTGAGAATATAATTTACTCACCAGTGTACATATAGGTAAAGACCTAGGTGAAATATCTACCACGTTTTATCCTATCCTCGAAGCCGGTTGAGCTTATCCACAGCTTCAGAGTAAGAAATCTGCTGCGTTCAAATACCGGTCTATGATACATTGTCTGCCCAGTTCCACCCAACTATAGGAAGAAAGACTCGCCAAGGTCATCTTTCTTTCGAGTTACCGAAAACGAAAAAAACCGCAGCCTGGTCGAACAAACTGTGGGTGGCAAAGACAACCAAAGCAATTCGAAACCATGTTTTCACACACACACACACACAGATGTGTGCTTTGTCTCAGAAACGAGAATTCAAGATGCAAGCACAGTGCTTGAGCTAACCGCCCTGTCAGTCTCCACTCGCTTCCGGCTGCGCACCTCTGGTGATCCAGAAGCAGGATGTGCAGGGGTCCTAAGTCACCCGGCGGAAGTATCCTTACTTGACTGGATACCTGTTGATAATCGCCTCTGTGCGGTTCGTCTGGCAACGTCTGTGAAGGAGTCTCACAAGCGGGAAGCTAATCGCTGTTTGTTTGTCATGTCCGCTTACGCCCCAACTGACTGTAGCTCCGACGCCGTCAAAGACAGGTTTGATGCCCTGAATGCCCTGTTGCGGCGAGCTAAAAGCTCAGATACCGTGGTGGTTGCCGGAGATTTGAATGCACAAGGGGGCAGGCGTACCATATCTGAGACTCAGTTAGGTCGACATGGATTGGACTCGGTACGTACGGACAATGGTGAACGATTTCTTCAGCTATGTGCTGATCACAGGCTGTTTTGATGCAGTACTAACTTCCGAAATAGCCGAAATCGTCTGGCCACATGGTGTCCTCCAACGGCATGCCGGCCACAAACTCAAATCGATCACATTGCCATCAGTTACCGATGGCGCGGATCAATAACCGACTGCCGGTCGTTTTGGAACACATTTGTGGATTCCGACCACTCGTACGGAGTCGCTTCTCCCTACGTTTTCCAGGACCGCGTAAGGTGCGGACAAATCGCTTGGCAACTGAGAGACTGGATGTTAGACGAACTTACCAGAATCGTCTTCTAGGGTCTCTTCCAAATGCTCCACCATTAGATGTGAACTCATACTGGACCGAGATTGCCACCTCTTTGCATAGTGCTGGGAATTTTGCCTGTGGCACGGCACCTCCAGGTGCACGCAAGCACTGGATATCAGAGACGAACGGTGGCACTGCTTAAGTCTCGGAGAAATATCCCAGCCGGTCCCGAACATAACCCAGTACGAAAAATTATCAGACGTCAAGTGAAATTGAGCGTGCGAGCCGACCGCGAAGTATGGTGACACAGAAAGCCAAAGAAATGGAAGAGGCCCAGGAAGCCGGTAATGCCCGAAGGTTATTTCAGTTGATCCGTGCGACCGGTCCCGGAAACCTGTGAGCGAAACCATCAAGGATCGGGATGGAATGATCATCTCGAATAAGGAAGAACGCCTCTCCGGTGGGCTGAATACTTCGAACAACAACTGTCGTGGCCACCAGCTGGCACTCATCTGGAGCCCACAGGTGAAGTAGAACCCTGGACGGTGAACGTGGAACCACCTACTGCCTCGGAGGTTTACGACTGCATATGTCCTCTCAAGCGCCACCGAGCTGCTGGTCCGGATGACCTCCCACCCGCTTTGTTCAAAGATGGGGGTGAAGTCCTCAGTCAACGCTTGTCTGATCTGTTTGCTTGCGTTTGGGAAAAGGAGTCTGTTCCAGACAATTGGGAGAGTCGGTGATAGTACCCATTTTCAAAAAACTCGTGGTAACCACAGGGGATCAGTTTGCCCCGGTCGTAACGAGACTGTTGGCGTCACTTATGCTTCGTCGCCTTGCGGTGGCTCGTGAAACACTGGCTCGAGAGCAGCAAGCGGGATTCCGGCCTGGTAGGGGTTGCGTTGACCAAATCTTCACTCCGTCAGGTGCTAGAACAACGCCATACGTATAAGCGACCCACAATTCTAGTGTTCCTGGATTTCCAAGGCGCATTTGACTCGGTTGACCGGTCTGTTCTGCTTGACACGCTTGCCCACCAAGGAATGCTCCGGAAGTTTGTGAACATAATATGCTCTTTGTATTCTCAGACTTCTGGACGTGTGAGAGTATGTGGAGAGCTCTCAAAAGCTTCCGTACACAAAGCGGTGTCCGTCAGGGATGCCCACTCTCCACATCCTTTTCAACTTCGTGATCGATGAAGATAGTGAGACGAACGCTGGAGGGCCTCCAAAACCCCGGTGTTCAAATAGCCTGTGAAGAAAACCTTGTCGATCTTGGTATGCAGATGACATCGTTCTCATCTTCGAAGAGGAGGAGAAGGCGCAGGGTTTTTGGATGAACTGACCAAAGTCATCCCGTCCTTTGGTATGCACTTTGCACCCACAAAGTGTAAGGTCATGCTCGTGGACATGCAGTCACTGAACGCGCCACTTACAATCCAGGGAGAGGTACTGGAAGTTGTGGAGCGTTTTATATCTTGGAAGTTGTATTAGTTCTGATTGTAGTATGACAGATGAGGTCAATGCGAATCTGCAAGGCTCGGGTCGCGTTTGCTAATTGAGACACCTATGGCGTCAGAATGGTGTATCCCTGAATCTCAAGGGACGTGTGTATCAAGCTACAGTGCGGGCTGTTTTGTTGTATGGCTGTGAGACTTGGCCTGTTGGAGCGGAAAGCGGTGTTCGACAATCGTTGTCTCAGAACCATAGCTCGTGTGGGTTGGTGTCGGCGTATCCGTAACGAGGCTATTAGAAAGCGAGTTTCGGTTGTGCAACGGGTACTTCCATTGAAGAATGTGTCCAGCACCAGAAGCTGCGTTGGTTGGGACGTGTTGCGTATGCCTAACCATCGATTGCCGAAGAGAGTGCTGTTTTCCATGCCCAATTCAGAGTGGCGTAAGCAAAGAGGTGGCCAACCTTTGACCTGGCAGAGGGTATGAAAGAGATTACGAAACGCTTGGGTGCTGTCGGTGGTACTCGCCTTCCAGGATAGGGACCGCGTTATCCCACTGCGCCTGGTTGGAGACACTGCAAGATATGGCTGTCAACCGATGTCAGTGGCGATCTTGTTGTCAGTTTCTATCCAGATTGCCTGAGTGAATGTTTGGAGGTGTAGGCACCTCGGATTGATTGTAGTAAGCTAGCAGCAAGTCTCTTCCCCATCCACCTTTATTCTTTTCTTTACAATGAGGCTTTCAAATAAATTATGGTTGTACGGCAATGAAGCATCGGTGTTGAACACTGATGTCATGCTGTCGATGATGATGATGATGATGATGATGATATGTGGAGAACAAGTTTGCGCATTTAGTACGACTGAGCTCCGATGAGCTCTAATTGGACAGATTCTTGGAGATACTGATTGTTCATTTGGCCATGCAACTGAACACCTCATCATTTACCCTACCAGTGTGGTTTCCTTCTATTGACCACCGATTGCTTTTTAAGCAACCGTTGATCCGCAAACCAGGGGCTGCTGAGAGAGTCGCTACGTGTTGCACTGTCTCTGTGCTGCAGAAAGTTGCTGTGTATTTTTAACAGAAGTTAATTACGAATATACATGTATCGCGATATCTCGAATATCATAGCAACTGGAACATGAGGCGGCCTGGTGCAGCACATTCAGTTGCCTGAAAACATCACAAACGGGAGATTCAGCTGGGTTCCAGGTGAGTCTCACAAAAACCAAATTGATTTACAGATGAGTGTATTTCTCGAAAACAGTGCAATTTGGGTTCAAGTAGAACATAAGGTTGACGGAAACTCGGGGACTGCGCCACCTGATGAGCCCCAAGAAGGGCGAAACCGGTCGTGAGCTGTCGAAGATTTTCAGCAACCTTATGAGTAGTTGCATTACGTATATACATGCGTCGCGATATCTCGAATATCGTAGCAACTGGAACATGAGGCGGCCTGGTGCAGCACATTCAGTTGCCTGAAAACATCACAAACGGGAGATTCAGCTGGGTTCCAGGTGAGTCTCTCACAAAAACCAAATTGATATGCAGATGAGTGTATTTCTCGAAAAAGAAGTTACTGCTATTTATTGTGTCCCCCTTATCTTTTGTACTTCATTCTTTACTAGAACACAATGATAGATAGATAGCTCTATTGTGTGGTGAATTATATCCAGTAAAAAATTCTGCTGGAGCCACTCTATTCAACAGACCTTTGCGTTTATACTGGGAGTAGGTCACCTGTGAGTGGAGTGCATATAGTTCCTCCGTATACATGTTACATGAGCTCCCGATTGCTCAGTATGCTTTGGCACTAATTGTCATAAACTAGTCCATTCACAAGTTTTTGGTCTAGCTGACCTACTACTTTACACGTGCATCGTTTTCGTATCATCGTCCTGCATCTATTGACGGCCGTTGCTACTTACATTCTACTCAGGAGACGGTTCAGCAAGTATCCATGAGCGTGCTGCTTCACTGGGAATCCGAGGATCATTTGGTTATCAAAAATATGAAAAAATTCCTCGATGACCTGTTCTCGCTGGAACCCGCAGGAGTTTCCGGGAAATTCCACAACTGGATTACTGAAACGCTTATTGATCAACACATTTTAATGGGTCCTTTGGCTGCCACCGGGCCCGTGCTATTATCGAAGGGTCGACTCCACTGTTTGATGCCTGTGCTTAAGTTCCTGGGGCCTGTTAAGGTAAGTTACTGACGCCTAACATTGTTTTCGTCCCGTGCTTTTTGCATTCCGCAATGTGTTTGGGCTTAGTCTGGAAAAATGTCCTCTCTGTGTAACGGATCTGTCTTGCGGTATCCCACCTGTGCTACTGGGTTCACCTGTAGATCAACGAAGTTTCCTGTAACAGTGGCAGCTCATGACAATTCAATCTTTTCTACATGACCGAGCACCGGTGTCTTCTGTACAGACTTCATTAATCACGATAATATATCTCCACCAAATTTCATGATCTTTTATCCGGTCTAACACATGGAAAAAATAATTTCTTGTGGAAGGTATCCTGTGATGGGCTCATTTGGACCATTTCCCAACCGAAGGATAACGCTTCCGAGGTTCTTGTCAATTTACTACACCGATCCCATTGATTTGACAATGAACCCGCAAAGGACATTCCATAATGCAACAATCCTTCAGGGGGCGAGATGGCCCAAGTGGTTAGAGCGCGAGTTTACTGACCGGAAGGTCCGTGGTTCGAACCCGACCTCTGTCTCTCGACTTCCCCTGTCTAGGCTTGGGCAACCTGGCAGTATCTCAGCCCTCGTACTTCCTTCGGGTAGCATGGCAGCTAGACACCGAAAGGGCGTTACAACTGAACGATTATGTGTCAATTAACCCGCAAAGTACATTCCATAACGCAACAATCCTTGAGGAACAAGGAACTCAGTCTACCAACGTGAACATCGGGCCATTATCGCATTCGTGTGTCGTGTACGTTATAGGCGAAGTGGAGTACAGGCGATAGGTATTCACTTTTAAGATTTCAAAAGTTGTGCTCCTTTGTTCGCGTATTTTGGACTCCAGAGTTCTCGTCCAACCACTTGCAAAGTCACAGCTGTCCAGCAGATGTTAGTTGTTATCTGGGCAGTGAGACTTGAAAGTCGCAACTAGTTAACTCAGTCTGGTTGTTGTTGACAGCGTAATTGATCAACTTATTGATTAGAAACGCTAGGTGTAGTTCAGTCTCGCATGCAGTCGCGTTCCTCCCTTACTTAGGAAGATGGGCTGTCGTTCGCAGATCTTGTATACCCTCGTTGGACCTTCCCGGATGAAGTAAGTAGTATGTTCTCACTTTACTAGACCAGCGACGTTCCAATTCGGCTGCTCTGCACGTGGTTTCTGTCCAGATGGTTTAGTTTGAATCGGTGCGAATAGTAGGTTGGTTCTTGGAAAAATTGAACAAGAGTTTTCGCGTAGCTACTTCATTTTGGAATGGTGAGCTCTTTCTGGCGACCGTGTTCTCTTTTGCGCTGCATTCAAAGCATGTTTTTTCTTCGACCAAATCAGCTTCTTCAACGGTGCCCTTACGTGACAACAAGTCTGCTTATAGCGATGGGTCACAATTACACGGCTGCCACGGCCGCGGATGTGCTCCTACAGCTCGTGTCCATGTGGTACGTTTTCCCCTTTTTTACACTGTCTTTGGTTGTAATATCAGTTTCAACGGGTTTAGTGATGTTTTGGTCCAAAAAGTAGACATTGGGTGTTTTTAAAGCCATTGTTTGACTCCTGGTTTGATGTTTCCTTCTTTATGTGTTTAGCCGCATTTGACTTTACCTAGGTTCCTACACACTAAAAAATCCCAGAGTATGCGGCTTGCAATCTTCATTTATTGAGATTCCCTTTCCGCACACCACACGCCGAGCGTCATAACCTATTATGTTGGCCAGTGGCTACCGGCCACGCAATGTTCGTGTCCTTGTTAATGCCTAGAATGCCCCCATTTCACTATACAGTTGGCATTCCTACCCCTTAAGGAATTTACTGGTGGAGGTCAATTCGCAGTTAAGCCCGTGCATCTGCGTATTAGTTGCAAGTTTCGCTGAAACTCTCTGGTGGTGACTGGATTCTATCGGTCCTTTCCTATTTCAAACTGGTTAATAAAGCCGTCGAAGAGGTTTGGCAGCACGACATTGGGGTGAAGCCGGTCTTGTATTTTTCCTGTTTTTTTTCAAGGTCATGACTAGATCCGAAGGCTTCAAAATAGTTTGCGTAAAATCATGTTTGAAATCACCTCCTTCCACTTAAGTTTTCCTGTTTAGGGTTGGACAACTGTCTTCCGCTAGACCTCGATCGATTTGATCCCACACGATGATGTCTTTTTTCCTCATTGAACGGATGATCGCGTTTGGCCATTGAACATGTATGGAATCTACTGCATTTGCTGTATCTAATATCCATCGTATCTGACTCCTTGGTGCCCAGTTTCAACGTTCCAGGCTTCTTTGAAACAACCAAACTAGAATTACTAGTTTTTCGCTTTAATTGATCTTCATTGTATCTTCATTTGACTCGATGGTGAGCGTTATCGGTACATGACCTTTTAAGATTGGAACTGAAAGCTCACGAAAGCGTCATTTCGGGATGATAGAATAAATGATTGACAGTTGCGATTCGTCTAGAATCATTTTTCGCCTGTACGGCATTCCTTGGTCCTTCTTTACGGCAAAACTAGCCGATATCTCTGAGTTTTGTGAAACAAGAAATGTGTCCAATGGTCACCAAACAGTTGGCTCGTGTCTTTCCTCAGTTTTTACGGTGAACCGTTTCGAAACAGTTATTCCATGGGTTGGGAAATTTTTCGGCAATTCGGACAATGCGGTCAAACGTAGCCCATGATGATGCTTAGTGATGAGTCTCACAGATGACTTCGCCTCAACTCAGGTCTTTCGTTGTGACTATCTATTGCTTGGTGCTGTGTGTCTGATGTTACAGCATTTCATTCGAGGACTTGCCTTTTGTGATCAATCAGCTTGTAGCGCACAGCATTTTCCGAACCCAGTTACGTCTCATTTCTGTTTGGAGTGGAAGCGCATTACCATCTGAATGCTCGCTTGTTCCCAAGTTTTCTGTCATTTCCTACAAGTCTGTAGGTTAGGGTGTTATCAGAAGGTCACTTAGCACAATCCGTTTTCCTCTACGGAAGGTACTTTAATACCAGGTAATGGACTCTCATGAGGCTTTCTATTTAGTCCGGTTGCAAGTACAACTGATCTCGAGATAGCTCAGTGGTTAAGGCGCCAACTCGCCGACCGGAGGATCCGTGGTTCGAACCCAACCTCTACCTCTCTACTAGGCTTGGGCAACCTGGCAGTATCCGAACTTTCGTTCCTCCTTCCGTTGGCATGGCAGCTAGGTACCGAAAGGGTGCTACAGCTGAACGATTATTATTATTATTATTAATATTATTATTATCTATTTTACATTTAATATGGAATTACTTCCTACCCACAGTGACAATTGATCTCATGGTAGATTCATGTTATCTTATCATGTTACAAACTGAATTCCAGATGTACTTTCCCCTAATAGAGGTCACCGCTTTTTATCATGTTCCTGCTCCATTTTTTCGGTTCTTTGTAGCACTTTGGATAATGTGGCCGAAGAACCTATCCTTACTTCACACATTATTGATCCGCTAACTCAGTATATCCTGTACGAGCGACTGGACTGTACATCCGTTCAAGAAGCCTTTGGCTCGGTTGATACACCCGTAGATACTACGCGTGTAAGTTTTTTCCTGAACTGTGCGCTTACTAACCCCCATCAATTCACATATTGTCCGAAACCTACAATCTCACAGCTGGGGACCCCACTGTCGCTTGTCAGCCTTTTCCTTGTTTTGTGGGTGACCTTCCTTACGGCCATATGCCCAGATTGAGGCATCTCTAGAAGAGATGAATAGCTGCTTATGTGGTTACAGTGATGCTTAACCAATCGAACCTTGCGCAGTGCGTTTCAGTGTCATCAAGACTAAAGATAATAAATAATAATTGTTCAGCTGTACCACCCTTTCGGTGCCTAGCTGCCATGCCACCCAAAGGAAGCACGAGGACTGGGATACTGCCAGGTTGCCTAAGCCTAGACAAGGGAAGTCGAGAGGCAGAAGTCGGGTTCGAACCACGGACCTTCCGGTCAGTAAATCCCCGCTCTAACTGCTGAGCCATCTCGTCCCCTCATCAAGACTCATTGTTGTTAGGTGTAAAAGTCGAAAATTATCTTTTATACCCTTAAGATGAGACACCCTGTGTACGTATTTCAAGATGGGAACCGGCAGCCGTTTTTGATGGCGTCCACACAGGGATTCGAACCCTAGATCCAAAACGGAAGTCCGCGTCGTTAACCATTGGGCTTTCCGGACTCTAGCTTTCTTTGTTTTATCGTGCGCTATTTTCAGCCGTGAAATACATGAGTGACGTAGAAGTAAGTAGATAACCAAAGCATTTAGATGGCAGTTAATAGCGGCAGACGTTACAAATGCTCACCTTCCCGCCCATTCTGTAGGAAATTTTCTAAGTTGTCATTGTTTATTAGTTCACCCAAATATACTCCTGGTTATTAGCTTGTTTATTAGTCTCGGCCGTTCAAGTGTGAATGTTTCCTTACCAATCGCAATGATCTCATCAGTGCATCGTTAAGAAGCGAAACGTGGCAGTCGGTCAGTGATTTTTGCACAGCGGTCGTCATTTGAGCTACCACCATTTTCTTCAATAACAAGTACATATCCATATCGAATTCGGTTGATCTACTCTCTGCTTCCAGGCCAATCGTCGGATTAACTTTGCCTGTCAATGCTTGCGCAAAGATTTCGCCACTCTTCGACTCCCTGTCCTACCCAGCCGCGAACTCATTACTCCTGAGAATGCGGAGGGACTTGTTTGTCCCGGAAAGACGCTCCTGGAACACATTTTGCACGCACTGTCTTCACTAATGTACAATGAGAAAGATCTACCAACCTTGCGATACCATAGACATTTCCTATGGCTTCATTTTTTCAACCTTCATGGGGACAAGTTATCGCTTCTAGCTTCAAAGGAGGTGAGTTAAAGTCATTCAGAAGCTGGTTCCAAGAGACCTCTTGGACACCTTTTTTACGTTCCGCCATCATTGGTCGCTGAGTTAGTCTGCTAGATGAACTAGTAAATTCTAATTCATAAATTCAGGACTTTTTTCTTGTCTTTTGCTGACACCATCCATACAAAGAATAGTTCGGCCTTAAGTTTTACTGCGTAAAGTTAATTCTACTTTCATCCTTTGCCGAGACATATCCCCGTGAGACCATGAATTCGGGATACTCTAGTGTCTAAGGCTGATACCTTCTTTTGTCTAGACTTCTTTTTTCTTTTGTAGGTGGATCGTAGCTACTTGTGAACTGTCTCATGGTGTAGCAAACTCACGAAGCAGATATGCCTCCGCTGGGTATCCATTATCTTAGCTACGGTAAATTCCTCAAGAAAACCCCTTCCAAAGATAGGGAAGTCCTGCAGAGATTCCACAACTAGACGCGGTTCCCATGAAGAAACCGATCGCCCCTCCCCTCCTGTGTTCTGTTTTCCAACCATGAGTATGGTGGCCCCGGTCGCCACAGTTTCTGGCCACCCATAACGTAGAGGTATCGAAGACCAAACGAGAGAAGCAAACTTAGGAAGTGGGGATGATGCGTCGCAAAAGACGGTGCCATTGATTTCGCGAATTAGTCGTACTGACAAAGGTATCCAGCTACATGTTCGGTGGCTGGATTTAGTTCCCCACCCTGCTAGACGACGTACAAGGACGTGATTAAGACCGTGAGTTAGACTTTTAGTACTTCTTCGCCGCGTCGTAGCCTGTCCGCCTCTTGACTTCCTCCAACTCGTAGCTGACAGGGCAGATAAGGCTCGCCTTGGTAAGCGGTCTTCACGCATTGTAGCGCACAATCCAGCCAGCACAATGGATAAAATTCTATCAAACTTTCAATCAGGTGTCCACTGGGCGGCCTGCCAGTAAAAAATCGTTTAGCTGTAGCACCCTTCGGTGCCTATCTGCCATGCCTTCAGAAAGAATTACCTGGGCTGACATACTGCCGGGTTGCCCAAGCCTAGACAGGGGAAGTCGAGATGCAGAGGTCGGGTTCGAACCACGAACCTTCCGGCCAGTAGATTCGCGCTCCAACCACTTGAGCCATCTCGCCCCTGCCAGTGCTGCCTGTGCGATGCTGTAAACATCGATGGTCGAAAAATGGTCGTTTTCTATATTCCGCGCAAATTCTATACCCACAGAAAAGCACCAGTCGTGTTGCGGAACTGTACATTCTTCCCTCTACTGACGATGACGTCATTAGTGATCAAGCTGAACACACAATTCGTCGGCGCTGCTGCTAGCAAAAATGGTACAACTACCCAGATAGATACACTTAGTGAGTGATTCCAATGACTGGGTTGCTATAAGACACAGTGATGTATTCATCCATGCTTTGAGTAGGGTCTTGCACTTCGACGCTGCGAAGCTCATTCCGAAGCCAGAGACTAGATACACTGAACCACTTGGCGTATTTTGTATTTTGATTGGGTTCGAACCATGCATCACGACAGAATTCGTCTGTGAGACCTTCTCTGTAAAGAAGATAGACTCCCGAACAGACAGCTCAAGCGATTCCTTCACAACGGCAAAAGAGATTTTTGTAAATTCAGGACAATTCTCTGTAGACATTTGGAAATTAGCGAGCGGAAAAGTGAGGTGAGGATTCCGGGAGTACTTTTCTTGCTTAAGATGTGCCGTACAACAGAGCGGTCGGCGGCTTCGCAATCTGATTGTTGGTCTATAGCGATTTTCAACAAGTTGTCAGGATGAAGACTTGACCAATATATCCACAACTTGGTGAAAATCGTGCTCGGTTTTCACGGATTCGCTACAGGTGCCGCTTTGTTTGATGTATGCGAGAACTTTTTGAGGTAGCCGAAATGGAGCCAATATATCCATGGCGTCTGTACTCTGTTCTAACACCCATTCTGAGCATAGGAACTGGCATTTAGTGCGTTCTGCCCAACCTTCTAAGCGGCGGCTTTGTCGGTGGATGGCTGGTCCATTAATTCTTGCATGATTTCGCGTACTGTAGACTTCTTTGAATCGGTCTTCTCGATGACCTTACGTAGAGCGCGGCTAGTTCCAGCGACAAGCCATTTCCATTCCCCGAATATTTCGCACGCACTAGTTCTTGCGCCCGTTTTTCAGGCCCTGTCATGGCTGATTTTTGTGCACCGTCCTCCTGGTCAGATGTTTTCCCTTCTTTTTTGAAAGACAAGGTGCTTGGATACCCGACAACAGTTCTACCGCAATTGTGATCACGATAACCTGCTTTTTTCCAACGTGATTCCGTGGGGTTGATCCTTCGTGGGGCGTTACTGTGTACCCGTCTTTGCCTAACCTCCTTCATTCTGGGGAGTCCAGTTAGGGCTCAATCATAACCCACTGAGTCTTTATGTGAAGTTACTCGGCCGTATACTGTTTAGGGCAGCCGATCTTTCTTGGGCGAGATGGCCCGAGTGGTTAGAGCGCGAATTTCCTGACCGGAAGTTCCGTGGTTCGAACCCGACCTCTGTCTCTCGACTTCCCCTGTCTAGGCTTGGGCAACCTGGCAGTATCCAAGCCCTCGTGCAACCTTCGGGTGGCATGGCAGCTAGGCACCTGAACGTTTTTTTCTCGGTGACGATTACCTGCGCATCAAACCATTCGGTCGGAAGCTGGCGAACTCAGTTCCCTCCTCAGTGCAATTGGTCCACTAGGCATGGAGTGGCGACTATAGATTTTCATAGAATATTTTATATATTTTATTTTATATCATCCTGATAAGCATTTTACCGCAGTTTTTTTTGTACTAGGCATCACGTAGCTAACCTCGCCTATATGGTTTTTCCTTCTGGGCTTTGTACCGTATCATCTAGTGTTTCCGAGAGAAGGTTTAGTGAAATCTCAGCCATACAAGTAGTATATTACAGAAATGGAAAGTGTTTCCGTATCTCGAATAACGGTCCAACTGAATCTCTAGTTACCCTTCGTGCTGCAATATCGGCTGAAGTACGCGAGACTAAGGATGTAATGGCGTCTCATTCTAACACCTTATTCCCAAACTGGGTGTAATCTTCTTTCAGGATCTGACCCCTTTGGTGAATGGTCTATTCCATGCGGATGACTATCTCCGTGCAGTTGCTTTCTCAGGTCTCGTGAATTTGGCCCGCGCCGTTTTGACCAATCCAAACCAATTGCATGTGGACAGCGCCAGAGTTTTGACCCACCCGGACTCTTGTACGATGTTTTTTCTTCTTGGCATTATCCTGTTGAATGGATCCACACATCCAGTGGCCAGAAAATATCTGGTCACCTCCTTCAATCAGTTGCTTCGTGTGATTCGAAACGCATGTGTTTCGGTCGACGTTGAATCGGTTACAAGCTTTCCTCGGAGGCTGTCGTGGGCACCCAACTCGGTTCTCCTCGAAACATCCTTGACAGATTTGTTCCAGTGCATTCAGTCCGGTCTTTCGGACATATTGCCATCAGTGCCTGCACTGCAGCGAAAGACCATATCTGTGAACTGGTTGTGTGAGTTTATGATTTATCGATTTCCACCAATCTCGTTTTCTGCCCGAGACCTCTTAGGTGAAGATACTCTCGAGTTGTGCCTTCTTTTTTCAATTTTACCTTGGATCACGATACCAATTGCTGTTTATTGTCACCGGTGTCTTTTTCTTAACTTTAGTTAATGAAATGCCACTGAGGTCACTGATTGTCTCTTACAGGTTGCCTTGTTCAGTTCTTCTCTCCTCTGTGGGGCAAACTGCCATCGTTTGAGTTTTCTGACGAGGTGCCTTCGCCACTACATCATCAGAATGCATTCTGGCCTGGAATGACTTATCAGCGCATGAAGGTGAATGTGGAATTGATGTATACCATCATCGGTCTGCTGAACTTGAACGAGTCAGAATCGGATGTCTATGGACAGTGGCGTACAGGTTATACATCGGGTGAGTGATATTCAATATTCACAAGACGTGTACCACGTGGTTTTGTGTCCACCAACTAAACTGGTGTTCGGTTTTTGCGCCAATCAACCTTTCTACCCCATGCTGTCACGAAACTCAGATCTGTTTCTTGGTTCTCCATGTTTGGCCTGCTTTTCAAGGACTCATTCATCCACTGGTTTTCTGGTTTTCTTACTTAATCCTAATCTGGGTACACAAAAAGACATGCCGCTAGATCGCTGACGAACATTGATCCACATTCGGGAGGGAGGGGTCCATCAACGAGTATCCGGTTCAACCGCGATGGATCGGTTCTGTGTTTCGGTGTATCAAATTGGCCTTTTTTATTTCCATGAGAGTGGATTAAGTGCGCACATTTGACATTACCTAACAATGGATCACGTTGTATTCACCGGAATTCCACATGCCGTTATTTACCTGAAAAGCAACTTCCGTTGACTTGCTAACAGTCTAGAATTCAAATAACCTTTTACTGAACTCCCATTAAGTAAATACCCCTGGCTGAAGTTTAACCCAGCAACAAAGGTATTTCCCTAGTTTTCCTGGAGGCCCGAAATCCAATGGAGGAGCCATTTGTCCTCCTGTGATTATTATTATCGTTCAGCTGTAACACCCTTTCGGTGCCTAGCTGCCATGCCGCCCGAAGGAAGCACGAGGGCTGAGATACTGCCAGGTTGCCCAAGCCTAGACAGGGGAAGTCGAGAAGCAGAGGTGGGGTTCGAACCACGGACCTTGCGGTCGGTAAATTCGCACTCTAACCACTTGAGCCAATCCGCCCCTCCCCTCCTGTGATAATCTTAGTTAAAAAAAACTCGCTATTGATGTAGAGCGTCCTGAAGACGTGCATCTGAAAAGCAAATCCCCCGAAGAATTGAGGAGTATGATTGGGTCTTATTCTTCGTGTACTACAGAAAAACACCCCCAACTGTGGTCGTTGGTTTGTTCGCTGAGCTGGGCAATTTGATTGCAAACGTTTCATCACCAATCGAGGTGACATCATCAGTGCGTTGGTAGGGAGCGTAGTGGGGCGTAGAGATGGGTTGGTGGTTGTGCACAACCACCTCTATAGCAAACCCCCAACTGTATTTGCTCTTGAGGGATAACTGACTTTTAGATGTTCCTTTTCGTACTGTTGTTCGTGCCCATGCGAACTGGCGCACTGTAGTATGTGAATTAATGCTTTGTAGACGGACAAAGACATCTGAGTAGTTGAACCCAGTCGTACAAAACTAATAAGCGTAGTGTTCTGCAGGTAGACGTGGTTTGCCTTGATTCGGCTTACATGACGATTCTCATTGCAAGTCACTTCTAGCATCATCGTAGGCTTCGCACATCGAATAGCTCGTGTGCGAAGGAACTTTGGTCGGTTTTGGTCCATACAGCGATGGTCACGGGAAATCGCTTTTAACCCCAAAAAAGCGAAGGCGTAACTAATCAACTTACTTTATCCACTAGTGCTTCGCCGACGATTCACCAGTCCCGTGTGCGACCAGTACAACCACGATCGCAGTCGCTGCAGATCCAGCTTGTTCGGTCTCCAGGTCCAGTTGCTCTCGCACCTTGTACGCCTCAGCTCTCAAGTAAGAGGTTGGTTGTCGGTGAAGTAGTGAAATCCAGTTCTTATCACTTCTCCCCATTCCCTCCTTTTTTGCACTTCAGCTTCCCACTTCATGGAATCCATGTCGGCAAATTGCAGGTTTTCGGAGGTTTCATTTTCCTGGGTTCTATTTCCTCGTATTCCGCTGACTGCATTACAGAAGCTGTCTCGGATTCCTATTCCGTGCATTTGGCAGACCCGTCTCAAACACCTTAGATGGTTGAAAATGATAGTGGCCTCCGTTCCATCGCAGTTTGCCCGTCTGGTGAACTCCGTGGTCTGCGCTCGTTCGATTTAGTGAGATTTTATCCAAATGAAGGTACTGACCACCCATCTTTGGCATCCATGCTGCGGATCATCCACTGTGAGCATCCCACGAATCTCTAGAGATGGTCGAACCCGCAACTTCCTCTATAGTGATTGAGCCCTATCCCATTTGGACTTCAGAGGCTGACGAACGGTGCAATCAACCGAAAGTTTGAGGGTTTAACTCTCCTCAGGTATTCGTGAAATACGTAGTGCTGATGATTCCTAACGAGGATGAAGCAGTCGTGTGGCGTTTCTTGGCTTTTCACTATGGGTCTAACTTGCAGGATGAAGATTGATAGAGTATACGTAATGCACTACTCATAAGGTTGCTGAAACTTCTTCGACGGCGCACGACCGGTTTCGCCCTTCTTGGGGCTCATCAGGTAGGCGCATTCCCCGAGTTTCCTTCAATCTTATGTTCTACTTGAACCCAAATTGGACTGATTTCGATAAATACACGCATTTGCAAATCAATTTGGTTTTGCGAGGGACTCATCTGGAACCCAGCTGAATCTCCCGTTTGTGGTGAGTCTCTCGCAAAACCAAATTGAAGATTGATAGAGCCTCTTTTCCAAATCTCTCCGCTTTCAAACTACCGGAACTCTCTCTAGAACTTGGAAGTCTCGTGGGGGGCTAGGTAACACCGGGATCATTTGATTGGATCGTGCAACTGAATGACCATAGCACTTTATCGTGTCTAACTCCAACCTAATCACACTGCTCATCAGCCATTTGTGCTGTGGTGAGATAGCGCACAGCTACTAATGAGAAGGTGTCGAGTTTGACCCTCTCCAGCGATTTGTAAGTTACGCACTGATGATTCCTAAGCTGGATGAAACATGCTTCATATCGGTTCAGCATAGGTTGACTTCGCTCTCAGGGTGAAATACCACTTGAAACCTGACCCCTATCGAGTTATCGCGCCCTGTTTCACTTTCATTACTGTCAATCCGTAATGCTGTTCTACCGACTGTTCCTTCTGCATATCCCGCGATGGATAATTAATCAAACCAAGGTCATTAGATATAAGGGGATATTGCTGGTCTGGCTTACTACTCTGTAGGGAATACTTAGCGGGGTATTCAACCAGTAAATCTGGGTCGTCGACCTATGATATGTCCATTGTGCTCTCTCTTATTTGGGTAGCAACTTAAACGTTTTGGGGACTAGAACATGGTTCGCGTTCAGTTCTGAAGTTTTGTTTTTCTCGGGTGCTGCTGCAATTGAACGAAATCTGTGTACTCGACAAGTATGGCTTCTCTTCGAGAGTTTCTTCGTAGGCCAATACTCTACTATCTCTCGATGTTCGCTCGTATGCACTACATTGTCGTTCAGCTGTAACACCCATCCGGCGTTTAGCTGCCATGCCGTCCGAGGGAAGCACGCGGGCTGGGATACTGCCAGGTTGCCCAAGCCTAGACAGGGGAAGTCGAGAGGCAGAGGTCGAGTTCGAACCACAGACCTTCCGGTCAGTAAATTCGCGCTCCAACCACTTGAGCGATCTCGCCCCATTACTCCTTTACCATTACGACCTCGAACAACCTAAGTAAATTCGGCCACATTGAGAGGTGGTTATATTCACCTAATGCCGCGATGCTCTTGCACAGCAACCCTGTCGTTCTGGAGAGGTAATAATCAAATAGAAAAAGTGTTGTATCACGATTTCAGCACGGCTTCTATTGTCTTACCCCCTCTCAGCATCCCTACTGAACATTCGACGATTGGTTGAGAAGTTGGCCTGTGATTTTTGTTGGGATTACAAATCTCCGGCGATGTTGCATTCACTGCTGGACAGCCTTCGTTTATTGAAACCAGATGTGAGTTTTCATTTGTGCTCATGTCTTTGATGATGATGATGATTGTGCTCATGCTGGATTTGTTGTTCTTGGATTTCCAAACTGAACTGAATCCTTGCTGCTGGTCGGTCGTTGACCACGCCGTCCACTTTTGAGTAATATTCAAGGCCATTTGCTCAAAACCAGCGCAGTAAGCGTAAGCGTAGATTTCTTTTCAACCAACTAATACTCTGTTCCGGAAAGCCTCCATGGCTTTTTTCGGAATATTTTAGTGATGCAGGCAGTAGGCTTTGGCATGTGACGTACTAAATGTAATGGTAGATAACGTACCAATGGTTTCGAATGTCTCTTGTGGTTATCAGCGCCCTCGGTGCCCATCGTCTGAGTTAGCCCGACTCTGGATTGAGCTACAAAGACCCTGAACTCATCGATGGAGCACTGGACACTCTATTGTGGTAGCTAAACGTCAAAGTTCTCATACTAATAGTAAAACCTACCAGAAGCTTGGAATCATCTCTCATGGGTGCAACTTTGTATTATAGCCAGATCATGGATTACTCATCAGCTACCCCTTTCATGCTGTTGTAGAGATCTGATGCCGTTTCTATGTGTGTTTAATTTCTTCAAACAACCACGGCAACCACACTTTCATTTTCGCTAAACGATATTCCACTGAGTATCCGGTCAACCCTTTTCGGACCGCTTTTCATGTTGTTCTGTCCCTTAGTCACCCTATTTGTTCTTTTACAGCTGCAGTCTCAGCTACTCGATTTGGTTAGCATGACCTGGCACGATATCAGTTCCGTGCTAACCGATGATCAATGTGCGACGTTGCTCGCAAGCGCACTACGCTGGTGTGATTCATTCAACGTGGTGGAGTATTCCGCTGGTGGAAATTTGCTTCTTTACTGGTACACTCAGTAAGCGTTATCATGATCCCTCAGTTTCGAAGTGGGATTTCCGTTTCTGGTGTTTTCATTGCCCTCCAAACAGACTACTATTAGTCCGGGTGGCAGAAAGGCCACGTGACTATGTTCTAGACCAGCGGTTACTATTAGTCACACACCAATTATCTCCCACTTCTGGTTACTCTAATCTGTTGCCGCCATGCAGACTCAGTAACATAGTGACGTAGTGTAGCAGTCCTAATCCAAGGTTGTTTCTCCTTAGGTGATGTGAGACTCACAGGACAATATTCGTTTTGACCAGTTGATAGCGCCAGCCTCCGTCGACACAAGGATCATTAGGGTGGCGAACTTTGTTTTCTTTTCAGAAGAGCTTGGTAAACAATCGGTAGTTTTTATTTGGGCAACGTTTCGCTTTTGACACAAAAGCTTCATCAGGCCAAGTGAACAGGTCACCAAGTTGGCCAGGTTATAAGGCAGACGGAGCACCAATCAGGAAGTCCTCTTCAATCACACTAGGTCAGTGATGAGTGTCAATTAATGGCTCTTGTCGGCTATTGTGGTTGCCGAAATCTTGAATTGATGGGTTGGAGGAGTTTCAAATTAGTTCTGATCAGCTCTTGTTCCTTCCACTTCAGGGTGCTTCAGTTGATTATTCACCTCGGGTGCAACTGGTAGATTTTCCTTGGTCTTCGTGGGCTTGTGAGTGCTGCGACAATTTAGTTGGGGGGGATGAGATCGGAACTCAGATGATGACTACTTCTTCTGATGACCGCACACCAAACGTGTCAGCTCGACTGATCCACACGCTTGCCAGTTCCACGCCTTCTATTCTGTTAACACTAGGATGGTTGGCGATTTCTACCGCCTCGGCCATCAGTCTCTGTGATGTGGACCGTAGTCCTCACCTCAAAACCTCAACATTTTCTAAATCTATTTTGTGCCCCGTGTTCAGTGCATGTTCTGCAATTGCCGAGTCTTTTAATAACGCTCGATATTCATCTGCGTTTCTCGGCGGCCTGTTTATTTTCCTCTATGCTCCCGATTCTGTGTGAAGTTCTCTGGCTGTCCTGTATAGACCTTAATGCAGTCGTTACACTTGATTTTGAGACAAAGTCCCTAGTTTTGTTTGCCGCTAGGCGGTACTTCAATTGCACCAGTGCAGAGCGCAGAGTGTTTCCCTTTGAAACCCTCTTATGTTGGCCGTATTTAGAATCCTTCGAATGATCTCCAATGTCCCTGGTTTATATGGAATAACAGTTGTCCCAAACCATTCTCGTTTGGCTTTCGCCACCGGTACCAGCACCCTTCGCAATTGACGCCTAATCAAGCTAGCTGGATATCCACTATCCCGAAGTTTGTTCATTACTTCAATTTGGGCCGCCGTCCGATCAACTTGTTCTGTGCACAGAGCCCTTACACACTTAAACATTGATGAGGCAATACTAGCGAATACCGACTTTGGAATGGGCAGACGAGTAGTTCAAAACTGCCCCAGTGTCAGTTGGCTTCTCGTATACTGTGGTTTTTAGTTTTCCCCCGACCTTGTGTGTCATGCAGTCTGGAAATGCCAGTGTACCCGAGGTTTACTCTATCTCCATACTAACTTTGTTTTCGATTTCTATCACACAGCAACTACTCGATTGTGATGTCATTTCGAATGATACTCCTTTTCCGCCTCGTTTCTTCTGTGTGACCTCCTATAGCAGCTCCAGTGTCTGGTGAACTCATCAATTGTTGAATGTCAATCACATCGCCTCTTTCTGGTCATTCCTGGATATATCATCACCATTTGAGTGTTTTCCTTTTAGTGGTTGCGCGAAAACAGTGGAACTACAGGAGGCCTTCAACGAAGCGTTCCACAGGAAACTGGTTTCACTCAGTGGTGCTGAACTACATGGACAATTGCTTACGATCGCAAAAGATGAACCAGGTCTAGGTCAGTATGCGGTTTTCTGGTTCTCTTTCGTTTTTTTGATTCAAAAGCCAGAACGGATGCCAGCGATGCTAGGCGTATGATTGAAAGGATGATCGATTTTTGAGGGACCACACTCGGGAGGCCAGACTGTGTTTGTCAGACCTCCACTCGGTGACCGGTCTGTTAGAAGAGAGTCCGTGGATTTTATGTGGGTTACCACAGTCCGCAAACGGTCGCATCATGATGAGGTCCAGTCTGTTCTCAACACAGGGTACCTGCAAAGAAACAGACTGTACTTGGTAATCAGTTGGAATCGCCAGAGCGGAAAATAAAGCCTATACAGGTATAGTTTTTGAGGATATGTACTACATGCTGGACCACCGTCTATCGACGAAATCTGTTTCCAACGAAACCCCTGATGATGAAAATTTCACGGGGCTGAGCAGTTTAAGTAGTGATTGGTATCAAACTAAGCGCTGCGAGATCTTGCACGCTTGTTGCGTGAAACCCCATAGGACACGGTATTTAACCGGTCCCAGTGTGGAAAGTTCCACCACAAGACCGCTCAGCTAAGTTGTTTCTATTGTTTTCTGGACTCCTGTTGGCGAAGATCCTTAGGAATGTTGGTTCACTTCTGTTAATCTCGTCCTACTGCTACAGAATGCTCAACTGTGTGCGCCCAAATGCTACTCACAAGTGCGGACACCAGCTCAGAGTCGTTTTTTGGTCTTCTTCACAGTAATTACCTACCTCTTCACCCTACTGTCTACCCCATTAAGGCATTCTTTGTAATTGTGTGACCGTGGGACGTCAGTGTTCACCAGCGAAGATTATTTCAAATTCAGCTTTCCAACTCGACATCCTCATCATAACGCCCGTTTGCCACGAATGCAGCTCATTTCGCACTGATAAGAACCTAACACCTTCATGTTCGCTTTTCCTCGTTTCTCTTTAAAAAAATGAACAGGATACCTAGTGGCACTGGATCAGCTGTTCGCAACACTGTTACCCAACCATACCTTGGCTAAAAATAGTCTAATCAACTCGGTTGAGTTGGTCGAGCTCTGTTTGCGGCTGAGCAACCTGTGTTTGACAACTATGGGTTGTGATCCCTGGTCTCCGAGCGCTCGGGAAACAGACGTCGCCTCGAAGCCTCAAAAAGGCAAGTTGTTTTCCTTCTTTATTGTCCCAAAAAATCTATATGCACACGTATTGATGGGGGTTTTAAGGTCATACTTTGTCCTGTGAAGAACTGTTCACCAGTTAGTTCATGTCTGTGAGGACTCATGAGCGGTGCATGCTTCATGAACTTTGTGAGATATTTGAACCATAAAGCTTGTGGATAGGTGCTCGAATACTACCACTATATTACGCCCTGCTTTCGTTCAGTTGTAGCGCCCTTTCGGTGCCTAACTGCCATGCCGCCCGAAGGAAGCACGAGGGCTAGGATACTGCCAGGTTTCTCAAGCCTACACAGGGGAGGTCGAGAGACAGAGGCAGGGTTCGAACCACGGACCTTCCGGTCAGTAGATTCGCACTCTAACCACTTGAGCCATCTCGCCCCTACGTTCTGCTTTGCAAGCAGTAGTGGTCCGATCGCTATCCCTACGATGGGCACGAGATAACTCGGTGGTTAAGGCGCGAACCCGAAGGTCCGTGGTTCGAATCCAACCATGGCATCTTGCCTACCCATTTCTAGGTTTGGTCAATCTTGCAGTATCTCAGCCCTCATGCTTCCTTTGTTAACGTGGCGGCTAGGTACCGAAAGGATGGTACAGCTGAACGATGAAATGGCTTTTGAAGATAACTTGGTCGAGACGTTCGACAGACTCGCTTGGCCTTCGAGTTAGTTGAGAAATGGAGTATCATGTGAGGACTATTATGGATATCCATCTTTCTGTTTCCTACTCAATTTTGTCATCAGTGAACTAGTGCGACAGACGATCAAGGGTCCTCAAACCCCCAAGTTTGAACGGTGAGTACACACACGACATCGTTCCCATCTTTGGGAATGAACTGGAAGCACAGTCATCATGTAAGGTGACCATCGTCATACCACCGCTTGGATCGCGTTTTGCAAGTGCATATCCATACTTCAGAGTATGTAGTCTTCGAATGTGCCGCTCACAATTCATGGTAAACTCCTGTAGATCCATGGAGTGCTTTATCCCCTTGGTAGTTACATTAGTTCTGTGCATGAGTTTTAAAGGCGTGAACCAAGTTCGCTGTTTCGCGCAGTTTGTGGCTTTGATAGCACGCATGATGTGGTCTCATGATGATCGTTCAGCTGTAGCACCCTTTCGGTGCCTAGCTGCCATGCCACTTGAAGGAAGCACGAGGGCTGGGATACTGCCAGGTTGCCCAAGCCTAGACAGGAGAAATCGAGAGGCAGAGGTCGGGTTCGAACCACGGACCTTCTGGTCAGTAAACTCGCGCTCTAACCACTGAGCCATCTCGCACGACGGTTGCGTGTACCGGGATGCGCTATGACCCGCGCTGCCGCTGTAGCGGGGCTGTGACTGTCGATCTTCCGGAACTGTAGCTGACGTTGGATGACGTCTTTAAATGCGACCGATACTTCAATCGTGGACAACATCCACCACAATCTGCGGTGGCTGGTTGGTCGTGTGCTACGTTAGTCGAATGGTTAATTACCAAGGCGATCGCGTTTCTCCACACAACGTGGAGAATAGTAAGAGTTTGGTATGAATATTATGCAAAGTTTCCTTGCAGCCGGCCTCCCAGGGTGAGGTTTCTTTGGACCTTCGTTAGTTTAGTTAGGGACGTTGCTATATATGATTGCTAAGAGATATCAATGACATTTGTACGATCAGTTTCTGTCCAGGTGTTCTGAGTGAAGCATATCAGAACGTCTGTGGTAGGTCAGTGTCAAGTTCTTCCATTGTTCACCTTTTTCCTCTGTCCATTAGGCTTTTGGAAATGAATTTTCACGGTAGCATAGCGTCACTGTCAGTGCTGATGTTGTTATCTATCCCAATTGGACAGAAGACGAGATTTTGAAACCATACTGACGAGATTTCACCTTTGGTTGCTTCATCCATGACCTTGGTTTGAACACTGCCTTTCGAATGTGGCTTCGCTTCGATAACACTTTTGACCACCCATGTCTAAACAAACACAAGGGATTCATCGGCCGTCGATTACTAGTAAGATGTGTTATGACCCGCTGATTGGGCACACTAACGAAATTTTTCTGTCATTTGCAGCGAGCATTGTGAGCTTTACTCACGAGTACCTGGAATTGACTTTGCCTTGTTAGGGATTAAACCACACCTCTCCGGTGTTTTCGAACACGCGCTACTGCACACTGCCTCAGTGTTAATTGCGTACAGTCGAACATCGGCGTTGCTGAGGACGCGTGGAACTGAGTCACTAAAACTCGTTTTGCTTACCTCCAACTTGAGCCCCCCCCGGGGTTGACGTAAAACAATGCTGTTGGGGACAGTCAGAGTGCACAACGCGGTAGTGCGTTCAACGTTATTTTAAGGTTGTGAAGCCCGGCCACTGAAGATGGAGGCTTGCTTATCTTTGATAATCGGTGCTTTCCTTGAACGTAGGAATAGCAATGCTGAATTGCGAAGAACCGGCTTTGGTTCGACTGCACCAACTACGCTGGCTGATAAAGGTACCTCGTATTCACCGGGTGGTCGATTCGTCGCCTTTTTCTCCCTTTTTTCGAAGCAGGCTCCACTTAGAAGTTATCACCAGTGGGCAGCATGACTCAGGGGCGACCCATGAAAAAGAAACTGGCGCTGGGTTTCGTGTGGGTTGTTGCATGTTGCTTGCGAGATTTTACTATCAGAGACTCACTACATCGGCAGTTACTCACCGTTATGAGAGTGTAAAAGGACGATAGCTCCACTGCATCTTTTATTTGTTAGTCGTCAACCTGCTGTTCTTTCGGTCGCTTCATTTTTTGGGGTTGGGGGGATGAAGCTTGTCCGCTATCACTTACTGTGGCGACCCGAACCAGCTGATATACGTAAACGTTTCATGGCTGCCAAACTGAAATTTCTTTCTGAATTTGCGAACATTCCTTATTTCTAGATTCCAGAGTGAGATCACACTAAAACTCAAATGGATACTTGCTCGGTGGTCTTCGAGTGGCCGATGCACGTAGGTTTTGAGGGTATGGGTGTGTCTTGTGATTTAGACTGTATTCATACTTTCAGACATCGAAAGCCGAATTCCCTCTTGTGTCCAACTTTGCTTTGCACTCAGTGCGACTGCCCGAACGGTTTGAAGTACGGGCCCTCTTCTTCATGGTAGGTAATACCCTCGAGGGAATCGCCTTCCAAAATACGACATACTTGAAGAAACCGATCCTAAAGTGGCTGATTTCTTCAACTAGAGGCAGCACCACAATATACTCACCTAATGTTTCACGTTTTTTCATGTTAAAAAGTGTTTTACCATCAATTTTCGCCTTTTTCCATCGAGGGGCCTCATCGTTTCGAGAGTTGGGCGAATCGATCCTGCGCGTCGCATTGGGTGAACAAGCAGGCAAAGTGCGTCCGGCTGGGTACGTCGTATTTTTCCTCAGGTTACAAAACAATCAATCATCTAAAGAGGTTCTGGTGCTGTTACTGTTTCGGTTTATAGTAGTAATCATGAGGATGACACAGTATCCTCACCTTGCAAGTCTCAGTAGTTTCCTAACGTATCATCCTTGAGTTTGAATCATGCCACACCGATTGAATTCCTCCTTGTTGCGCGTTTTGGGGAAGTGCTAACACCTACTCCACACGCTAGGTGGCTCAGTGGTTAGAGCGCGAATTTATTGACCGGAAGGTCCGTGGTTCGAACCCGACCTCTGCCTCTCGACTTCCCCTGTCTAGGCTTGGGCAACCTGGCAGTATCCCAGCCCTCGTGCTTCCTTGGAGTGGCACGGCAGCTAGGCACCAAAAGGGTGTTACGGCTGAACGATTATCTTCGATTAACTACTCCACACGAATTGTCTTGTGATCTTGGTGACTCCTCTAAAGGGTAAACTTTTCAGTTGCTACTTAACGTGAGCTTTTGTAATGAAGATACTGATCTGTTCCAGCTCTTGCAGTAAAGACGTTCCATAGATCTTGTCACCCCTAAACGATTCCTTTGGGCAACCGAGTGTTTTTTTCCTTCAGATCACTGCACATAAGCTGCTTTCAGAGAGGGCGAATTCCACTCGGTGGACGTACTTTTCCAATGTAGGGCACCCTTCGTGAAAAGTTGTCTCTACTTCGGAAACTCCCGGTGTAAATGATGGGCGATCGGTGACCGAATCTACTCTCTCTATCCAGTGTTAGTCCCGACGACGAGATCTGTAAACTAGCTATCTGTAGGTCATCCTGATCGAAGTCATCACTTGTCTTCTGAAACGACAGTGTTACCGTGGGCGTGGTGCGGCTACCCAAGTTTATTCGGAAATCTTATCTGTCCTGAAACACTGTAAACATTGAAGAAACAGAGATAGGCGTGACGGGCATGAAGTGCCTTCGAGCAAGGAATCGGCTTCCTCATATATATGATTTTCGTGTTGCAGTTCCTACTGGGCTAGCACAATGGTTCCCAGTCTGAGTTCGCGAAGCATTACACTGTGGTTTCCTCGATTTTCAAGTTATTTTCTACGAAAAAGGCCGCAGACTAATGCAGAAATTGATTTGAGGGATAGAGCACATGGTGGGCTTGACTTTACGGAATACTCACACGTCAGTTAAAACATTGCTAATCTAGTGTATTCCTGTTTCTACTTGAGTCTGCCACAAAAATCCCAACGTAGGTATTATGTAAATCTCAATACTTGCGCGTTTTGATATCGAGATTAACTACTCCACACGAATTGTCTTGTGATCTTGGTGACTCCTCTAAAGGGTAAACTTTTCAGTTGCTACTTAACGTGAGCTTTTGTAATGAAGATACTGATCTGTTCCAGCTCTTGCAGTAAAGACGTTCCATAGATCTTGTCACCCCTAAACGATTCCTTTGGGCAACCGAGTGTTTTTTTCCTTCAGATCACTGCACATAAGCTGCTTTCAGAGAGGGCGAATTCCACTCGGTGGACGTACTTTTCCAATGTAGGGCACCCTTCGTGAAAAGTTGTCTCTACTTCGGAAACTCCCGGTGTAAATGATGGGCGATCGGTGACCGAATCTACTCTCTCTATCCAGTGTTAGTCCCGACGACGAGATCTGTAAACTAGCTATCTGTAGGTCATCCTGATCGAAGTCATCACTTGTCTTCTGAAACGACAGTGTTACCGTGGGCGTGGTGCGGCTACCCAAGTTTATTCGGAAATCTTATCTGTCCTGAAACACTGTAAACATTGAAGAAACAGAGATAGGCGTGACGGGCATGAAGTGCCTTCGAGCAAGGAATCGGCTTCCTCATATATATGATTTTCGTGTTGCAGTTCCTACTGGGCTAGCACAATGGTTCCCAGTCTGAGTTCGCGAAGCATTACACTGTGGTTTCCTCGATTTTCAAGTTATTTTCTACGAAAAAGGCCGCAGACTAATGCAGAAATTGATTTGAGGGATAGAGCACATGGTGGGCTTGACTTTACGGAATACTCACACGTCAGTTAAAACATTGCTAATCTAGTGTATTCCTGTTTCTACTTGAGTCTGCCACAAAAATCCCAACGTAGGTATTATGTAAATCTCAATACTTGCGCGTTTTGATATCGATATAGATGAGGATGTTGATCATGTTATTCCATTTTGATTATGGCGGAGATGGTACCTCTTAGTTATCTGCCACACCTTCCACTCTTAACCTGGAGGGGCCAGGAGTCTGGACTTAGCTAACCAATTGGTCAGCGTCTTTGATCGTGACCTACATAGGAGCTTTCCTTTCTGGGCTAATTTGAGCTCTCTTTATCAACCAATGGTTTGATGTAGAATCCGTGACGTATTCCGGGAAGCCCAGTTGAGTGACGTGCGGACTCACAAGCCAAGGATTATGACGCCTTGAGATTTACCAACAAAGTGCGTTACCACACGTACAAAACGTGTATATGAAAGGGACACAAACCTCAAATTATGGGGGTTTCCGTCTTATTGTTGCACAAATTGGTGCAAGTCCAAGAAAGCCCGGCAAGAACAATGTGAATTACCGACATACATGCGCGCACAGCACGTGGTAACGCAAGTGGTCAAAAAGCGCTCGTGAAAAGTTCGTCAGAGTTGCTTCGATATGTTAAGGATCATAAGTCCATGAGAGTTGCGGGTGAATATCTAATAGATGAGCTAGACACAGAAAACAGTGGGTTCAAGAAAGAGAAGGGTTTGACCGGGAGAAAGGAGGTACACGTGAATTGTTTCATTGATCCAAGCAGTTCATCCAAATTCCATGCTTCCAAGTATAACCCTTGTCCGTAGAATTCCGCCCGAGGCGATGTAGGCGTAAAAACATTGGCTGCAATTACGGACAAATTCACGGGGATACATTGAAATGAGTAATGGCAGTGTGTGTGCTTTGCTGAGCCAACGCAGGGGTTACGCAATAGGAGCTTAAGTTGCAAGCTCTGTCGTATGTTTACTGGAAGGTATCCAGACACCTAAATGCATCTAGTAGATAACGGAGTTGAATAATCGATTTTCTGGGAGTAGATTATATCATCTGGCATTTTAGACCTGGATGCCACGTGTGCGAATACTTTGACTGTCGAAACTAACAAGAGGACGGACATCCCAACAACTGATGGACGGCTTCTTTCTTTATAGAATACCCCAGTTAGCCCGGTGGTGAACGTAGCCGATGTGTTAGCACAAGACGCTTCGCTTCCGATGGGCACCGTGGTCTGAGTAGACTCGCATGATTCGGCCATCATTAGAGTTTCGCTAGGATTTATTACAGCGGCGTATTTATTGTTACCCGGCTTGCGGTCCGGTATCTCATTCCTATGCACAGTCAAGTGCATCACTAACCGGTGGTCGTTTCATCTACTCACTCCACAAGACATCATTCATGTTTTCGCGGTCGTTGGGCTGAAATCTTAGACTGACAGCCAGTGGAGACCTCTGACGCGAGAAGTCAGTGAACTGGAATTCTTCTTCGATGTGTTCAGCGATGTGCGGGGGATTCGAAACGATTATACTGAAGTTTTTGAATATTCCTCACTGAACCAACTGAACCGGTATTTCCCCACGACCTGCTTGGTGTCCCCGTCTCTGGTGTCCCTCTCTGGTAATAGCACTTTTTACGTGTAATACCCTGGTGGGTATACTTCCAGTAGAGGGTGCATCTTGAACAGATCTGGAATAATGTTTTTATGGAGGCGTTATTTTTGGATGCACAGAGTAATCGCTTAATGCAGTTCATAGCCTAGATCTGTTTTGTGCTGACCAGATGCTGCTTACAGTTTGGCGAGTTCGCTTTTACCCCATCTCCTCTACCCTTTCTGGGTCACAGTGGCCAACAGGGCGTTGGATCGGACTCGGAAAACGGTATGGATCTTATTCGTTTGCTACCAGAGTACCAACACATACTTTCATGGTCGTGGAACTCGCTTCGGGTAGGTGGTCTCGTCTCTTCACTGAAACTGTTTTGTTTACGGATTGACTGACGGAGATTAGTCTCATCGGTAGTGCAGTTATTTTTTCAACGGCTTTCTGTGATGTTTAGACAAATTTCGGTACATCTCCTCTGATCGTCATTTTCGCTTGTTTGTCTCATTCCTAGTATTCCGCAAGTATTTTATCTCGGTGGGCTGTGCTCCACGCCAATGATGCAGAGCCACATGTTCGAAACTTGTGTACGCAGATTGGTTATCAGCTTGTGCACATCCTACTGCACTGTCGTCACCGGGTAAGTAATCTCTCAGCTTGTTTCCTGCCATAACATTGTGCCTACTGTCACAACTTGTAGACGTCCATAGATTGATAGCCATGTTCGGGGGACAAGCAGTGCACGGAGCGATAACGGTATGCATGCATGCCTGGAGTAAAAGTTAATTGTCGAGCGATGGTTTTCATTATTCATAATACTAGATTATAATGCTGTATCATGTGGCTATACAGTACAAAACCTAGCTTAGGCAACCGGTGACACGTTGGCACAGTACGCTTTGAAGACCGTGGTCTACATTTTCAAAGCTACCCGAACTGTGATGCCCACCGTCGACACATCGCGCCGTCCTAGCATGTGTTCCCTTCTTATCATCCTAACTATAGTCGAACTCGAGATAGCTCAGCGGTTAAGGTGCGGACTTACTGACAAGAAGAAAAAAACTGTTCAGCTGTAGCACCCTTTCGATGCCCAGCTGGCATGCCACCCGAAGGAAGCACGAGGGCTGGGCTACTGCCAGGTTGCTCAAGTATAGACACGGAAAGTCGAGAGGCAGAAGTCGGGTTCAAACCACTGACCTTCTGGTCAGTAAATTCGTTCTCTAACCACTGAGCCATCTCGTCCCCTGACAGGAAGGTCCGTGGTTCGAACCCCACATCATAATATCGACTGCTCCTGTCTAGGCTTAGGCAGTATCTCAATCTTCGCACCTTTTTCGGGTGACATGACGTCAAATCATCGAAAGGGGGTTACAGCTGAAGGAATATTACTCTAATCATTACTATCGTTGGGCGACTTTGAAACATTTGTTACTAAAGTATCCTTGTCGTATGGTTTCAAGCGAAACGAATGAATGAATCGATTTCGGAGGGTAAGCAGTCAAAATAAACTATTTTCATCACTTACCCTTAGTTGCATGGTTTTACAAGTGAGTTTGACTGTATGCTTATGCATTCCGTCCCACATCAACAATGGGGCATTAATTGGTGGTTTCGAGAAGTCAACTTTTGTAACCCCCGCCTCTTCAAACGCAAACGCTACGACTATACCAAGTGAATTTTTCGTTGTTGTGCCTAGGTTGAAGCATTCCCATCTTCAAATTGTTCTAGCGGGTTTGTAAACGATTTGCCGTTTACGACTTTCTGTCTCCAAGGTGTTCTTCACTGTGATGCAACTGGTGATTGTCATATACCACACCTGTCTGACTGAGAGTGCGTTTAGTAAAAAAGGGTGTAATTAAGTAATAACGGTAGCCTGATGGATTTATTCAGTGTATCCGTATAAGGCTGGTCAACTTTGGTAATCAGGAGACTCTGGACGGAGTTTCTAAGTACTACTTTGCAATTTTCTTTTGCGATAACCCCCTATCCTATGCACCAGCGTCTCTGTCCAAATAGTTCATGTTCTTCACCTCAGTACTTCCATCGTTAATTTGCTCAGGGCACGGTGGAGGCGGTGTGTGTCAGTCTGCAACATTACCTATCTACCGCGCAGCGTCTTCAAGAAACTAACAACTCGATCTCATTGGTATCCTGCGAGCAAGTTTTGGATCTGTGCTGGACGGTCTTGTGTCATTACGGCTACTCAGTGACACGCCGTGCCGCTGGATTATGGCCAGCAGTCAAGGCGGCCCTGCTTGCGGAACAGGCTAGGAAAGATCAACGTGTGGTAAGCGGTACTTTTGTCATTATGTCATACTAGGTTTCAGTACCGGTGATGCATGATTGTTTGGTAACATGGCTAAGGCTTCTTGATATTTTCACACTACAGCTTTTTCTAGAGGTGCACTCTGATCATGATCTGTCACCAACTAAACCCTTGAGAACTGCTGGGTTCACTAGTGAATCTCACGCCATATTCCGTAAAATGTGCTGAGTTTTATGATAACTCAGAAAAAACACTCTTCTGGAGAGAGTAGAAAACAACGTTCGTCATCAACCACAGGCTGCTGTGTAATTCCTTTGAACAAAGAACCGTCTGCTTGTTGACTGTCACTCATCGGGTATGACTGGATTCCAGTTTCAGTGTGTGACCGGTTCATGAAACACCGTTTACAAATGACACCGAGATAATTTGTTTGGAACTTCCGTCATTGCATACAGTGTCGCCAAACATCAGCTTCATTTACCGTCTTCGACTAACTCTCCTGTTGCACGCCATAGTTAGTGATCTGCGTAGATGACCCGGGACAGGGCCGTTGTGACACACCGGCATTGGGTGCAGTGGGACCTATTCAACCTCCCGAGTTCGGTATGCTTGACTTGCTGCAAGTCTTCCACACTTCCGATTCCACTTACCCTTACCGCATGTTGTTTTTATTCTTTTTTTCCTTGTCTTTCATACAGCGACCATCGTTTATCTTTTCGCTTCCATCTGTCATTTTTCTCGGACTATTCTTCAGTAATCAGGTTCCTAACGGTCTTCGACGTATGAGATGCATCGAGCAAAAACTTATTGAATTAGTTAACTATGGATATGGTTACCATGTCGCAAAGCCTGCTTCAAACAAACGGTGTATTGTTCGCGACATGTGTGGAGTAAATTTGTTCCCAACTGCAACGGTACGCGTGAACGATGAGGATCGCTGTTTGTTGTTTTTACCTTAGTCAAATGCATGTTGTTTTTCAACGCACACTGGCGTCGCCTTGTGTTGTTGTACGTGTAAAAGCTTGTGGCAGTTACGATGATTCTACGCCTAACTTGTACTGTCATATCTCGAATATCGTACCAGCTGAGACATGCACCGGCCTTTGTGCCGCGCATTCAGGTGATGGAGAACATCATAAACGAGAGATTCAGCTGGGACTCAGTTGAGTCTCTTTTGATAAACGAATTGTTTTGCAAATGAGTGTATTTGTTCAAACATTTCCTCAATACTACGGTAGTTGTGGAAGGTGCGTGCAGTCCAAAAAAATAGCTTGCGTGCGGCATGCTCACGCAAGATGGCTCAAGTGGCTAGAGCGCGAATTTACTGACCGTGGTTCGAACCCGACCTCTGCCTCTCGACTTCCCCTGTCTAGGCTTGGACAGCCCGGCAGTATCCCAGCCCTCGTGCATCCTTGGAGTGGCATGGCAGCTAGGCACTGAAAATGTGTTACAGCTGAACGATTATGTTCACACAACCACAGTCTACCTCATGAATCGTGCGAGTCACGGGTTAGTCTATATGCGGAGCGGGCTCAAAGTAGTTCGGTGGTTAAGGCGCGAAAAATTGACTGACCTCAGGGCCCATGATTCCAATCCGACCGCGGCATCTATACTGCTCCTGTCTAGGTTTGGTTAACCTGGCAATATCTCAGTCCTCCTACTTCCTTCGGGTGACATAGTAGCTTGGCACCGAAAGGGTGCTACAGCTGAACGATCATTATATTCGAAGTTGCTGTCGTTACGGATACTTAGCTGCAGACATTCACAGTTTCTTGACGAAGTATAAATGGAACCAAGTTCATTCTGGAAATTCCGTGAACCTGAAACCCACAAACCTTTGTGCTCCCAACCGGAACTATCACAGTAGATTTCCTTCGGTGTATTTCAAAAGCGATGAAGATTTTCTGCCGATTGATGCACAACACCGTGCAATATCATCCCTCGTTTGGCTGCAAATTTGGTGACCTGAATGAAGACTTGACCTTTCTATGTGAACTCGTGGAAATACTAGTCTCTGCTGAGTTCACTCATGAAGCCCTAGTACCTTTGGATTCACATTTGTGAGCTAAACAGTGCACAGATAGCCCTAGGACTTTTGAACTAATGTCCTTCGGATTCACGCGCTTTGTTTGGACACAAATCAACCCAAACCACAAACAGAAGTGGAAAATTACTACCGCGAGAAATCCATAGTTGCTCTGCCTATTTGGCAACAAATGCGACCACGTGACCCAATATGATGACTTGCTAATCCAAAGATATTCATTTGGTACCAGGTGCCTTCCCACCCTCTTACGCGTTTAGTAGTTGACTACAATTCACCTTCTATCTCTATCCGTCCTTGATTCGTCACGTGTTGCTTGTAGCTAGTGAGGAGATCCTGAAGTCCCAGTCAAGATTAAGCCGGGTAAGTGAAATCATCCTGAAGTCTCAGTCAAGATTAAGCCGGGTAAGTGAAATCAATCGACGTAGTAGATCTGTTACATTCGTACTGGGAATTAGCAACAGTGTGAATTCGACAATTCTGTTGGTAGGTTTGAACACCCCCCCCTACGGATTTAAACGTTTTGCTGTTCAGCATTAAGGATAAACTAGCCGTACAATGTTTCTTGACCTATTAACCTTGATTTTGAAATGAAATCTCAGCCGAACTATTTAAACTAGTTCATTCAAACTAACTCACAATGGGTTTTCATTGCTACCAATTGGAAATTGACGTATGACGGTTCGAGCGTCATAGGGAACGGATTGCTGTTCGCCACTTGCTTACTCTCCTGTGCATGTACTCATCGCTTATACTGTCACGTGCTTGTTCTGACGTTCATTTCCGATGAATTTGCTTCATACTGATTCAGGTTTTTCTGTGGACCCTGTTTCTTTTTCACCGGATCTATTTCACACGCTTTTCCGTTTCTCCAATCAGCCAGTTTTCCTCATACGTTGGCTCACACAACTAATTGACCTTGCACGGCATAATCCAAGCGAGTCGCACACGGGCACAACAACCGAGGAGATGACAGATTCTCCACGTGCGTTAGCTCTGCATCTACTGCGCGGCATCTTCTGTGACTCTCGTTTGAGGCCTCATCTTCAACCGGTGCCCGAGATGATCTACTCAAACTTCCTTATCCAAGCATTAGAATTTGCGGTGTTGCCCACGTTCAGTGATTCTGATTGGACTGTTTCCAATGCAGGTCTGCAACTTCATTGTGAGTTATCCTAATTGTTGTTGTTATTTTCCATGTCAACAGCATCTTCACACTTTAGAGGAACGTCGATTTTTTTTGCAAACTTACCCACTTATTTTTTTATTAGCAATCTACGACACTGATGCTAACATAGTTTGGTACGTCTCCCTCACGATGGCTTCGTCATCGACGGGACAACTGGGATATCACGGAATTTTCCCACTTCAGTTGCCGTTGAGGAGACAACCGCCAAAAGCGGAACAATTTGAGGCTTCTGATGTGGTTGATGACACTGGACCATGTACGTAGGACTGGTAGTTGCGATCGCCGCAGCTTGTAGCAGAGCGTAGTTTAGGATGAGAAGAGGATAACCACTGCAAAGCCAATGGAGTGGTTAGAAACGCAGTAGCACATACTGTTTGTGAACAAGTGTGGGCGGAAAGGCAACGCAGCCGGTGGTTCCGTGAGTCCGCTCCGCCGATGGCCACCTCCACCTATTGGTTTGTTTGCCCCTGGATAACTCCGTTTTTGCAGGCAATGTGCACCTGCGTGACTAAGACCCGTTATTGACATTTACCGGCGTTGCCTGGAGGCCATATGTTGCCTTCACGAGGATATCCTACCTTATTTTAGTGCGACGGTCTGTGCATTTCCTTTGCCCGTCGAGGGGTCATCATCATCATCATCTACAGCATGACATCAGTGTTGAACACCGATGCTTCGCTGCCGTCGAGGGGTACTAATGAGATATCTCTGTGCAACACTCACCTACCAGGTTGGGCATTTTTTAGAAGCCAGATTAAAGCGGGAAGGGAACGCGTGTGGAGACTTTTTGGATTACCCGGATCACCTTATACCAAGCACCACTGATCTTCGACCCGGTTTTCGAGCCAAAATGTCATGTTGGCAGCCCCGATGATCATCCTCCCTAGGTTTAATTTTCAAGTGGGGGGCATCTCACCCCACCTTTACCTATGAGTTTCACAACTACGTTTATGTTGTATGTCAAACCTCCCGTCTCATTACCTAGTGCACCAATATCCCTTGCTTATTGTCTAGACTTCCATCATTCCCCATTTAATTTTCACTCTTCTGCAGGTAGTAGCTGTGATTACGTCAGTCTTCCGTCTATGTGATTGGATAGTTGGATGTCACCGTTCACTTCTGTTGCCTTTTGTTTTGCCTTCCAGACCTCGTTTTCCTTCTTTCCTTGTAGCGCCTTTGAGCATATCGGTCAACAGGCTGTTCCAACGTGCACTTTCCCTATAGACGTATACTTTTTATGAACTCGAACACGTGATCTAAACACAATACGCGAATTTCACGCGCCTCTTTTTTAGACATTAGTGACCATAAACTCTAGACGGTTCAGCAGGCTGAGGCAAAGGGTTGCCAGGAACTGACGTTTCCGTGGATACCCGTAAAAAGCTGTTTCTCTGCCGTTCCTTCATAAGCGATGGTCATCCATGATGGGCGCGAAATCAACCGTTATTTGCTTATATTTTCTGCCTGTGCATCAACTAGCTGGATTTGATTGGTTGGAAGATGGTTTTTCGGAACTAACCACCATCTTGGATATTATCGGACCTCAGCGCACAAGTAGAACGTCCTGTATGATCTGCCGAGTGGACTAAATTGCTTGTACTGGAGGTGTGCTGAACATGAACCTATTTCAGAGCTTCGTAACTATCACCAATTGTTCCCCAGTTGTATTGGGTTTATGTGGACTAGACGCCGTTGCACGTGGTCTCTTCCTGCTGATGAACACCCAGGCGGCCAGATTGGTCACGTGTCCTTCAGCAACCATCCTTCTGGAATACCCGTACCGATCAGGATCATGCTATTCGTCTACCTGTTGAAAAACTCTCTGGTATGCAGATCGAATAAGCTTATTGAAACATCCTCTGTGAGACCTTTAGAGCCGTATCCTAAGCAGACATCCGTTGCAGTTGAGACGACATGACCACCAATCTGTTTGAGATAGGATTCAGTATATGGTGTACCTGGGACCTGCCCTCAAAAAAGGCGTTTGGTCCGCCATTACCTCCTGATGCAAGACGTGAGTCACTGACCATTTTTGGATCATGTCTACTCAGTATCTTTCCAAGCGTAGCTTGCATGCGGATAGTGACATCCGGTAGAATTATATAGCCAAATCAACTTCCACCAACGCTATTCAAGAACGGTATTCCGCCCTGACTATATTGCTTTACCTAATTTGGCGACTGGGATGCGAAATGAAAGCTGCTACTGTTCGGCTGAGTGTCGGGTCAGCGTTTCTCCTGTTTTCTCTTATTCTTCACTGGGATCTCTCTTTATGATCGTATACTAGTTAAGCATCGCGGTTTAATGATGATCTATCGCTGCTATTGGTGGTGCTGAGCGTGCATGGATTACCGTGTGTTGTCTTCTAACCGTTCCCCTTTTAAAGACAACACAAATGTGAATGCAGTCGATCATCCGGTATGCGAGGCAAATGAGCGAATCAGCGTAGCTTTTGCTACCGCATCAAGCAGGCGCACCGCTTTTACATTGCTGAACTCTTTTGGACGTGCTTTCATGTTGTTGATGCGATGTTGCTGTGACCCGTGTGCCGTACTTCGAAGGCACTGATAGTCAGAGGCAAGCAGTCTACTTGCTTCTTGTCCTGTCTTCCACGCAGTGGCCAAGCATCGCTGGACGCACCAGCACGTTTTGATCCCTACCTCTCTTAGATAGACTGGTGTTTTCGAAGGAGTGTTTCTGAATCAGGAATAATAAGCATGGCAGTTTTTTGACAAACAATTCGGTTGCGAAGTTCGTTGAGAGAGAGGTTAGTTTGTTTTTTATATTGTTCTGTGCACCCTAATAGCTACGTCTTCCCCAAGGAACCACTTCGCTATCCGTTGAAGGTCTTCGAGAGACTGGTTCCATATCCCACTTTTGACAAGTGCTCTATGGGGTTGTTGTTAGGCGGGATTCCACACGGATCTTGCTTTATCGGTCGCAGTTAGACGCTGCTACGGCCGAGAAGACTATCCTGCATGATTGGGCAAAAGTTCGGGACGCTTGCCGGTCCGGTATCAAGCCGAGATCTGATTGGTCGAAAGTCTGGACCCAACAGCCAATCATGACCCAGTGTTGGCCGAATGCTGGTTGCCAGTGTCGCATCCAGAAGGCGTCAGAACTTCCAGAAGGTTGTCACCGCTTACCCTATATATATGACGCGCCGTACAAGTGTTCTTGACTTCGTTTTGGGCGTTAATAGACTTTTGGTGGTTGTTTTTGACGTGAGAGGCTTAGACCGAGAACTAAGCTGCGGAAAATACCGTTACTTCGGTTTTTATGAGGACTAATTCTGTGGTGTGCTTAAACCCGAAATCGAGTTTTTTTATTGTTGCAGGGAGCGCTACAACCAGTTTGATTCATGTGTTCGCAATATGTTGATCTGTTGATATGAAGACGAACGATTACAAATAGCGCAATCAGACCATGTGTGATAGGTGTTTGTGTCTCAGATTAATGAGAGTAGTTCGGATAGCTGAACGGTGCTGCAGTTTGACACCTCCCATGGTGATGTAAGCAAATTTGATGTCCTGTAGATTGGTTGCGCTAATGCCTTTATCGGACCTTTCAATCATACAGAATTGTTTAAGCAGGTGGGAATCATGCAAGACTCTTAGGGGGGTTGGAGATAAGAATTGGCAGAATTAAGAACAATCCCCCAAAAAATACAATTTTCAGTTGCCGCTCAGCGCTATTCATGGATTTTTTTTGGAGTATGCTGGTTTTTTCCGACGAGGTGTGCCATAAGCATCTGTTTTCAGAATTGCTCTTTCTGTCACTGCCATATTTGCGTTCAACTCATTAACCGAACTTCATTGTCCTTCTCTCTTTCTGTCCAGCTGCGTTGGTACTACGCCTTACTGGGACAAACTCGGGTAGAGCTCCTCCAACCAGCATAGAAATTTTTGGCAAATACCCAACCTTACTGGAGCTTTGTTTGCGGGAGCTCGAGATGGCTGCCAAACTGCAGATCAGTCGACCCAATCGCACGACACAAGTCATTCCCATTCTCACTCTATTCGGCAGACTAAGCCCGGGCGAGTGGACAGAGTGAGTGAAACCTGTTTTCGGAGAGTCCAGCGGATAAGTTTGCTTACAAATCCTAACAGACCTTCAGATATTCCCACAGATGGCTGCAATGGAAATCCACGTTTCGTTGGTGCTTTGTTGCCTTTTATAGTCTTTCATTTTACTCCGTTATTCTGAGCTGTGCTATCTAGTGACGCGCTTTTCATCACCGCGGTTCCGACAACGAGATGTCCCGAGAATGCCCTTGCAAGAGGTTGAAATTAAGCATATGTTCTGGGCCTTTTGACAAATCTACGCTCATATGGTGGAAAATGAAACGCATGCCTCAGTTTTTCAACACCATTAAGAGGGAACACCCTAGATTGGTGTTGTAATCGAGGTATTGTTTTGATTGAGTTCACGTCAGTTCGAGCATTGTGGCGCTTTGAATGATACCAATAACTAAATATTATTGACGTCGTTTAGCTGTGACACCCCTTCGGTGCCTAGGTCTCACGCCAGCCGAAGGAACCACGAGGGCTGGGATATTGTCAGGTTGTCCAAGCATAGATAGGAACAGTCGAGATGCCACGGTTGGGTTCGAGCCATGGACCATACGGTCACTGTGTTCGCACCCCGACCACTGAGCGATCTCGGGCTCATACCACTCATAAGGTTGACGAAAACTTATCGACGACCAACTCCCGGCTTTGATCTTACGAGTCTTACGACAACCTCATCGTAGATCCGATTGCCCGTTATTTATCGGCATACTTGTCAGAACGTTGTAGGCCATTGAGACCATCGAGTGTAAGTGCAAGTCTCCAGTCTTGAGGGCTTTCGTAACACTCCATGGACCTTAAGACAAATGCCCTCCATGGAAAATTTCCCCTTAACGCTTGGACGTTCGTAAGGTGGCTGTTGGTCTGTTCGCTGAGCTTGACAATTGGTTTGCAAACATGCAATCAGAGGTCGTTGGTACGCGCGCGCGCGCGCCGAAATGTAAGTCGCTTCCACATAGCAACCCATCTGTTTAAATCACACACTAATGGGTATTTTAATCTTTCTTTATTTCCACCGTGTACGAGATCATTTCAGGTACCATCGTTCTATTTGTTCTCACGGTGCTTAAGGCCTCACCCGGCCTATGCTAAACAGTTGTGAAACAATGGCACGGGTGAATATCGCGTAGAGGAGTTTATTTTGAGGGTATCTGTACACGCATAGCATCATTGGGGATCACCGAGTTCCATCTAATTCGATCTGCTTTGTACAACGGAGCACACTGTGAACAGCTGGTGATGTTTGCGACAAACCTGCTGCTAATTGTGATGGATATGGCTCTTTTTTCGAGGAGCGCTTTTCGCACCTTGTGACTATCGTATTTTGGCTTTTTGAATCAGTCGCTAATAGATCTGTGCCTTAGGGAATAAAAGGCAACGTCGTACGGGGCAGTTACTGTCACCATTATTAATTAATTGGTTTACTTACTGATTTGCTGGTCTCAGTTTTCAACCTTTTGGTTGTCGGTGTTTTTACAAAAATTCGGTTTTCACGCCGCCGCCCGTGCATGTTCTTGGAATTACGGTTCTATTTTCCTCCCCTGTGACTGACTTAACACTTCTTGAATCTCCCTCTATTTTACTATCCTCTCTTTCGTTTTCTCTATTGAAAAACGTTATCCGCAGTTCCGAATTAAACAAACGTGCGCGTTCAACAATTTGTCACTTCCTGTTACATCATAACTCTTCGGCCATACGTGGAATGGCTGCGCGAGCCTATCTAGTCTTCCTACCGCTTATGGATGAGTCGGGAAACTTGGATAGTTCACTGGAACTCTCTAGAGTTGGTCCTTTGCACCTACTCAAGTCTGAACCGAACAGGTCTCGGTCTGAACCGTTCAATGCGAATGCCATTCATGGCCAATTGTGCCTTCTTCGAGCCTGGCTTAACCAACCGGTCTCCTGTCGTGTACTGCGAAACAGAAAGTCGTGAGTCGAATCATATTTCGTTTTGGCGGCGACATTCCAGCTATCATTTTCCATTCAGGTTGTATCTTTGAGTTTTATGAATGCTTGTCTCAGACATCATTGTTCTCTACCTGATTTTTTTTTCGTGAATAGACTTTGAAAATAATATTGACATGTTTGTTGAGTATCGCGTAACGCGGCTGTTGCTGTCCTCGCGATGATAACAGTTTTTTTTGCAAGGATGTTTGTCCACACAAGTTATTGTGTACCTAAAGTTCATTCCTGACAAGGTATTTACTTCGCTGTAACGTTTCAGCTCTTTCCACTGGGATAATGCGCTAACCTACCTTGATCGTCTGATGACTACTCGTTCTCCTGGCGCATTTATCTTGGCTCACCACCTGTGCAATCTGATGAGTTTGGCAGTCGATCCAGACAACTCCGCTTGTGTCCGAGGTCGTTTTTTATCCTGGCTGTCCACTAACAGCGTGCGCCTTTTGTCTCCCACAATCATCGTAAGTTTTCGAGCTCTGACCCCGGCGTCATTGACTTCTCTCTGTTCAGGTCTTAACGTAGCGCTCCGCGTATCTCCGTCCTCTAGTTTCTCCCAAGCCACGTCGCAGGTATGCATCGAGTTGACCTTCAAGTCGAATAGTTCGACTTGATTCATCTTGTCACGTAGCCGTTGAACGGTATACTCTGTGCGAAACAATAATAAAGCCGCCAGGTTTCCTGTGCTCCCATACGAATAGGGGTACTCCTGTTCTCAACAAGCGTTACCCGATTAACTAAATTTACGACTGATTTCGATTTACTGTGCACAGGGTTCATAAACCATCGTATTTTCTACTGACAAGTCACATTATTTCAGTTTCCAATATCCGCATATCTGCGAATTCTGGCAATGCCCCACACATTTACGGAAAATTTCACATTTCATAACTGCGTGCAAAACAGTTTGACAGCCGGATATTCCGAGGGTAACCCAAATATTTTCAATTAATCTGTAAAAGTATCGCTCCATTGTGCGCACCACAGCAAAAATGGGTGATCGTTAAATGCCCCGATGTATTGGTCAGAGAGTGATGTTCAGGCACTAGGTGGATGTGCAGAAACATAAAACTACAGTCCAGACTCTTCGATCAACCTGTTATCCGTTTCGTTGCCCATCTGTTCAACCTCGATAGGTTTTGCTCTTAATTCCGGTTGCACTTGAAACTATTGGTCCAGCAGTACTGCTGTATCGATTTCTCCTCATTGTGGTCTCTGTTGATCACTGTGTACACGTTGGCAAAAATATTTCCCCACTTTACCTCCAAAAACCCCGATTGGTGGACCCCCCCCATTTTACCTCCAAAAACCCCGATTGGTGGACCAACCGAACCTCAAACTTTCATATGTTCCTATCGATGAGTGCTACGGGGAATACTGTATTTATGACCCTGTAGTTGCACTCTGAATCGCCCGCGACATCACATGACGAGTGAGGCCAGAGTCAGTTGAAATCAGACCGTTGAACTGGTCGCAGTAGCGTTTCACCTGCTCTGAACACTTGGTATGATGGTTCCACCATTGAAATCGGTCATCTTTCAATGCAAAACTGTAGGTGACCTGTGTGCACCAATTTGAATGAAAGAGGACAAATCTAGTAGTCGTTTTTGCATTGTTTCTCTCAGACAGGCGTACTTGCCAAATCCCCATGAACTTCCGAATGCACCAAATGCCTCCTGTTTATTTCTGTTAAAGCCATTTCACTTGGAAGCAATCCTCACCTTACACCTTTTGGCGCATCGCATTTGTGGAGAATTCCCACATCTGGATGTAACCTTATCGCCAGACGTTACTCCAACTGTGCTTCACCGGCTCCTGTGTATCGCTGAAGATAGTGACATAAGGGGTTGGGTTCCAAGTCTCCTGAACTACTGGACTCAGAGAACCGAGTTGCATCGTACGCATCCCATGCTCTGTTGGCGCATTGTGGAAGTTTGGTCATCTGTGCTGTCTGCTCATTCTACCACCGAGTCTTCCGCTCTAGCTAGTGCACTCACGAACCTATCCCTACTGCCAATACTCAAGGAGTTACTTGACGGTGGTTGCGATTCGATTCACCAGTCGATGGCTCTATTGTGCGCAGTTGCCTGTTTCTGTGATCAGTCAAACTCGAGGTAAGCAGCTGTTAGGCACAGAATTCGAATCATACACGCTTTTTTCAGCAAGTTGTTTTTGCCACTCGTAGCTGACAGGCTACGGGATCCATGAAATGTGTAGTACTTTTGGCTCTATGGGCCTTCTTACTTCCAGGCGAAAATATGCTTCCAAGCTGTGTCATGGACCACACAAATTGCAACGTAGCGTGGAAAGCATCGTTAAACCATTACTTTCGAAGTTTGACTACTTTTCTCTTGACGTTTTGGAGTGAACACACTATATATGGTTAACTACTGTCCTTCCTTATGTTGCAGTCCTTTTTAAATCGTTACTGTTTGCGGTATACCTGCCTTTTGATTTGTTACCAGCTGTCCACCGGAGTATCGGTCCCCGCCCCAGTGGTGGTTGCACACACTTTCCGACTGTCTATCACCAGCTTGCCCCGAAAGTGCCCGCATTATTGCTGGTGAAGCTATCCTAATTTGGAATGAGCGGTTGTGTCATCAGCCATCGGCTGTATTATTCCCAAACACGGAACAGTGTCAGTTGTAAGTATCACAAACCTATCGCCGCCTGTCTTTCCTGACTGACTATTCTGTTACTGTTAACCGTTTTCCCACTTTTTTTTAATCCTTTTCAGTTTTATTAAAACATTATTTTTTGCCCTATTCGACGCTTGTAATGAAGTTCGAACAAAAATAGGCTGCTTTATTCATCAACGCTTGTGCGACATACCGACAAAGTATCTCCAACAGCCAGTTTGTCACCTGATCTCCGTGCTTCGTCTTCTGGACAACATGTTACCATCATGGTTACCGTTCCCTGAGTCGCAGCTGGTGTTTTTGTACGACATTTGGTGGGACGTAATGGACGATCTGCTCGAACGAATATCTGAGGAAATTTCCATGAGGAAAAGGTGAGCGTTCATCTAATCGGTTCTTAGACTTTTCATGAATTACGAACTTTCCCTGTCTCTGTGAGTCAATCACAATCGACATTATCTGAAATCCCAGTCGCTTCACATCGATCTCAACAGGTTAACAGTTGTTTAGGTTACACCTCGCGAGAAACTTTCATTCAACTTCCGCACTCTGCTCCCGTAAAATTCAATCGAATGAGGTCGATCTCTACATTCCATTCTCATGCATAGTATGAAAGAGTGACACTTCACAAGAGAGTTAGTTACATGTAGATTCAGGTGGTCCCGTCAGGAACATTGAGGTCCTTTCCTAAGAGACAGTGTGAATAGGCCGGGTCGGTTGTCCATCGAGTATGGATCGACTGTTATGACATTAGAAAACAACTACATAATCTGAGAATTGTTGAATCAAAGTGTTTCCAGGGGATGGTTGTCTTTCTGCTGGTCGAAATTGTATCAAAAGTCATCGCGAAGTGAGCCGATTGGGACGGAGCGGCAATATCCAGGCCTTACTGTTCGTAGTGATCAGAGGATAGGACGACTAGGGGAAAAAGTCGTTCAGCTGTAGCACCCTTTCGGTGTCTAACTGCCACCCGGAGGTTGCACGAGGGCTGGGATACTGCCAGGTTGCCCAAGCCTAGACAGGAGAAATCGAGAGGCAGAGGTCGGGTTCGAACCACGGACCTTCCGGTCAGTAAATTCGCGCTCTAACCACTTGGGCCATGCAGCGTGCAGATTACAGTATGATTTTTGGTTTGCTATCTAGTGTGAGGGTTCACTAATCCCTATCTATTTCTGAATTATTCATGTTATAAGAAGCCGGTTTAGGGGTCCCACGATGAACGTGTCCACCAGTAGGGCTCGAACCGGTGCTTTCGGTTGCGGTTTAAGTGGGCTGTTTCATTTTACGTGTTACCGATCCCTTAAAGCACCTTTACGGAGTGTACCAACAAGCAGTTTTATTAGAAAAAATTCACAGTTGAGCATGTTTCCGAATGTTTCTCTGCAGGCAGGCTCTTTACGAGCGTGAAGTGGACAATGACTTCTGTGAACCACGGTTGCTGTTCCAATTGCTATTTGAACGATTATTGAGGACGGATTATAAAGTAGTAAGTTTTCTAACGTTTGAACTATCTGTCGGTGTCATCAGAACATCGAAATCGCAAGTGTGTGTGATGACCATGCATTCGCGACAGGAATGATTTCTGGCATTACTCCCTTCGGCAGGTGGTCAGGGTCAAACTACACAACCGCGGGAGTCTGCTTTGGTTTGGCCCTGCTGGCTAGTTCGTAAAGATATACACGTGACCACTGTTGTCTGTGCGAATCACATAAAACAATATTTGTCCTCCTAACTTTTGTGCTGGTAATCGTAGGCCTCTCAGAGTGAGTAACAGCCGTGGAGTCCGCTTTTCTCATAGTATGGACATAATGTTCAAACGAGTTCAACCCAGAAAATCGGGTTTTCCTTGGGAATTAACTGATATCGATCTCGTTTGCAGTTTTGCTTGAAAACAATTCAGTGTGTCATATCGACCTAACTGAACTCATTGGCAATTATCCCCTTGAATATTCGGCTGAACAACATTATAAACGAGGAATTCGTTCGATTTTCGAAATGATCTCCAGTTCACGCACAAATTCTGGTGCAACAGCAGTGACTGACTTGTCCTCAATTACATTGTAGTAGCTTTCGGACTAATGCATTTCTCTTTAGCCGAAGCGATGTGTCGTAGCTGTGCGCAACTGACGCTTATGGCTAGGTGTAGTCCTCCGCACATCAGAACACAGGTATTGTGGGCAGCGTATTTGTAATGCGGATTGGACCTCCGTCGTCGTTGCGCTAGGGAGTATCTCGGTGAAGTGGTACGCTCTGTCAGTTCCTCAGTCACTAAGGAATGTCTTCGGAAAATCTTTGTACCAACTTGTCTCATAGGGCAGACTACTCAGTGTAGCCTCTCTAACCTTATGAATCGTAAAGGGGCCCCTAAACACAACTCACCACGGAATGATCTGAAGCAATTCTTGTTTAGTCGCTTCTCCTTCTTTACTGGACTGTTTTCAATCGAAGCGGAACTCTCATCCGTAGGTCGGCCAGCTCTATTTTTCAGGTGATAATTGCTAGTCATCGTCAATGACTTTGGTGTGGAAAATTAGTACGTTCAGTGCTGACATGTTTACAAAACTACTATGATTCTTTTAGTAAAACTCATCCATTTCTCATCCATTAAAAGTTGAAGCACCATAAACAAGTGCTGGATGACGTGATCGCACGAGCTCATGGTCGGATATCTGTCCTGGAACCTCTGTGTTCGATGTCGTCTGCTTCCAGCAGTCCGTCTGTTCACGCTTGGAACATTGGGATGTCTTTTCTCGCCGACTTGCGCGCGAACTTATCTGTGGATAGTCCGGATATTCTCATGTGATCTTTTTTACATCACATTGTAAATAGAAAATTTTTGTACTTTCGTTACCCCCGTGAAATTTTTTTTACCTTTGTGGGCTTTGTTTCTCAGGAACGTACTTGGTGCTTCAACCTACCTTGTAGAATGTTGCCTGCTAAGACAGACAAATAGACAGCTCAGTCTTCCTGCAATTGCACCTTCCCTTTTAGGGAGAAAGTGTTTGCATGACAAGTTAGACTTCGGAGTCCGCTCATTCTTTAGTCCACTGTTACATATTCACCACATAGATACCTCAGTATGAAATGTAGGGGACAAAACCTGTTTTCACGTTAAAATTTCAACAAACTCATCATTGTTCACAGAACTGGGTAAACCCGTTCGAGCAACCCAGTTCAATCCATTTTCAATTAAACAGCTATAAACCACGTATAGGAATAAAAATCGTTCACCTGTAGCACCCTTTCGGTGCCCAGCTGCCATGCCACCAGAAGGAAGCACGAGAGCTGGGATACTGTCGGGTTGCCCAAGCCTAGACTGGGGAATTCGAGAGGCAGAGGTCGAGTTCGAACCACAGACCTTACGGTCAGCAAATCTGCGCTCTAACCACTGAGCGCAACTAACCTCCCTATAAACCATGTCCCATGGGCATATTGGTTCCGGCTGCTACGATTTCGATCACCGGAATGTGGAAGAGTGTGGGGCATACAGCCAAGCATCGGAGACGATGGTACGATCATTTAGTTCGGAACTGGGTGGCTACGTATTGAAAGCGATAGTTTCGATGCACGAGGGCCATTGACCACGATTAAGAGGTTTCTGCCAGTGTCAATAACCATGAGTGAGTTCAGTTCATGGGTACCCATCTAGGGAGGCGGCAGTTTATTGTTTTCATACTTCGTTGTCAGGTAATACACTGTCCATCTGTCGGTCGCTTCCGCTCAGCACAGGGCTGGGCAAAAAGAACTCTGTGAGGCAGACAGTCTTCGGGCATGCGGAGTACACGTCCTAAACAGCGTAACGTATGAAGTCTGAGTATTTCATCTATCGCGGGAGAATTCCTTCCTACTAAGACCACCCCAGCATTACTAATCCGATGTCCCAACCAGATATGACCAATGAGACACCGATGGTCAAACACTGACAACTTTAGTATGTCCTCTGCACCCAGAGACCACGTTTCTGATCCAAACGCAGTATAGATCGAGCTGCTGCATTGTAAACTCTACCCTTGACAGACAGACTGACATCACGTAAGCGCCATAGGTGTCAGAGGTTGGCAAAAGCTGTCCTGGCCTTCTCGGTTCGAGAAGTGATCTCGCCCCCAACCAGTGCATCGATCTTATACAAGTCCCTGATGATGTTACGGGAGCCAAACGATGGAACTATGAATGGGAACAAAGCCGTAGGAGAATGGAATATACAAATCCAATGACCTGTTTCTGGCAGTTTGCGTCAAGAAGTACTCTCAGCACTGTGTAACGGTCGCGTAAATTACTTGGGAGTTGTCCCTTGAACACTAGACCAACCGCACCGCACCGTTTGTTACAAAAAGCGAGCCAAACTTAGTTATTTGTTAATGCAAAACGCCAAGATGGCATTAACAGAACGCGCGGGAGAGAGGCAGAGAAAAAGAAAGGAAGCGGCAAGAACAAACTGAAACAAGGAACATAACATATCACCGATTGCGCCCGACTGAAAGCACATGCCACGAATACTACACCAATGGTTGAAGATTACATTATTTGGCCACGGAATAGGCAAAGACAAGCTCATACGAATCAGCGAAGAGATGGCGCAGCATTAGCTCAGTACTCCTCATAACAATAATGTTTACGCAAAAGGTGAGGCGAAACAATGCTATCTATTGGAAAATTGCATGAGCCAGTACTCGTCTGCTCAGATGGGGCCATATTTCGACCTACTTTGTCGGTGGAATGAGGAATAGAAGAAGCGGGGCGAAATCGGGGTGCGAAGTGAACTTGTAAGCCTGGAGTTCGGTGGCCAGATTGAAACACGGGGTGGTGTGCGGCATGTGGACCTTGTCTATGTAAATGAGGTGCATAACGGGAATCCGCCTGTAGAGGGTCAAACAAAACCTCGTTCACTTTGGTCGACCCGCCAAAACAATAACCGGGAAATTGTCCAGTGCGGCCAGCTGTATCCTGAGAGCGTTCAGATGCCATTGTTGGCTTCATCGATAATGGTGAGGTTGGACTTCGGGCGGAGTAGATCGCTTCGGGTGATGCCTCAGAAAATGGAAAGTGTTCAGAGTGTTTGGTTCTGATAGCTGGACCGCCATGTGCGGGTGAGTGGGTAAAAGATGGAGAACTGAACCGCAGTTTGGGCGATAGGGTGGATGGAGTGTGATGAGCAAAATGTACCTGGGCGGATTGTTCATTTGCTGTGAAAGGGACAGTTGTTGGTAACGAATCACTAGTGGACGTTGTGGTCTGTGTAGAGTGAGGAAGATTTGCCTCAGATGGCCGCTGGGCGTGCGTGGGTTGCGGGAGCGTTATTCCTTCGTAACTTCCACTACCGTCCGCCTCACTCGCCGCGTTGACAGAATTTGCGACCGGTCGTGAATCGGCCTGAAAGACAAGTACAATTAACTATTGGCGTGCCGATGTCCCATCATATTCTTTAGGGTTGTAAAACTTTTTACAAAAAACCCGAGGTAGAAATTAATGATACGCGTTCAACAGTGAAACTTTGTCTATTCCTGGCCGCCGCGCTACCCGAAGGAAAAACGTGGTCTGAGATACTGCCAGGTTGCCCAGGCCTAGACAGGAGCGGTCGAGATGCAGAGGTTGGGTTCGAACTATGAACTTTCCGGCCAGTAAGTTCGCGCGTTAACCACTGATCGATCTCAAGCTCGATTGAGAAAAGTATCGGTAGGCAACTACAATCACTGGATAAAAAACTAGACCCAAAGGAATTACCCCGTCTAACCTCGTTCGACAAATGAATGAGTCATTTTTTCTCATCAGGAAAGTAGTTCCTCACGAGAATCGACTCTTCTGGGAGAATCTACAACGTGTCTCCTAACGAAAAAGACCGGTGCCCAAAAATGATGACCCGGCAGCGCTAGGGTGGTGATAATCTTAGCCGCATAAAGTCTATCAGACCTGATCAATTCGGCGGAAGACTTCCAGCATAAGCTGCAAAAACTCTTTGGTGATATCAAACGACGATATGCAAATACACTTGCAAGATTAGAGAGTGGGCTGTGAACTGCTTAAGAGTCGAAGAAATTCGAATGAGTTTTTAACCTTGAGTATCATAGGTCCGCGCCATCGGAGTGCGCAGACATCTACAATGATAGGCCGACCACCGTGGTAGTTGACGTTCGTTACGCGGCGGCAAAGCGCAGCTGTACAGGAGGGAGTGGCGAGGATCGTTGGAGGTGCACTTACTTGTGTGGGTACTCTTCACCACTTAAACCAGCCACAGGATGCCGTTTCGGGTTAGCCACAGAGCTGTCATTGAACTATGATTTAACACGGCCGTCCCCCTACACCTTCGCTTTGACCGAAGGCTGATTGCAGTCCCAATGTGTGTATGAACAAACAAACTAGACTTGCTTGGGAAACCTGGCACGTCTTAAGAAATCCTATGACTTCAACATGACCCACCGAAATGACGATCATGTAACAGCACCTGACCAGCTGCATGATCAGATGAGAGCAAATCGTCACAAATGACAGTGTACTAACATCCGCGCTCATTGTGTCTTATCCAGAGGTTTGCCTACAGAATGAAACAGGCGAACGACAACTTGGACAGCGGAAGATTTCGAGCTTTTGTCCACTGCGTTCTGAACACGGCACTAAGCGGTTCAGCTAGCATGGGTGGCTTCGGAGGGATCTCACACTAACTTGTGCCTAAAACGGAACACTGTTGTGTACACTCCAAGCCAAGAAGAGTGTGAGGATACAGCATTTTACCTCATTATATTAGACAGTGTTTTGTTCTTACTGCTATGGATTTACTATTCACATTATTCGTACTGAAATGCGAGATGATGACGTCCCGCGTTGCAAGCGAGGGGTCAAGCAAAAAAAACTGAAGCGTGAAAATGTAAAGGACACTAGGCCTGGATGAGACAGCACACTTTTAGTTATATGGATAAGAGAGTATGACATGCTCGTCAAAGAAAATGCCACAAAGGACCATCAGGCAACATGACAGAACTCTCGAACTGTGATTGGGAAAGGCTACGAGAACTCGGGAGTTTGAAGTGTGAATAGGCAATCCGTGAACAGCCTATGGCAAAGTGTTTAAGGTTACATACAATGAGACAACAAGCCAATATACAGAACTATTGTCGCTTATGGCTGGGTTCGAGTATTTCTACCAATGACTTCTGTGAGGCTCAGTTCGGTTCTAGCAGCCAACTGATGAAAAAACAAATACGAATAAAGGCACCAAACTCTAACCAGTTGGTTAGTGAGAAAGTGTAGGGACGCCTCCAGAAAAGTATACTCTTCCAGGCGGAGTTGAGTGGCTAAATGTTGAAAACACATCACTCTCTCTACATAGGCCTTGTATCCCGGCAAGGGCAGTCTGATCAATGCACATCAGGGGGGTGAATCACTGGACTCGAGTGAAACCAGTCAGTGATTCACATTTCCCACAACGACTCACCGCAGTCCTCTGACCAGAAATCTATCCGAACACGCGAGGGACCTTATCAAATGAAAGAGCAAATGAGTGTACTAGTCAGGGATTTCAGTCTTCGCCTTTCTCACCTTATGTATGGCCGACAGCAACCAGCTCTGCAAGCCGAATGGTCCATTGGCATACGAAGCACACGACTAATCGTGAGTATCCTAAGTAGCACGACTAGCCAATAAATTGCTTGTCCCGAAAACCTCTCATCATTAAAATTTTCGAATGGGAGACCAACTCTATCCCCAAGCTTGCAAGTTTTACGAAACGGAATTTTCTCGTGGGCTAAGGCTTATAAAGTTTTTTTTTCAAGTAAGATAGCGTGCATAGATCACTATCAAACCATTGACTTACGGTGACGATCCCGTAAAGGATAACTCGAAATTTACGGGTTCGAACTTGAGAAGTATCCACAAAATACGCGCTTCTTTCTTTAAAAAATGAGCTTTTCAACTACAAGCAGAAATCGCAACATAAGAAAATAATAAAGTTACACCGGAGATAAAGAATGATCCGAAAGTGGAAAAGATAAAAACATGCTGAAAAATAGGGTGGTCGTCTACCTGCTTTTTAGTGTAGAAATCCGTTTGGTGCACGGGGACTGTCAGCTTAAAAACTAATTACATAGATTTTTGCTTTCAAAATCAGAATGCTGCCTATGTTTTCACGCTTTACCGGAGGAAGAACGTATTGCCGCGAGAATTTTGAAGGCCAGGATCCAAAAGGTACACAACCGGCACTCAATTTGTTCCGACACTTTCTTAACGGTGTCGGAAAAACGTGGGCTACTGCGGTGCTTGAAAACGGCTACAGTTGGAACTAGTCCGGACGCCAGTCCACAAGGCTGATCGACCAAAACTCAGGAAACGTCCGTTTAATATTACCTGTTTTCTCAAAAGCACACCCAAACGTCGCGAGCAGTAGTGTGAAAAAGGTACTCATTTAATCTCGCTCGAGGATTGCTTTCGAGGGGCAAAACAACTTTTGTGACATTTGAATTCAGTATTCCGCCAAATGCAGTCTGTTTGGTAATCGAAATATAACGGTACTACCAGGTGGTCAGTAGAAAAACAAACCGTTGGGGTTCTTATCGCGACAAATCCAAACATAAAAGCAGAAGAGGTGCACAAAGTAACTGATGGACAGGGATGGAAATGTCAACTGCCGGTCCCTAGAGGTGAAAACAAGGAATTAATCGGGGCCTGAAAATGTGTGCAATCAGTGACAGGATTTGAGATTCAGACCAGTTGTAACGATTACACGAGGTGCTTTTGGGCTAAAGTTGATAGAGGGTACGGGCCTCGGAGGAGAACGAAAGTTGGGATACCTCCATTGTGAACGGAGTTAGCTGTTGAGTGGTCAGTGCGCAGGGATTCAACAGAATTGACGGTTTGTGAAATGGTGGACCGCTGGAGAAATTGGCTAACGTGGCTATCAGTGGGAAGGAGGACCTGGGAAATGTGTGAGACGACCTACACAGCTTCCATCTTAATTCGCGATTTAAAGCTATCAAGCAGCGAGGTGCATCCTTAGAGCACCTTGAATATCAAAAGTTAAAAACCTAGACTCGGAATTCCCATGAGGAACTTCAGTTTCAGCATGTTACAAAGGAAAATTCGTAAAAATTACATGCTGTGAGACTTAAATAGTGTACCAAGAGTGAGAAGATTCGGGCATAGAGTTCAGGACTGAGATTCAAGATTGTTTGTGACTTCCACCTTCGGGACGACACATTGGGTCGTCTGGTCTATTATTACAATATGTAGGGACTTGTGGTAGTTCGAATTTCGCGTACATCTACACTCGACAACCGATGCAGGCGAAATATGAAAGACCAAAAGAGGTCCAGGGTGAAACAGCAATAACTTCGGTGCGAGGAACAATCAGTTTGGAAAGAACCTAATAATAATCTTTCAGCTGTAACACCCTTTCGGTGCCTAGCTGCCATGCCACCAGAAGGAAGCACGAGGGCTGGGATACTGCTAGTTGCTCAAGCCTAGGCAGGGGATGTCGAGGGACAGAGGTCGGGTTCGAACCACGGACCTTCCGGCCAGTAAATTCGCGCTCTAACCACTGAGCCATCTCGCATGGAAAGAATCTGTGAACGCAACACCTATAAACCTGTTATTGGGTGCTGGGTTTACCCGTCACTGCTCGTTATAGGTTCCTATGGAGGAGTAGGTTGGCCCCAGAACGTCCAGCCCGGTATATGTTTCAGTCCCACCCAGTAGCACAGGCACCGAATATCTGTAGCGAAACAGTGCAAACCAAGCGTTCTTCGGTTACTCTGCAATGCTTTTCGAGACAGACATATGGGCAAGAGGTGGGTGGCAAATAGGTCTCCAAAATCAATACCGGCAGATATGTTTCTACGGGGCCATCACAAGCTACGCGTTTTTAACCATACAACCTGCTGGCATTCTTCAGCTCGACAAAGAATAAATAGAGAGCACTTTTAAGGAGGTTCGACGGAAGGTCGGCGTATAACCTCGAGTAACGAATACTGTGTTGTGTAGGCATAAGGTCAGTGGACTTGCTCAGAACAAGTTCTAAATGCTTCATTGATCCGACTTGTCCCGGAAACCGACTGTATAAGTTAGTATACGTCCAGAAATCGACACATTTTTTCCAGTTAACCACTTATCAAGGTTCACATCGGTTTAGGCTTTTATGTTCTGACATCGATATGGTGATTGTTTTCCTTAGCAGTAAGTTCCCACCCTCGTTCTTTGTCCCATTCTCTTCCGATGCACGTGTGCCAATCAGGTGACAGTGTTAATACTGACGTATTATTGTCGATGACGACGAATAGGTGGTAGGCGAAAAATTGATCTAAGGGCCTGAGGAACAAGAGAGCCTCTCGAACGAGATGATCAATGAGGAGATGCAAATAACTCGCAGCGCATTCACCAACCGCTCTCGTGTGCTGATTCTGACGTGATTAGCATCTACCTCTCTGAGTTATGAGCATCTGCTTGCAACGATAGAGTTCACGGGAAAGCTGTGGGCTATGATTGTTCACAATTCCAGCCTTAGTATGAGGTGCGTTCGATGGAGCTTCTTTGATTCGAGTGCTGTCAGTTTCCTTCCAGATTGTCCGATTGAACCGGTGTAAGAGGTGTAGGCACCTCCAAATGCTTGACATTCACTCTTTTTCTCTTCTTTTCACTCTAGGGTTTTAGATATAACTAGACGAACGTTATGGTTGTACGGTAGTGAAGCACATCAGTGTCAACACCGACGCTGCTGTCTTTGATGATGAGGATTGGAGTGCCAGTTGGTTCAGATCCCGTCCATGCGCTAGCATATGCAAATGCAAGATGCTATTACACGACTGGGCGAGTTGACCACTAAAGCTCGCCTTGGTATCAGAAACATAGGATAGAACGACAGCTTTACTCAGCTGGGCAGTTGGCAGCACTACTAACAAAGCAAGTGCTAGCTAGCATCGCTGAAGGCCGCTCTGCTTCCTTCCTATATAGGCATCTCTGGGGTGTTCGCTACATTAGCCTGTCGGTGTACAATGCAGCAGTGCGTACAGTGTTTCTCTACGGTTGTGAAGCCTGGCTGCTGTGCATTGAAGACAAGAGAAGATTGCTTCTCTTCGATCACTACACATGCATCATAGGAACACAAGATGAACAACACATGACCTGCGGCGGACGGAGCACGAAAAAACACAAAGGGTCTTGGTTGCTCTGGTGCATGTCAGGTTGGGATGTCAGAGGCTCACTACATCAATGGTTGGAGGTATTCATCGGGATGGCAATGTCAAACAACCAGTGGTGGTGTTTTACCTATTCCCTGGCTGTTCATTATTATATTTTTCTTTTTAAAATATTCTGTACTCTACCTGTCCTACACTACCCGATACCACAAGCTGCGGTGACCCGATCCATCGTACATCCATCTACAAGGTTCACGATCGTCAAAATGGACTATACTGAACTGTGCTCAGAGGACACTATCATTATACTCATGGTGCAGTTAGCGAAGTTGGCTATTACAGTAGAGTTTTGCCAGTTGTTCCTTCGAGTTAACTGAGGAGAAGTATAAAACGTTTCTACCGTCACACCAGCCTGGGTACGTGCGCACACGACGGGGGGTCCTCGACGGACGCACGCACGCTTGTTAGTAGCTGAAAAAGTAACTGGAAACAGGGTATTCAGGACAGTCGAGAAACCATTGCACAGTTCACGTCGGATATACTGAATGGATCGGTGAGAAATGGGAGATGACCGCCGCAGTGCGGTCAGTTAACCTATCTCGAAGTCATCGATCTCATGGCGAACGACTGAAAGCAGGATCTGTGTGAGGCATTCAGTGCTTTTTTCTCACACAAATACAACTTAAAACAGACAGACAGACGGACAAAAATTGCAAACAATGTTCAAGAGGAATCTTCACGAACCGGAAGAACTAGAACCTAAGCTGGACTCAAATCGGTCTCCTGATGGACTCCCCATCGGTCTTAACCCTTGGTGACCCATCCTAACACACGGAATCTCTTGATCGACACCAAACACAGCTTGACTTGGCTGATTCGTTCTCCCTTCGTCTTAAATCTCGACCAACCTCGTAACTTGGTCACTTGGGCTGATGAAGCTTTTGTGTCAAAAGAGAAGCGTTGTCCAGCAAAAATCTACCGAATTTCCAAAACGTCTCCGGAAACGATGACTACTCAATCGGCTCCAAGAGTTTTCCGACTGATTGAACATAATCTGAAACTACTTTCAGTCAGTGAAAACCGAACTGTCCAATACCGGATATTCGGAAACACATCCATCCTGGAACTGCCCCCAGATCGCGAGTAAACCAACTGTCGTATTTTGCTGCATGTTGTTACAGTCCCGTTTTAACGTTGTATCCAACTAAGGCAATCAAACCAGATGAAATACTAACATATCCTGCAAAAGTAATGAAAAAAACGGAACTCTAGTTCCAGTACCTGCGTTTCCACATTCGGTTGTGTGCCCGAAACGGCAAACACATATCGTGAAGGACCTCCCGCGGATGAATGGATCGCGTAGTCCGTGGGAGACTGCAACGAAGAACCTATCTGTGGTGGTGGTATGTATGTGTTTGAAAGAGTCGTGGATACGACTATACCCGTCTGTCCAACCGGAGCAAGTTGGGTTTGTGAATCGCCAGAATGCACACCCGAATCGGCCAAACAAACACGACATGCGGAAGCAACTTGGTAGACTGAGCTCACGGCAATTTTTGCTGGTATGGTCTCCGTGTGTGGGGTCAATTGTTTCATATCCTCCTGTTCTTCTAAGTCTGGATAGCGATTGATCAGGCTGATATCCATGGGTCTGTTTGTCTGGGCTGGGCTAGACATGGGTGGCTGATATTTGATCAGAGGAGTGGCTAGTAAAAAAAGGCGAAAAAGATTATATTGACGCATAAAAGATCAGTGTGAAACCTTGCAAATGAGAGTGCACTAGACAGGACACCTGTGTGACAGGCTGTTGAACAAAAAAGAACCGTCACCAACCAGTCGAATAGCTTGAAATAGCACGCGTCTACATATCTTGGAACATCATTCGTGTGTGTGTGCCCGACAACTTTGAGAACACTAAGGACGGGAAATCAGAGAATAAACTTTACGGTGCAGCACGCAAGTTGACACGATTCAATGAAAAAGTGTTCCAAATGTGAGTGTGACGTTAAACAGGGGCGTGACATAAATGGCGATGCGTTGTGGATTAGTTAATTGAATGCGGAAAGAAAAGCCTGTCGTTTGTTCGACAAGATGCATTTCATCCGTTCTATACCTAACGGTGTGCGATCACACGCGAATTCGTACATGTATCATACAAACGGCGTTCCTGATGTAAGTCAGCTTTCGCTCGAAAGCATAAATGTTCTACTGATTGTCCTTTTAGCTCACCTCTGTTTGATATAACACACAAATATCGCCAGTAAGTGTTTAGGACTCTGGTGATGCCAAAACGCGTCCCTTAGTCATGATTCCAACAGACCCGTCCGTATGACAGTTGACCCACTACCTACGAAGCACAATAGATCTTGAAAGACTATGCTTTTCACTCACTTTCACGAAATAGCTCCCGTCCAGAGTGAGGACAGTAATGTGTCTCGCAGGCTCCTGAAGGCCTTGGAGACAAATGGGCGTTTGATGCGGGAACCGAGTGATCTAATCGGCGACGAGTGACTTGGACTGAACGAAACGGCAGTGGTTGTTGAGATCGGTCCTCGGGACTGAAGGTTATTGGTTCATCGGCTACGCGAACAGTTTTCTGTTTCGGATGCTTTTTGGGCTGGGCCGACCGTCGGTCGGGCACAACATTGGCCGCAGGCCAACGACTGCTGTAAGCAGAGGAATATCCACCAACACCATCTGCACGATCTAATGAAACAGTACGAGGCCAAGCTGACGTGTTCACACGGGATCTGGTGGAACGGCCGGAGCTATCTGGGGCATACATCATCTGGAAAGTACAATGGGGATGAAAGGGTACCACAAAACATTGATATGTATACGGCTGAAAATTACCCAAAAAAGCGCGGCATAGCAAAATAGGACTGACAAACACAACAACAGCTACATCAGTTTGGACACTGAGGTTTCACTGCCGAACACATACGGCGCTCTGGAGAATGTCTGATCCCGACGTTGTACTGAAGCGCGACAACGAGAAAACTTAGATTATGCCATCACCAGACACCAGTTAAGGGCTAGACAAAGTAGGTTGGTGCAGAAACCGCAGTGGCCAGGTCAACAGCTGTACAGTCAAAAAACAGCATCCAGACCACGCCCATCGCCGTTAAAGACAGCAAGACAGCAGCGATGGACCCCAACTGTTACCGGTTGGCACAACCACCGACCCATCGCTGCGCTCCACTACGCTCCCTACTGATGTTGTCATCCCGATTGGGGATGAAATATCTGCAATCAAACTATCCAGTTCAGTGAACAAACCAACGACAATCTACTCTGCCTGAGCTACCAACATTATCTTCAATAGCAAGCACGCGTATTTATTAGAATAGCATACTCGTAAAAATTCAGATTATGTCACAGGATAGTCAGTGTTTCAAGTAAAATCACGTGACATCACGCCATTGTGTTCAGTGTAGTACTAAAGCGGAACGCATATCAATGGGGGATGAAGAATTGCGAATATGCCCATTCTGATAAAAATATAAGCAACATCACAGGAGTAACTGTCGAGTTAGAGTGGAAATATCTAAGCACGAGACAGCGTACAACGTGGAGCTGTTGGTTCTTTTTACTCTGAGTCCCGGTAAAAAAAATTTAAAAAAATCGTTCAGCTGTAACACCCTTTCGGTGCCTAGCTGCCATGCCACCAGAAGGAAGCACGAGGGCTGCGATACGGCCAGGTTCCTCGAGCCTTGACAGAGGAACTCGAGAGGCAGAGGTCGGGTTCGAACCACGGACCTTCCGGTCATTAAATTTGCGCTCTAACCACTTGAGCCATTTCGCCCCTGGTAACCGTTTCTTCATATCCCCACGTTCTAGAGGCGAGATGGCTCAGTGGTTAGAGCGCGAATTTACTGACCGGAAAGTCCGTGGTTCGAATCCGACATCTGCATCTTGACTTCTCCCGTCTATGCAACCTGGTAGTATCCCAGCCCTCGTGCTCCCTTCGGGTAGCATGGCAGCTAGGCACCGAAAGGGTGTTACAGCTGGACGATTATCTATTATTATTATTATTATATCTATCCGGTTCTGGAAATCCGCATGGGCAGACTGAGTTAACTCGCCATCTCCAAAATTCGTCAGAACAATCGTTTAAAAATTCTCATCTAGCTCCTGTTTTTGAAAAATAACAACTAACTGTTACAAACGATAGATTGAGATGAATACTAGTCACGTTTCCATATACGTAGAGTTTGCTGTTCAAGTGTAATATAAGATTGATGGAAATTAGGGAATAGGCTCCAAGAAGGACGCTACCGGTAGTGACTTGTCCAGTGGCTGTTTTGGTTCATTTGAACAGTGTTCCAATGATTGCTAGTTGACTGACTTTACTTTGTCCTTTGCCTCTGAGTCACTTCGTTAATTATTGTCTGAGTGTTGTTTCCTCGAGGCAAACTGTTTTCTGTTTGATAACCTGAGAATTTTACCGGCACGGATCAAAAGTTGAATCATCTAGTTAATTCCCTTTGCTAAAGGATTCCCATACGGATGGAGTGCCTGTGCCACTCGAGGGAGAGAGGGTCGCTTCCCGGCTGTACCCGGTCCCGAGGGTGTCCTTACTTAAGGTACCTGATTTTGCCCATCATCAGAGTCAAAACAAGTCCACTTAAAAATTTTGAACGAAGGATTTTGGATAAAAAAAGAGCCACAGTAGTATGGAATAAATGTCCAAAAATTAACTGCTTCTATCTCAGCGAATCTTGAGTGCAGATCGACTCAGCGTGGGACGTGAAAAACCCTGCAACTAAGATCGTGTAATTCTTCATTGAGTGCCGGGCTAGGACAAGATGGGGAAGCGGAACGACATGGATCAATTCCAAAAAAATACTGGTCGTTTTATCCGGAGATTATTCGGTCACCGAGACTTCTGCTGGGCTCATCCCTGCTGTTGTTGACATTCGGACACTCGGGGCGCATTAGCGTGAACAATGATGAATAAACTTGTACTAGCAGTCCAATTCGATTGAACAGAAATCTGATGAGGAGTCGAATTTTTCAATTTCAACTGTAAAACATAGAGCTTGGTGGCCAAAAACTGCCGACAATAAGATGGAGCAGCAAGATGACAGGTGAACAGACCTGAGGTCGAACATTCCACCCAGGTTGTACTGGGCCCATATGGATTGAGCGCTCTGGAATCACTGCCGGTGTGGCCATATTGAAAGGATAATAGCCAGGCGAGTAGTATGGTGCGATAGGCACGGCGGGTAGACTACTGGGAACAACTGGATACATCCAGTCGGTTGGAGGGGGTTGTGAAGGTGGGGGTGGTGCTCGTGGGCGGGACTCAGCAGGGAAGAATTCTTGATGGGGACATCCATGAAGCTGATGGTCAAGTTCGCACTGCCAGTGATGTGAAGTTAGCATTGATCCGACCAGCATATTTAACCGTTGGAGATGACATTCCAGCTGAAAAATGTGAATGCGTAAGATTAGAAGAGAGAACACGAAAACTATCCACTCACAAGTAAACAGAACGGAAATGAAACGTACCACATTCACATATTGCAATCGCGTCGTAGCTTCGTGAAGTAACGCTCTCAGTTGTTGATTTTCTTCCCATAACACTTGGATATCTAGCTCCACGGGGACATTTTGGATGCTCGGAGAGGAGTCCGATACACCTCGGCCGGCGGTGGCGCTGGCCGACTCCAACTTGCTTGAACCTAGTAAACTGTCACAGACGGCAGCCGAAACCGGACCACGTTCCGATGAACAATGCATAGCCCGACCATTGACGATAGTGAACCTTGGCGGATGGTCGTGCGGAGCTCTGGAGATGACAAAGGCAGCAGGAGCAGCAACGCGTGATACGTTGCTGAGACCTGGTTTTGGACGCGTACCATGGGGAAGGTAAGAGGCCGATGGATCGGTCTCACATGGAACTGAGGAAAGACAACATGGTGCTGCGTATGTCTTGTGGTCTGATGCTACGCACATTATATGTACACATATACATACATACATACATACATACATATACATATACATATTATATGAGTGTATCTTTAGTGCTAAGAACGGGTGTACTCTCTGATAAAAAGATCAAATATCCCGATTCTGGCAGTTGCCATGGAACCTGGATGCTAGATTCGGATTATCCCAACACCCGTCATATAAACCTCATGAAAAACTAGGAAAACCCTGATTTCTATTGGTCGAAAATAACTGCAAGGGTCCCTCGAACAAAAAGCACTCATAGGAAGCAGGGGATCCGGCTGGTCTCAGCAGTGTGTCCTTTGTTAAGAGGGGGCCGGCTTGCCAAAAGCGTAGCCAACGAAGTAATTTTATGTCCCATGCCCTAATAAGCCCCTAAAAATCACCTTGGATGGACGAAATCTGGTTTTTGGTCCTATTGAGAAGCTCTTCACCAACGACAACGGAGTCCAGCGAACTTTCGCGCGCTTTTTTGCTATAGGACGACGGAATCATCCCGTAGGTGGATTGATGGGGAGATCTGACAGCATTTTCGTAGAATAACCAAGATCGACAAAATCACAATGAAAATACATTGACTACTGCATTGAGTTTGGACCCTTCCAGCAAAAAAACTGTTGATGAATTCTGTGACGGGTATTGAAAATTTAGAAAGTTCTAAGCTGAATGGTGACGAACAAGAACAGGATAGACAGGCAGCACCGTAGATTGATACATCGTAAAAACATACACAGCACGTCACGGTTGTCTCGCATCAGGCTTTAGCGTTTGTTAGGACGGTCAGGTCCTAACGAACAGTTCTAACCTTTGTAATATTTCATTGAGATTTCATTTTCTCTCTGTTGTAGCCAACTGAGCCGCAGCGCTCTTTCCTTCCATTGGTTCATCGGCAATATAGCCGATCTTCATCTGGTGTCCTTTGTCTTCTTCCTTGAGTTTTTTCCCACTCAGGTAACTAGACTATCAACGTGACAGAATAAATTGCATCAAGTTCCCAAATCACTCAGCTAGTACACCAAACACAACAGCGTTTGAGTTCAACCCTCAATGATACACACGCTGAAATGGTCTACCCTAATTCGGTATATCTAGCTTGGTATATTGGCACATTCCACAATTACCAGAAATGTAATTGTATAAAACTTTGCACAAGTGTGAGGTTGAAAGAACAAGCCACTGCCAAAGTTCAGTACCGAATATATACATACATGGACAGTTAGTTCATTCGAATTTTGACTGTCTCCAGTTTTAATCGAGTTCTGTTGGAATTCTTACACAAGAACTAGCCGCTTCCCGACCATCAAGCCAATTTGAGGTTGAAAATCAGGTCCTTGTGGAGGTCATTTTCCGGGCATCCCCCGATTATATGTGTTTACGAGATGTGTGGAGCTGAAATCTGGCTGATATGTGTTCACTGCCTGCAAAGTCTCAGTGCTCTGTGACTGACAATACGGTATTTGTGTTCGGAAAACAGAGCGGTTATTATAAGGTTGATGAAAACTCCTCGACCGTCGACCCAGGCTTATGAATTTCATCGGGCTCACCATATGCGCGCAGTTCCCGAATTTCCATCAGTCTCATGTCCTACTTAGTGGCCACAAGTGTGTGTACTTCCGCTTAAAAGTCACAGGGAATGCTAGGCATAGTAGTTCCCTTCCGAAGACACAAAAAGGATTTCTCTTGATAAGGGACTAAGCGAAAGTGACCGCTCCTGCGAGCGACGACTGCAGAACAATCTATGTTAGGCTACTCCCAAGCTTACAGCTTACCTGAATATACAAGTATCTTGCAGACAATTATTATTCGTCCACCATACAGAAATGACCATATTTTGAAGAGCATGAAATGACGTCAACACCGAAAACAACATACCCTGCTCACCACAAGTCTCCGTTGGTCTTTCATGCATCTGTTCAAACGGAATCCGCTGCGCATAGTTTACAGGACCTGGTGGTCTTGCAAACCACCAATTTGGGTGAAAATACAACAGATTGGCAGGCGCATGGCACGCAGTTGTCGCAGTTGTAGAGATCACTGTGTATGAACGCCCAGCCGGGAAAGGCGCGTAACAAAACGATCCGTTCGACAAATGACAAAGCACATTAGCACCAACACTTGGCCTGGGTGTCATGAAGGGAATTGGCATTCGTGGACCCATGGGGAAGTGTGGACGATATGGGGGTGGCGGTGGTGGTGGGAGTGGAAAGGACGGCAGAGGTGGTGGTGGAGGAGGAAGCGATATGGAAGGAGTCACGGTATCTTCCGAATTCGGTACAGATGATCGTTTCCGTCTGTGCAAACACTTCGTAGGACTGAAATAGTAACCGGCTGCTGCGGCCACAGCGGCAGCAGAACAAGCGATGAAAGGGTAGTGAGTGGTCACGGCTGTGGTAAGCCAGTTTACCAGGGAATCCTCCGGTAGGTTCACATAGTCGCTGGACAAATTTGGTTGGGAACGAGTGCGAACGATGTGTGAGAAACTCGCCTGCTTTGGATGCAGTGCTGTGGGTGAAGAAGGGAATTAGGGAATCCCGTGTATCATATCTTACTCATAGTCATAACTGTATTTGCCATTTTAAAAAGATTATCCCTAAAACACGTTAATGGCGATAATGTCGCCTACAGTATCCACACTGATTGGAACCCTGGAAAGCCCGATGGAAATAGCGACCTCAAGAAAGGTGAAAACTAACTTAATGATAAACTTCGAAAAAGCACTAACAGAAAACTGCATTCAGTTCAAATCGACCAACAACGGAGCAAGAATATCTAAAATGATGGACAGTGCTGTTGACAATATGGAGAAGTTCTTCCCCCAAAACCGTCAAGCAAACAAACTGTCACTAACCTGCACAACTAGACAACTTACTCTACCCCAAACACTTCAGCTCAACCTGCAGGTAATGCCGTTTCTTGTATTCTCACCTACGACCAAGTTGCGCCTTGCGACGAGTATGATAATTGTGCTGTGTAGGTATGTGCTGTGCCCATGCTTTTTCGAGATCAAATTGAGGATGGACAACAATCAATTCAATCAATCAATTTATCAGCTATAAAGCGTGTACCATGGGCACATTGGTTCCGGCTGCAACAGTTTCGATCACCGGAAAACGGGAATGTGGAACGCACAACGAAGCCTTGGAGGCGAAGGTATGTTCAGTTTGTTCGGAAATTGGGTAGCTACGCATCGAAGGCGATAGCTTTGATGCACGAGCGCCACTGACTGCGCGATTGGGCCATTTCTGCCAGTGTCATTAACCACTGGTGATTTGAGTCCCGGGGTCCCCATCCAGGGAGGCGGCAGTTGCCCGCCCGACTAAGTTTACTGGTTAGCGCTTTCGTCCTTCGTTGCCAGGTCATACACTGTCCACCTCTCGGTCTCTTCCACAATAACAATTAATCTAACGTATTTCACCCAAACTCAGTTAAACAGTTTTGCAGACTATTTGCTACATTTCCGTGTTTGTCACACGGTTATCAACTTAGTGGTGCTACATACGTACTTGCAAAGGATATGTTATTCCATGACCATTATAAAATGAGGTTACTCCACTGTAGGATCACCTCCCTAGTTCGAACAAATTAACCAGGTTCTTTGTAAGTCCTATCAGAGAGGGAGTATCAGAATTTCTCATAAACGGGATTTCCCAGCTGGATGGACGAAGAGAATCCTATTGATATTTCATACAAATTGCTTTTTTGCTTCATCTGCCTCCAGATATCCAACGCTCTTCCACATTTGTGAGTGAGTGCAATGTAGCGAATTCGCACATGGATCGGCAGCCCACTATCATCATCATCATCATCATCGACAGCATGACATCGGTGCTCAACACCGATGCTGCACTGCCGTACAACCATAATTTATTTGAAAGCCTTATTGTAAAGTAAAGAATACAGGTGGATGGGGAAGGGACTTGGTTCTAGCTTACTACAATCAATCCGAGGTGCCTACACCTCCAAACATTCACTCAGGCAATCTGGATAGAAACTGACAACAAGAACGTCACTGACATCGGTTGGCAGCCACAGCTTGTAGTGTCTCCAACCGGGCGCAGTGGGGATCACGCGATCCTCATCCTGGAAGGCGGCTTCGGCAGCTCACCACTGTTCAGAAATCAAAGAATACACACTCTCCCGCAATTAAATGCCTGCGGTCACACTGATCAAAGAAGAAACTCACGTGGGGCTTGAAGTTCAACAACCACCGTGGATGGGTAGGACGGTGGGGGGCCCACACACGTGAGCTCGGACCGCGTGTCAGTTACCTTGTTATTAGCAGGTCTTAGACGAAGTTCATCCTCGTAACCGGTGTAGAACAACGGATTAACGTCTAGTTCGGCTGCGGCCAAAGCCTGTTCGTCGTTTACGTAGGCATGCGGTATACGATGAAACATTTTCGGAAATCCAGACACTTGTGGAGCACAAAGTGTTAATTGGGTTTCACTGTCCGGCGATCTGTCATCCGCTTTGGACCCAGTCTCGCCCTCGACGTCATCTTCATCGGCGGAACATCGTAGAGGCTCTTCACGATCACCCTCCTCGGAAGAAAGCTTTTGCTCCGGTATCTGGTCACTCCCATATACATGCTGGAAAAAGCGAAGTGACGGAGACGTTTGATACCAAGGGTACGCATAAACCAGCGGACGAAAAATTACTTTTATTCGTTGTCAACCATATCAGAGAGCAATCATTAGGGTGCACAAATCCGTTGGGTGAACTGTAAACGTTGAAACTATCAAAAGCTACCTACTAAAGGTACTCAGTAGCTTCCAGCGATTTTGAATGCCAACTATACTGCCTAAGGAAGCAACACTTCAAGGGAGAGAGCAGAATGACTGACGAAAAAATTGGCAGCATAATATCAGTGTTCAACACTGATACTTCGCTGCTGTACAATTATCGTTTATTTGAAAGCCTTATTGTGAAGAAAATAATAAAAGTGGATGGGGAAGGGACTTAGTTCTAGCCTATCACAATATACACACCCATTCAGACAATCTGGAGAGAAAGTGGCAACAAGAAGATCAGTAATATGGTTTAGCAGCCATGTCTTGCAGTGTCTCCAACCAGAAGCAGTGGAGATCACGCGGTTCCTATCCTGGAAGGTGAGTCGCACCGACAGCACCCAGATTTTTCGTGATCTCTTTCATACCCCACTACCAAGTCATCATGTTGGCTACCTCTCTGCTTAGGTCACTAAACTGAACACACAAAACAACACTCTTCGGCTAAAGATGGCTAGGCATGGGCAATACATGGCCTAACCAGAGCACCTTCTGGTGCCGGACACACTGTACGATGAAAACCCCCGTTGTGCAACCGAACACTCGCTTTGTTATTGCCTCGTTACGACACTAACCCACACGAGCTATGGTTCTGAGACAACGGTTGTCGAAGACCTGAAGACGTCTCAGTTCGACTGCTCGCGGGGGGCACGCAACAAAACAGGCTGATACAAACATCCCTTGAGATTTAAAGATCTACCGCTTTGAAGCCACACGCGTCTCAAATTAGCGAAACGCTCCCCAACTTCGAGTGCCTCTCGCTGAATTGTAACTGGCATCTTCGGTGATAGCACTTCATAATCCAGATCAACAAGGCTTTCTTCAGCAGCGATTTGAACAGCGGGGTTTTGTAAAACCTCCCAGCGTTCGTCTCATTATCTCACCGATCAAGAAATTAAATAGGAATGGAGATAGTGGGCACCGCTGACAGACACCGCATTGTGTACGGAAGCTTCCGGAGAGCTCTCCGTATACTCTCCACGCCCAGAAGTTTGAGAACGCAAAGAACTTGTTATACTCACAAATCTCCGAGACATTCCTTGATGGGCAAGCGTGTTAAGGAGAATCTACCAGTCAACCGAGTCGAATACGCTTTGGGAATTCAAAAACACTAAAATTGTGGACCGTTTATACGTATGGCGTTGTTTTACCACCTGACGGAGCGTGAAGATTTAGTCAACGCGTACCCTACCAGACCGCAATCCCGCTGGCTGTTCTGGAAACAGTGTTTCACGGACCACCATGAGGCGACGAAGCACAAATGAAGCCAACAGTGTCGTTACAACCGGGGTCAAGGTGATGCCCCTGTGATAACCACACTCACTACGAACCCCTGTTATGAAAATGGGCATTATCAACGATTCTCTCCAGTCGCCTGGGACAAATACAGGCAAACAAATCGGACAAGCTCTGAAAAGAATTTCATCCCCAACTTTGAAAAAACGCGGGTGTGGGGTCATCCGAACCAGGGGCTTGGTGGTCCTTGAGAGAACCTCTGAGGGCGTAGGGGGTTCCAAATCCACCATCCAGATTTCTACGATGATGCAAATGAGTGGCAGCGGGAGGTCAGTGGAATTCTTTTGAATTGGAATTCTTGTGTGAAGTATTCGGCCCAGCGGTCGAGGTGTTCTTTATTCAAATTGTCGCACCACAAGCGGGCTTCGCTCACAGGCAGTTTCTGGGAGCCGCATCAATGGAAATAATCTCCGGGCATTCCCGAATTTCTAGGCCCTTTCCATTTCCTTAGTCTTTCGTGTCCACGAGACTTCACAGTCGGCGCGGACACTCACTTTCAACTGGTGACTGATAACTCGTTGGGCCAAATTATGTTTGGGACAGTCAGGGACATTCCTCTGAGATTCAAGCAGTGCCGCTGTTTGATGTCCAGTGCTTGAGCAGCCCTGATAGTGCCATGCCACAGGCAAAACTCACAGTACTATGCAAAGAAGTGGCGATCTCATTCTAGCATGAATTTACATCTGAAGATGGAGCAGTTGGAAGAGAATACAGAAGACGATTCTGGTAAATTCGTCTAACTTCCGCATCTGCCAGCCTCTCAGTTGCCAAGCGACTTGTCCACATCTAACGCGGCGGAGAAGCGACTTCGGACAGCGCGAGGTTGGAATCCACACATGGATTCCAAGACGAGCGGCAGTTAGTTATTGATTTGCGCCATTGGTAACTGATGGCAATGTCGTTCATTGGAGTTCGTAGCCGGCACACTGTTGGAGGACAGGATGTGGCCAGACGACTTCAGTTATTTCGGAAGTTAGTACTGCATAAAAACAGCCAGCGGTCAGCACATGGCTGAAGCAATCTTTCGCAATTGTCCGTACGAATCGATTCCAATCCATGTCGACCACTTAATGCGCTAAGCCCGCCCACCTATGCACTCAGATGTTCTGCAACCACCACGATATCTGAGCTTCTAGCCCACCACAACAGAGCATTCAAGGCGTCACAAAATTTGCCTTTGACGGTGTCAAAGCTACAGTCGGTTGGGGCTTAAGGAGACACGACAAACCGACAGCGATATACTTCCCGCCTGTAAGACTAATTCATGGACGTTGCCAGATGAACCGCACAGAGGCCACAATCAGTGAGTATCCAGTCGAGCAAGGATCATTCCGTCCGATGACTTAGGACGATATCAACTCCTCCACATCCTGCCGAAGTGGCCTCTAGACCACCAGAGGTGCGCAGCCGGAGACGAGTGGAGAATGATGGGGTGGTTAGTTCAACCACTGTGCTTGCACCTTGAATTCCTGTTTCTGATACACAGCACACATCAATGTCAATCAAGTCCAATGGGATAGCAAGAGAAGCTTGTTCTGGTTGCTTTAAAAGCAGTCAGATAGATTGGGTGTCGAGGCTTGAAGATTGATTTCGAGATGCTTGAGGATGTTGGCGCCGGATGACGCGCAGATGTTTCTTGTAAAATCGATATAGGACAAACAGATTCATCAGTCCTAACTGATGGGCCTATAAGGATAGAGTTATTAATTGGGTTGGAGGACGGGAAGGAGGAAGTATGTGAAAGAGGAAGAAGGGGGCCTGTTTTCCTTTAACCGAACTGCTGTGTGCAGCAAGCAAGGTGACCAGGCTGATAGCACCACCCGACGGTCGACGTGGTGAGATATAGCTCAATGTTATGGTATAGCTCACTAGGTCCAGGAGGCACACAAACCGTCATAACACGGTAAGGTCCAGTCTATTCGTGACGGTAACGGAAGAATGTCTCCGTTTGCCTTTATTTTCCCTCATACTCATTAGTGGGTGTCATGGTGCCAATCTACCAAAAAGATGGCTTAAAAGGTGCGGACAAGTCGACCAAATTCCGACCATGAGGAACAAAGATCAAAAAGATAAAACTACCTTATCAGAAAGAGCTTCCTGAGATTCCGTAGTCGATGGAACCGTGCTACCACTGTGTGGTGAGGATGCGAGATCCTCACGACCCTCTGGATCACCAGAATCCGTCGGATCATGACGATAGTACGATGGGATTTCGTCCCGAAGTGCATATGTCAGTGACTGTCCAGCTTTCAGTTGGACTGCGTCTGCCCGTTCCGACAGACCACTGTGAGGACCAGAGGTGGGACGCGAAGTAACCTAGGCAAAAAGAAAACTCACCAGAATATATTTTCGCAATAACATAAACAGTGCGTCTAATTGCAAAAGGTTGCATTCCACCTAAGCTGGAAGATGTATTCACAATAAACTTAGGATAGGGCAGAAAACAGTCCACTCAAAATGTTCTTCACTGTAGAGGATTTTGAACACATGAAGAGCGGTAAATGTACTCAGCGACATGAATTGCAGTAGAAAAGTTTGTGTGGACAAAGCATGGTGTCTTCTAAGATGAACCACACTTGATTTTGCCCCGTAAGATTAAGAATGAATAGCCAATCGTGTCCGAATAACGAACGCAAAATTATATTTGGCTTATAAGGCTGACCATGCTAGGTTTTAAATCGATTGACCTAATGTTACCTCCCCTCAAACGTCAAACCCGAAGAAAACGGAGTTCCCCGGACTCGACTTTGGCTTGAAAGCAGAGCACACCCGCAAGCACAGACAGCTCAGAAATAGTCACCATAAAACGTACGAGGGAGTTCTCAAATTCCTTATCACTAGTCAATTAAAAAAGGCTCTTCCTGAGCGCTGTCTTTTCTAATCCAAGATAAGACCACGGCTTATCACGTGAATTATTCAAACAATTTTTCTTTTGAATACGATCGTCTAATGTGCGCCGGTAGAGTATCGGTAACACGCCTGTACCCCATGCCACATGTAGGGGGTTCAAATCTCGGCACTGCTGAGACTGCACACTACTAATGAGTACTAACACGAGTCAGTGCTTCCGCTCTTTGCTGTTGTGTCAAAACATACATGATGTTCCCTAGGATGGGAAAACCCTTTCTCTTCTCTGAAATCAAGACACATTTCAGTTTCAGGAGATCAAGTTTTAAAATATTTTACCGCTTGTACCGACCCCCTCTACTTTTCAAGACTGACATAAGACCATATTCTATGGACGTAATACACTACTCATAAGGTTGCTGAAAATTCTTCGACAGTCCACGACCGGTCTCGCTCTTCTTGGGGCTCATCAGGTAGGCGCAGTCCCTGAGTTTCCGTCAACCTTATGTTCTACTTGAACCCAAAATGCTTAGAAACATCATAAACAAGAAACTCAGCTGGGTTCTAGGTGAGTCTCCCGTAAAACCATATTTGTTTGCAAAGACCATATTCTGTTTTTTAATTCACCTAAACTCTTACCTAGATGTTGGTGGCTCGCCAGAGACGTCCTGCAGAATTCTACCGCTTGCAAGCGTTTTGTAAAAAGTGATAGGATACGTAAAAGCGTTTTACTTGATGCTCCCATACCGTGTATTACCACGTTCCCAAACCTCTCCAAATTGTGTATGTGTTCATGATTTAAGCTACTCCCATACCGTAAGAATTATGATTCAACTCTGGGGGTATGACAACCTTTGTCGACTGTCTGCTCTTTCGGAAGGTTCTCCTTAACACGTAAACCAGCACAACAGTGTTTGGCGAAAAAAGGACCAGTTAGACTCGGTTTCGGAGTACAATCCAACGAATGACGACCCGCACCAGCAATATGATTGTGGGTTTTGGAAGGGCAGGAGAATCCATCCTTAGATTGTGTTCGGAGACGAATAGTTCATGATGAAATTCGTGAGCAGTTTCGAAAGCAGTACATACTGGTGAACTCGAAAACGACACGCTTTGTCCGCTTTCACACACAGAGTATTTTGAGTTCCTAGGTAATTTTTACCCGGCGATGATTCCCGAATTCCATGTTTCGACTTTATATAATTGAAGGCTGTAATGTAATCGCAACAATGATGACTTAGAAGAGTTAGTTGTCAGAGAAGCTGTGTCAGCCTTCTTCAACATTCCCAGGTGTTCTCGTCAGACAACTAACATTTGTTGACAGTCAAATGACCACAACCGGAAATTTGAATTGCATTCGTCGTCAATGGGCGTGCCACAGAGATGAATGAAAAAATGGCAATATGAACAACATGAGTGTAAGCATACTCACAAGCGACAGACGAGTTATACCTCGCCATATGACAGCCTTTAGATGAGCAGTATGGCAAAGTAATCATCGATGTCAAGTGGTAAATTGTTGAGTCCAATTGTCGAGCGTGTGCAAATATCGTTTGATTTTCTAAAGTAACGGTAACGATCAATGAAGAGCTTATTTATGCTTTTTGGCCAAACTTGATGTAACTCCATCCCAGAAAAACGCTCCACTTTTGATCCTGGTTCAATACATCGGGAGTTTTTGGGTACAGGCAGACACTGCCAGGCGGCTCACTGTGAACAAATTGACGAAGACTTTAAACATCTTCAGTCCATAGTCGGATGATGTGGCGGGGTTGTCCGCTCTAATAAAACATGCACGAGTCACGGTGTGGTGAGAAACCAGTGCTGTATGACGCAGAAAAATGACCGATCACATTCAAAGGACGAAACGTGAACTCACTCCGGGAGCATGTGACGGGGCGAACCGTGCAGCTCGCGGTTTATACCGTTGCGAATGTGGCTTTTGATCACCTGAAGTAAGCCGAGCCGACTCCTCGGTTCGTCTGGTTCTATCTTCATGGCCCACGCTACCGTGATCCGCTTGCTCTGATTCGTCAGCCGTACGTACAGTTTGTACAGAAGCCGTTGACGATGATCCATCCGGACTGCTAGTGGCACATGCAAAGCCTGGGGGCAAAAGACGGGAGAGTAACGGAGTACGTTTCGGGTCCGTAGGTGTTTTGTCAACCCCAACTTTTGGCGTTGGAATGGAACGTAGAACACGTGAGGCGTGAGAAGCGGGGGCATAGACCAAGGCAGGTCGTTGTTCTCCATTTCCGCGCGTAGGTATTCGAGGCTGGTGAGCTACTTGGCGTGCAGAGTGAAGGTTCGCGGCTGTGCGGATAAAATATGGAGGCATATAAATGACAGGAACAACTTGGAAAGGTAGAACGTCATTGGAAGGAAAACGAGCATACAAAACGAACACATTCAAAACCTGAGCGGATGTTCACTTCCATGAACTGTTTACTCGGAAGAAAATGCACTCGCTCGGAAGGAAAAGAACTAACTTAAAAGGCTGTTGAATTGTGTAAAAACGAGGATTGGTGCGAACTCTGTACGAGAGAAACAGACAGATCTGCTCACATGATACGACAACTGTTGAACTCCACTACTTGGATGAAATAATTTATAAAAACGGCCATCCACCAATATGGGAACGGAAACGCAGTACTGGACTTCCCAAAGTGGATATCATGTGACTGAGGTAGGCACCGAAAAAGGTTATGCGAAATACATCCGGGTTGTTGCGCAAACCTGCAGAGCTGTACGTCCTTTACAAGCTACTGAAAAACATTGCTTCCAAAAAACTCCACAGCAGTGTAAATGTGGTTTTGGTATAGATCAGAAATGGGGACGGAACGGAATGTGCTCGGTTATCTGCTACAGCAACATGACCAAAAAACTTTGAAGAGGATAAACTCAAAGGTTAGGAGATTACGCCGAGTGGAAAACTACTCCTCAGAAAACCTCGATAAAAAGGATACCACGATCATTGTAGCAACACAGAAGGCGGGATATTTCGGCGGGTCCAGTATCATTTTGACTGCTCATTAGGATGCCAAAGTGTTGTCAAGATGGGTTACAAATCTTTCTGAGTGATCGCTGTAGCCAATGATAAAAAACCGGTATAGTGAAGCGATTTGACAAGGTGCGCAGTTGTAGAGAAGATTGATAGTGTTTAGGTGGCAGAGTTACGGTAAAAGGCAATGAGTAGACGCATAGAGGACCAGCAGTGATAACATCAAGAAGACAACATCGAAGAAACACCAAACCAAACCAAAGGTGAAAAAAACGTGTGGAGAGAGGGGGCGTTTTGCGGATAAAAACGCAAAAGTGCAGTTCTGTGCATTAACCGCGAAAAAAGAACACACCAGTTTTTTGGAAAGTTTGAAAAGTTTCCGAAACTTCCCAGTCAGTTCCAAGCGTTTTCCAAGTGAAAAAATTCACCAAAATAGCGATAGAAGCGAATCGAAAAAAGCAGGTATCGATTGCCGTCTGACTACTGATGATCGATTCAGTAGCACAGAACGTGTCTGATTCTTGTACTGCGACTGCCATGGCAAAAGGACGAATGGCCCACACTTACCAAAGAAATGACAATGGATGAGTACAAGCGTCGTACCACTTCTAAACCAGACAGATGGGACTGTCACACACTCTAGTACGAAATCTGAATCACACAGATTCATCAGATCCGGTAAAACGTACTCAGTAATCTGTTTAAGGAACCCAAGTACTACGCTATTCGGTGAGATAAGGTGCGCCCAAGCTACATATGATGCAATTTTGAGAGGTCCAACTGAACTGATGAGTCCAGTTGTAGCATGGATGCGTTAGCTAGCAAGACGAAAAAATTCAGACGTTGGTAGGATAGTTCAACCCCCTGCATGTCCCATGATATGCACTGCTGATGAGCTCTAATAAGAGCAGAACTCGAGTCTAATGCTTCCCCCTCCTTTTGGTGTGGAATCACCAGAATAAACCACTTTGCCTACACCTATCTGAAAATATTTGGTTGAAAAGTGACAAGGTTTATTCCTCCCCTTATTTGAACATTCCACTGATAAGATTTGTAAACGTGTCCGGCGCTGAAATGAACCCAAGGCGTTCGTGTATCACCACTGAGTACATGGGTGACATAAGCGACTAAGCTGCACAGCCTGAAGCGTTTTGCGGTCGCAACCAGTAAGATGTTACCGTAAAAATGACTGGGACCAAATGAAAAGTTGATGCCCGGTCGGTTCGCTTGTCCGACTTACTCGACATGCGACAACTCGACCCGTGATCATCGAGCAAGATTTCGACCGGGCAGAAGCTGCATCGACCATATCTTCGAAGCAACGCCCTATGTGCAAACGACCCACAATCTTACTGTTTCTTGGCTTCAAGCGTGCATTCGATTTTGTGCATCGGTCAGTGTAGCTATCAATCAAAATCAATTTATTAGCCATAAACCGTGTGCCATGGGTACACTGGTTCCAAGTGCAACAGTCTCGATCACCGGAAAGTGGGAGTGTGGGACATACAGTCAGGCATTGGAGGTGACGGCATGTTTAGTTAATTCGGGAACTGGGTAGCCACGCATTGAAGGCAATAGCTTTGATTGCGCGATTGAGCCATCTCTCCCAGTGTCATTAACAGATGATGAGTTAAGTCCCTGGGTCCCCATCCAGGAAGATGGCAGTTATCTACCCGACTACTAGCTACCTAAATACCTAACCCGAATAGCTATGTATACTTGCACCATAGGTGATGCCCCAGAAGTGTGAACACCGACATATCTCTGGGCATGTAAAAGTATATGGTGAAGCCTCCACAATTTCCGTACAAGTTATGTCCGACATGTATGGCTACCCTTTCCATTTTTGTTCAACTCTGTCGTCGGGGAAATTACGAAGCGAACGCTGAAGGGTTTTGCAAACTCCCATGTTTAAGTCGTTGATAGTGAGAGGCTGGAGTACGCAGGCGATGACCCGATTTTTTAAAGACGAATTCAAGGCACAAGAACTAAAGTTTCGTGAGATGCGCACTGCTGATGATCCCCAATAAGCAGGAAACAGCTGTAGAGTAAGAAAACTGGCCACCAACATACCATCTTTCGGCATGTATCTTGCACTCAAAAAATGCAAGGCCGAGTTTCAGGACGTGCACTCCCTGAACATGCCTCTTGCAATTCAAGGATGAGCACCGAAGTTAATTGAGAATTTGACACACCTCGTTAGTTGTGGTTACTCTGACGGAAATATATCTGATGAATCTTCAAGGTTTGTGAATTTACGTCATTTTTAGTGTCAAAAGAGTACATTACTGGACGTCAAAGTTCGCTGTGTTGTACGGTTGAGAAATCCGGCCTCTGCGGACAAATGATCTCGGGCGTAATCAGGTCTTCGAACATCGATGTCTCAGAAGGTTGGCTAGTATCGGATGGCGACGAATTCGTAACAATGTAAGCATAAAACGGGGTTTTGGTTGAACAGCAGGTAATGCAGTCGCAGAAAGCATCCAGCACCCTCAACTGCAGTGGCTCAGTCATGCGCTGCGCATGCCGAAACATCGTCTGCCGAGACGAATAGCGTTCTCTGTGCCTCCTTCAAAATGGCGTAAACTGTGAGGAATGAGACTACAAAGACTTTGGGTATGGTTGGTGCGGTTCATCCTTCATGAGGGGGTCCCTTTTTGCACTGCGTCTGGCTGGAGATATCTCAAGAAAAGGTGGTGCTCGCGCTGCCAGTTTCCTTCTAGAATGTCTAAATGAGCGTTTGTAGGTGTAGGCATCTCAGAATGTTTGCAATAGGCCAGGACTACGTTCCACCCTCATTCACTCTTCTATTTTTCAATTTAGGGCATCAAATATAGTTAAATGCTAATGAAACGTCAGTGTCAACAGTGATGTTGACATTTCTTATGATGGATGCTGCTGATAATGATCCAACTAACTGATTTATTAGAACAATTCACTAAGATGCGGTGGGTTAGTCAGGATATACTTCATTTCAAATTGGCACGGACAAGTTGGTTTTTCCATCCTGCGACACAGGTGGCGTCAAAATAAGGTACCTCTGTCTATAGAGAGTAATACCTCGTCATTATCATCATCATCATCAACGACAGGATAACACCAGTGTTCAACACTGATGCTTCGCTGCCGTGAAAGTAAGATTTGCAATGACGCCGTAGTGGCTCAGAAGCCAGCGTAATCAGAATACTTTGAAAGATCATCGGCCGTTGAAGATCAATATCTTCGAAGAATTGTTTGTAACCAGTGGAAAAATCGGATTGGCAAAGGTCGAATGGACCCGGGTGAAATAAATTGCACAGGATAAGTGAAACACTCCACAGATCAGACTGCTCACCAGGTTCGGAAGCCAGATAACCGGCAGCGGTCTAATGTGGCAGCTGAATTCCCTAGCCGTGACACGCTTTTGGCGCGTAGCTGCCAGGAAGCAAGATGGCTCTGTGGTCACTGCACGAATTTATTTACCGGAAGGTCCGTGGTTCGAACCCGACCTCTGCCTCTCGACTTCTCCTGTCTAAGCTTGGGCAACCTGGCAGTATCCCAACCCTCGTACTTTCTTCTGGTGGCATGGCAGTTAGGCACCAGAAGAGTGCTACAGCTGAAATATTTTTTTGCCAGGAAGCCCGTTGACTATGGGTGGGTCGTGCAACCCACAGAGCAACGCAATCGTTTGAGAGATCTTGGTTGGTTCAAACCACGAGTCAATTGGTAGCAGTTCAACTCTTGGGCTAGCGAATTTAACTCCTTTCCGGTTCATAGGAACCGATGGTGACCAACTATGCGACCACAAAGCAGACAATGCACTCTAGCGATCGTGAGAATAAAATCATTGGAAGATGGAGCAAAAGCCACATCATAATTAGAGGTGAAGCGGGATAAACGACACGCTTGACAACACAATCATAATGCCTTGAATATACCGCATAGAAGAGGATGAACGAGTTGACCACGGTAGTCAAAAACAACTGAGAAAAAGTGAGAGAACAGGAGCCAGCAAAGAAGTATGGTACACAGATGAGGCAGATGAACGCTAACGAGGCCACGTGACACAAAACAATGAACTATCCAACATACCTCCCGGCTGAAATTTGAATAGAAAACAAGAGAGTCAGTTACACTAGGTTTATCAAGAAAAACCAAAAAAACCGAATAGACCGTGTGTGATTAGGAGACTGAACATAAGCTAGAGTAAATGTAAACGATAGGAACCCTCCTTAGAGACCACAAAATCGTAAACTTACACGATGCAGTAGGAGTGGTTGCACCAATGCGACCAGGTGTGATGCCACGCTGCCGGACTGCACTGCTGCGCTGAGAGCTCTGGGGAGAACGGACCTCCACTGAACAACCCATTGACGGAACCCTGAGTTGCGATGTCTCCTTTCGGACCCTTTGAGATGGATACTGTGGCGGAGGAGGTGGTGGTGGTGGCGGTGGTGGAACTTCCCTGGGATAGGTGTCAACAGTTTCGGAACTGGCGTAATTTATATCCATGCCAGTCGGAGAGATAAAGCATCAACGAAAAAACAGTTGACACCAACCTATGTTCAGAGGGAAAGAAAAACTCATTAGGCTTATCAGTGGCATGTTGATGGACTAAAGACAATGGACACTGTGAGGGAGTTCGGTTTCAAGTTCACAGTGAAGTTTACCCAAGGTCGGTTGTGGTTTATAGCGTAGGGAGTCATGTGCCAAAGGGCAAAAAGCAAAATCGACACTGGAACCACTATCGAGTCTTTCTCCCGCTATATGTACTTTCAGGCAAGCGAAAAAGGCAATATTTGCGCTTGATCACACACTAAATACCTTTAACTTGTCAGGCTTCCTAAAATTTCATGGGTTTTTGTGTTGGCTATTATATTAACTAGGCGAACAACTATGTGACCAACAACTGTGGGAAGTCGCACAAGGACGTTCAACGAAATCCATCCGTGGTCTATCACAATGTTGTGTATTGCAACCCACTTATTTGTCCTCGACTTGCTGTTCCGCCCACTATGGTGCGCAAAAGTGGCGGTAACCTGGGACAGTCTTTTGTGGAGACAAAGGGAAACAGCCATAACAGTATGTATAGTTATCGAAGAATTTCCTACAAGGCTGGACTAGAAGCCTCGTGATTAGAAGCGCCGAGATAAAAATGTCCGATTGATTGGCCCATATTCTGACGAATCACGGTGTCCTTCTTTCGGTCCGTGCCCAGCTCGTGATACATCCACCATTCGACATGATGTTGTTGCTTCGAGCTATTCGCCTCAGGAAGCCTCCCACTTGGGGATGCTGTTCATTCGCCTGCACAGTAGATGTCTCGTGATGGTTCGAGAGGCTGTTGTCACTCGTCGGTAGATCCGTCGGACATTCAGGATATTAGTATGAGATCTGCTTCAGATGATCTTGAATATGTCCTCGACCAAGGCGTGTTGAAATTATCCGTTGTTCCATATAAAGTAATTCCACTGTAGGGCCACAACCTGCTCCCTGAAGTTGATTCGCTCGAGGCACATGCCTGAGTTGTGACTTAGGTCGCACGCTTGGTGCAGTAGTCGATCCGGTGCCCATCGTGGACATTATTGCAGACCAGCTAGCTAACAGAGGTAATGCTCGTAAGCTTGCACTAAAGTCAAAGGTCGGGAAAGTACACGAGTTCCAGTTCGTCGCTAAGGCTTTGAAGTTGTCCCCAACATGGTGAGAATATTCGGAATCCGGAAGACGTCCGGTGACAGCGGACAGATGGGTGCAATGGATCAACGTTAGATGATTGCCTAATGACAGGTTGTCTGGCTGGTTTACCTGTTTGCTGTCATAAGGAACCGCGCATAAAAAAGGTGAGAATAGGGACAGGTGCCTTGAGTAAGTTCAACCCATCTAACGCGAAGAGACATCTTCGCACCATTACCGATATCATCAACAGCACAACAGTGTTAACAGCGATGCTTCAGTGCCCTACAACCATAATTTAGTTAAAAGCCCCGTTGTGAAGGAAACAATAAAAGTGGACAGGAAGGGACTTAGCATTGGGAGATCATAGAAGCTAACACGATAGGTAACAAGACACCCATGGATCGTGCGAGGGGGGAATGATAGTCCTTCCAGATGGGTTCCGTCGCAACCTCTCCAACCAAGCACGGGGGAGATGAGTCGCACAGACAGCACCCAGATATTTCGCAATCGATTTCACTTCCTTCTGTCACTCAACTGTATGCTTCCGCCACTCTAAATTGGGCACGGAAGTCAGCAATCGCTTCGGCAAACGATGATTCTGAATACGCAATACATGGTCTAACCAACGCAGTTTTTGGTGCTGAAAACATTTTTCGAGTAAAATCCCCATTGTACAACCTAACACTCACTTTCTAACCATCTCGTTGCAGATCCACTGAAATCAGCTTACACGAGCCACAGTTCTGAGACAACGGTTGTAGAAAATCCGGAGACGTCTCAGTCCCACTGCTCGACGAGGCCATGTAACACAGCCACGCAACAAAACAGCCCCTACTGTAGCCCAATACACAACTCAAGATCCCTTCGTCAGCAGCTATTTGAACACCAGTGTTCTGAAGACCTTCCAGCGTTCGGCTCATTACCTTGTCTATCACGCGATTGAGCGGGAGTGGAGAGAGTGGGCGTTCTTGTCGGACGCCACTTTGTGTACGGAGGCTTTTGGAGCTCCACCTTTACTGTCGCACTCTCGGAAGTCGGCGATTACAAAGACCTTATTATACTCGCAAACTTCCGGAGCATTCCTTGTTCAGCAGACTTGTTAAAGGAAAGAGACCGACTAACAGAGTCAGACTTACCATGGAAATTCGGGAGTACTAAAATTGTGGGTGCCCAGCTGCAATTCTATCCGAAGGATGCATGAGGGATGAGATACTGTCATGCTGCTCAAGTTTAGACAGGGACAGTCGAAAGTCTGGGATTGGGTTCGAATCACGGACCTCCTATTAGTAAATTCACGCCTCACCTACTGAGCTGACTCGAGCGCAATGACCAGACTAGCTGAGTTTGCTGGCGATTATTCTCATGCCTCCCTATTTGCATGACCTCCTCTGGCCTGTTTCTATCCTTAGTGCCGTTGTACGGAACGGGATCTCCGAGGGAGCCGATCGACTGGCACACAAAGTCCAGGCAGCTAAACCTATGAGAGGTGATCACCTACTCTATCGCGAGGGGGTTATGACCTCCGAAAGCCACTCGACGTAATTCTGCATTACTGATTCTATGTTCCTACCAGACTCCGGCAATGATCACTTGTTGCCAAACATTGGAGACCCTTTAGAGTCAGCATGAACGCCACTGAGGGCGCGACCAGGCCATGAATGACAATGTGTCTAGCCATCGATGTGTCCAGTCCCGGGGCCCCCATCCAGGGAGACTGCAATGACCAGCGCGGCTGAGTTTGCTGGTAACGGCTTCCTATACTTCACTGCCAAGCCACTGCTTGCCCTCCCCTGGCTCTTTTCCACCCTTCCAGTGTCTGTGCGAAATGATCCCTTCGAAAAAGTCCGTCGAATGGCACACGGAGCACGTGACTAAGTCAGCGCAATCTATAGGGTGTGATCAGTTCACCTATCATTGAAGAGTTCTCTTCCGAAAACCATTCGACGCACTGATTCGGTGTTCCAACCAGACCCGGGTAATGCTCCAAAGACAATGACGGTCGCTGACATTCTTCTGGCGTCCTCGGCACGCAGCGGCCAAGGTTCTGACCCATAAAGCAATATGGATCGAACCGCAGCATTGTGAACTCGACCCTTGACGGAGAAGCTGATGTCACGCCTACGCCACGGGTGACGCAGGTTCTCAAAAGCTGCTCTGGCCTCCCCAATCCGGATGGAAATATTATTTTTCGCTAAACCACAGGGATTGATACAGCTGCCAAGGTAGACAAATTTGTTTACTACCTCAGTCGGCTCATCCGCGAGCATGACGTTAAGGTTCCAGCCATCCCAGTCTAGCAGCAGCACTTTACACTTTGCAGGTACGAAGCGCATGCCAAACAGTGGGACAGAATCACTTAGATTATTTAATGTCGTTTGCATTACCACGGCGTCAGATCCAAGAAGAGCTATGTCGCCTGCAATATCACCATCGTCGACAGCATGACATCAGTGTTCAACACCGATGCTGCACTGCCGTACAGATGTCGTTGCGCACTCGATATCTGCGAGTGAATGCTCTGTGAGCATGTGGAACCAACAGGTATTGGAGGCTGATAGTGAGTCTTCCATTATCCTATCAATGATGAAATTGTAGAGGAAAGGTGAAAGAGGACAGTCTTGCCTGACACCACTTGATGTGGTGAACTCAGATGAGCTTCCTGTAGACTTTGACGCGTCTGCGGGAGTTGGTGAACAGCGCCCTAAGGGGGCGGGGTAAGTACTTATGGGGGACACCTCTGCTCTACAGACACTGCATAGTGTCTGACGGTCCGCAGAGTCAAAGGCAACTTACAAGTCAAGGAAGACAACCACTGTGGGGCGCTGAAAGCAGTGTCGCTGTTACAGACTCCGTCGGAAGGTGAAAATATGACCGACGCATCCTCCTGCAGGACGGAACCCAGCTTGGCACCCACGGATCTGTCTCTGTCTGTGTTCAGTCAACCTTCGGAGGATAAGACCAGAGAGCACGTTCGATGTCACAGCTACCAGGCTGATGTCACGGTGGTTTTCACACCTGTTGGTATGGATTTCCTGGCATAACCCATGGAGAGCAACTCCGAAGGCATCCAGTTGTCATTTGATTGTATCGGAAAAGTCGGACAGACAGCAGTGAACACCTCTAGCTTAGCTCTTTTCACATTTTGCCATACTTCATCAACGTCCTTGCTACCGATATGATATTAGTTTATTGTAGAGAGCTTTTGAGCTAGCTCGGATCAACACTGTAGCAGTTCTTCGAAAATGGTGGTGCTTCTTGCTGGTTTGCGATGGCCTAGAGGGAAACAAACTGTCGGGCGTGCACGCACCATGGTGTGATCGGAATCAAGTTGTGTGCCCCAGAAGGAACGGCAGTCTTGAGCTGTGACCCTCCACCGACGGCTGATGGCTACGTGATCCAACTGGGTCCACGGTTGATTTGCGGTTGGTGGGCGCCAGGTTACGCGATATAATGTTTATGCTGAAAGTTCGTGCTGACCAGAAACAATTCATGATCAGCACACAACTGGAGTCGCTTTTCGTTGTTTTGCGGCAAAGATCGACTACGAATCGACCGCGCAGATATGATTCCAAGAAGCTCAGACGGCCTACTTGAACATTCATATTCCCCACAAGAATCACAACGTCAATGCTTCTTGCTCGACGGATGAGCCCTGATAACTCGCGATAGAAAGTGTCTGAACTGCAGTTAGTCGGGGTATAGGACGACACTACAAAGGCACCGCCTTTTGTGCCGAGAGGCGTTGAGCTAGATTGAGCTGGATAACCGGACGGCGCAAAGACGACTGGTCACTGAGATCCAGTTCAGCAAAGCGCGTCCAACTCTGGGGCTGAGTGTAGCTCCCATGCCATTTATACCTCAAGTCATCGCTTCTGGATCACCGATTTGGCGGAGAGTACCGACATTAAAATCTCCTATGTAGAGAGGATCTTGTGGATTTAGAAAGGTGTTACTTTGTTTAGTGTTGAGAGGCATCGGGGTGCACAAAGTCCATAGGTTAGAAAACTGAAAGTCAAAGGACCCAGTGACGTTTGCTTGTGAGATGGGAAGAGGTTGGGGAGGGAAACTGGCGGACACAGAACTGTGTCGGCAAACGATGTTTCCCGGTTGCCCAAGCGGAGGAATGGGGTTTGTTTGAGGTGTACTACCTTGAACCTTTAACTCAAAAGTCTGACCCACAATGCGGCCAGAGGCCGTATGGTTTTTTCTGGGACCCTCACCCTAGCCTCTGACTTAAAATGCTGACCCACACGGCGGCGGAGGGTGTGGTTTTGTTCAGGAGCCCTGCTCCTGGTCTCTGACTCAAAAGTCTGACCTGCTCGGCTGCAGTGGGTTGGCCTAATCCGAGGGCGCAAAGAGTAAAGTATTACTGCCTCACTCCTGATGCGGCTGCGCACAGCAAGCGCCTTTCTTCTTCGGTTTTAAAAGTATTTGGACCGTATTGAATAATGTTCCGGTGGTCACAGTCAACCATTGGGAGATCGGAATGTGCGGTTTTTAAAGTCCATGTTTCTAAACCGTCTTTCCTCTGAGGAAAGTAGCATCACTGCTTCCATAATTATGGGCATGCTAGTCTCCCGGGGGAAACATCCTACTGCGTTCACACTGCTCTCAGAGGACAGTACGACTTCACCTCTGGACCGCCTCGTAGCACGATCGCTCATAGTACGGGGTTTCTCTGCTTTCTTTGACTGGTCCCGTTTGGTCCTCCTGGCATGGCTGCACCCTCTGAAACGAAGTTCGACCAACCTAACCCACTGGAACACTGTAAAACTAAAGCCCGACCAACACGTCAAGGTAGCAGCTTATAGTGGGGATATCGTTGGGCCTTATGGTAATAGCAACCACAATGTACCATTTGTACTATTGTCATAAGGCTTAGCGATCCATGAAGTGAGAACGACCGCCGCCAGTTGCTGGAAACAGTGTAGCCGTCCCGGAATGTCGGAGTGAACGTGAGTGAACGACGGAACCCAGCTTGGTTTCTTAAAATCCGCTTGTGTTCGGTTGGTCTTCGAATGATGAGAGCGCCTCCAACGCCAAGCCTACCAGGTTAATGCTGCAATAGTTCACGTTCAACAGGAGGATTTGCTTCCTGTTGCAGCTGCGGCGAGCACCGGCTCCAAATCCAATTCCAAAAGGCGCGGGCGGCAATTATCTCCCCAGGCAGTCGTTCAGGAGATAAGTGCGCTCGATGTGTGGTGAAAGAGTCCAAACAAAGCGTTCTAGCCTCATATATATTAACTGGGTACATCCTGGTACGCTCCAATAATGACAGTGAAATATACCTGCAAAACCAACGCCAGCCACCGTGCAGTTCTTACCATGCATACAGGTCACCTTTAATTCGGCGACACTCCAAAAAGCAAAGCACTCGTAATCTCCACTTAATACCCTGTTCAAACTACATAAGAAGAGCCAACGGATTTCCGTCCCATGGAAGACAACTGCCGATCGGTCGTCCCGGCGGCGACTGCGATGCTTGGGCGTTCCAACGGGTCCGAAAAACGGCACCAACCAATCACCGAACGCTGATCCGGGGATCTGGATTCAAGGTCAGGAACGGATGCGGCGTTCACTGTGGGTTTTCCCATCACATTCGTAATAAAGCTGTTGGGTTCCTGGTTGGCAAGTCTTTCGCTAAGGTGCTTGGAGCCTGACTGCAGTCATAAAAAACAGTGGTGTTCATGAACCCAGGACATGGGTCATGCGCAAGTGAAATCTGATCCACGTATAGATAGATGAGGGATAATGGATACACGGCAAGCATCCTAGAAAATTCGCAGGTAGCTAATTAATATACTGCAACGTGTATACGAGTGGTGCCGAGTGGTTTATTGGTAGCGGAATACATCCCCCATAAAGCATGGAATCGGAATTAAATCTCTGCCCACAAAGGTCAGCAACTCAATGTTTACAGTATCTGCTTCACGTGTAACAAATGTTTTGTCCATTAAAATGCTATAAGTAAACGCTCAGAGGGTTTGGTTTTCAGTTACTGACGGGACCTATGCATGCTTGGTGAGCCAGTATGTCGTCTTTAGTTCAAATGGGACACCGTTTTAAAGAGGGGATTACTGGGAGGTGGTGTTTTCAGCTGACGATCAGAAGATGGTGTCGAATTGTGGTATTTTCAAACTTTGTTCTCACTCGCCTTCGGACCCTAAGTCCTAAGCATCAGTCAAAGAACTTAGACAATGTTTCAATGATCCGTTGGTCCTCCAGCTTTAAACCCGCTTAATGAACGCAATGCAACTGCCACCCTGACAACCGAACCCAGGGTAGAAAGTGCTTCTTGTGGTTCGCGCCTACACTGTTGCCCAAACAGGGGTCGTTATCAGCAAACTTAACCCGAGGTATCTTGGAAACCGAATGTGAAACACGATTTTCTGTTGGTCGACCTGCATGTGTGCGAGCAAAACCTAACCAGTTAGAGCGAAAAAAATCATGCCGCCGTTACCAACTATGTGACCAAGTGTTAGATCGGTCTTTTGATGGAACCTGATAGCCATAATATGAGGTTATTCTTCAGTTTTACGGGGCGTTGGACTATTCAAACTGGACTTTCCACTTGCTTTCGATGGATGGTGTATGTTATTTACAGGAAACCGAATTCCGTGGAACCAAAAAGCTCGGGTTCGTGAACGCAGATTTATGAAAACCGCCACAGCCCAGAAAGATCCCGATGGTAGGCTACGGTTTGGCAATAAATCCTAGATGAAGGCTTTCTCTTTCGTTTGACGCTTCCACGGTAGTCCTGCACGAATACGTGACTTGCTGAAAAACAGATGCTTTAAAAAAAACCCAAAGGTCGGAACAGGGCACACCTTTTCCACGCTTGTAGGTCAAGGAGCAGAATGAATATACGAACAATTCCAAACCAGAGTAAATTCACTGTTTAGTCTGCAAATTCCGCATCTGAGAGGAGTTCGTCTTAATCCAACAAGCCCTTAGATTTAACATTCTGGGTGCACTTCCAGCTTGTCACTCCACAAGGTCAATGGTTTTCTTTATAGTCTGCGTTCCATGCTGAGAGTTAGCATTAACTAATTTCCTCAAGGGACATTTACACCTGACTCCGCTCAACCATCGAAACCAGTGAGTCTATACATTTTCGTTGTACACAGTGATTCAGTCACTTGGGTGGTCTAGCGACTGGGTGTTTTGGTACGCAAAAGCATTTTACTGGCCCGAATTCAGCATAGGGGAATGGCAGATACACCCGACACATGACCCAAGCTGACAGGATGGACCATAGGACGCTTCAACCCAAAGCCCTTTTGTTAGCCCCACAGCAACATCACCATCAATTCTGAGGCTAGACATACTGTTCAAAAAAGGCGGTGTATTGATCAAGCCGTTTCAGCCTCGGTAGATGCCAGCCGCCAGTATTCCACGACCAGTAAAAAATGGCTGAAACCACTAAGCCGCTACAGTCTTGGATACTGAAGACAGAAACTGTTTGATGCTTGTGTCCAGAAACTTATATATTTCGCCTCTTCAGTGTGGAATCTGTCTAGGTTGGGAGGTAGGCTGCTAACTCCGAGGCTAACGAAAGCGCACCACCAGTCTGATTGTGGCGGCCAGCATCATCGTGGGCTCTAGGCTTAACTTTGATAGGTGCACCCGATTAACTAGAACAAATTGTAAATACGACGGAAGTTGTAGTAACTTAAAGAATTCGGTGTGACCTAACGTCCACGCAAATGCCAAGTTTCACTGTGGTGTCCGTACTTAGCTCTGGGCAAAGTACTGCAACCTCTAAGCCACTTATCCATTTCCCTTAAGAAAGAGAGCAAGATGAGCAGAAGAGAATAATAAAAGGGCGAAATAAACAAACAAACTACCGGCAAGAATATCTTAAAGAAAGACAACTTGTTCCGTTCAGTAGCATTCAGCCTCTCACCCTCTACTCAGACACATCCACACTAGCACCGGCTGGTCGGGCCCGAATGCCATCGTGTCCACCCCTCATTGGGCCAGGTGCCCCGGATGTTGAACAGTTGCCATCTGATCAGCGTAAAGACGGTGATTCTTATGAAGATACAATATTTGTGTGTGTACAGTCGTGGGCATCAGCCCTGAGAGCATTAGGACGGACTGTCAATGTGCCCAACGCGCCTTGGCGACAGGTAGGTCCGGCTAAGCCCGAAACTACTACAGTTTACTGTTATCGCCAGTGCGAAAACCCCCGGGGCCAGCCTCCTTGGCTAAGTCCTCATTTTTCCAAAATAACGCAGCTACTTTTACCCTGGCCTTGCGCCCCCTGATCGACTGACGCTTGGTCCAAACACGAGATGCAACTCTTTCCACCAATAATAGACTCTTGCATCGCTATCTGAACGTACTGCATACACGCCGAGTAGAAGCCCACTAATAATGACTTGTTGTGTCCTCACCGTGCATCGGCAACCTCAGCTAATTCTTGGGTTCTAAGTCAGCCAAAACCCACCCTTTCATAGGCTTTTGTAACGCGCTGTCCTCCCCATTAGATTAATTTTCTATTGGACACCGTATTATGTAATGCTGCCGGCACTCACAAGACGTTACTGTTCTCATCCCATTCCCTCATCATTCCCTCCTCTTCCCAGTTTTCGAACTTCGGCAGTAGCTGCTGCAACTCCCGAACAGCAGCCATTCATTCGAGCTGGCTTTTCTCCTATTCGCACATGGTCCTCGCCCTTGAATCAAAATTACCCGTCCCTACGTCAGCCTGGCCGCAACTGTGTCAGCCCCCGCGTCTAACCCACATCCGGCAGCCACAGGAATGCGCATATCCTGCCCTATTGCCGGAACCTTGATGTCCGTTACGCAGCTGTCCAGAAACCGAAGTATGTCAGTGCAATAATGGCACGGCACTGCCATACCCAATCCGACGGTATTCCTGAACTACTTTATTCCTACCATTCACCTTTATCTCTCGCTCATTCAACGCTGTAATCAAAAATACGAACAGATTCTTTGCCCAGCCAAAACCACCGCTGGGACGAGTCCATTCTAACCCGCAAAACATCTCGCTAGGATTTGACCGACATAGTCTTCCGCTGCAATTTATGTTTGCCCCTTCCACAAGTTCAACGTTTTTTACGGTGTTCGTTCGGCAGTGTGCCAGTTGTCTCCACTACGAATTCTCCAACTTCGTCTCCATTTTTGCCTTTTATGACCCTGGCCACTTACTCAACCGCCCAAAAGACACTCATGGCAAGCGACGACTTTTGAATTTTGGTTTAACTTCCCTGAACTAGTCGCACATCGTGTTTTGCTGTTCTAGTTTTTAGTTCCTAGAACTACGGCGACTTTTCACGTAATACGCATGTCTCGCCGGTTGTACTTTCCTCCCCGTTGTGTTGTTGCCCTCCGATTTCGGGTAATAGCGATACGAACATGCCTGGATTGGAATGTTCCTTACAAGTTAAAAACAAAATTACCATTATTCATCCTGGTCAGACCAGATGTAGAGCAGGCAATCTTAGCACCTAATTTTCTGAAAAACGCAGAACCCGTGGCCGAACTACGGCAGGGAAAACTGGTGACAACGTACGGCTCAGTCAATTTCGAAGGTTACTTAAACACCGCCGTGAGCAAACTGCGTGTCCGGAAGCGTCCTTCTTGTAATGTGGCGTCATTTTAGTCTGCTGTCGAGCACTCCAAACTGTTCACAGGCGACAAAGGTTATTTGACTGCCACTCATGGAATGAACACGATATTCCTCTCTCGTGCGAACGCATTCTACCTAACGGACCCCGTCTGCTGCCAGTCCATCTGCGGAAGGCAGTCCATAATCAGGTTCAAAAGATGTCGGAAAATGGCATAAATGGGGAAGCCCACAATGCGTACAACTTTCCGGTTTTTCTTGTAAAGAAAACAAACGGGAAATGCCGATGTCCGAGGAATTCCGGAGTTTGAATGAATTGGGTTGCAGCTGTCTCTTTGGTTGCGGAGATCTTCGATTCCTTTAGGCACCCTCGACTTGCATACCGAATACTGACAACCAGCTTTCAATTCCGCGGAGCGAGAGAAAGCGGCGTTTACGGTCTGGTGTGCCAGTATCAATTTAGACGGCTGCCGTTTGAAGTGTAAAGTGCACCGCGTACATTCCGGCATTTGACGCTTCGTTTTAAGAAGAGACTACTGAATTCTGCCGTTACGGAGACGACAAAGTTGTGTAGAGCTATTCCGAAGCATAGCATGCAGTTCACTTGAAATCCGTATTGATGCGTATTCGGGAAGCTGGCATGCGTATGGGTGAACTCACCCGGAGTTTGGTGACACTGTTCGGATATAAAGTGAGTCACTGACAAGTAAGCCCACTGTAAAAAAACTGGCAAAGATCCATGGCTGTGCCGTCCCCAATTCGAATCGGTACCCACCGCAGATTCTCAAACGAGCAGCATACCACAGCCGGTTTGTCAATAGTTTCAACACGATTGCCGCTCCACTGTACGACTTACTGCGGCGAAGGTGAAAATTCGGATGGACAGGGGAGGCGCATGAGGCCTTCCAGCGTGCCAAAGCGCGGACGCTGGATTAGCAACTGATCTTCAGACTGCCCAGGTCGAGGAGATGTGTACTGATACAGTGGACGCCAGTGACCAAGATATCGATGCAGTCCTAAAGCAGAGAAAGTGGTCGTCAAATACGTCAGTCGTGTCCTCACTAACTCTAAGCAGAAGTACTCAACTATTAATAAAGAATGTTTGGCGAGCGTTTCTGCTCTGGATAAGTGAAGGCCATACTTGCAGGGAGGAAGATTTTTCGTAAAGACCGATCACAAGCTCCTGGAGTAGACCAGGATCACCAGCAATACTCACGGAAAGCTCGCGCTCTAAGCACCCCATTTACGAGTGTAGGACTTCACGATCCGGCACGTGCCAGGGAAGGAGAACCAACTGACTGATTGGCTATCAAAACTAGAGACTGACTATAAGCTTCGAAGATCATGATCGACAACAAAATCCTCGTCGTCGAACTGGATCCCGGTAAGTTGATGAAACTAGAGCAACAGGACCCTGTTTTACAGAAGGTTGCAGCCGTCCTGTTGGATGGAAGGGGTACTGAGAACGGGGAGGAGGACAAAGAGTCGGACACACTCCAAGGTCACTTCGATAGGCTAAGTCTGAGTGAAGCCGACATAGTTTCCTGGGTCACCGATTCTGCTGTTGTGCTGCCTATGATAGCTTGCGTGTTGAGACGGAAGCTGAGCATCGAATGGCAAGAGATGGCACACACAGGGTGTACCAAGACGTACGACTTACTTCTTCAGAAGGCCAACCAGCCCGGGATGAGAAGTGGGGTAAGTGGTTATATGGCGAGCTGTACGTGGTTCCAACTCATGAAAGAGAATATGACAGGGGCAACTCACCTCACGGAACTCATCTGTGTATCGGAGATCGGCAAGTTGCGATCCACTGACGTCATGGGCTTCTCTTCGGTGGCAACCAGCGGAAATAAATATATCGCAATAGTGACAGAACACCTGTCGCGGTGGGTGGAGGCGGCAGTCGTGCCAAATCAACGGGCGACGACGATCAGCGGAGTTGTAATGCATCACATTGTGATCAACCACGGGTGACAAAAATGATCCTGACGGGTCAGGAGCCTTGCTTTGAGAGAGATGATTTTATGGGTTGTTTGCAGAAGCTGGAAATTAGACGGCCGTTCAGGAAAGGACTAGACACAAAACGCTAGGCTGAAAGGCGCGACCATTTCCCATAGGCGCGAATGTCAAATGGAAGACTCATCAGAATCGTGGAAGGGCCGCTCATTAGAAGCGCACCCAAATTATTTTCACCAAAACTATAGGGGTTTTGGTGTTGTGATTTATAAGAAAACTTGGTCTTATCCGTTTGCAACTTTCGGTGATATGTCCCCATTGCATTTTGTTTAAGTGAGCGAAATTTCAAGCTCCACCGAATTGCGTTTTGTTACCGGTTTACAACAGCTAAATTACGAAATCGCACTTTAGCATACTTTGGCATTCTCTACTAATAAGTTTACATCTACAGGATACCCTGTGCAAATTCCATCCAGGAAGATCGGTCAGTGACGTTTGTTTGCTTTATACTCCTCGCATTTGACAAACGAGATGCGTTTGTTCAGCGAACTTCGGCACAACACACTTTCCTATGGGACTCGCCTTGCAGTAAGTATAACAGTGGTAGACAGTTCCATGGTTTGTGTAGTGGCGATGCGGGGGCCATCCCTGTGGATGATCCCTTTCCCGGATATGCAACGCTAGTCTGTGGATAGTACAGCGTCACGAGATAACTGCAGGTAAATTACCAACACAATGACATCGCTCCTATTAGGAATATGACTCTCCGTGAGTGGAATACGTCATAAAGCCCAAATATAACGATGGCAGCTAATGGCACCCATTACCGCTCACCATGATAACCGTAGCATTTGACACTCCTCGCGATTGCTCATCGTAACTGTTAGGCCCGTGTCTATGGGGCCTCAGCTATGTCTGATGACCTAAGATAGCGGCCGAAGACGACCCGTCATACTCACAACTGTACTCGATGTCGCCTACTTATCGTAACTGCTATGCCCATGTCCATCAGCGACGCCGATTATGAGACCCCAGCTGTTCACGGTAGCCCAATCCACTGACCAACGACGGTCCTTCATACTCATAATTGTACGAAAGGTCACGCTCCTAGGCTATTTATGGTAAATGCGCGGCCCGTACACATGCTCCTGGGCTGACTACAAGTCCAAAACCATACATACTAGACTAATCCAACAACCGACGACGGTCCTTCCTATCCATATATGTCGTCAGTCTGTCAAGCCCATGTTTGAAAAATGCTCAACCATTCTTGACGTATTAGGTTTATATTTATTGGTTGCACCGGCACAAACGTATTGCGTAGACAATCCAGTTCTCAGTTTCAGGGAGCCGCTTCCACTCGACAGAGTTTCTAAAAGGAAAATGTCTAATCAATTACGACTCGTACACACCTTCCGCAATATCACTGAAAACGTAATTGAACAAAGTAGTAATGGTTGACTCACCAAGTGCTCAATAAACTTCGTTAGTCGCAATTCTCAGCGCCCAGAAACCAAAAACCTTAACCCATATCGAGGTGAAAAATACCGCCACACCGTCACTGCTCCCGCTTTAGACCCTGGCTTCCCATAATCCTGCCCCCTATGCGCCTTGCACGCGTGTCCACATATGTCACAACTGACTGACTTTTTTGGCCTAACCAACACACCTCGTGGTGCTGGCTACATTTTCAATGGAAATCTCCGTTACACAACCGAAAAATCGCTTTCTAATAGTCTCATTACGGCTTCGCCGACACCGACCATCGCGACCTATGTTTCTGATATAACAATCGATCACCTGAAGACGTGTCAGTTCCACTGATTGAGCAGGCCAAGTTTCACGACCGTACACCGAAACAGCCCGTACTATAGCCTGATATACACGTCACTTGGTGTTCAGGGATTTGCCACTTTGACAACAAAGGTGTCTCAAATTAGCTAACGCGGCCCCAGCCTTGCAGATTCGTGCATTGACCTCATTTGTGACACTACAATAAAGACTAACACAACTTTGAATATACATAGAACGCTCCACACGTGCGTGTGCCTCTCATTGGGCTGTAAGTGGCGTGTTCAGTGACTGCAGGTCTAGAAGCATGATTTTACACTCTGTTTGTGCACAGTGCATACAAAAAGACGAGGTAACTTTGGTCAGTTCCAAATATACCTACGTCTTCTCTTCGAAGACAAGAACTATGTCGTCTGCATATAACGTTTTCTCTGCATATTTCAGATCAACAGGGCCTTCGCCAGGAGGTAGTTGAACACATTTCAGAAGATATTTCAGCGTTCGTCTCATTATCTCATCGATCACGAAATTAAATAGGAATAGAGATAGTGGGCACCATTGAAGGATCACGCTTTATGTACGAAAGCCTTTGGAGAACAATCCGTATCTTTTCGTACCACGTCCGCGTATTCCGCACCTCCTGTCCCCAGCGATGCGAACGACCGCAGGTATGATAACTTTCACTTCAACCACATGTCCCCTCTCCAAAATTATTCCTACCGTATGCTGAATCGCATACTCTGCCTACTCCGCCTTATTCAATGGAGGAGGGAGAAAACTAAAATAAATGCAACTTTTTTCGGAGGGCTGTGCCGCTGGCCTGAGGTTGCCATGGCTGTGGTATATATCCCGGGTAGTCTTCCTATGAAACCCACAAAATTCACTGACATCAGACCATAAATGTGAGCAGTGACTCACCAAATACACCCGGTATGACGCCTCAGTGGTAACTCGTTTTCAAAGTCTTCACGCTTATCTTTAGGCCGTAACTGCACCACTCTGAGGTCACCTCATTATACAACCGCGCAACAAGACCAGACATTTCGCGTTTTCCCCTGATCCCCGCAGGCTCCGAGCTACCTTTGTTGTGCACAATTTAGCCAAGGTACGTTCTTCATAATCAGATGTGCCCACACTCGTTCGCCTCGACTGGACACCTATTACCTCCACCTGAATGTCGGTTACCACCCTTGAAATCTGGCACTGTCGCCTCATTGCAGTGGTCAGGAGTTGTAACCGCTTTTGATTGCCAGATATTTCAGCTTGCAGTATAACTCATATCCTAGTGCTTTTAAGCAGAATTTTCTGACACTTTTTCATATTTTGGGTCCCCACTATAGACAAGGCAATCCTATTGCCTCGTCTGAATGCAGCAATGAAGCACCGTACGCCCTCGATGGACCCAGGAATATCCTTGACCTATGCTATACTTAATTTGTCACTATTTCTCGGCAAATCCTAACTAAAATGAAGATCCCAAAGGGATCACTCGAAGTGTTCATGTGCTGGGACATCCACAAACCCAAGTACAACGTTGAAACGTTGGTGCAGCGACTGCCACACCCAGTATGATGGCTTACTCATAGTTCATGATAACCCTGATATTCCCCGGACAAGCCTGTAACATACGTTCACAAGGCCGTCCTAACCCGTTGAATTTGTGCCGCCACTTAAAAGCACTGGCCACCCTATTGTGCTGTCTTATTGTTCCGCCCATAAACCTACTAATTCATCCAATAACATTATCCAGGTTTCGGTATACCGGTGACCATGAGGCCTTGCGACGCACCCGATATAGCGTGTGCCATCCATCATTGAAAAACACACTTACTAACTGTGATGAATTCCTCGACCTTGTTTGGCAGGACGCCTGCGGTAACCATAGAAAACTTTCTCTTATGCAAGTCGCAAACTGCTGCTCCATCCTGAGTTTGCGCGGACAAATAGGGCGTAATATTGTTCACGTAGCCTTGAGACTATTTCCGAATCCAATACAGAAGAAAAAATTTGAAGAAACCAGCTTTTCCAAAACATTCCCGCCGTCTTCATGACAAAACTATGCAAAACCATTGGCGGTTATTAGACTTCAAGTACGTTTCAACGACCTCCAAAACAGTGCAATCAGGGGTGGAGATTTTAAGGGTTCGACTAAATAACACCAACTGTTACCACTTCATGTTAAAGATGCCTGCGTTCAAACTACGGTTTCAGGGAAATTTGTGGTGTGCGTCTTAAGAAACGGCCCTGGAAGGGGTGGGCTGTGGTCGATGAGGCTGGGTAGTGGGTGGAACGGCCAGTTTGTCGTTACTAACCTTCGGGGAAACATATGTACAATTCAGGACGATCGAAGATGAAAGGGTAAACGGTTATTAGCTTCGGAGGTGACATGATACGTCTGAAGGTTGCCAAATAGACTGACTGCTGGGACATGCCTAACGGAGGTAAATGGAAATCGGTGGCATGCGTGTCACCTTTTTGAAAGAAGGATGTGTGACGGTGCGTACTGCTGACGAGGAACGCGAGTAGTCTGACGTTGTGTCGAAGCTCCGCCCTGCGTTCTATGGAAGGTGAAGTGTACTACGGAACATGTGGAACTGCACTGCTTCGTTCGTTTACAATTATGTAATAGTCAATGAATATCCGTGAAAAATCAAGAAGACGCTTGAGAGTGTTCAGGTTTCAAGGACAATGTGCGTATGAGACGTTTACTTTACTGTCCAACAGATTGTAACTGCTTGAATGGTGTTTGCTAATAATCGACTTTGTAGCAATAGCGCTTCTCTTTTAATCAGCATTACAGTACCTTACCAACAGTTCGGGTATTCTACGCTCCAAACAACCGGTCAAAGGAGACTTTTGCCTACGAACAAGCTTCAGCGCAGCTACAGCTCCGTTTCTTTGAAGAATGTCTACAGAACAGAACTCCCTCATGTGGCGCAACCTATCAAAAGCCCATGAATCATTGACACATTTGCGCGCTTTTGGCTCCTGAAGACGTGGCAGATTTACTGGAAGATTGAAGGGGTTAACATGAATTATCCGCATCACAAGATATCATCTGATTTGATTAATCATCGTTTTTAGTACAAAAACTGGAAACCACTTTTTAATGTGAAAGTGCGAATGTCAGGTAGATCCATACCTGACAATAAATTTTGGCCGAAGCACACCACAATGAACCTTTGCCATCAGTGTGACCTTACACGTTTGAGTGCTATGTGTCTTGCTTGTCTGTTTGTACGTGAACGATCGCAAAGTCTGGATTTGGGTGAGGCGAAAAATGGCAGGTCACTTGCGCGATCGTCAGGTCCTTGAAGCAGTTCCGGTGACAAAAAATTGAGTCCTAGTCCGCTGGCTAAAGAGCTCATGTGTGTATGAAGGAAAAAATCTGGAAGGTTAATTTCGTTGCGACTGAACCTGCCTCGGGGATGTCACCCATTTGAAACTTGGGCAATCTGCCTGATTCGTGGCTGTCGCTCAGAAGGATGGATTAGCTGTTTTCACCCCACGGATTGGTCATTAGTGCGAATGCTGGTGCTGAGAAACGTGTTCTCCGTGTTATTACTCCACCCAGAGTGTCGTCCCTACACTATGAAGTGGTAACTCTGAAAACGTCGTAGCTCTCGAGAAATCAGTTCGATTGTGTGAATACTGGGCGATGCCGCCTAGTACCATTAGAAAACGCGAAGATCCTTGGGTTACACGAAGGTCCATGCGGATAACATGACAGCCAGGCGATCAGTTGAGCTAGTTGATTGATTTGTGCCGGGTTTTCACACGCTCTGGAGACAGGCAACAGAAGATGAAAACCCCGGCAAACCTGCGCTAGTTACTTTCATTGAAAGATCGTCGCTCTTTCAATTTTAGGGTCTTAGAATATTTCACGAACGTTTTGTCTGAGACAATCTGGTGCTCGCTCATATAAACAAAGATGTGCGACAGAAAAATTTTGCAGAACGCCGGTTTCAATGCGAAGGGCGCTCATGGTAACGGACACATTTTCCATTCAAGGTCATTGTGGAGCAGGGCAGGTTTCAGGTAAAGAATTATTTGGAAAAGAGCCAACTAACAGAGGGATTCGACGAAGGCGCGCGGTTGCCAAGGTTGGGTGAAGGACGGATCATCTTGAGCAGCTGGTAAGTAACGGATTCAGGATGTTCAGCGACCGTTAACTTGCTGATTCAGCTGTGATGCCTCCGGATGCTTCGGCCTTAAGAATGAGAGCTTTGAATGGCCCTTGCTAATCAAGCTTTTACGGAGCTCGGAAATTGTCGCATCACACTCGGACATGGAGGCTCATCGCTAATGCTCCTGGCACTTAAAGTAGATGATCATACATCGTCAATCTCAGTTCCCATCACTCTGAAGAATGCGTGAAGTACAAAAATCGCCTGGGCGAATCTTGAGATGCCGCAGTTGATTTTTGCGGATGTCTTCTTTGACCGATGTATCTTCTACACAACAGAATATCCGTTTCTAGGAGCCTCGGTACGCTAACGCCAACTGATACCGGAAGCGCATCTAGGTCATCAATGATAGAAGACCTCACACCATCTGTCCGCAGAGGCCATGCCCGAAGCCACACGAAACGACGGCTCTTACCGTAGCCTGGTACGAGAACTCTGAAATCCGGTGATATGCCGTTTTGGCGACACAGGCGAAGCAAGCTAGTGCACTAGCTTCGTTCCTTTAAGACTTGGGCACTGGCTTCCTCAGACAAATTCTTCTGAGAGCTTATACAAATAAGTGCGGGTGGTGTGTTGATAGATAACCTGGTTGTATTCTTTTAGTTTTGCACCTCCTTGTGCCATCCATAGTATTATAGTACTGGAAAACTGAACAAAATTATGCTTATCAAGTGGGCCTGAGGGAACGCTGGAGACCTTTTTAGGCAGATCTTGCTGCGAAACGTAATTGCACATGTTGTGTAAGTGCATTGTTGTATGTTGCATGTTGTAAGGGTGCATTGGGATGTATCCACCCCTTCCGAATTGCTAGCTTTTCCAGCAGTGGAACAGGTCACGCATCAGAATGTCCTGAGTATCTCATGCCAACTGAAGTAGCTTAACACCCCGCCGATCGGACTGATGAGTCATGAGCCGGATGCGGACCAGATTCGGACCCTTATTGGTCACGTTTTGAGCAATTTAGGATTGAGCATCTCCCGATAACTTTCTCGCCCCTTCAAGAGGATTATGCCACACTGGTAGTCGACTCATGCACAAGCCAAACCCAAGCAAGGCTGCTTCGAGTCACTTGATAGATACCGGAGCATACAACTGCTCCAAACGAGGCCTACACCGATGGCCACTCGTGGCTCGATGGCCTAGTGTGGTAAGCTTGGGTGCACAGACCTGCGGTTCAAATCCAGGAAGCGTCGTCCGACTTCTTCTTTGACTTTCCCCGTTAACGCGTTTCTTCGTAGAACACTACTGCTTTTGCAGCATAAAAATGTGCTTAACTACGAGGAAGACAACTTAAAGTTCCGAGTGCGAAAATTCTAGGATATGTATACATACCCAAGATTATTGTTAGGTTTGAATCTAGATGACCGAAAACACAAATGTCGAGTTCCTGCCAAATTTTTGTTCGAAGAAATGATGTGGGCAGTCAGAAACAGGTTGTGCGGAGAAAGGCAGGTCGATGGATGGCATTTTAAGGTACTTGGATACGTTTTGTGATATTAAGTTTACTTATTCATTTTATAAACGTTGAATTGTACATGTATCACGGGAAGAAACAGAGGCCTCCTGAAATAAATTCTTTAAATTGTTTCGTGATATTTTTTCGTCTGCACTGACAGTCAATCTTTCCTTAGTTTATGCGCTTCAACCATTTAGCTCGCTTTTTCTTGGCTTGTGCACAAATGCAATTTAAACGCGCGCGCTTCCTGGCTTGTGCACAACTAACCAATCAGAATGCTGGCTTGTGCATGAGTCGCATGCTGACTGTACCCCGACCTTGTGGAGAACCCTACAATCACCCCACAAATACAGTTGTACAGAATTCCACATCTTTTTCCCCCGTCCAATTCACTGTATTATGCTCGCTATCAGTAGTAAACTGCCATCAAAGAAGGATGTTGATTTCCCGTTTACAGTGTTTGACCAGACCTACATAACTCTCGGCTCACCCCGTGCACATTCCTTATGGCTTCTGAAACTATGCAGGCGATCGCTGCAACTGCCTGTGTCTCGGCTGAGGGATACGCAGTTAACGTTGCCACCTGGTTTGTGGGAAACTTGACCATTGTCCAGAAAGTTCACGAGGCTGCCGCGATGTTAGTCCCAAAAAAACCAGCACGCAGTTGGATGGACCGCAAGCTACCTAAAAGGATTCGGTGTCTTCTAGAAAAGAGGTCTCAACAACTTTTTCAAAAAGTCGATTACAGGAGCAACAAAAGATGAGCTGGCGGAGCTGCTGTAAATCAGAAATCCGCCAACGGAACATACGAGAATAACCCACCATTCTAGACCTCGCCCGGAAAAACAGAAATATGCTGTTTAACTGAATGAGACATCGCCGCAGAAATAGGCCAACCGCATTCTCCTTGGGGGAGAGAAACGCGGAACTCGCAAGCGACCCAATGGTGGCATCCGAGGTCTACAGAGAACACTGCAGGTCTATATTCAGCCCCAGCGTCCTCGTCACATCCAATCTCTTCAAGGCGTAAGTACAAACGGCCTCTAACCGAATTGGTCCTCACGGAGGAGGAAATTCGACAAGATCAACCCGTTCTGCCCCTTGAGGCCAGACGAGGTCCACTCAATGATCCTCAAGAAGATGTCGTTCACACTGGCAAAACATTTCTACCTGATGTTTCGTCAGTCGCTTGACGAAGGCCGCCGTTCCACTGCCTGGAATGAAGCGATTGTCACGCCAATCTACAAAACTGGTGACCGACTATCGCCCGGCAGCTACAGGCCTATTAGCCTGACTAGCGTGCCTTGCAAGATGATGGAACGCATTCTGAATCGAGCCATTCTAGAGCACCTTGCTACCAACAACTTGATATCTCCAGTTCAACACAGATTTCTCCCAAACCGAACATGCTCGTATTTATGGACAGCGTAACCCAAGCTAAGGACGAAGGACTCATATCGGATGCCATATTTTCGACTTCTCAAAAGCATTCGATACAGTCCCACACGCCCTGCTGCTCCACAAACTGGGGATTCAAGGGGAGATTCTGCGCTGGATTAGGGCGTTTCTATCAGACAGATCATTCCGAGAGAAAGTAGGCTCGACCTACTGTTCTCCAACGCCAGTCTCCATTGGAGTTCCCCAAGGCTCCGTCGTGGGACCACTGCTGTTTCTGATATACGTCAATGACCTTACAGATATTCTTGCAAATCCACGTCCACTTTTTGCGAACGAATTGAAATCCTGGAGTTCTAATGCCAAAGCCCTCCAAATGGATGCAGACTCTACAAAGCAGTAGTTGTTGGACTGGCACCCTCCTTTGAATGACGAAAAGTGCGTCCATATGTCATTCGGAGGAGACTCAGCGAATGCCTTTGTCATGAATGGTGAGAATGGCTCTCTTCAAACATGTCCTCACTGCATCGTGGGAAATCGGTCCAAAAGGCGTTCGCCGTTCTACGGATGATTCGGCGCACCTTCTCCCGTATTACTCCAATTAATCTGTGGGGCCTACGTCAGACCGCTTGTTGAATATGCCAACCAAGTTATCTACTCAGGACGCAAGAAGAACGTAACCCCCATTTACCGTGTCCATCGAGCTGCCACGAAAATGGTTGCCGGCCTTAAATTGGTGGACTACGAAACGCGGTTCGCGGTGTTTGACCTCTTTCCCCTGGAGTATCCTCGTCTCCGAGGGGACTTAACTCTTACTTACGCCCTGTTTGAACAAGGCTTCACTAACAGGTTTTTCGCCCAGGCTGACTCAGCAAACACACGGCGGGGACATGGTAAGAAGATTTTAAGCTCAGGACGCACAAGTTCATCAGGCAAAATTTTTTCTCATTTCGGGTTGCCGCTGCGTAGAACAATCTTCCTCAGACGGTTGTCCACGCTCCTGCTAGAACCCAGTTCAAACCACCATCAGACAATTATTTACGCGAGTCCTCACGATGGAGAGCATACTGCCCCGCTCTGAGAACTTAACGAGCAGTGCTACACCCTTTTTTCACTTGTGCCTTTGAGCTGAACGACAGGCGCCGAACGATAAGAACAAAGCCGACCCGGGAGACTTGGGCGAAAGCCTCGATCCTGTGTATCAATCCGTGAATCCGTGAAAAACCGCCTGTACTGCAGCGTTGCAGAGCGTACGTTCACGAACTCGTGCATTACGTCGATTTCATAGTTTGTGAGGTTCTGGTAATAGCATCAGCCGACACTTCGAACCCATCATTTGACCCCCGACGCTCAGTTCATCTGAGCCTTTAACGCTTGCGCTCTCAAACAAGCCGTACAAAAAATGCTCTTGCACGTACACTGGATGTATGCCGTCTGTCTTAAACTAGGATTCCAACACCCAAGTTCGGCTGTTGAACTGATTTTCCCATTGGTTCCCGCTCAGTTGCGATTGAGCACTCCTGATGAGCCTGATGATCCTGACCCGCTGCTGCTGGGTCTGCTGGGGTTGCTCTGAGCCACCGAGCCGAATTATCTCTGGTTGAGTGGTTGCCCGTTGATAGTTACCTCTGTACGAACCGTTTGACAGATTCCATGAGTGTCCCGTAAACGCGCCGATAGTTGCTTCCATTTCATCGCATCTGCTTACGCGACAACAGACTGTAGCTCTGATACCCCAAAGAAAATTTTTACGACGCTTTGAGCGCCTTGTTACAGCGGGGTAAGGGATCAAATACTCAATTGGGTGGTCGCCCAAGTCTGAAATCGAACGCACGGGCAACGACGAACGTCTACTACAGGTGTGTGCTGACCAGAGACCGTTTTAGTGCAGTACTAACTTCCGAAACACCCGGAAACATCTGGCTATATGGTGCCCCCACATGTGATCCAACAGCCAGCGCAGACAGACCACATTACCATTAGCTGTAGGTGGCGTGGGTCAATTACCGATTGCCGCTCGTTCTGGAGCACCTATATGGATTCGGATCACCTGGTTGTTGGTTAATTTTCAGGATGGCGCAAGATGCGTAAACTTCGTTTGGCTACTGAGAAGCTCTCGAACCCTGATGCGGAACAGGTCTGCCAGAGCCACCTTTGTACAAGACGTTTTCTGATGTCAGTGCTTACTGGAAGGTATTATCCGAAACCCTGCAATATGCGGAATGAGTGCACGAACCAAAGCTGAACAATTGGTCTCGATCAACACTCCAAATTTGCTGGAAGCTCCGACATGTATTCCTCCTGGTCGGAGTATAGTACCACCCGATGAACTGTTGAACTTCAGGTACAAAGGGCATCTTCGCGAATTGAGAGGCTTTGTGGATCCAGAAAACTAAGGAGCTAGAGAAGGCGAGAAACTCTGGAGATGTGTGTAAACTATTCGAAGTGATCATCATCATCATCAAAGACAGCAACATCAGTGTTGACACTGATGCTTCACTGCTTCGCGCGTAGCGGGCTGAAGAAAGCCTCCAGTGAGTCAACAATCACTGATAGCAACGGTTCGCTTATCTGTGAAAAAAGGCCTGCTGAACTGATGGGCTGATTACTTTAAAAAACAATTCAATTTTTCACCTTCAGGTGCTCAGCTGGATTTCCAACCGGCAACGCAGTCTTGGACGGTGAATTTGTAACCTCCAACCTCCAATAAGCGAATGTCTTCTGTACCTCAAGCGTCACCGAGCGTCATCCTCATCCTCATCATCACCATCATCATCATCATCATCATCATCATCATCATCAAAGACAGCAACATCAGTGTTGACACTGATGCTTCACTGCCGTACAACCATAAAGTTCGTCTAATTTCATATATATACATATATATATATGTATATAATAAAATCCCTAGCGTCACCGAGCTTCTGGTCCTGACAACATCCCACCCACTCTGATCTACGGTCAGTGCCTGTTTAACTTATTTACCTCCATCTGGGAGAAGGGGCCTGTTGTGTTCGACGAGAGATGGAGTGCAGAGACAATCAGAATGAGAATGGAAAAGACTGAAGGCCCAGAAGCTAGGCTTTATTCATCCAAAACTTTGACACTGAGAGCTGAAACGGAAAAAGGTGATTTAGCAATAAACGATGAAACGTTTGAAAAACAGAGCAACTATACAACAGGGCCGTCTCAAATAACTGGAGTGAATTGATAGTGGTATCCGTTCTCTGAAAGGGTGCTAGCAGTTACTGTGGCAATCACAATGGAAATAGTTTGACCACCGTTGTAACCAGCCTTCTTTTGGATCGCTTATCTGACGTCACTTTTTGTAGGTGTATGAAGAGAGGATAGGAGAACAGCAAGCAGAACAACCTGCCGGGAATGGGTCTTGTGCATCACATCGTGCTGCACTAAGTGTTGGATCACCGGAATGCGTATAGGCACTTTGCAGTCTTGGTTCCAACCATCTTCCGTTCCTTCTTTCGATCGCATAGCTTTATTGAAGTAAATTGGCATAGTTGTATGGCAGTGGAGCACTAGTGCTCTCATCTGATGTTGCTGTTGATGAGGTGATAATTATTGTGTTCGACGAGCGATGGAGTGCAGAGAAAATCCGAATAAGAACGGAAAAGACTGAGGGCCTAGAGACTAGGCTTGATTCATCCAAAACTTTGACACGGAGAGCTGAAAACGAGAAAACGTGATATAGCAATGAACGGTGGAAAAACAGAGCAACTGTACGAAATCCACCCCCGCAGAGATAATTGCTCACAGGAGTTCGTTTTATACTTGAATACTGTCAAACCTCTTTATTGCACAAGAAATACGGTCATGTTTGCTGTTGTACAACCAACAGGTGTTTAGAATAATTCGACATTTCAGTTTCCGAAGCAGAGGAGTCAGATAGTTCCGGTCTACTAAATGAATAAGTAATGGGCTACGGTTTCTACTGTTCGGATGCTGGTGCGCATCCAAAATCTGCGGAAGGCGCGAGGTGACGTAGGGAGACCGTTTCTTCTATGACGTTAAGGTGCTGGACATACGCGTACTCAGGTTGCACTCCAGGAGCTCAACCTCTTTGACTGCGGGATCATATTATGAAGACAGTGTATTTCGTCGCATCAGAACTGGTCCTGGCTAAAACAACTACTGAGGCAACGGTGTACCGACTACGGATTTTCGATTATGATAAGACATTCGCTCGTGCGGAGTGACATTGGTGGCGGTGCACAACAAAGAACGAATCGAATGGAGCCCGTCTTGTAAAACGGTTTTCCAATGACCGAATGGGAGCCTCAAAAGCCGTGTAGATTTTATCACTATCCTTAATGGGTATTTGATGATCAAGCATGCTGAGAATACGATATTGAGCTATCTAACTACTCATATCCTCAAGTTTGGAGAGCGGATAAGCGTCGAGTTGCGTAAATCGGTTTATGGTTTGACTATAGTCAACCACCATTCGGTTCTTCTATCGCCCATCTGTCGTGACGAGCACTTGCGCTTTCCATGGAGACTTTGAGGGTTCAATGATTTTTTGATCGTGTAGACGCCTTACTTCAGCAGAATGTCTTCTTGATTGTATGGCAATGGGCTTACGCCTTGGATCAGGATGCGCAAACTGAGAGATGTTGGGCAATGATTAGAACACAAAGCGGGAACGAAGGTTTATCACCGTCTAAGGAGATTTTCAGGGGTCTGCGAAATTTAACAGACTAATGTTCATCCAGAACATCCACACAGAGACCACATAATACGGAAAACTTGAAAGAAGGGTACATCTTTTCCTTGTGTTACAGTGTTAAGAAACAGTATCCAAGAGTGAGGCTTTTGTGATTGCTGCCAAGGTAATCCCAGATGACGACGCTGGTACAGGCGACTGATTACGACGGACTACATCTTCGGAGATTAAAGTTTCTGAACCACCAGAACCAACGAGAGCTATAAATGGAACGCCATTGGAACGTCACACCGTTGACGGCATCTCTGAGATGCTCGGACCCGCAGCTCTGACGCAAGATAGTGCACTTTAAATGCATGAGGTGTTCCTCATACCAGTTATATATCCGCATACGTTTTGAAAATGCCCTTTGTTTCTAAAATTTTCTCAGCTCGCATCTTTAGCGGAGCATTTATGGTGCGGGTGATGAGCGTAGCCACAGAAGAAACATGAAGACTGCATAGTCATCTGTTCATGCAATAATACTTGAGAACGTGGAGATGGGTTATTGGATGGGTAATTCGATACGGTAGCACACGGGAGTTGATTGTTCAGCAAAAAGAACTGCGATTGTTCGCGCTAGTTCGAGGGGTTTTGCATGATCGTAGGTGGTTTTGGAATTCCGCAGCATATGTTGCAATAGCTTCTGACGAATGATATTCGAATAAAGACCACCAATAAACGCGTCCCATAATGCTTCCTCGCCATATTGTTCTGCGCTATCAGTTAGTTTGGTAACAAACTGTGAGGTTTTTGCACAAATTGATCAAGATTTCGATCACCACAACTCGGTGGTGCGAACCAATAACTCCATTTTCAAGTGAGTTTTACCTTTTATATTTAGACCTCGGTTATTCTAGTAGTTGGGGCATGGAGAAAATGATAACATCAACTTTTTGCATTCCTGTAACCGAGTGTGTTCCTCCAGCTAAGCCTACCATCACACGTGACTGGAATGTGGAAATCCATCTGCGACTGTTGGATTACGTTCGGTTACAAGGGGAGGGGTTGGCAGTTGACTGATATCACAACTGTGACATATGACGGAATTAAGGTCTAACGTTGTTCCATATATGAGGTTGCTTGAGTGGTAGAGAAATCTGGAAACGACTGATCAAGCGGTTCAAACAGCAAACTGACTTGAGGACGATGGAATGCTACACAATATTTTGTTCGCTAAATGAAACGGCACAGTCCAGCCTCTGTTAACATGCCATATTCTTTGTTCATTGGAGAAGGCGTGACCCAACAGCCGCTCATTTGCAGAGAGAACGTGATTTCATGCAAGGTTACCTCGGAGATTGACTAGTTAATTAAGATCATTCAGGTATCACATAAAACGGGATCTGGCCAGGTTCGAGTTGAGCCACTCTAATGGTTCTTTATATGAAAGCTGGTTTTGGCTCTACCGGTGACATACTGTTTTTAGGTATTTTCCAACCTTTCACCCTTTTGGACATGCCTGTAGGCACAGTCAACTTTGGGCAATAAGAATGTGCGATTTTCAAGCCGACCTTTTCCCACCCGCTGTTGGTCGGAGAAGAGCAGCACCACGGTTTCTCTGTGTCGGCTGCCTGGGAGGATATCTCATTAGCAAAGCGGAAAATACGATTTTACCCACAGACCGCTTCCTTAGATAAGTATAATAAATAATAATCGTTCAGCTGCCTAGCTGCCCTGCCACCCAAAGGAAGCACGAGGGCTGGGATACTGCCACGTTGCCCAAGCTCAGACAGAGGAAGTCGAGAGTCAGAAGTCTGGTTCAGACCATTGTCTGCCTTATGGTCGCATAGTTACGTACCATCCCTTCATATAAACCGCAAAGGAGTTAAATTCACTAACTCAATAGTTAAGGTGCAACCAATTGACTCGTGGTTTGATCCAACCCAGGTCTCTCAAGTGGTTTTATTGCTCTGAGGGTTGCACGACCTACCCATAGCCCACGGGCTTCCTGGCAAAGGAATCTTCCAGCTGTAACACCCGATGCCTAACTGTCATGCTACCAGAAGCAAGCACAAGGGCTGGGATACTGCCAGGTTGCCCAAGCCTAGACAGAAGAAGTCGAGAGGCAGAGGTTGGGTTCGAACCAGGACCTTCCGGTCAATAAATTCGCGCTCTAACCACCGAGCCATCTTGGTGTTCTTTGTTGGACTGCTCTCCAGTGACCTTTCCTGCATGGCTGAATTTTAAGGAGCCGGGTTTCGGTGTGCGCTGCGCGTAGGATCCTTGCAGCACTCCAGATCGACCGGTACGTCAAGGTGTCACTGAATGTGGGAAATAGGTTTGCTCGATTACCACCAGATCTCCACTTATATATTTTTCTCTTCCGAAAGACAATATATTTGAGTAGATAAGAACGTTTAGGTTGCTACCCTCAAGAACCATTTTTGCCTTCAGTGATGAGGGTCTTTTCGCACCCGATGAGCTTTTGGTATACATTTCCCACCTTTTATTCCAATACTCCATATCAAGGCGAAATTGCCCACAAATAGTGGAATGCTGGTGTTCAAGTAGCTGCTGATGCAAGCCTTGTCATTCTGGAATATGCAGACAACGTCCCTCTCGTCTAAGAAGGGGTGAATGTGCAGGTGTTTTTGGATAAACCGACCAAAGTCACCCCGTTCTTGGGCATACTCTTTGCACCCACGAAGTGTAAGGTCATGCTTCCGGACATACGGTCACTGAGCACGCCACTTACAATCCAGAGAGAGGCACTCGAAGCTGTGGAGCGCTCACGTATATTAAAGGTTGTCTTAGCTCTGATTGTAGTGTGACAGATTAGGTCATTTCACGAATCTGCAAGGCTCGAGTCGCGTTTGGTAATTTGAGACACCTGTGGCGTCAAAGCGGTATATTCATGAATCTCAAGGGACGTGTGTATCAGGCTACAGTGCGGGCTGTTTTGTTGTATGGCTGTGGGTGGTGGCCTGCTTGACCAGCGGAACTGAGACGTATTCAGGTCTTCGACAACCATTTTCTCATAACCATAGCCATTGTGGGTTGGTGTCGGCGGATACGTTACGAGATAGTTAGGGAGCGAGCGTTCCGTCGAGGACTGTCCGGCACCAGAAGTTGTGTTCATTGGGCGATTTAATGCGCATGTCGTAGAATCGTTTACCAAAGGGAGTGTTGATTTTCGCGCCCAATTCAGAGTGGCGGAGGGGTATGAAAGAGATCAAGAAACGTTTGGGTGTTGTCTGTGCTACTCGTCTTCCAAGATGGGGACCGCGTGACCCCCAGTGCGCTTGGTTGGATACACTGCAAGTTATGGCTGCTAAGCGATGTCAACTGCGTTCTTGTTGTCAGTTTCTATCCAGATGGCCTGAATGAGTGTCTCAAGTGTAGGGACCTCGGGATGATTGTGCTAAACTAACACTATGTACCTTCTCCGTTTCCACTTATTTTTTTCCAAAATAGGATTTTCGAATAAATCATGGTTGTACGGCAGCGAAGCATCAGTGTTGTATACTGGTGCTATGCTGCCGATGATGATGATGATGACTCACAACTAGTTACTTCCTTACAGACCGTGTCCTGTGATGCGTAGACGACCACAGGATAAGAATGCCCCTCGGAAGCCGCCCACTGCCTTCATGTTATATGTAAAACAGCGACGTCTCCAGTCTGAACAACTCGCTTCACTGGCTTTTGGTGAACGGAATCGGATTTTGGGCAGTGAATGGAGCAATTTACCAGCAGATCAGAAGGCTGGGTTCTTTAACGAGGCCAAAGAACTACGTGATAAGTATACTCAGTTGTTGGCAGAGTACAAGAAAAGTGATGCCTATAAGGATTGGCTTGCCAGTGCGGGAAGTACCGAGATGCAGAAGACAAAAGCGCGGGGTAAGCACAAGCTTGATCCGATCAGCGGCAGTGTACAACCCGACTGCAAAATCCCCATATTTACACATGAGTTTTTGGAGTACAACAGGTTGAGGGAAGTAGTCTTACGTCAACTGAAAAAGCAGGTATGTTGTGGTATATCGTTTCTGTTTGAGCTGCACTTCTGAATCCAAAACAATTAAGAAACGAATACTTTTTAGCATTCCATATGGTTCTTTTACTTTGAGTGTTTGGTCACCGAGTATTATTGTAGAGGGAAGCCCTTCGCCGCGAAGTCGTTTATTAGCGAACATCAACTAAGCAGTTACAAGCTATTGGGTAGGGAAGGAAACATTGTAAACGAACGCTGCAAATTAGTTCCACAGTTTCCGTAATAAACCCCACCTTCCACTAGATGCGAGGCGGAGTTACGAGAAAACCACATACTACTCACGTCTCATAAGTAGTATCCACCGTTACACTATCACTTACTTTTCTGCATAACATGTTTTGCACGAGTAATGATGCATAATATGGAGCAGAAAAGACTCTGAAGCCACTCACTTTCGGACACTTTATTGACGATATATATATATATATATATATATGGTTAGGTCTGTACTCAGTCGCGCCCTCAGAAAGTAGCTTTCAAGTGCCTTCACTCAGCACTTTGGCAATTTTTTCCTATGTGCTGGTCAATCTATGCTTCTCAATCAATTTTTCGCCGCACAGAAGCGGTCATTTCCCCCTCCCCCCAAGGAATTTTTTCCAATCACTCGGAAGTATTACTCATGAGTTGGAAGCGGAAAGTAAATTGAATTGTGAATTACCACCATGATGTAAATCAGAGGAAGCATAACAACTGTACTCATTTTGAAGACTTCACCTCACGGAAAGCATTTCATCTCAACAAGATGACAAAGGTGAAAAGATAACAGCAAGTTACCCCCAAGCCGAAAGACTTTCCTGACCCTATTCTCTTTGGAAAGCCTTCGAATATTTATGTAAAGTAGGTGCACATGGTGGTTTGTATTCACTCTGCATAAATCGTTGAGAAGTCCAGATAACAGGGCGTCCCTTTTCACAATGTCCGTAGGTGCAGCTTTAGGTATTTTTGAGGTCAACGAAACACTATTTGTGTCTTTCACCTCCCCGATTATCATTCGCGGAAACCTGAGATCTGGAATTTGTTCCTCGAATAGCCGCTGCCCCGTCTCCACAATAACCACAAACTTGACCTCAGATAGGAATCTCTTGTGGCCAGGAGGATGATTCTGTTTCTATTGGATGTTCGTTGTCTTAGTAATGGTTTCAAAGGACGGTAATAAAAATTCCGAGGCCTTTCCAACTCAAGCAAATGGGGAGAAAAGGCACCGATAATCGTCTCGTCAAATCGAACTCAGACAGTTGCTTTTTCGCCTCCACAACTTGGTCGTTAATACCAATGTCCATGTCGTTAATCCCATTTTGAACGCTGCCCCTTAACTGAAAGTTCCAAAATGTTTCCTCCGCCTTATATCCCATGACCTTTCTTGGTCCACAAAGTTTAACAAAGGTTGATCTAACCCAGTGTTTTTTTATTTTCCCATGTCACTATTACCTTGGGCTAAGCATTGTTAGCTCTCCTTTTCTTTTCCCAGTCCGTTTTTATCAGATTTCACTTTGAAAACATTCTCACGCCGTTTTGAATGCACATTTTTCTACCCTTCTGTAGTGGATGAGTTGTTTGCAACATTTGACAGAAATTCGGTTTCTTGGTCTGTCCCTGCCTTCAAAGAGGGTGGACGCGAATCTGCCTTGATTGTCTCAATAGATTTTTGCACTCACATTCAACTACTGATTCTGTCACCAACAACCCAAGGTATTTAAGGAATCAGCCGGTATAAGTAAAGTTGATGGTAATAAGACGGAAGGGGTAAAGCGACTGGGACCACTGTTCCGCACGTGTACCACCTATAGCTCACGATCGCAGTCATGACAGTGATGGTTAATCCAGTTTACAGTTGCAGCTAAAGCAGGTACGGCGTGTGTTCCAAGGTGATAAAGGTGTTGCCGTGGAAAGAAACCCGCTTACTCAGACAAATTCACAATTCGGAACAGGAGCCGAATAGGATTTAGTGTTCTCCCATACTTATCCGGTAGACAGCAGAGTGATTAGTGTAGAGACCTACAGTTGAGGGTAAAACGTAGATAGAACAAACTAAGGTGAGTTTACTTGTACATAACATGCAGAATAGATCCGCCAGGTAGCAAAACCATCAGTGAAAGAGACAAAGACCTGACGTACACATCGTCTTTCGGATGAACGACCGGACACAATGTGGCAAGCTCACTTAACACTGTATGACAAACTGATAGGGAAAACTCTCGGTCAGTACACTGTTGTTTCGTTTTTAGAGTTTGACCCGCGTGGCTTGCATCCGAAGCGGATTTCTCCGTCAATAGTTACGGAGCTACTAAACACCTATGCAGTCATCAAAACAGTCGGTTTACATGGAGCCGAAAATAGTGCTCGGTGCAGATCCTTGATGCTAATGTGGATCCGGGGAATAGGATTAGTTTGCAAGCACGCAGAGGCCTATTTCCAGCGACCAGCCGGTCTAATATGGCGACATACAAATGAGCACTGACATCGAATAGTTGCGTTTTATCCCAATTTAATCAATTCAGTTTATCAGCTATAAACCGTGTACCACAGGCACATTAGTTTTAGCTGGTACAGTTTCGATCACCGGAAAACGGGAAGTGGAACGTACAGTCAAGTCTTGGAGGCGAAGGAATGTTTAGATTGTTCGGAAATTGGGTAGCTACGCATTGAAGGCGATAACTTTGATGCACGAGCGCCACTGACTGCGCGATTGGACCATTTCTGCCAGTGTCATTAACCACTGGTGATTTGAATCGGGGGGTGGGAGGGTCCCCATCCAGGGAGGCGGCAGTTGCCCACCCGGCTAAGTTTACTAGTTAGTGTTTTCATAATTCGTTTCCTGTCCACCCCTCGGTCGCTTCCACTCAGCACAAGGCTGGGCGAAAAGGGCTCTGCGGGGCAGACGGTCTTCTGGCGTGCGGAGTACATGTCCCAACCAGGGCAACATATGAAGCGTAAGTAATTCATCTATCGCGGGAGAGTTCCTTCTTCCTAGGACCATCTGGCGTGCCTCAGCATTAGCAATCCGATGTTCCCACCAGACCTGACCAATCCTAAGGATACATCGATGATCAAACACTGACATCTTCCGTATATCCTCTGCGCGTAGGGGCCACGTCTCTGATCCATAAAACAGTATGGATTGCACCACCGCAGTGTAAACTCTTCCCTTGACATAGGGTGTTTATTTGGATGTTCTGGAACTACTGGGATAACCAAGGTAGGTGACTGTAAGTGCACGGTGCAGGTTGGCGCGACAGCATGAAAAGTCGATAGCTTGGACACTGTCCCACATGGGACAGAACTCGTAGCGGGAAACGCTTCAAGGTGCTTGGAATTTTCACTTCTGCACATATTACGGGTGAGTCAGGTCACTGAGGTATTTATCAACGCTTCGACGAATGTGAACGAGTTACAGACGAAATACAAGTGCGCGGCGTTTGAATAGTTTAAAAGTGATGCAAACAGTCGCCCACTTTTCTGCACTGTCTTGAGAACAGTTATGACCACCAGTTTAGCCAACAAAAGTCGATCGAGATAAGCATGGGTCGTGAGGTATAATGTAATTAAGAGTTAGGAAACGGCTTAAGATGGTTTTGTTTCTTGTTTCTTCGTAAATCCCAGCGACCGAATGATGGGCACATTTGTTTGCACTCCGCTGGCTTACACTCAGAGACTCCAGAGACTTGCTTTTAAAGGTCTGTATCTGGCATCTACGTCATCTGTGTGCACCTGTGGTCTCAGACGACCCACTGTCTTGACCCTTCGGGTGGCATGGCAGCTAGGCACCGAAAGGGTGCTACAGCTGAACGATTGAGATCGGTTGGTTTACTGTCTTGACCGAAGGCGGATGGCAGGTTTGAGTCGTACGTATGTGCGAGAGAGCTTGAGGTATTTCAGTGACTAAGGCGTGATTAGAACTGAATGCGACATCTCAATCATTCCTGTATAGGCTTGGACAACCTGATAGTACCTCAATCCTCGTGCTTCCTTCGGGTGGCATGGTAGGGATGTTACGGCTGAACGATTACCATTATTTAGTGTGTGAGAGAGGGTCGACCACCTGATGGTGGACATCCAGTCACCAAACAGTCAGCCGAATGATTTGAATAAGATGCTTATTTTTCAGCATATGATGAGTTTCGGTGATTGTTTTTGAAACTTACAACTTTGCCTTCTACCTTCATAATTTTCGCTCTCTCGCAATCGATTGAGTGCACACATGGGTAACTAATTAATTCCAATTTTGCCGCCGTTGCAGGCCGTACAGCTGGAGGAGGAGACTGCCTTGCTTAGCAAGCATGTAGACAATCTGGTCAATGCGGAGGCAAAAACTAAATCACAACTCCAAGCCTATCAAGAACAGTTGGACAACGAAGAGCAGCTTCTTAAACGACTTCAAAAGGAATTAGTTGCAGTCTTGGGGGAGGTAAGTGGATTGATATAAATCTCATGTCTTCTGTGCGTCCCAGTTTTCTTACATGAAGAAATTTATGACCACTAACCACTGGCTCGGTGGTTAGAGCGCGAATTTACTGACTGGAAGGTCCGTGGTTTGAACCCGACCTCCGCCTCTTGACTTCCCCTGTCTAGGCTTGGGCAACCTGGCAGTATCCTAGTCCTCGTGCTTCCTTCGGGTGGCCTGGCAGCTAGGCACCGAAAGGGTGTTACAGTTGAACGATTACCTTCAGCCACTAGCGAGTGGAAACCGTCTACTGTCAACTCCCTGTACGCATAGCCTGTTAAGTAGATTCAACCTGTTTCACATGCGCCAAAAAGTAAACTGAGCAGTTGTTGTTCTGAAAGAGCGAACTGTACTGAAAGAGAATGGGTGTTGCTGAAGCGTCCTCTGAGATCGATTTGGTGGCGGAGTCAACTTAACATCCCTGACCTTCAGTGCTGCGCATGTGGTGCTCATTAAAGAATCGTTGTACGGTTATCCCACACTTGGGAAACACTTGCACAATCGATCAGCTGCTGTTTCCGCACTTGGTGAGAGGCCTGTGGTCTTTGTGCCTATTTTGCACTCGCTCCCAGCACATTGTCCACTCAATTCCGATTAGTTATTCACATTACGTAGATGGTCTTCATTGGCTAGTCATAATCCAGCTTTGTATATTCAACTTAACATCTCATTCTTTACACTCATCACAAACCCGAATATCGGAACTTTACTGTGAACCTTTGACTATTTCCCCCGGTGTGGATGGTTTTGACACACTCATTGCTCCATTTATTTTATTGTTTCATTTCAGATTGTTCTGCCTCACACCACTGTCAACGATCCGAATTCCAAGGGTACAGAACGTATAACAGAGACCAGTGTTGAGTCGTTTCTCAGTCAACTTGGACAGTTGCATAAATCCAAACAGCATATGGATGTGGTCAACAAGGTGATCCAGGCTTTGAACTCTGCCATTGCTAAGAAAGTACTGAAATTGCTTATCTGAGTTTCAAAGTGGCGTCAGTTCCGTGTAAATTATGTACATAATTTGAATGGTATTATTTTGTTTTGAATAAATACATCATTACCGCAACTTTGGGGTTCTTCATCGGACTCCTCCAGCCTCTGCAGTGGACTTCAGGTTCCAGGAATGTGCATGTGTACGCTGGAGCATGTCGCGCTGGAGCGTATACGCCTGCTGTCGTTGTTTGACAATGATGAAAGCGTTGTATGACGATAGGTTTCTCCAGTCGAAGTAAATCAGTCTTTTTGATCAGGATTTGCCGAGGATGGCAAAGGATGAATTTCCTGCTTCACGGCTGTGAAATTTGGGTTCTCTGATCCGAAAATCTGAATTGTCCTCAAACATTTGAAGATTGATGTCCTTGGATCGTTACAGGTATCTGTCGGGAGCACTTAATTGAATACTGTGTGAAGGATCAACCTCTTTAGGGAAGAAAATAAGACGAGGCTACTCCACTGTCGTCCAAAGTTGGCGTTGCACTCCCATCGTAACTGAAACTTGCGAAACAACAGTGAACAGGCTATGAGGTGGGACGCGAAGTGAAACGTGACAGTTTCAAACCCTGCGCCATGAGATTTTCGTGTCTTCCGGATTGTCAATCGAGTGATAATTCTGGCGTCTAGTTCTACCGTCTACGGGGTGTGGGACGTAACCAGTAACCTTTGGGGCGAGGTGGCCCAAGTGGTTAGAGCACGAATTTACGGAACGGAAGGTCCGTGGTTCGAACCCGACCTCTGTCTCTCGACCTCCCCTGTCTAGGCTTGGGCAACCTGGCAGTATCCTAGTCCTCGTGCTTCCTTCGGGTGGCCTGGCAGCTAGGCACCGAAAGGGTGTTACAGTTGAACGATTACCTTCAGCCACTAGCGAGTGGAAACCGTCTACTGTCAACTCCCTGTACGCATAGCCTGTTAAGTAGATTCAACCTGTTTCACATGCGCCAAAAAGTAAACTGAGCAGTTGTTGTTCTGAAAGAGCGAACTGTACTGAAAGAGAATGGGTGTTGCTGAAGCGTCCTCTGAGATCGATTTGGTGGCGGAGTCAACTTAACATCCCTGACCTTCAGTGCTGCGCATGTGGTGCTCATTAAAGAATCGTTGTACGGTTATCCCACACTTGGGAAACACTTGCACAATCGATCAGCTGCTGTTTCCGCACTTGGTGAGAGGCCTGTGGTCTTTGTGCCTATTTTGCACTCGCTCCCAGCACATTGTCCACTCAATTCCGATTAGTTATTCACATTACGTAGATGGTCTTCATTGGCTAGTCATAATCCAGCTTTGTATATTCAACTTAACATCTCATTCTTTACACTCATCACAAACCCGAATATCGGAACTTTACTGTGAACCTTTGACTATTTCCCCCGGTGTGGATGGTTTTGACACCAATATCGGGTGCACGAATCTCCTGGGATCTCAGAGGTGCAAAATCCGTGGCCTGTTCAATGCATCCAGCGAATGATCCTATTCATGTCTGGATTGTTCCTGAAGAGCCTGTAGGTGGAAGGGAAAGGGATGCTGAGCCACGGTAGTTCAGTATCGCCTACAATTGTAACTTGTTGCACGGAAATGAGCATAATGTGCACATCGAGCATAGCCGCAAACCCACCGAACAGTCGAACACACGGTCCTCGTACATACTTCACACCGAGATTTCGAGCCACTCTTTTTGGCATGCAAGGCAGTCGATTTACTCTGTACAGAGTAACCAACTGAGAGCCATTCTCCCTCCTGAATGCTTCTTTCTAGTTTCACTTGGAGGTCAGATTCCACTACAGTGCATTATGATGGAGTCGCTGCGAGCTCAAAACTGCAGATTATTTGGTTGGCATTTCTACGTCGACTGACCTGTCTGAGAATACCAACGTCATCATCGGTTTCTGTGCTCATTTGCTTAATTGAGATACAAAGACAAGCTACCTTCATTCATCAATTCCAGTGTTGTATTTCAGCTGGCTGTACTGCCCAAACGACGAAACAACCATCAAAGATGGTGGAAGAGCATCTATCGATGTGAGGGTTAAAAGAGACGCAATTCTCCGACATTCGATTACCTCGAGTCGACGTATCAAACAAATCAACCTTCCTGGTTTGGTGTTGGTTAACCCATTTTAAATTCACTAAAAACAAACCAAGAATATTAACTGCAACTGGGGCTGTTATCATTCGGCTTTGCAATCCCTATCTGTGTGAACAAAAGCGATTTAGCCTGTTGTTACTCTTGCCCAATCATAGTGAGGAGACTGTGCTAGTTTCCGGCTGATGGCTGAAAATGAGCCATGTGACCTATACTATTCGGACAATTTTATCTTTGTTGACCCGACCGAAATTGGTCGGTACCGGTGATCTACCCGGTGCACAGTGACCAATCTTTAGTTCGCTGTGGCTAGGTCCTGAATACTCTGGGGCTAGGTGATATTCTCATTCAGCTGTAGCACCCTTTCGGTGCCTAACTGCCTCGCCACCCGAAGGTTGCACGAGGGCTGAGATACTGCCAGGTTGCCCAAGCCTAGACAGGGGAGGTCGAGAGACAGAGGTCGGGTTCGAACCACGGACCTTCCGTTCCGTAAATTCGTGCTCTAACCACTTGGGCCACCTCGCCCCAAAGGTTAGGGACATGTGTTAGAGCTCGAGTCCGCATTCAGATATGCAACTGCAGACTGCAGAGAGAATTTGGAGTATCACTGAACAAAAACCTGGTGAAGGACATTCGCCCTATCCGTGGGTCTGTCTTCGTATCTTCTCGGATGATTCGGTCTGCCTGTAGAGACGGGATTCTGAGCTGTAGCATGCCAACAGTTACAGTTTTTGTGCTCCAAAGGGACTGCCCAAAACTAATCTGGTGTGTGACGATCTGTATCAGTGAAGCCCAATTCGTTTGAAGTCTTTTGAGGTCCAGATTTTATAGAGCATAACAGCCATATTTGAAGCCACAATCATATCAGGTGAGGACAAGGTCATCAGTTAGAGACATGACTTTCTCTGCGACCTTCCGCACTGTTTATTTCGTAGCAGGGATATCACTTGAGTTTGGTAGATACTTCTGTCCGGCTATTCATTGAGCTGTCTTTCTGCACACGCATTCCGCCCTCGTGCCCTACTCTTCCGGCGCTATGCTGGTTTTGAACCAGAAACCGACGAGCTACTGTACAAGAGCACGACAGGTCTGTTAGCCTAGAGGCCAAAGCCGCTCTTCCCCAGGCACTGTAATCATCCCGATAGTCATTAACACAATCCAGCTGCACTCACAAGCAGCATATTTACTCTGGTCGTTGGAAAGCGAGTTCGCCTTTCCCTAGCCATGTGCAAAAAGTCATATACGAAAAGTGAACGAGTGGCATTGTTACGGTTCTTTCTTATCACGGCTACCTATCCTAGTTTTGGCATACTTCTAGGATGTCTGGGGCATCTCACTCAACGAAATTCAATGAGCAGATTTAGTGTCCTTATAGACGATTGTGTTTTAGGGCCACGATAACACATGATGATGGGCATGTCATGCAGGCAATAGAACAGCATCGCCCAAAGATTAATCGAGAACAACCGGATGGCGATATGAACCGTCAGGGTTCCAACTCTTCAACGCGTCAAAACAACACCCTTGTAAGACCTACTATTCACACTCTCCCGTTGGTGATCGTGGCGATAGCGCCGAACTGAAGGTCTCCCTTTTTTCATCTCGTCCTACCTTGCAAACCAAACACTGGGGAGAATGCTCTCAAGAGACGTCAGCCCCCAGATTGGACCACTGGTTGTTGGTCCCGAGAAGCGTATTTCAACATCAGTTTTTGGTCTGTACTTTCCCGTTGCCTCTCCATAAAGGGGATTTAATCCCAACATCGTACCAACAAACTTCCCTCAGTTTTTCCTCAGCACAGTAATCACCTGTCCGCGGGGTATTTGAACTAATCTATTCGCTGTTCCATCTTTGGACATCTTTTTTTCACCATGACTGCACGGTAGTGAAACAACAGTGTTGACAAAGACTGATGTCCCGCTATGCTTTGTAACTTCGACTCTATTTGTGTGTACGTCCATCCTCCAGTTAACGGCTAATCCAATTTTGCCAATTTCATTTCCAGCCTGGACCGTCACATCAGACTGCCTAGTTATGCAACCGAAACTACTACGTTTCATTGTCCGGACAATTCCCAAAATTGGAACCTTGGTTCTGTCTGCTGTTACTGTGGCCTACTTGTGGAACTACATGCATAAAAAAACACAGCTTAGAAAACAGCGTACGAGTATTGATGAACCCCTGATTGTAGAGTTTTACAAACAAGTGGAAAAGGAGTCATCTGGTTGGAAGAACAAAAGAGTTCCTCGCCCCTGGGAAGAATCAAGTGGAAAATAAATGTCTGTTTGTTCAGTCTCTTTTTCATTAGTTTGTGCGACTTCAGTTCATTTGTATAGAATATATTTTTCTTCATCAAGTTTCCAAGATTACTGTGTTCATTGAGACTAGGGCGGTCGAACACTGACTGACTAATCCATGTCGCTGTCCGCAGACAAGATGGATTTTCGCTCGGACAGTACTTGGGAGACTGCCGTCTTGTTAGATGTGTACCATTCTCACGATGATATGTCTGAATTACCTTCGTGTTCGATACTCAACTTCACATTGTGGTGAAGGTTGTTGGGCAACTCCAATAGAAATTCGGTTTGAATTCTCGACGAGCAAGTCGTTATGCAACGCATCGCGTTTCGAAAGAGATGTGTTTGTCATTCAAGAACAGCCGTAAACATCAGCTGGAACTTGTCCTACCCTTCCGTTATGCTTACAACAGGGTTCTTGAAAGCAGAAACTCGCAGGTTTAGTGCACAAAAATAATAAGAGAACCAGCTCCAAACGTAACTGGACTATAAAACTGCCAATGGAATAACCGTTTTTGTCGAGACAGATTTAATTGGTTGTCCTCCACTTGTCCTTGACAGATGAGTTCTATTGTTAGCATCACTTTTTGGCGCGCCTAGAACTTTCCACGTGAGCTGTATAAACAGCTCGTTTTCGGCTGCACATGACACGCCTGTACGCGTCAGTGTTCGATAGATCAGCTGATTCGCACGTCGTTCATTGGCTTTCTGGTTTGGCTAAGCGCATCAGGCTTTCAAACGGCTATCCAGACTCGGGTTCACGGTATTTAGAAGGTATTAGGAAAACTGTGGTTCACAACAAAAAAGAACAGCTGTCTTATTTGTGTCGTCTGTGTAGCAGTATTGTCAATAGTTGCGTTAAATAGAACGACGAACATATCCGCCGTCTACCTTAAGAGCGCGTTCGTGAATGGAAAACTGGCGTCCATTAATGTAAAGTGTCTGTGTTCAAAGTAGACAGTAACTTTCACTGACAGTGTTGGTGGAAACGCTATCATTAGCGGCTGGCTAAGGTTTCACAGACCATTTTTTTGCTTTGTGTTAAAGAGAGTTAGGCGGATTGGATTGGTTTCGAAGGGACGCCAACCTAACACAACTTTGGTAGAGTAACGGCGGACGCTACTGATGAGACATGCGAGTAGTATATGGTTTTCTCGTAATTCCGCCTTGCATCTAGTGGAAGGTGGGTGTATTACGGAACCTGTGGAACTACTTTGTAGCGTTCGTTTACAATCGCGTGGTAGTCAATGAATATCCACGAAAGTTCAAGAAGACGCGTGATAATGTTCAGTTTTTAAAAATAAGGTGCATATGAGATGTTTACTTTCCTGTCCAAAGTTTGTGGTTTAGTTGGTGGTTACTAGTGGACAGCTCCGCGGCGAAGAGCTTTCCTCCTTACTGTAGTACATGTATCTGTGGGATTTTGGGTACCTCTTGGTTTCACGGCAATGGAAATGTGTTCACTGATGGAATTTCCTTCCAGCAGAGTGCGCATCTATCTTAGTATGTCTCGTTCCAAGGAATTATCATTTGGGTCGCAATTGTGAAATTTTGAGACAACGTTTAGAAAAAGTGTCTTCCTAATGTAACCATCCCGACTTAACAGGATGGTACCAGACCATTTGCCTTTCTGAAGAACGATGCTACCCTTGTTAAGTTCTAGTTCGCTTGGTGCTTGCAAATGACTACCTATCAATAATCCCGTTTGTCTTTAGGGATTTGGTTTGTATCGGTGTTCCGGCCCGACGAAATTCGCCGTAAGCTTTGTTGTCATCGGTTGGTTGTCGCGGCTGAGCCGATGGACCAAAGAATTACTCGAATACAGCTAGTTCTTCGACTGCGCCGATATGTATTACTGTGTACAATACCTGAATTCGAGGAAAGGGGCTTCGAACTGATGCTGTCTGAGTGCTGCTGGCGACTTCTTACTGGTAGAATGTTCGAAATTAACTAGAAACATAGCCTCACACACATGTACCGTGTATTTAGTTTCATGGAGGATTTCTCCTCATCGCACCATTAATTGATGAATTCCGCACGAATTTTGATGAATGGTTCGTCCAAAGCAGAGCATTTGGCATCTGGGGTCGTATGGACTACTTCAGGTTTCAAAGTGGCATGTCCAATGCGTAACTTAGCAAGTTGTTTGAGGCTTCTGGCACTGTTCTGCTGTAACACCCTTTCGGTGCCTAGCTGCCATGCCACACGAGGGCTGCCAGGTCTAGCCAAGGGAAGTTGAGAGGCAGTGGTCGGGTTCGAACCACGGACCCTGCGGTCAGTAGATTCGCGCTCTAACCACTTGAGCCATCTCGCCCTGGCACTAGGGTATAGTTTGTCAGAGAGAAACTTCTTGTAGTAGGTGCACGGGTCTCTACTAGTTTCCGTCTCATGACATTTAAAAAACAACCTGTTGCGGTAAGGTGTAGGTTTCTTTAGAGGAATTAACTGCTATAAAGTTGAATCTAACTGACGACAGACTGCATAAGATAGGGACATGAAGGCGTGACAACTCCTTGTTCTGGAATGCAGCAGCAAATGTACGAAATCTCGATTGGTTTGCCTGGGTTACCCAGAGGGTTTTCAACTTTTCGTCAATTTTTGTTAATCTAATGCCCCCCAATCCCAAATAAAATTGGCTAATTGTACAATTCCATGAAATTGCATTTCAAGTTGACTCTCCCACTGCACAACAGAAGATACTAGAGAAGAGTAACGTCATCTGTAATATCATAAGTCAAACAGGACAGCATCGAAGATATCGAACGACTTACGGTGTTAAGTAGTAGAACTGCGCCTGATGTCTGGATGTTTTTCCCAGTGTTGGGTACCAAGGGAGTCAGGGTCAGACACAGGTATGTGAACTGGATTTACAAAAAACGCAGATACTAGGGAGTTGCTAAGATTGGCAAGCGCATTGTGGCCTATGATCCTGGGCGGTGTCAGTATTTCAGTTGCCTTAAGTGTCTTCATGACTGAAGTGTGCTCAAGAACTGTCGTAGCCCAGGCGGCACTTGCCCATATCTGAAACGACTGAGAGGAACCGATCCCTAGTTCGATTCCATTTTTAATTGGATCGTGGAATAAGCAATCGTGTTTTTCCACAGAATTCACTGGGGCGCGTTGAACTTTTCCAACAGCATTTCAGCAGATTGGCTAGTCAGACCCCTTTCACAACTGTGGGGACGTGTGATCGTCGGTCCGGTCGTTGTGATTGGGAAAAATTGTACTTGTCGGGTGTTTTTTTAGTTGGAGTCACTGGTTCTCAGCCGAATCCGAAGAACGATCTCTGGGATGACTTAAGCGACTGTGTGATTGGTTTCGATCTCGTTCGCCGGTACACAATGATTTTGCCTGTCTTCCCGTAATGTGACATTCAGGCGTTTTGAAGGGTAGAGATCCAGACTCAATTTTGACTGCAAATTCAACTTCGTTAGGACCAGGTTGTGCTTTCCTGTTCGCCCATTACCAGCTTCATTTCCTCAGTACTGGCTACCAACGAAAAAAACTTGCAGTTTCCCAGTTGCTTTGTTCTGGTTTGTTACGACGCACAACTTCTACACTTTTCGTAAACAATAAGCATTCTGCTGTACCAGGATCACCAATTTCACTCCTACATAGCTTCACAATATCAAAAAATGACAGAGCTCTGTTGAATCAAAAACTGACTGTGAGTCTTGGCGGAATGATCTACTTTGGATGAGAAAAGTTGAGTCAGTTAGAACAGTGTCACGCTCATCCCTCAAGCTTTATAGATCGGTATAATGAACTTCAAACGATTCTGACCATTTGTCTTTTTCATGTTCCTGCCTCGAAACATAAAACCGGTAATAGTTCATGCACAGTTCGCTAGCCTAGTAGATTTCATCCCACAGGTCATCTGAATACATTTTAGGTAACATTCATCCTTTTCGCTTAGCGCCTGATTCAATGGTTTCTGTATCCTCATTTGGATCACACGCGCTCTATTTAGCGCAGCACTGTCCACACCATTAATTCATGCATAAAATTGGATATGCGGTTTACACGTGCATAACGACGATCACTTCAAGAGAGTGTAGTTTTCCAGATTTCTCCACCCCATTTTTTCGAAGGTCGCTTAGGCAGATGCTGTCATAACACTTTCTAACATTTTATGGGAACTAACAAAAAATCAAACTCGATGTAGCACATTGTACTGACTGACCTCATTTGCCTACTTGCTAGAAGAGAAACGGTCATTAGTAGTAGTGCCGGATCTCATCCGTCGCTCCCATCACTGAGCTTGAAAACCCCGATTTAAGCCAGATACGCTATACTACTCACGAGTAATAAGACATTGAAAAATTACTGACACCACCCAGGTTTCAAACCATCTGAGGGATGTCCATGCCATCGAACATTAAAAGGATCTCTTGGGGACGTGTGAGACTTGCTGTCTTTGTTCAGCAGGCTTGTAAGGCATGATCTTGCTTGAACATTTTCATTCAGATTAACTTTTTGGACTGATCAGATTTGATGTAGCATGCGAAGCTCGACAGGTTTCTGACATGATGAACTTGGCCCGCGAGGTCCCTAAAACATCTCTGATACCTCTTACTCGAAGGCTCCTGGTTGTATCTTCTAAGGGCATTCGTTTTCAGTACCGGATCAAATCGTGGCAGACAGATGTTTATGTTACCGTCATACCATAACTGAAACTATTGATTATTGGGGGGCGGGTTTGACATCACCCAGTTACAGGAGGCATATACAACTTTGTTTACTACACTGATTTAATTGGTCCTTTTTCTTAATTGTTTGCTAACAAACCGGCGCCTTCTAAAGCAGCTTGTCGCCTAGGGTCTTGTGGTAATAAACCACTCGGTTGTGGCTGATTGTTATACTGTATGTAGTAATATCCAACTTTTTTGCCATTATTGGATGTTTCGGGTTGACCTGATAACGGGGCTTGTTTATTCTTGTGAGGCTTCCACAGCGTAGTCACGCTTTAACTCTATCTCATTAGTGATGGATCCAATAAATAGCGTTTGAAATGTGTTCGTGTTCTCTTACCTTTTTTGTTCGTCATCTGACATATACAGATACACTGGAATCGATAATTACTTGTGATCACGAGGCATCGAAGAATCACCTTTTTGTCGTTGAATGTGACTGAGCTTGGCAGTCTGAGATATCTGGTGGAGGAAAGCTGATTAACGGCTTCGTCTGCAGACACTCATTAGAACGAATTTTCTTGTAGGATCACTGCGTCAAACCTTGGAATGATTTTTGTTTATCTTGCAATAAAACGAGACTCAAAAGTGGAGGCACTGAATGTGGAGTTCGATTTTTAAGTGTTTCCGTCGCCAATTTGCACTATGCTGGCGATCAAAGTGGGAGTAAATTTTTTTATTTGGTGATGCCACCTCCTCCTTTGGAGGCTTCGGAAAATCAAAGGTTCTTCGAGGAGTGCGGTAGAGTAGTGTCCCTGCAGTCGATTTGCCCTCTTGCTTGGATGGATTTTGAGTCAGGCCGCACCTTAAGAGGAATTGTTGTGGGATGTTTACTGTGGTTCCTTCCCCTTCCGTCTTAAGTAAAGCTCTTTTAACAGTACCCAGGAGTCGTTCTGCCATGCTGTTTGATTGTGGGTGAAATGTGGACGTTCTAACGTGTTCAACCCAACTGGCAAGACAGAAGTTCGCGAAATGGGACGACGTGAACTGTGTCCCGTTGTCAGATACGAGCTTTTTAGGATGGCCAAAACGACTAAACACTTCTTGCAATTTGTTACTGGTTGCTGTGGTCGTCGTTGTCCTCGCGAGAAAAATCTGTGGCCACTTTCCACGGTGATGAGGAAACTGACCGTTCACGGGACCTGCATAGTCCACATGTATCCTGATCACGCATTTTGTTGTACCGGTCAAGAACGGAGTTCACATTTTCTAGGGGACTTTGAAGTCAACGCACCTTTGTGACGAGATCTGACGAGCGCTTCAACTTGGCTCTCAATGTGAGTCCAATAGACATAGCTTCTGATCAACGAATTCTTTCGGTGGATCCCCGGGTGTCCTTTATGAAACTTTGGAAACAATCCTTTGCAGCTCCTCTGGTACGACCACGCGTTCTGCGAACTACAGGCAATCGTCAACAACGGAAAGTGACGATCGTCTTTGATATAACTGAAGGAAGTCTTTGTTTATAATGTTTTGTGGCCACTTGGAGGAGTGGTACTTCTTAACTTGACTCAGAAGCGGATCCTGTGTGGTTGCTTTGCGTATTCTTGTGGATGCGATTGAACTACCTTTGATAGCTTCCACTGGTGTACATCGTGTATCCAGTTCAGCTGAGATCTGAGCTATAACTGAATCTTCCGAGTCCAGTGGTTTATTTTCTAAAAGTCTTGATAATGCGTCCGCCTGACCGATCTTGTCAGTCGATTTAAACTTGATGCTAAAGTTGTAACCGAGTAACCCATCTTTGGAGTCGATTGGCAGAATAGACAGGAATGGCTTTCTTGAATCCGAACGCGACTGACAACGGTATGTGGTCAGTAATGTGAATTTGCGGCCAGAAAACAGCTTGTGAAACTTTTTTGCAACACAGCAAACGTACGTGAAATGACTGGTCCGACGCCGCAGCTGGATGCATCGGTCACAACAGTGATAGTACGGGACAGGTCGTATTGTATCAAAAATAGGTCGGAAGTAAGCATAGCCTTGATTTTCTGAGAACTGTCCTGGCAGTCAGCGCCCCAATTCCATTGAGGAGGATTGATTTTAATTTTGCAACAGCAGCAAGCAAAATTTGAAGTCTCAGTTAAGGTCGAAGCAATCCTTTACCAATTGGAAGTTCGAAACCTAACCACAACTGAAAGGAAGAAGTCCTCTGTTGACGCTGTTACGAACGGTGTAGTTGAATTTCACTACAATACAGAATCCATTCCACCTTCGAACCATGGTTCCGAAGATAAGAAGACATCTTTCGGACGGAATTTGTGGATTAGGACGATGGCTTGGAATCCTGACTGCTACTCATAAGCTCGAGACAAGGGAGCATGACAAGTTTAGTAACTTTATTCTCTCCATATCCCCAAAAGATTCACCCTTTGATGAATTTGTACAACTTTTAGGAGATATTTTTTGCGAACCATCTTCCTTACCAAACGTTCGCTACAACTGTTTGAAGCTGGTTAAATCGGACAGTGATGACTACCTTACGTATGCAAGCATAGTGAACCGCTAATATGAAAAATTCAAACTCGCCGAAATGACAGAGAATCAATTTAAATGTCTCATCTTTATCTGTGGGCTCGGTTGCTAAGCAAGATTGAGCAGGATCCACCAAATGGTTACACAGAGCGTCAGCGTTTGCTTAATCTCATGCACGATACAGCCACGATAGAACGTAATCATCTATCTCAGTCTGACCTTGTGTATACCGTTTCGAAAGACTATTGAAAAACAGGTGCGAAGAAGCAATCGGTGGAGTTTAGTAAGACACCTACGCCATTCTGGCAATGTGTTGAATGCTACTTCATCAGTTTCTGCCCTTTCAAGAAGCACCAGTGTCGGAAGTACCCCAAGGTAGGACACAAAGAAGAGTGCTGCCGCACAAACTTCACTCAGCATGGCGACAAACCATTCGAGCGAACAGTGCATCCTTCAAACGCATGCACTAAACCAGTACCAGCCGCTTGCAATCCGGATTGCAAACGTCAGAGGAAATTTCTTTCAGTTGTCCTAAGCTACACAACCGTACGTCTGAAACTCGATACCGCTCCTGACATTACAGTCATTTCCAGAGATACCTGGAAAATAGTGGGTAAAACTTCCTTTCAACCCCACAAATCGTGTTGCACTGAACGCTTCTGGTGGAAAATTACAGTTGACCGGTAAGCTTCCTTGTTCTGTGCTGTGCAACAGTATCCTTATCACTGGAATATGTTGCTTGACCAATGTACCACATTTGGACCTCCTTGGCCTGGACTGGATCGACCGGCTGAATCCGATGGAAAATCCTCTGAACACTGCATGCAACCTTGTAAATTCGATGTCTCCCAAACCTCAAAATGGACAAAACAACTTTTGAAATCCTATTCGGGGTGTTCAACGATTCCCTCGGGAAGTGTTCAAAGACGAAAGCCGTTCCGTTTCAACGTCAGAATTCAAAACCTGTGTTCCGTCCAAGGAGGCCTATTCCCTGCGCTGTCTTGCCTACAGTTGATCAACAGCTGCAGAAACTACAAAACGAGGGAATCATTCAACCAGTAAATCATTCAAAATAGGCAGCACTGATTATGGTAGTCAAAAAGCCTAACGGCAAAGTCAGGATATGTGCAAACTTTTCAACTGGTCGCAACGCGACACTATAGGATCACCAATACCTGCTTCAGTTTCCGCTAAACACTGGACAATGTTTTTCCACTTTGGATCTATTTCATGTGTACTGAAGTCTCAAGCGAGAGTAAACACCTACCTAAAATCGATAGACATCGTGGACTTTTCCAATACAATCGAATGCCATTCGGTGTTAAGTCCGCACAGGAAATATTCCAGCACTATGTAACAAGGACAATCGTTCGATGTTGATTCTTTGGATGGCAGTATCATCGTCGGCTCTGACCCAGAAAATCTCCGCAAATGTCTCGGTCAAGTGCTGGACCGAATCCAGGACTAGGGATTTCATCAAATATCTCGGATTCATAATCAGTCCCCGTGGCCGAAGACCGGACCCAGAAAACATAGATGCCATCAAACAACTGCTTCCACCGAAGGATTTACCTACATTGAAGTCATTCCTGGGACTCATCAGTTATTTGGTGCCAGCAATGCATGATATCCATGACATGCCTTTACGTGTCAGTGTCCAATAGATAAGTGATTCCCACCTTCATTGGCTTTTTGGTTTGTCTGTGCATTAGGCTATCAAGCGGCCATCCAGACTCGGGCTTACGGTATTAGGAAAATCGTCATCCACAACACTGACCTACGCAGTTATACTTACGGTGGATAGTCTGGGATGTTGACCCACTGTTGCGGCGTTTTAGCAAGACATCCAGGAGTGGTGATAAGTGGAACCCTTGCCGACTGTTTGTGCTAAACTCTAACATCCTAGCAAAGCCTACCAGCGGAGCGCCGGGTGCTGCTCTTAGCCTTCTTGGGACTCGTCAGGTGAGCCCAGTCCTCGGATATGCACCAACCCTATTTCGTATTGCAAGCAAACCGTCCAGCTTAGTGAATAAACGAACAAACCTATGGTTCAGTTCTGCATTGCCATTTTTTTGTCACTTTCTAAGTAGATCGTCTTAGAGCCTTTAGCCTCACAACTAGGAAGCTCGGAAAATTCGGTTTATCCTAAGTGTTCTCTCTTCACCTCATGGGTTGCTCAATTTTTCGTCTCTTTCAGTTGGGTGGAGAGCATGCAAAGGGCGCACGGCACGGTAGATTTTAAGATGACACACTTTGAACACGCCTTCAACCATGTAGACGATATAGTAAAATGTTGGCCTTCATATGTTTGCTGGTCAGGCCAGTTACAAGGCAAATAATCTGGATATCGATTGCCGGAACGAATTTATCGGCTATTGGTAAGTTTTCCGCTGAGATTGTTAACTAGATTACAAACATTTCATCCTCATTCGACAAAACATCAACAGTGTGCAGCTAGCTAGTTAGTTTCTCCACAGCTGGTTGTTTTCTAGTTTCTAAAGAGTATTTAATACCTGTGATGGGCTTGTATGTGGGTTGGCTGGTCAGTCTGTGTCAGGGAGGTCAGATTCCTGGAAATAATCCCAGAATACCCGAAACCTACTTAGACCCTCAAACTCCACCAAAATCTCAATAGGGAACCCAGCAAGCATCTAAGCCAGTCAATCAGTCAGTCATTCCAGCAACGGCCGACGAGTTTTCATACATGCACAGAAGCACAACGGAGATGACGATGGCTGTCCACCAAACGCCGATGCGACAGTCTGGATCAGTGTCAGAATTGCTCATTAGCTAGTCCCTTGTAACTTTTGCACTCGCTTGTTCACAATAAAGCTGTTGTGCTCCCTGTTGACGAGCCGTTTTTCTGACACCAAAGCTCTGCAACGGAGACATGAGTAAGATACCACAGTATGGAAATCGCGTTGCTTTATGGTGTTATTGTGTTATACCTGTTGGTTGCGTTGGATACGTCTACTTCCTCATTTCTGTTCCTTCATTCCGACTAACCGGGTTATCTTTATCTTATGTTACGTTCCAGCCGTTCTTTCTGCCATCTGGCTGGCTAATTTGTCACGCTCTGTCATAAGGGTGTTATGCTCTGGGCCACTGTTGTCCTCCGTTGTGTTGTGTTGACTTTCTTGCTCTTGAGCGGTTTGAAACAAATTCCATTTGTTATTCTACTTGGTTTTCTGCTTTGTTAGGTTATATTCAGCTTGTTTGTGTACCTCCAGCGTCTTGAGTTTTATTCGATGGTTTCTTTTACGGTTTTGAGATTGAGGATTCTGATGTTCCTTGTTCTTGAGATATTACTAGGTTCGGCCGATCTCACCCAGTTTGGTAACGACTTTCTTTGTTGCGTATCACGCCCCTGTCAATTCATTTACGTTGTTTCTTCTTTCTTCCGCGAGATGGCTCAGGTGGTTTGAGCGCGGACTTACTTACCGAAAGGCCCGTGGTTCGAACCAGACCTCTGCCTCCCCACTTCCTCTGTCTAGACTTGGGCAACCTGGCAGTATCCCAGCCCTCGTGCTTCCTTCTGGGGGCATGGCAGCTAGGCACCGAAAGGGTGTTACAGCTGGACAGTTTTTTTCTTCCGCTAGTGCGTGAATACTGTCTCATTTGGATTTAGATTCCTCCTTCTATTTGTGCAGGAGCGTAAAATAATCTGGCCACTTGGCAGCTCGTAGGTGTTCTGGCAGTCTGGTGGATGCTTTCTTCCTAACTATCCAATATATTGTTTTCCTATGCCTTTGCTCTGCAATTCTTACAAATGTGGTCTGGTCTTTTCTAATGTTTTCATTTTGTCATCGAGGGAACTTTCGAAAGTTTGTAGGTCACTGCCATACTGTGCTGTGGCAACATTCTTGCAGTCATTTCAAACATGTTCTTCATGTAGCCAATATAACCTCAATATCAGGAGTGTTGCAACTTGTTAAATGCGGACCTAGCCTTTGCTATCCAAGAAAGACTCATGTTATTCTACTCCATCAGTTGTTCACGGTACACGTGGAAAAGAAAAGAGATATGAAGCAAATCTGTCGCTGGTGAAAGAGTGGGGTTGTGATTTCTTCTGTATTCTCAAGTTTTGACTGCCGTGTTGCAGTATGACCAAATGGTTATCAGGTACTTAAATACCCACAGGCGTTTCCCTAAACTTACTCGACTATTCAGTTTGAAGATTGTACATACCTGCAAAGAAAACCTAGTTATTGGCAGGCAGACGTAGCGACCCTGTTGATTCTACCGGAAGCCAAAGGTATAGTTATTAAATCTCGCCCTATTCGAAAGGTTGCTTCCTCGTCGCCCGTGAGACTTTCGTGGTGCTGTTATGATCGTCATCATCATCATCATCATCATCATCATCATCATCATCATCATCATCATCGTCATCATCCAAATCATCGAAAGACTAGGCCGGTTTTCAAAAATTGATGCTTTGATGTCGTAAAACCACAATTTATTTGAGGTATTTTGTGAAGAAAAGAATAAAAGTGGATGAGAAACGGACCTAACGAGCTTTTAGTCTGCCGTTACAGGGCATGCAACCGGTCACAAAAGATATCTTGGACAGTGTCAGAGTTGCATTTGGTTTGCCTGTAAGAAGACGCAAAATTGCTATGACCAGCCAGAGTACTGTTTTAGTCGCAGTAAGAAATACGCAATGTAACGGAGGTATACTAAGATCTACCGGTGTCTATACGGCCAAAAGATAGTCACGTTCTCATTAAAAAAAACTACTCATAAGGTTACTGAAAACTCCTCAACAACCCACGACCGGTTTCGCCCTTCTTGGGGCTCATCAGATAGGCGCAGTCCCCAATTTCCCGCCAGCCTTATGTTCTACTTGAACCCAAATTGGACTGATTGCGACAAACACTAACCTACAGTTTTTCCTCAATTAGCCTGACTTGCAATTATTGAAGTCTACCCTATGTACTCCGCTTGACATTCACTCCACCTGACCTCGTATATATTGGCGTGCAGCAGACTGGTTTCTTTCTGTCCTCAGTGTGGTGGCGCTGACTGATTGTCACCATTCAACTATGCTTGACAATCTCATAATAATAATTTTCGAAGACATTCTTGATACTTTCTATGTACACCTTGCTAAGATGTAACCTGGTTCATTTTGTCCTCCAACCTCTCGTTTAACGAACGATCAATTATTAGGTTTGGGTAGCCATTATCCTGTAACGCACTGTTCAGTGGATTAAGCTCTATTTTTCGCAACAACCTATCTGAACCGCGGTTCCTTAGCACCCTTGAATTAATCTTGGCAAGCTGATTCGACTGCTAGTCAGCTGATGGTTATGTGTTTTCGCGTGCAGTGGTGACCTTCTATTCTTAAAGTGCAAATGAAATTCTTGGCACATCCTTTTGGTGAACAAGTGGATTTAACCACAAAAGCAGTTAAAATGTTTTGGCTTAGCACGTAACTATTATTTCAGACTCAGCCCTCGCCTTACAAATTGACATCGGGTTGGGAAAATAGCCGGGTACAGTGTGTTCATCAAATAAGCGTCTCGGCTGGTTTTGGCTATTTTCGGGAAACGTCTGGTTGTATTTATGACAGTGTGTACTTTTGACCACAAGGGGGAGGGAGATTTCATCTTGTGTCCCTGAACAGTTCAACAAGACTCCTCTAGACGTCATGTCTTCTTGAACAAAAGCGAGCTTTCTTGGGAATACCGGCTGCGTGGCAACAGAAAATGACTGTTTCATTGTTTTAGCGTTATACAATTGTACGACAACACTGCAAAGCTTCTAAGACAATAGAAATCACTTTTTACGTGAGAGTTGTTCCCGGACGGAACGTCTATCTGCTAGGTCGCAGAGGGAAATTGCCAAGTACTGTCACGTTTTGGCAAAAGTTTCCAAAGTACTTGCTCTTTGGTTCTAAGTTTATAATTCACAAAAGCAGTTGGTATGTCGCCTTTATGTCTCTCATTGTTTACGTATCTGCACGGTTCAGAGCACTTTGGCGGACAAGACTAGACTTCATGATCATGACAAACTGTGAATCATACTTAGTAGAAGTTTCTAGCTTTGAGGCGAGCTATAATTCTTTTGCTGGATCGCTAAACTGCGCGGGAATTTTCCAGAGGTATCGAATCAATTTTCCAGCCACTGAACTCGGTCACCATGCCTTCGGTGAAAGAGAACACTTTTAAGAACATTTGAGGAACTGGATGAGAACAAGCTCAGTATTCTGGTTCGTTAGACTTTCTATGTGGGTCTCTATGCGCCTAGATTTTGTCCTACACTTTCGCACTTCCATATTCATTGTCTACAGGCAAACTAATATTGGAGGGAATAAGCTTGAGACTCCTCTGAACCCACCTCCTGGGTCCTCAGTCCATTCGAAACATGCATTCACAGTTTTTTCTCGATGTCATCAGAAAGAACTTCAGTCGAGGCAAGGTCACTGAAAGCTTTGATATCTCGGTTGCATAGCTAGCCGGACTCAGTTCTATCCTTGGATTATAACGCGTCGCAACGCGAGTCGACCTTTGCTTCTTCAATAGAGCATTTCAAAGCCCTTAAATGTTTACAGAATTATGAGCAGCTAAGGTTTTCAAAACCTGATTAAAAGACTGGTATCCTTTTCGTAGAAGAAACTTACTAAATTTACAAGATGAGTTGCATTCCAGCAGACGGTTTAAAATTTGGGAACGTGAGAACCGAGAAAGGTAAAACACATGTGATTGAGAAAACCGAGTCTAATATCTTAGGCAGGCGCAAACAGACAGAATTTACTGATGGAAATATACCTAGGCATATCCGTTCAATTGATATCATAAAATTCCGAATGGATGGTTCCTGAACGCGGTCCACCACTGTGACCCATTCTAGACGAGTTCATTTCCCGTTATCACTGTTTGGCGAAACGGTTTGTTATCTTCCTAGGAGCTTCCTAGAGAATAACCGAAATACGACCGGAACGATTTTGCCCACTGGACAGCCATTTAATGTCCTCTCTTGATGTTGTAGCTTTGTACGCAAACGTAACAACAAAAGGAAAGCTTGGTTACTATTGTGTCTTGAATGGGTGCAGTAGCGTAAACGTCGCATGCTTGAGAGGGATATTACAGTCATGTAACTGTGGTATTTAATTCAGTTTCAACTATGTCGGTAGAAAGGTGCCTCAACCGCGTCCCCAAGTAGTCTCCTTCGTGAGGATTCTTTCTTGATTAAGCTCAAGACCAGGTCATTAGGTCCATTAACTCAGCAGTCCACACTCCATTCCCACCACGTGGATGACACTTTCCTGTTAGCAAAATCAAAATCAATGTCTGTCTTGAAATCCTTCGACTCAATTAATCCTAATGTAAAATGCATTCACGAACCTGATTTCAGTGTCAACCAATTTCCTCCACGTCGCTATCCACAGGAAAGAGTGTAGAGGTATGCGACGTAAAGCATACAAGAAATAAAATTGGACAGTGAAATACGTTTAGTCCATCAGTTTCGTACTTTAAAAACGAAATAACAATTAACACAATGTCCAAATGAGCCGGACTTAAGATATGTTCCGATGAAAGCACAAAAGACGAACTGTGGAACTATGCAGCCTGTGAGAGTGGAATTACCGATTGCAAAGGAGGAACAGCGTGTCTCAGTCTCTCAGTCAAAGGGGATTCAAATGCTGTTTTACTTAAGGACTAAAAACGTTGTTGATTCCAAAGCATAGCAGCGCCAAATAATGCCTGAAGTCTACATCTACCGGTGTCATCCGGTTCCAAATGACAGACAAGTTGTCTAGACCAGCCAAGAGACTCGGTGTATACCCCCCCTGTATGCTTGTGTAGAAAAAGTCACACGTAAGTCAAACGATGAAGTGCTTATCAGAGCAACCTCATCTAGAGAGGGCGGAATTTAAAGGATCCTAGCTCAGGCACTGTCGCAGACCACCCCACAGAAATAGTAAACCCTGTGTCACAGCTGGTTGTTGATCTGATGTCTTCGGTGGGGTTGTATTGCAGCTTTAATCGTGGTGTGTACTACTCTGCATAAATATACATATGGTCATGTTTCCTTCTGCGTCTAATATCCATCGGCTGCATATTCGCAAACAGTGACGGGTCGCTTTGGCGGTTTCTGGTGCATAGCATTACCGAAAGAAAGATTATACTGCCGATTACTGGGATACAGTGACCATCTTCAGTGCTTTCAAAATCAGTTACTGTGATGCAAAATCTGCACCTGTAGTCACAGCTGCCCAAGACTTGGTTGTACAACGGTAAATACTAAATTTGATGGAACTTTTTAGAGAGCCATGAGTTAAAAGCACAATAGTTGAGCGGTGTGCGTCGGGGTCACGCATTAGCGATTTGCGAAACGACAACAGAAATTGGATCCTGCAAAGTATGATTCCCATGAACAACTGAATAAATTGCAGTGTGACATACAAAAACCTCCTGTTGTGGACGCAGAACATAATTCAGACAGATAGTCTTTTATGTGGGGCGAGAGGGATCAGTGGTTTGAGCGCGGATTTACTGACTGGAAGGTCCGTGGTTCGAACCCGAGCTCTGGCTTTCGACTCCCCCTGTCTAGGCTTGGGCAATCTAGCAGTGTCACAGCTCTCGTGCTTTTTTTCTGGTGGTATGACAGCTAGGCAGCGCAAGGGTGCTACATCTGAATGCTGATGACGCTGAGTCTTTCATGTATAAGTCTCCAGATCGGTCGACTGCAGTTGCAATTCCATGCCATTTCTCTCGATACTGGTTATCTATCGAACCGGGCACTGCTGTAATTTGCTGGTTGCGGTGGTGAGGAAGCCCGCCTGTGCAGTCCAGGACTGTGTTCATTAGACAACTCGCAGAGAAGATGAATGGGAAAGTTCATCCATCAAGGACCACATCGCTCTAAACGCTTAGACAATAAAGCAAGAGTTTATGTTAGAGCCTAACAAAACTTTTAGTCAAGCGGGACAACGAAAACTAATGATAATAATCGTTCATTTGTAACACCCTGTCGGTACTTAGTTACCACGCCAGGTTGCCCAAGTGTAGACTGAAGCAGTTGAGATGCTAAGACTGAGTTCGAACCGGGGATCTCTCGCGGGGATCTCGCGCCTTAACCGATGAGTTATCTCGAGCTATCGAAAGCTGGCGAAAACTAATACCCCACTAAAGTTACCGTTGCGGATTGTTTGTAATTGTCTGCTTATTTTCTAGGTTTACAGTTGAATTCGTGGACACCCCTTGGTTATCACTATTTATTGCCCCTCACGTGATTATAGCTAGTCAAAATAAGACAGTTGGAACATTGGAAACTAACTTCCGGCCAACTGTACCTCTAGGAAAAGATATACGAATGGGTGACAGACTTAGTGTGTATCCCAGAATAAACAGTCACACAAACCAGACTTGCCTAATTTTGACAAAAATTCAGGTGAACTGTCATGGGCAAAAGATCACTCAAATCAAACCGAGTAGTCTGTAAGGAAAATTCTTTCCCTATAAAAGCCTACACCTCCTCGAAGTTTCATCTTGCTGCTCCACAAGGCTGGCCTGTGTAAAGAGGAATTACTTTGCTAGCAAGGAACTTTAGTCAGGTAACACAACGTGCAGGTTTGAGATTTTACTCGTATTCATTTATTTATTTACTTATTTATTATTCGGCTATGCCCACTTAACCGTTTATCAGTTTATCGGTGCTGTCGACTCCCGCGTAACCGCTCAGGAACGCAGTCTCTTGGAAAACAACAATCCATTAATCAGGGTTTGATCGCCTGTTTCCCTGTTTGTTCTTCAAATTACGTTACGATTTTAATGTCTATGAAAAAGCGAATCGTTTCATTTGTGAGCCGTGCAAGAGCGGTTGAAGCGTAAAACGGAACAATGGTTTTGCACTAACTCACTAGCTCTCAAAGTGGGGTATTTGGATGGAAAACACAATCCACATGTTGTACACGCATCAAGAAATTTCAAACTACAGGCTTTTTTCCGGAATGTAGAAATGACTTCCATGTCTTCCGTGGCCTGACCACGATCCAACCCCAGTTAATTTGGGGTGCACAGTTCCACGCCTATTGTTTGAGTTGCTCTCAGTCACATTTTTTCGTGCGCATTTTTCTTTTGTTATTTCTGTGTTCTGCTTGACTACAAAGAATGCTATCTAATTTTTCGCTGTTTTCTACTGTACTGAATATTACTGTGTCGCACTTTGTTAGGTAGAACTGTATTTTATTGTTTACCGTGTGTACGCATATGCTAAATTCCACGTAAGGGCATACAGATGACCAACATTTACATTCTGTGTCATTTCTAGACATAGTTCACCACTGTTCCGTTTAGCTTTTCCATGGGGTAGTTGACCGGATTATTTCAATGAGTTCTGTCTCTTGTGCGTGAACGAAGGGCGGCGCTGGGCCACTGCCAGTTGTGCTCCAAGTCCCACGGTAATGCTGCGCTACACACATTTCTGCGCCGTGGATGCTGAAGCCGATGGATGAAAACAGCCGAAGCTGGCGAATGCCGTGCAAGAAGTTTGTTTACCCTATACGGGTCGGGAAAAAGCCCTTACGTAGGAGGTTTTCTCGGGTTGCTGCAAGGCGGGGCTAAAAAATGGACTCAGCTGCCTATCAGCCTGCTTAATAAAGGTCCAATTTCCAAGCAAACCTACTCCATACCTGTCACCCACATCCCAACGGATGAAATGGACCACTGCGTGTGCGAATCCACTGTGAGCCAGGTAAGGAGGATAACGTATTTAGACCTGTAAACTTGCGCAAGTGATGGAAGTCTGTTGTGGACTGACTCTGTCCAAGGTCGCGTGAGAGTGAACAAAAAAGTTGATTGTAGTTAGATCCAATCAAGTCTTGGCACGATGTTTTTTCATAGAAGTTGACGAGAGTGACAATCAGATGGGGGAAAATTCGTGAGACCAATGCGGCAGAAAGGAGTGGTGAAGAGGTCAAGAATATCTTAGTTGGGTTCATTTTTTCAACAACAGTCCATTCACAGGGACATGTCGCTTTAGACTGTAAAAGCATTTGAATGCAGTGTCTTGGCATTTACCACATCTAGTTATCCGGTATACCTACTCGTGCCGACAGGGAAGACTTCAACCATTTCCGATGCTTGAAGCCTTAATAAAAAGACGACCTTCTTAATTGAGTTTGCCAAGATGTTTTCTATGACATTTGTTCGTCTTTCATTATTTTGACCCGAAAAACCAGTGAAATCGACCTCTCCCGTTGATGGATACTAACTGTGTTACATACTAGGGGCCATAAACTTTGAATGTGTGGACATCCGTGACCAAAAACCTGAGTAGTATCCGGAAACAGATGTACTCCCACTGTGTCGACATTAGAAACGTCCTTGTGGTTAGAAAACCGAATAAATCAAATGTGCAAGCTACCCGTCCAGTTTAGCGTAAATTCCTGTGTCCGACAAACATCAAATCCTCATTCGTTAGTTGGATTGCTGTTCAGTTCTTATTTAACAAGCAGTGCGAAAACGTGAGAGAAGAGGCTCCCTTTCTAAACTTAGTTTTATACCAGGTGCATTGTGATTCAATCGGCATACCATTGTCACCCAACGAGAAGCCTTGTGTGCCCCAAGTTTTGTGGAGTAAAAGGTTATCTACCTAGGTTTTGGGTTTCGCTCGAGTGCTGTAACTAGAAGACCTCAAATGGAGTACCTAATATCTATTGCTAACAGCTGTTATACTGCAGTGTTCTTATTGGTCGGCTTGATGGACTCATCTGGCTGGGTTGAGACAGTACTCAGGATTCGCATTAAATCAATGCTGTGCATTACAATCTTATCGACCTTGTAGTGGATTTGTCGACCTGGTGAAAAGGAAGAAGGCCTTTGCTGCGGAGTGGTTTATTAGAGAAACACCAACTCAACAGTTACAAACTATTGGACAGGGGAGCAAAGCTCTCATATGCATCTTGTTTACAAAACTGAATGTCCATCTTCTCCTTGAACGCGTCCTCCTGAACTTTCCTGGATATTTATTGACTGTTACTCAAATGCAAGCAAATGCTACAAAGCGACTCCACAAATTCCGTAATAGATCTCACTTTTCAAGAAACGCGAAGCTGATTTACGAGAAGACATGCTACTCGCACGCCTCATCAGTAGTATCCACCTTTACACTGGTAGGTAAGCAAGGTCTTTTGTTCACGAAAATCAAACCACGAATCCAAATAAGCTCAGCCACAGGGGGACCTTGGTCTTGTTGGGACGAAGCTGATAATCATGACCATGAGGTGTTTTCTGGAGGGTCGTCATTTTGCAGAGGTAGATGTGGAGATAAATTGCTGCCGATCCGTTAAAACGAACGTCTGATTCCTGATGAATAGTCAGAAACATTTCTGTATACATCGTCACTTACATTCTTGAAGTACCTGATGGTTGACCAGCAGTTGTCTTGAACCTCATCAGGTGTTTTATTAAAGATGTAACCCAAACGTGTAAAATATTTGGTCCATTCTGATACTTGTTACACGGAAGTACAGGGATAGGAACAGTGATTCCGATAAGCAAATTTGGGCTGAGTTCTCACAGGATGAGCCCACAAACTGAGATCTTTCGAATAGTTTGTTAGCCACATCAAACTAAGGTACGTACGTAAATGAAACTCTTCGGTCGTAAAATGGTTTGAGGAGCGCACCTCTGAATGCGAACAGTCCGAAACTACCAAACAGAAAGTTCGTCTGTTTGGTTCCTGTTGTGTGAGGAAATTCGGCAGTAGAGGTTGGTGTGTTGCCCTTTGCTGTCGGTATCGCGTCCAGGAAGCTGACTGCTCTTGCTATCGTAGCACAAAAGCAGGTCCTCTTCCATCTTCAGGTAGCTTTACCCTCCTGTTCTATCCTTTCCACCACTACCTCTTCAATTCACTTTAAATCACCCTTTAGGTTAACGTCAGGATTAAAATATAGGCCAACTAGTATCAAGTCATGTTATCACGAGGTCCGGTAGATTGTAGTAATCCACGCAGTACTGTTTTGTGTCCACCTATATTTGACTATGTTAACTACTGTCATCTCTTTAGTCTGTTAGAAAAGTTTATCAGTCATCCGACCAGATGAGATATAGGTCAGTTGTGAAACAAATCGCTAGGTGAGGCAGTGAACCGGGATAGACAAGGGAAGACTCCCCATTTTGATCTCCTCTCTTCCCCTGAATCAACACGATGAACATCGCTACCACCATCAGTGACAGCACGAAACCAGTGTAGACGACACTGGCTATGCAGCCACATAATCAATATAGGTCAATGTCCTTTTGTGGACAGGATTAGAGCAACGTAAGGGAGGATCTGATGCTAGTATTTTACAGGCAGTCAAGAGTCTCCTCACAACTTAGTACTCATCCAACCGATAGGGATAGGAATGGGCAAGAACAACGTCATGGATATCACATGGTAGCTTTATCTCCTGGTGTCTGTAGACAGGCACAGGACGGACCTCTCTGATGACATTCTGAAAAGAGTTGGCACATGGACTTTTATTCATAGTTTCTATGAGTTTTCTCCTCGGAATGAGGCACAGAAGCAACACATTTTTCTTGACGACCTGCTGTTGTGTTTAGTGCATGACCAGTTAACCACAACTTGTTCATTTTTCTAAGTGGACTTCCGTTGACTTGTTGGCACTATCCCCACGGGCTATACTTGAGTGAAAATAACCATCAGGTCGTCATCATCATCACGAACAGTATAATATCAGTGTTCAACGCTGCTATCAGCTACCTGAAGATGTGTTGGGTCTGTTTCTGATAGTAATCAAACCTCACAATAAAAAATACGAGGCACGACGTAACCTGATTTACATACCGGTTGAGATTTGGGGAAATACCACCTTCTCAACTGAGCTTTCGTTTTTTGAGTGGAAAGTCGCGAAGCATTGCACAGCACTTTCATCCTTGGTGGATGTAAACACTGGACATCCAATGGCTACTCGATCTGCCATGAAAAAAACAATCACACAGAGTTCAATCTGTAGTCTATCCATCTCAATGTAAATTAGGTGAAAATTTTCAGGCTCACGTTTTGCTAACCAAATCCTGGGTAATCAGTTATTCGACCACGACTGTACTCGGGTAATTTTTCCTTTAAACACAAAGACCAAAGCTGTGTAGTACATTTCGGCTGAAGACAACTTTTGACAGCAACTGACGGTTAGATGAAAACATTCAAGGAACACGAGTGTTTATTAGCCTTCATGATTGTACCTATGCGTAAAAGAGGCTAGAAAACGAAGCATAGAGTTCGAGCAAATCCATTAGTTGGTGGGCTAAATTTGCGTCGTCAGCTAAACAGAAGTATAGAGCAACACATTGAATCACGTGGAGTACTGCATGCATAAATGCTCATTCCCTCATTTGACAACGGTCAAGTTTTGTCGCTGTTCTTGGATTGGCCCCAAGTTGGCCTCGAAACAATTCAGCAGCGTATAAACTAACCAGTCGGTAAGAGCCCATAGGAATTTCCCTAATCCGGTTACATGATATGGGTGGGTGTGAGGTGAAAGAAACATGTTTCCTAATTACTCCTCATGGAATCTCCTCAGTCACTTTAAAGTGAATGCATGCCAGACTATGTTTTCTAGAAGTCCCCTCTTATTGATTCTATTGCTAATTGAAAGTATCTTTGCTTTTGACGGCTGCCAACAACTGAAACAGGATCACATGATGGCGCGTGATTGCAAACCTCTAAAGTTCCGTTGGAGAATGGTCCCAGGTCAAATGCTGCGGCATCCCTCCTTTAGTATAACAGCTGAATCTTCGAAATTGTGCAAGGCCTTTTGCCACCGGATGGATGCTTGCGGTGCGTTGGACTCGGACCCCAAACAACCGGTAAAATCCGTTTTTATCTGTGGGAAATGCCTGTTAATTTGATGCCTGCAACTACAACAGGATACTACAGCAACAATAGTGTGGTAAAGTTTTCACATAGCTTGTTCTGACATAGTCGTACTTTACAAGGAATCGAGGTTAGCAAGGACAGATTGTGATATTCTGAAACTGACCGTTCCAAGTGGGTGTTTTTATATATCGGTTTGTTTCCCACACGATACACCTGAGAATGACAATCGTTTCATTTTACTACGCTTCATTTTACTAGCCGGTTATCCTGGTGTGTTCAGACTGAATTTTCCCAATATCGGTCAGCAGTTTGCAGCCCCTTCAGAGTCAGGCATGCTTACAAGGTTAAATGATTAAATTATGTGTTACCTGTAAGTGTAGCTTTTGGGCACTTCAGCTTGTAGCACTTTTACTGTGTATAAGAAATTCTTTCCATAACGATAACCCTTTTCCTAAAGGGAACACCGTGTCCTTTTTCTAAAGATATTTGCTCCTCTGGCGAATTAGCGCACACGTAGTGGACTACGAAACGTGGTGATCGAATATGGCCGGACGGTTACTCAGGGTTTAATGAATCATGTACGGGACTTATCTGCGACATCATTGAATGAAAGACGTCGACAGTATATTGTGTACTCTGTGTTGTGTTTTCTCGGTTGACTTCTCGTGGAAGCATACGCTATGGAGATCCAGAACTTAACGTCTTAGATCACCTTGAGAGACATCTGTCTGAGGACAGGTGAAACAGAGGGTGACTGATGCCTGTCCGTGTGCCGTCAACCTTGAAGGGACTGTTTGACCGGTCAGTCTGTGTTTTGCCGACCTGAAGTCGCCATTGTTGGTCACAATCAGTATTTGCAAATCACACAGAGCAGGTTCTGCACGCAGTAAAGTTGTCGTAGGAGTGAAACATGACATGAGGAAAACAGTAGGGTTTGCAGACCTGATGAAACAAGCACTGTGTCTATTCATGACGTTTGGTTTTCTCGAATGTTTGGTCGCAAGTTTTTAAAGCAGTGTCCTAATTTGATCAACCTGTAGGAAATAACATCACAATGAGGCATTGTTGAGGAATTACTGTTATGAGTTCTATCTGATGCACTGTAATGCAACAGATTTTTTTGGGAAGCACAGTTGAACTCCTTAACCGTAGACCAGTGATCCGGGCTGGGTACAGTTAGCGAGGTCATGGGTCTGCTTTTCCCGCCGTCTAGTCATATGCAGTCAGCTGATACCGACGCATCAGGCGATTTTGGGTAATTCACGGATATACACTCAGCAATACCGTATGCAGCAAGAGCGAACAGTCACTTTGGAAATCTGCCTCGCCAGCACAAATCAAAAGACTGACAGATTTCGGTCTATCAGTTTCACAGATACCCCTCCGTCCTGATGCGACTCTGCCGATTAGTTTACATCAAGGTGGAGTATGACTGGTTCAGATTTTCACTCTTATTGGGCCTCTTGAGCAGTGCAAACCTATGATATGTCGGAATTTAAGGAACTATGACTGCACTGCTGCACCACTGCAGCACTACTCAGATCATCACGTCCGAAGGGATAGATGTGTTCGTGTGTTGGACTTTTCGAGCGACGACTAAGTAATTGTCTTCTGTGTGCCCCGTTTGTCGGGGTTACACGAAGCTTGGAACATGCTGGACAGTCTTACTTGAATACTTTTGGTTAATCAGAACAACCGCACGAGGACTGGAGCAGGACTTTTCAGACGAGTGGGATTATTACCCTCCAAAAGTAATCAAACAAGCATTAACAATAGACAAGCGTACACTGAATTCGGGCTAAGGCACTGAAATGCCATTCTCCCGTCTGCTGTACATATGCTGTAAAACGGAAATATTTGATGTGAACTGATACCTGTTTCGGTTGATTAGAACTTCATTCAAAACAATTGTTGCCGTGCTATTCACCTCTCTCCCTAAAGTCAAGTGAGTATTTTGGGTTGCTACATTGCTTACCACTAACAACCGTGAATGTTATCTCTTCAGTTGAGACAAATGACTAGCGCTGATTTGTAGGTGAGTATGAATGGGACTCTCCTATTGAAATTTCAAGCACTAGTCTATCTCAAAAGTCCGTAGTTTTCAGTCTGATGTATCCTAGCGGTTGGTTGCATCCCAAATACAGTTAGTACCGGGCATTATCCAAACACTGTTTTACTTGGCTCGATGATCTCAAATCCGTATCGATCTTCACCCCTCTTACCTGTGTACTTAACTACTTTCAATATACATTCATATACATGCACTCAACTGGAAATGAATTGTGTAGACGGGCTAATTTTTATCTTTTGCGTCGTTAGAGATTTCACACAATGTGTATTCGGTTCACCTTTGTACATTATCATTGTTCCAGTGGTCACCTTAGCCTTCTGAGATCTAGACATGAAGCTAAAAATGTGTACTGCTTTGTAACAGTCATTTTTTTCCTCTAGCTTATGTCAGTCCGATGAAATTACTGTGCAAACGAGTGTAATTCACAACCACGTTCTTTTTGTTTTTCATTGGTTTCCTAAGTTTTGCAATGCTGCGTCCTATGCCCCAATCTATCCAACGGAGAGTTCGACAAGAAAGACGCTGTATGTTATGCAATGTTGCGGTGAGTATTTTGTTTCTTCTAGGTCATGCCATTTATTTATTGTGCTTTGGTGTTCTGTTTAAAACAATGTCACTAGTTTGGTTAAAATACTGTAGTTCTTCTCTTCAATAACGGAACTCTTATTGATGTTTTCTTCTTCGGCGTTCAAAACAAACATTGAACCACACCTTACGAAACACAGACCTTCTTGCGATTTAGTGAAATAAATCACTTAATTGCAGAGTCAGAACTTTTCCCTAAATCGTTGGTCTACGATTTCGTGTTTAACAACAAGGGTTTCACGGATTTTTCTTAAGTAAATGATTGAGAACTGGGTCTGGCAAAGCTCTCATTTACTGGGTATCCGTTTGAGTTATCTGATTTTTGCAGTGTTCGTATTTTTCAAGAAATTAAGCTGCACAAGGACAAGTATCTTACTAAGTTTCCCTCGATCTCAGTGCCACAGAGCTGTGAGCAAAATTTGAAGATTTTTGACGAATAATTCCGCTTAAAAACACATTCTGGGGAGGAGTATAATCCGAACAACGTACCTGCGGAAAACGTTTCCCGTTATTGACGTATTCACCACTCATAAACGAGAGATTCACCTAATTTTCAGGCGAGTCTCCCGTCAAGACCAAATTAGTATGCAAATGAGGGTATTTCGTTAGTTTCCCGCCATACATTTTTCTGAATCGCAAGAGAGAACACAGATTAGCCGATGACTGGGTGGCTGTTGATCTGTTCGCCGTGCTTGGCAATTAACTTGTAAACCTTTCGTGACCAAACTGGTACACAGTGATGTCTCCTCGTTTGGTGACGAAACGCCTGCAAGTTAACTGCCAAGCTCGGCGAACAGGTCAACATCCACCTGACCAACAACCAATAAACGCATGCAATGTTTTGACACATCACCAGAGGGCGCAGATCCGTCTTGAAGGTCATGAGAATCAAGGAAAAATTACCCGGCTACCCAACTGGCTTCCTTAACCTCTATCCCATCGGAACGGACGAAAGATGAATGCTGTGGCATAGTTGTATTTAATTCAGTCGCAGATGTAAACAGGAAAACAGACACACGAAACAGTCCGCGGATAGTTGGATGAGCGGTTGTTGGTCCATCTCTAGCTATCAGCTGCTCGACATCATGGTAGTCGTCCGAAGTGTTTTGAGTGAACTTGGGCGCACAGACGTGGATGGAGTGACCTGATCAGCAGAAATTCACTGATCGATAAAAATTCGAATCAACTCTGAAAAAGAGTGCTCGTAAAGCCGAAAATGTGTACCGAAAAGAGACGTAAGTTTATTGAGTTTCGTGAAATTTCTTGATTTCATTCGAAGGTCCAACTGTAAAGGTTTATGTTCTGACAAGAAACAGGTAAACATCTCCAGAACAGTGTTTTTTTGTGGATTTGCTTGAAGGGTTTCGTTTTTCTGTTTGACATAGCTATTCTTATTTTTTCTCCAGAGTAGTCCTCCTTTGTTCACTTGTGTTCTTTGACCTTTTCGTTCATTTGGCGGTATTTTTGTGTAGGATCCGCTTGCCCCCTCTAAGAACCATACAGATGTAAATAAAACAATTAGACTGCGAAGATAATGCCTTCTCGTTCATCAGTCACCTCAAAGAATATCAGATATTTTCGGAAGGATATATTAACCTAGCCGCTTACTGATGACTTTCTCCTCGACCGGTCAACTTCCACATCATGAAATAACCACAAAACACTCGACGGTTCTAACATTTGGATACACTTCCAAAAAGCTGGGTTACTTTGGCAACAAGTGCTATTTATTATGTTGGTCATGATTCTCGGGTGCTTTACGTTGATTTCGTATCTCTTGGAAATATATTTCTCTTAAATTCAAACGTACGGGAATATTTTCAGCTCATCTGTAACTTACATCGGCATCAGCTCCGTCGGTTGGCCAATCCGTCCGAAGCTTTTGAAGATTTCAGTTTCTGACTATTTGAAGTCCATTCCAAAATGAGCGCGGGCTTGTCTTAAGGTCATTTCACAGAGTCTTTTATTGCTTATTAATTACTTACGTGTGAACGTTTCGGTGAGAGTAACTCGTGTGAATCGAGGCTCTATGTCTTTTCATTATACTGCCCCAAATGCCTGCACAAAGACTGGAGATATCTCACCGTTTTTATCCTGCTTAGACGTAACACAAGGCCCTTTGTAAAAGTACGTTGTCCACTAACCCAACATTCGGTTTTTCTACATTTTTCTCAATAGCATTCACCTACCGAAAGTCCGTTCCCTTTCTGTTCCCGAGGTGACCACTTGTCCCCTTGGCTGGTTCAGCAGATTCCATTCATCTGTGGATGGTGATAGTTCCCATTTGGCTTCCGACTGCACATTACGCGACCACTGTTGCTTCCATCCGGCTAAGTCACTACACGGGAGCCTTGAATTTGGACCAGTTTACCTGGTCCACCACCTCTACTAAAGCCGTTGTTTCTGGCGGAACTTTTTGGAAATCGCGTCATGTGGCGCGGTACCTGTCTAACACTCCAGCGACCGATGAAAAATTAAAAGTAGAGAAATGATTCTTACCACCAGGTGGTCTAAAAAGGCGATTATTTCAGCAGAAGCATGCAGAAATGCCGATCGCAATGGAAACAAACATCAGCAATGAGTTTTGATTAATCGTTACAAAGCGACGGATGCTAGTTGGTAAAAAATAAGTGGGATTTGAAAGCAAATCTTACGGGGAAAGCTTTGCAGGTATCATGCACCACGTTTGGTGGTGCATCATCGCTCAGTGGTAGAATACTACGCTGATCGACACAGACGCAAAACAAGATATTTCTGGAGTGGAATTCGTCACGGTTACCCGATGGACAGGAGCAGTAGGCAGATAAGTGAGATGCTTAAATGTGATACAATTGGGGAGAATAATCCTGCATACAGGTAGCCGGTAGCATGGAGTTAAAACAGTGAGATCAATTATCGATTCCATGTTGACCTTTTTCATTTGAGTGATTTGACTCGAAAGTCACATGCAACCGTTCTGTCTGTCCCAGTGATATTCAACAACTCCAGCTGTCCACTGTATTTGGTTTGCGCGCTGATTACCGGAAGATGATGAGTAGGTATTATTCAATAAGCTTCCCTTCTATCAGCCCAGGCGAATGATTGCAGTAGTTTTCGTAAATTTTAAGTACCATTTAAGGACGTTAATGGAAGATGTTTTGAGCTGTGAAGATGACAGGAAGGTGTCGCACATTCAGCGAGGTACAGGGTGTCTCATAATAAACGCAAAATTTGATCAAACGTAGCCAATCAAAGAAAGGAGAGCAAAATTCTTTATTACCAGTGGCCACATAAAGGAGGTTTTTATAAAAAAAAGGCTGGCATTTTTCTGTCTACGATGGATCTTAGTACGGGCATTGAAATTGTAAAACTCTATTATTCCCTTGGTGAAAGCGCCACCGCTGCACTTCGTGGTTACAAAACCAAACATGGTCTCAGCAAAGATCCTTTTACCGTGTCGACCATTACACGCTTGATTGCGAAATTTGAGTCCACTGGATCTGTATTGGATTTTCCTGGCAAAGGGAGGAAGTCTCTGAGTGATGAAAGAGCGTCCATTGTACAGAATGCCGTCGAGCAACTTCAGTCCCAGAGTACCATGGCATCTTCGTCAATAACCCAGGTGTCTCAGTTGACCAGCATTCCCCGCGTCAGCGTGCATCGTATTATGAGACGCCACCCCACTACTCAAACCAAGTGAGAACTTACCTCCAAGAACAATTTTCTGATGAGAGAGTCATTGCTCATGGGTTTCCAAACTTTTGGCCCGCAAGGTCACCCGATCTCACACCTCTGGATTATTGGTTTTGGGGAATGATCAAGGCTCGCGTATATCATGAAAATAAACCGAAGAATTTGGTGCAGTTAAGAGCAAGAATTGAAGGGGAGTGTGCACGAGTGACGCTTGGAGAGGTTAAACATGCTGTGTTTCACATCTCATACCGCCTCCAACTTGTTATAGAAGAAAGGGGCGGTTTCTTTCAACATCTGTTGTAATGCCGGTTTATTTACAGTAAACCTCCATGATGCATGTATGTTTATATAAAAAATAAATGTTTAAATTGGTGTTGAAGTTTTAACATGGGTATTATTTGTTGCTTCTATTAAGAGACACCCTGTACATTCGAGGAACATTGTTGAAAGCCAAACACAACGGGTTTAAACAATACTGAATACTTGCTTTCAAAAACGGAAGCCCAGTCACTGCTACAGGAAGTCGAAAAGCTAAACAATCTTCCATTCCAAAACAGGTACTAAGTGCCACTCTCAGAACGGATATAAATTCCACGATGGAGTTCCTAGTGTGCAAACCGCTTTAGCTAACCAGGTGGGAAGAAACTGAGTCAAGAATGTGACGCTTGAATGGTTAGACTCTTATCCTTGAGCTCTGCCGGTTAGCCAGCGTTGGTATTCGAAGCTGTTTAAGACAAATTTTGCTTCCATTGTGGTCCGTATATTTTCAGCCGCGGTTGGTGTCACAATCCGCAGTTTCTGATCTGATCTGTTATTTTTAAAAAAAACGATTTAGACCATTTCCGACAATAGATAATGAACAACGACTGATCCGCTTCTGACGTTTCTCTGTCATCCTAAAGTGAGGCGAAAAAAAGCTCAGACGAAACCATACTGCACGCAAATTTGAGAGACGTGCGGACAGGGGACTACTAATCTTCCCCAACCTCAGGATGTGTGAGTGTGTAATGTAACCAGTGACTGAGGGCTGATCAACGATCCTTTGTAATGGGTTTCCGAAAGAGCTTATTCTACAACTACGGGGGTTGGCTAAGAGAATCCTTCGCGCCAGCACTCTTTATTTATGTTTTCAGGTATTGGGCCGCAAGGAATTCGAGGGAAGAATAGGTTTGCGATGGCTACAAGCCTGGACTTTGGAGCATACATCTTATGGTGGACCTCCATGTGGTGAGGTTAAAAGCATTTGGTTACAGCACTTGAAAGTGAATTTATGGTTGGGGCTTTTATCCATCGGCAAATCGGTTGTCGTTAGAACAACAACCAGCTGGAAAAACAGTTGGATTCTAGCAGAGAACAGTCTGGAAATTTGCCTTATATTGGTGACCCTTTACAGAGCGTTGGACCATCAGAGTCGTTGCGAGACAAGAATAATATGCACAAAATTAGTGAGAACCAAGGTTTTCCGACAAGTGTTTTGAGCTGTTCATAAGCCGCGGGCTGACAACACTTACCTAGACTATCGAACTTTGTTTTAAAGACAGTACATAGCAGCTGAAAACTGGAATTGGGTCGCCAAATAGAGCCGAAAAGTCCAGAGAACAAGCTCATAACTGTTTTCAACTAACCTACTTGGTTCATTCCGTTGGAAAAAATCATGATTTTTTTAGTCACTTTCTTTAATAGATGTAGCTATAAAATGCTCAAATATGAAGCATGTTTAAACGCTTGAAATAAGTTTATGGCCTTGGAAGTTATGCGCATTCCCACTGTAAATTCTCAAAACAAAAGCCTGATGGAGTCGTAACGCGGTGACTGCTTCCTGCTTTTTATTGTTAGTTGAAATTAACAGTGGATCGCCTTACGTTGATGTAGCGACTGACTCATCCGTAACGTAATACAGAAGACTAAAAAGAGATCATTTTGATTTTATTTTGCCTTCAAATGGATTTTGGTAACAGCATCATAATTCGAAGACTAATACTTGTGAAAGAAATTCATTACCGCCATACAAATGAATGAATCATGTGATCGTGAGAAGGCAACCAGCATGAACTTGGCTGTCCTATTCGTCTTGTTTAGGGTCGCGCTTCACATCTGTTCTGTACTTCTGTTCACTATGCGACAATTAACGTGCTGCATCACACGCTAATTTGAAATGTAAACCAACAATCCCAGTCAGCAGCATCCACATGTTTTTCATATCTATTGCTTCTAGCAGAATGCACTGAGGCCCTACGATCAAGGTCAACAGAAGCGTTTAAGGTTCGTGCGTCGATCTACACGGAAATATTATGTGCCAGTGAATGTGAATATTCCGCGTCAAATGTCCTGAAAGTAGACTAGGAAAACGCACCCGAACAACTTTAACCCCCACATGAATACCCACCGAACACGGACTGATTCATACATTTAATCTGGTGTCCGCATGCACCTCAGTCAAAGAGTTAAGGTGCTGCACAAAAGCTGTCTCATGTCTCACCTGATACGATATTTCTGATGGAGCGCACTACTCAAACGGTTGCCGAAAATTCTTCTGCAACTCACGATGGGTTTAGCCCTTCTCCAAGCACATAGTATGAGCGAGAGATTCCACCGTGATTCGTTTGAGTCGCCTGTGGACACCAGTTTGATTGAGAAATGTGTTTTAGGTTAGTCGCAATGATCAGTAATTTTTGCGTCATGTCTTGTTCCCTTGTTATTTTGATGTAAAATATACCATCCTGCGGACAATTCATGCTTCATATCAGGACTGCCTTCGGAGCACTACTCGCCATTCATAATAACCGTTTTCATGGTAACTGGTCTGTTTTTAAAAGGGAAAAGTCGGATTTCTTTTCATTCCTGTCCCACTGTATGCAAACACTGACAGAACTGACGTTGGTTAGCTGGAATCCTCCGTTGGTGACTTTTTGTCCTCGAAGCACAAACTTTACACTTGCCGCCCATGCGGCCATTTGTTGTCGACAGGCCACCAAGTCCATACTTGTAAACACAAAGTTTAAACCCGAAACTCCCGATCCGTAGAAATTCTCTTCACGACAGACCGATACAGGCTGGTAATTAGGACAGTTCAAATTATCTATCATCTATCTATCTATCTATCTATCTATCTATCTATAGTGCTATCTATCTTTAGCGCTATCTATCTATAGTGTTCACTGACGTTTAGCACATACGGACGTGATAAGCACATCTGAGGCACCAAAAGCGTCACAATTTCGACGGATACTCTGATTTGCACACATTTGGTTTTAACACCACATTAAATTGAAGTGTACCATAATGAACGAGAGATTCACTTGGATTCAGCTGAGTCTTTTGTCAAAACCAAATTCGTGTGCATATGAGAGTATATGGCGAAATCTGTACAATTTGGGTTCAAGTAGGGCGGGGACTTTGGAAATATGCCAACCTGACGAGGTTCAAGAAAGGCAAAACCGCTTGTGGACTGTCGAAGGTTTTTCAGCAACATTCTCACTAGTGTGCTTCGCCTAAGCAACAGTGTTCACAGTTGTTATCTTAGAGATTGAGCTTCACTGATTTCACTTAGGTGTTTCTTCATTTGATGTCGCACAACAAAACACCCTGCGAGTACGCTTTGCCACATGGCTGATACTGTCGTGGACGCTCTTCAATGTGGAAGACATCGTTCAGTCCGATATCTTTGAGAATACGATTTACTGAGTTCGTGTGCTTGCACTCATTTGGGGTTCTTTTGCGTGGATGTCGCACAAGCAACGCACCATATGGGTATGCTTTATCACAAAACTTTCAACTAGCTGTAATACCTTAACCGACAATTACAAATGACAAACTCGTGTTCGTCGGTGTTTACCGCGTAAATTCACCGTGAAAGTTCACAATCGGTCAGTGGTCCCTTTTCGATAGGCTTCGAAACTGTCTCCAATTTGCTAGATGCAAACATGTAGCGAAATAGAGTAATTCTACGATTTGTGTTACACATATATTCGCTAGTAAAATGCAGGATAGAGTGGTTTGTATACAATGGTTTGGGACATAAATCAAATGAAGGACCCACTCAGTCTTCTTTCCTTGGCCTTCATTTGCAAATGCACTACAAGACAACTGCAATCCGCAATTAAACACTACTGGTTTGAGCAGTTTTAGGCAAACGCAGCAGAACCTCAATCCCGCAGTAGAAATGAGGTCTTTACGACGAAAACCAATCGCATATAGTAATTTATTCAGTCCTGAATGAACACATACCATTAGGAATACCAGTAGTAAGATGAAAGAAATTATCCGACAGCAGCTCAGCAGCCGATGAATGACCTTCATTAACCGCAACTATTTTCGTTGTTATACACAAAACTACTCCCACGGGGTATTTGTTTAACAAGTTTACAATTTTGAACGACTAGAGCAAACGAGTATCAGACTGATCCACCAGTTTGTAGTGTCAGTGATATGGTTATGGCGTAATTAGGTTGATTATCAGAAGGTGACAGGCAATAAAAATGTCTGTTTTACCAGAATGTTGATGATTACAAAAGTTATGTGCACTTGATAAAAATAAATACAATGAAAGATGGGAACAGGCCAAAAAGTGACTCATCGTTCGTGGACAACTGTTGAGAGTTCCTGAGTGGAGTTCCGGGCGCGAAACCTATCTTATCTGTGGTATGGCTGCTACCCTGTTCCGTGGTTTTCAGTGGAGACTTGTGGTTGACCTCCTATACGCGCGAGTGTGTTTTTGGGCCGAGTTGCATGCCTATTTATTGTGTGCACTGTGCAAAGAGGGGTGTCCATTCCTGTTTGATACGTGCACGAACATGAATACAATTTGACCTGATGTGTGGATGAATTTCGTAAGCCTAGCGCGTGACACACGTGGTAGCCGTGTAAACAGAAATAAATGGGAAACTGTAGCGTACATGTTGTCAGTTGAGCTTGCAAGTGGGGCAGGAATTGTTACGTGATTTGCGTGTTCGTGATGCGTGATCTAGTGAGTGACAGCTACACTATTCAAGCGGTTGCAAGTGAACAGGGTAGCTCGAACACTAATCGCAAACGCTAGGTTCCCTCCGTCCTCAAAAATATTTCCGACACACCGAAAAGCCAACAAAACTTCTTTTTTACTTGCGGCTATCATGAGAATGGTTTCATAGTGATTCATATCACACAACAGTTGCTTATTTTCATATCGGAGAAGCTGTTTGAATACTCGGCTGGGATTTCTAGCTTACCGGGATGGCACAGCGGAAACTGGATGGCCCGTTTGACCATTCAGAGTACAACCTGGAAAAATGAACTATTCATTTCGTAAGGAAATTGACGACAAACGAATCAGAGATACCAAGAACAGGTAAGGAGCCAGTGCTTTCATTGGAAGTCATACTACAGGAAGGCAATGTTATTACTCTGAAATAAAAATCTAATGTTTGTAAGTCAATGAGTCTAGACATCACTGAATTCGAATGCTTTACGTTTCCACGTTTACGTTCATGCCTCAAAAACGAAAATAAAAGTTTTGTGAGGGCTGAACTGTTAAAAGTGACAACTGAAAGAAGAGGTCCAACACATCACACTGTTGATATGGTTCGAGAATTGCAGGGAGAAATTTTATTTCACAATTCACCAATAAAATTGAGGGACCCCGGCAACCGGGAATAAACACTGAATCTTCGCTTCCCTGGGCTAAATGTGTGATCATTTTGTAAGTTATTCCGAGCTCAGCCACACATTCCTCTCTCATCTAACGAGCCATGCTTTTCAAGTCATGCATGTGTATTTGTTGCACGACCAAGTGTGCTTCTCCATGTGCAATTCAAAGACACGTTTCTAGTAAACTACATGACTTCGTGGAGACTGCAGGAGTTTCACGGCTGCCTCTCGTAACTTTTCGTGTTCATGGGTGGTTTCCAAATATCAAAAGTGTGAACGAAGCAGTCAAAACAGATAATTACACGGCTTTCTGAGTATAAGTCTGCTTAGCGACAGTGTTTTTTAACCAGGTTACGCGTGACATTATCGTGTCCCCTATGAATCTGGAGTGCATCACTCTCGTCGGTGTGACCGTGTTGGTCGTGTGGGATCTACTGGTAGAGGGAGGAAAGCTCTTCGCTGCGAAATCCTTTGTGAGCAAAAACACCAAATAAGCAGTTACAAGCTGTTGGACGGGAAAGTAAACGTCTCATGTGCACGTAGTTTTTAAAAACTGAACATTTTCACGCGTCTTTTAATATTCATTCACTATCACTCAGTTGCAAACGAACACTGCAAAGCAGTTCCACAAATTTCGTGACAAACTTCACCCTCCATAAGACGCGGGGCGGAGCTTCGTGCAAACCACAGACTACTCGCTTGCCTCACCAGTAATATCCGCCGTTACACTGGCAGTTGATAAAACGGGTGCTGATCTGTTCGCCCAGCTTGGCAATTCACTTGCAAACTTTGCATCAGCATTTGAGGAGACATCATCAATGCACCATTGTTGTGGGTAGGTATACTCTTCGTGCTTGTGCTTGTAGAATTTGTAAACAGCATCTTTGAACTCTAGCTTGATTGGCTGTTCATATGTCATGCTACTTGGAGTCTGATTGGTCCAGCTAATGGTAGTCTTCTTTATTGTATAGTATTTTCATTTGGGTTTCTATAGTGTTCTTCGCAGAGTGCTTGCATGCCTGTGAGCTACTATGATATGATTGTGTCATAGAATCTTTTCAGTTATCGCAGAAATGCTTTTGATGTATGACTTCGTATTTCTGTTAGTTTGTGTTTGGCTAGGTCGTTGATTTGGCTGATCTTCATTTGTCAAAGAGATTTCAACATAAACTCCCCTGGGTAACTGTTTCTTTGGAAGACTATGTATAAGCTTTTCTCTTCTTCTGCCCTGGTTGCACTGTATACTCATTTCAAAATTAAATTGGTGTTTAAATTACACTCAATTGAACGTCGGCTGAAATTCCTGAGTACTTTACTCTTCAAACTGTATATGCTACACAATGGGCGGCATCTATTTCAATTGTAACGATGTCCAAGATATCTGCTTGTGTTTTGTACACCACTTACAAAGTGGACGGAATAAGCCTGTGTGGTCTTCAACTGAAAGTTTTGCAAAATTGCCGGCAACTGTTTCATTTGGAACGATACTGGATTTTTGATACTATGCCATCTAAAAGGATACATTCTATTTTTAAGAAGCGGTGTGACGAGCAAACGGTATCTCCGAGTGACGCGTAATATCAGAACCTCCGGAAAGGCAAAACAAAGCCGGGGCTGGTTTCTATACGGTACTATCAATGTAAGACATAAGTTTACAAACTATACAAACCTCGACAGTAGATACTTGTCCAAAACAAATGGTCCAGTTGGACTACAAAAGTACGAACCAAAGGAGCAAACAGGCTCCCACGTGAGACAGTTGCACGTGTATGAAGTCGGCCACAAATGGCTGGATGACCTCAAGGCCAAATGAGTGAAGAGAGGACAAACAAACGTCAGTTCATACAGACGCGCTAAACGCACAAGTGGAGCGGGGGTTACAAATAGGGACAGAATAAACGTGGGGAATTCAAATTTCAACGTAATGGACGATGCAGGCGGTAAGCAGACGAAAGCTGAATTTCTTCAAGTTGTTATCATTTTGAAAATCTTTACGAATACTTGGGCATATTTCTTTTACGACACGAACTGTCATCAGTTTAACATCTGTAAATGTTTTTATCTGCCTCTGCACAAGCGTCATTTTGCAAGTACTGTCCACCGGAAGTCTACTTGGATGTGCAACGCATTTAACACTCCAGTTTGATTAATTCATCTTGTGTTTATTCAACCGTACTTTTACTGAATACGTAGATGTCTAGCTGTCACCCAGACAAGTTGTTTGATGTTTAAAGCGTAACAAAAACTCAACAGCAGCCTAACTGTTCAGCGGAAAGGAGAGTTTTCACTTGGTCGCGTCTTAAGAGACCACAACAACGGACCGCCTACTCTAGGTCGTCTCGCGCATTCGCCCACTCAACCAGCAAGATAAATCAGTCTCCGGTTTGTAGTTTGTACTGGCTTTCATACGTACTCCAATTCAACTAATCGTGGTATTCCAGTTATCATTGCCGGTCGGAGTTGTTGAGAGCATCACGGAACATTTGCCTTGCTGTTTGAATCGGATGATGGACAAACGGATTGTACGTTAAAACTGAAAACCTGTCTCATCCATCGCAACGCACAGGCTAACCGCAGGGTTTATTCGGAAACAACGTCAAGAGGTTTCACTTGAATGCGTTAGATTCCAATAGGTATATAGTGATCACTTAGAACCGGCAGTAAGAGTGTTTACGGATGAAACTGACACAGGCTACTAGGCATTCCTATGGCCGTTAGCCTCACGTGAGCGACTCCGTTCCACTCTTTTTTCTTGTTGATTATACATTACCTAGTAATCACGTTAAGGTGATGAAGATGGGTTTTCAACATCCTGCAGCCACTGTGTGGGTTAAATGTATGGAATGCTTCGACTGTTCTATGCAAAAATAGGCTGTCAACAGGCGGATCAAAGTAGCGCATTCACAGTAGACTGACCATTATGTTCCAGTATATTTATAATTGTTATTCAGAATCATTCAACTAGCGGAACAAGATGCTCGTCTCGTGTTCGGAAATGGTCTGCCTGACAACAGAGTTTTATGCGCCTGACTGGCTTTATCTTACACCATAGTAAGTTTGTATCATGATGGGACACTGTTCCGGATGATCGCTGCTGTCAAATCACGTGGCGGCGACTCACTGATAATGCAACCCACGTCATCATAAGTTTCGTCACATATAGGTCGTGCAATTTGAAACTCCCCTGGAAAGTAAAAAGACCAGAGCATGGGATTCTATGGCCTTGAAAGTGAAATTGAACGTGGACTTGAGTCACTCTCTGGAACTATTCCCGCCTTGTGTGACTTAAGAAAGCTGAGGGCCGTAGCAGGACTTCAGAGAGTTTTCAGCAACCTCGTAGTCTGTGCGTAATGTAAAGTACCCACGAGGTTTGCCAGGAGGGTCGGTTTATGTTCAGAAAGCAAACAGTACATCCCATTTCTCATTAACTGGATAAGCCTGGTCTTTTTATGGTTCCGAGTTTTTTACGGTAGTGAGTTGTACTCGAAAATTAGGTGACGCATGATGTCTTTCCAATCTTCAGTAGATCGCCACAACCTGACAGCACTAACTCGAATGTCAGTAATGTATCAAAGCACTGATGCCCCACACTTTCTAGATTTAGTGAGTTTGGTATACCGGAAAACCTGTGCAAACTTTTGTCAGTTTACTATAGGAGTAGTGAGAACAAATATCGTTTCTACATCGTTGAATCACTATTTTTGTTAGCTGCGTATTAATCAGCCTTTAGAATGCCTATCAGGTGGCTGGGTTCACCCTCGTGTTTCTCATGTTCATTGACGCATTCCTAAAGCGTTTTCCTTTGAGAAGAATACTCGTCTAACATTTTCGCCTCCAAGGCCTATCAACATTCTTTGAATGGAATCCAGAACTGAACGAGTTAAGGGTGTGTAAGTGAAGCTCAACGGTTGAAGATTTCAGCGAATTGTGAACATTCCGGCATACACAACATGCTAGCACATCAAGATGGACCAAACTACCAATCAAATGTGGATGAAAAGAAAATAGACTGAACTTGTGACGCTCATATCCGGAAGGTGCAAATCTCAATGGGTTTGACGAATCTTTTGGGAAGTTTAAGCAAGCCGATCGAACCTAAAAAAATCTTAATACTGACCGAAGAATGCTGCACATGACCGAAAACAAAATTCCGATGGAAACTGGTTGCAAAATACTCTTTGGGAATTTCCGCTTTAAAAAAAGAGGAAATTTTCGTCAGAACGAAACCTCCCTCTATAGAAAGCAATCTTTCTAGAGGAGGGTTGCTGCAATTTTTCTCTTGTTTTGCTTATTCAGCCAGTTTTGTTGGTTTGCATCAAACGAGATAATTCACTTCTCCTACCACTTTTCCCCGGACTTTTAGCCGAGGTTTTGTTGGCCATATTCGCGTCTCAAATGTCTTTCTATATGAAGTATGGAACGGCTTTTGTGCAGCACGTTCAGTCGATGAATGGGGCAGTAGACAGACCAAGACGAGAATGGGCGAATTTCCTGTGGAACGATATAAGTAATCTCTTATTGAGATGTGCACGAAGTCCAGTGTTCAAGGACTACAGAAGATTGCTATAAGTTCAGGGGACTAGGTCAGTGGCAAACAAGTTCATCCAGCGCTTCTCATGCTTCAGTAACGGTTTACATGAATGTTAACAGTTTTCCTAAAAAAATTATCCCTACAAAATCCCACTACTTAAGGAGACGAACAACTGACAGAATTGTTTAAGTTGGCAATCACGATCCCAATGCGTTGTCTCCAAAGACCTTTCTACTTACATCAAACTGGCTGTAAGCGGTACTCATAAACAATTAGAACACAGCTCACGTACTCTATACGCATTCTTGCGTAAACTGCATCTAAACAAAGTACGCGGGTGTCCGTATCAGCTTTAAAGCCTAAGAATAAACATTGCTGGTCCAGTGAAATAAAAGAAACATTGACGCCTTGAGCGGATGATGTGGGGAAAAATTGAGCGTATTTTTCTCTCCCAGTAACAGTTATAAAAACCAATACTCACCAATACTTATTCATTCGTTCATACGTGCTAGTTGGTTTTGGACTGTGGAAGGCACACAGAACCGATTTGCCTCTTCGCAAAGCGCTCTGAATGGGAGTTCGGATGAGGGCTCCTGATGCTATGTGGTTTAACGGTTAACACTGTCTATCGCAAAGGAAGGAGAGTGCGGGTATGAGGAATTCCAACTAAGGCTATCCAATTAAATAAACAACATGACCAGTTGTGAGGTGATTGTTTTGAGATAATGATACTAGTAAGATGGCTTCATTTCTTTTTGATGGTCTTCAGTTACACATACCTGACGGACACCTAGTAGCCAAACAGTATGCAGTCAGTCATGTTTCCAGCTTTATCTGGCCAAAGATTGACTAGCTCTTTGAGGTAAACCAAAAGACCTTGGTGATTTTTCCAATTTCGTTCTTCTTAGGTACATTTTATTCCTTATCTCCCAGAGCGGACCTATTCAATGGTGGAGTGGTGGATGAGGAACCTACTGTCATTGAGCAGTGTGACATTCTGATATGAAGTTTCTCGGTCTAGTGAATGCGCTCAATTTACGTTTTCCTGTTATGAGAGAAGTTCATGGGAAGAATTAAAAAACTATCCCCAAATTATAGGCGTCAACTATTGAAATATCTTCGAAAAAATCCCCTCCAGTAGAATTTCGGTCGAGTTTATTATAAATGGACTTGAGAAACATTTTCTACCAGTTTTCTTCAAAAATACGTGCGTAGTATTAGGTCTATTCTTCACACATTAAATCCCCTTGTCTGCTTTTTCAGGTAGCATTAAGCTGTGGTATGAACCATCAGGACACAGTGAGCACTGACGATCTCATCTCGACTGGTGACGATACGTTTGCAAGCTAACTATTGAGCTCAGCGAACAAATCAGAGGCCACCTAATCAATCAGCACTGTACTGTCTACTAAATATCAATGAATGGCTCTGTAAAGTTAGATTTCTCGTGGCAGCATTCTGTTCTTGATTGTCACTTTTCCTAGCTTCGAAGGTACTAAGTATAAGCGTTCTCTGAGGCTTGCCTCAACTAATTTCTTCCTTTGAGCAGTTCAAACAACGATTAATATCACAAGTCTATTGGAATTTTTAGCTGAGGAATCGTCAATCGACGAAGCAGTCAACACGTGAACACGTGATTTGGAGTGCGTGAATGAAGGATGAGCACTGCAACACTTTCAGTTCAAGTGTGACTACTCACAGTGGTGATGAGCCGTTCGTGGCCGAGCAGTTAAGTACTCAGCTGTAGGCCGAAATGCCGCGCAATGATGATGATTCCCAATAAGGATGAAACAGCTGTACAATGCTTCTCAGGTTATCAGCACAGATATGCTTCACTCACAGGATGACACCACAATTGAATCTTTCCAACTCGCCTCGCACTATCATCCCCTAATAGTTATTTACAAATTTTTGCGTCGGCTCACTCCAAACTCTCAGTTAAGGAAGTCCGTAGGCCCTGTCACAGGCAGATTACGTTCGCCTGGCTTATTGACTAGAACCGTTTCGCGTCCAATGCACAACGCTGGGGAATATATTAACCATACGCATCTATACTACCGGTTAATTCACTTTCACACGTCCGAATAGTGCTCCGTATGCTTTAATTGCTTACAAGCCTTGTGGAAAACAAAACGAAAGCTATCCCCTGTTTCGGTGTCTTACAGGACGTGCTACCATACTATGTGGTCTTTTCAACTTCAAATCACTGTTGGTGAAATGGCAAGTTTAACATGCTGCACATCTTCGTCGCCACTTTTAGTTTTCTAATACGAATCGTTCTGAAAATTCAAGATGGACAAATCTGTACGAAAGGCCGTACCAAAATGACCGGAAGCAGCGAGTCATTTTAGAATGATCCCAAGGAGGTTTAATGTACTTCCGTCACGAGCCATGAAGTGTTTTCCTTGGGTTTTCTTTTCGTCCCTAGAATTTATCGAATCATCAATATCCTAGTGTTTTCCTGATATCAGTCAACATACGCTGCCTTTGCTCCCGTGTGAACAGCCCAGGTTCTCATAGCTTACATTTCAACCTCTATTCCGAAGAGCCGAGAAGCACAGGACAGCTAATTCATCCGCATTGGGAATCATCATGTGGGAGGCTTCTCACAAAACTCTAGAGAGCTTTGAACCAGCGACCTCCGGCTAATAGGTAGACACTTAACCGTTTGGTAACGAGCGGTTGGTCAGCAGCGTGAATAACTCACAATCAGAAGGAATACAGCTCCAGTGGTTATTTAGTCGCGAAATCCACATCACTTGTTCACACGTTGACTGGCTTCTCAAGTGACGAATTCTTAAATAGAAGCTTCACTCATCGGATGAATTCAAACCTTCCAATGAGCTATCTGCATTGTGAAGCGATTTCGTGAGATGCTGATGGATGCGGATGGATACTCATTAGGATGAACCTGCGGTACAGTGCTTCTGGGAAATTCAGCAGAGGATGGTTTCAATTACATGACAATATCTACGTTAAAATCCCCAACTCTCACCACCTACGAACAAATGCAGCTATTTCATGCTCGGAATTCAAGTCATTCACTACCAGTGTTACTTACAAACCTAAGCTCTCTAGTGCCCATTAGTTAATGGTATGCCGTCCATCGTTCGGCGAAAAGACTGGGTTCTAGGGAGACAAGTTTATTTCTGACAATTGGAGAATAAAACATAAAAAATAATTATATTTAATGTCCAATTCTGGATAACATGACTCGAGTTTCTTTCGAGGTTTTGAAAGGGTAAAACAGACAGAATAATCAATGAAAAATTCTAACGTAGCGTTTTACGTATAGCTATGCATTGGGAAACGGAAAATCACGTAAAAAGGGAACTCGCACAAATATACTGTACTCACCGCAACATTGCATAATGTACAGCGTCCTGTTTGTTGAACTTCTCGATGGATATTTTCGAGCGTAGTGTGCAGCGTTGCAATACTTTAAAATGTAACAGATGAGGTAAGAAGTTGTGATTTGAGCAGAAAGTGCGTGTTCTCCACAAATGTTCACCGCAAACAAAACGACTGTCTTTTTTAATATGCAGTTAATCACGTGTACGTAGTATGACGTTGCAGGGAAATACAGGAGCACTTTTGTAGTCAAAACAAAACCCGTATCAGATTTGAGATCCCAACACATCTGATCATCCAATCGGATCGGCCAGGAGAGTAACAATACTAGGCAAACAGTTTATGTGACGCGATCGACTCGAGACATAATGACTCCTAAGCTAGGATGATACGTCGAACGTTGTTTCAATCTGGGCACTCAGACAGACAGCAGATTGATAGTTGTTGTTGAGTCACTCGGATCAACGCGTCCATAAAACTTGGCCGTTACACAATCAGTTTGGCATTCCAAATTAATTAGCTAACCTTGTTGTAGAGTTTGCTCAAACAGAGGGAGCACACGCCTGGACTCAATCTCATCATGCTGTAGACAGGCATGATAACGGTTGAGTTTTTCCGATCGACGATACTGAGGAGCGAAAACACGCTCTAAATTTTTGTACACTCCCATCAAACGGGTGGGTTTTTATCCAATCGAGTTGCATTGTTTGATAATTTGTTATGACTTAGTGCAAAACTTGCCTGCTAATTGTTCGGGTGCGCTGAAGCACTCAGGCAAAATTACCTGTCATCCTTCAAACCCTACAAGCATGTCCATCAGCCAAGTCAGATGGGTTCGAATTGTGCCTGTCTGTTAATGGATACTACACACCCATCGTGCTCAGCTAGACTCATCGAATTAGAAAAAACATTGTTATGAGATGTCGTCAAGTTACTTGACTTCTAGTAATCGCTTCGCCCATTGTTAGACAGAGGTGCATCATATGTCTTGTCTTAAGTCTGACAACCTAAAAGTGATGGTTTGATCATGGATATTGGGTGCGTTAGTCAAGCAAATGACAACCTTTCTCTAGGGAATTAAAAAGTGGATGAATCAAGCACTTCACATAGCTGGTTTATAAGACGTGTTTGCTGTACAATTTTATCTTTAAGTTCTTAAAATAACTATGAATAAAAGCCTTGACCTACATACATGCCCCAGTGAGGGCAAATTCAAAATATCAGGACGAAAGAACCCCATAATTGACCGGAATAAGCTGATGCCGCGAAAATATTTCTTAGGCAATCATTTTGGTTTATGATAGCTGTGAGGTTACGTTAAATCACCATAAGGAGTGCTCCATCTTGTGGTTGTAAAATCACCTGCTGAGCTTAAATGTTGGGTAGATGTGGAACACTGTGTACGTGAAAACGACACTGGTTGGGACATTTGGTTCCGCCATGATGTCTGATTCCGAAAGAGAGTTGCCAGCTTCTATCCACCAATGGAGTACACATGTCTGATACCAAAGAGACAACCAATGGCTACATTTATAAAAGCAATTCTCTCCTAAAATTACACTATTCAGTTTCGGCCACCTCTCCCAAAATCTGATTACTGACCCGCGGAGAGCTTTAAACGAGTCAATTGACTTGCTACTATTCTATGCACAATATACGCAATTTATGAATAAGGTATTAGAAACAGAATGAATTTTTCTGCTCGTCAGTTGTAATAATCGTTGCAGAAAACGACAACTTTATCCGACTAGTTTTCGGTGACCTGATTCACAGATGTCCAAAATTCTAATTACGGTCACATGCAATCATGTAAATTGCAAACAATATTAGACTGAGAAAAGCTAATCTTACCGGATCGTTGGAATCTAGGTCAAAGGCGCCGCAGTCGGAAAACATTTCACAGTTGGATGCGCAAAGATCGAACTCATTGCCGCTGATGAGATATGAATATCTAGTCAAACTTTGTCCCGCGGCCTCTTGCCAAAGGAATTTTCCAGATTTACAATCACGCCGCATCACGTGACCGTGTGGCAAAGGTCGACAATCGGCCAAAGAATGAACGTTTTCAAATAACAAAGGGATCCAAGTGAGAAATCCTCCGAGAAGTATTTGTCGGCAAGCCATCGCCCTGGAATGGTGGGATTTTACAGGACAATTTCAGCTTCTATATATATATCAAGCTGCTTGAATATGAGAATTACCATTGGCTGTTTACTGTAAATTCGGTCATTGGTTATCGAATCACTACGACATTAGCCTTAGTAGAACAAAATAAATAATTTCATATCATACAACAGCTGTATTTATATCCTATTCGCAACCAAATGCAACTTACCAGGTAAAAGAAGGTGGGCTTGATTTGAGCCTATGTTAGAACAATTTGCCGTGGTGAGTTTGGAGGTCAGTTGAGAAAGGCAACTGATTAAATTCACAGGGGCCATGTCCTGGAGTTCACACAACACCAAAGATGCACAAAGTGTAGTGAATGACAGAAACCATATCGAAAACACATATACAGTGCGTCGTATTTAAAGTGTGCAAGGCGAAAGCATTCTGGAAACTCTGATGACTTCTGGATACGGCATCGACAACCGGCATTCGGTGGATACGCAATCATACTTGCCTGGTCCACAATTTCGGCCAATCTGGACTCGACTTTGCTCGATCGGCAGTGATACAATGCGGGCCACTCGTTACTTGGTGCTTTTATGGAGCAAAAAAGCGGTTTCGTTTGTCCGCCTTGCACGAAGTTAAACTCACCAAAATTTTTCAGATGGTATGTAAAGTGTTTTTAGTGACATGTCAGCTGTTCTGTAGACATTAGACAGACACAAGATGGCATAAAACCTTTGTGTCTCCGGTTTTTTTTAACTCATCGCTCCAGCCATGCTAGTTTTTGTACGCCTATACGCTGGATGTGTTTTGGAAGACAAGGACGAATCTATTAAGTGTGAAAGTCAGTTTAGCGGTTAAAATTCCCGCTTTCGATAAAGGCAGGGGGGAAACAAATCCGCAACGTTCGTTGTTCGTTTTGCAGCCACTTTCCCCACTTTCGTTTGTGCCCGTCGAGGGCAACCTCTGGTGAAACGATGAAATATCTGGCGTGTATATATTCCCCTTCCCCCCAAATTATGGTTATCAGTCCGCGTCTATTTTGCAAGTTCTCAGACAGTGAACAAACCGCCAACACATTTGCTTAAGCAGTGCGTGTGAACAAACGATGCTAACATTCTAATAGGAGAACCATCTCCAAACGTAACTGGACTGTATAACTGCCAATGGAACAACCGTTTTCGTTGAGACAGATTTAATTGGTTGTCCTCTACTTGCTCTTGACAGATAAGATCTATTTTTCGCATCACTTTTTGGCGCGCCTAGAACTTTCCACGTGAGCTGTATGAACAGCTCGTTTTCGGCTGCACATGACACGCCTGTACGCGTCAGTGTTCAATAGATCAGCTGATTCGCACGTCGTTCATTGGCTTTCTCGTTTGGCTAAGCGCATCAGGCTATCAAGCGGCTATCCACACTCGGGTTCACGGTATTAAGAAGGCAAAAGGAAAACTGTGGTCCGCAACACATTCTAATTTGTTTCATTTACTTGTAGAACTAAGGCCATTTATGGGAGCTTCGTACAGTAAGAATCATACCGTGTCATTTCTTTATACTATCACTCATCTAGGGATCACCCGACCAACTGTACAATATTTGATTTCCTAAGGTGGATCTAGAGAATCGAATATATTTCAAAGGGAAAATATCCAGCCACGAAAAAAACACAAAATTTTCAGCGAAGATTTCGGTCTGTAACTGAGGCCAATCGACGCGGAAAAGCTGAGAACCACTCTATAGATATTTTATTGCTGCAGGGGCGCACCTCATGAAATTAAGAGGATCCTAACCGGTAGCTTTTACATTTGACCTCCTGGCTAGGGGGGCTAAGCGGCACTGCGATTAACCCCTACTTCAATAGGCTATAGTGAACTCGAGTGTCGGTCTTTCAAAGTGAATTTTCCCGCATCTTGTTAACTTAATTATTTCTCCAAACTGCTTATAAATCATTAGTAGTGTAAGGAGATTTCGCGGGATTCGCACCGCTTGCAAATAGCCTGTTTATGCTCACATGATATACGAACAGAACATCTGTCAAATGCACTATCCTACCTTTCCAGTACATCATGATCTAACTGTACACCTACCGTGCACACTGTGATTTGTCATACTACGGCGGGACTGGGCTTACAAACGAGATAGTTCGCGGTTCACTTGATGATCCCTTGCTACATAATACATTTGCCTGCAACCGACAGCCGCCTAGCCAACAAGCATATTGTGGATACCTCTCTGTAGGGCGAATGGTTGGATACCTTAATTACCTTCTGTCTGAGTTATCTGAGGTTTGGCTGGTTCTGCGAAATGCGTGGCTTTGCACCACCTGCCCACGATGGATGAATCGCTGATGAACCTGCGATATTTGGAAGATTCATAACCAGTGGGTTTCGACACAATAGCTCTGGAAGATGTGCCCTTCGAAGTGAATTGAAATTCACTCGAAATTCACACTTGTGAGAAAAAAACTATAAGTAACTCACACCCGGTGAGTAAAATCGACAGAGAGTTCATTTTGTCGCCCTAAACCAAGTGGCAACCATCAATAAAATAGTACCACCTACAAATAAGCGAGGCCATCTTGAGGAAATCAAAACATGGACAGAAAGCAACCTCTGAATGAAAGGTTAGTTAATAAAACACTTTGCATTGTTCTGCGAATCTTGTTTAACTGGTGGACTCCCCGATGCGAACAACTCACCAAGTACATTAAAAAATCAGTCAATTTAGACACCGACGCACTCATTGTAAATCCAAGGCTAGGGATTGAATATTTTACGCGACGCATGTCTCACAAATCTACACCTTATTTCAACCAGACCGATTTCCAACCTATATGTTTTGTGTCTCCTATTCGCCTGTAGGAGGCCGTATGTCTTTGAAATTTCTGCCAACAGTAACCGATTTGTCCTAGACGGATTGCTTACGTGTCCATGTAGTATACACATTATGCAACGAACATTGCGCCGTGCAGTTGTAGACATACTGAAAGGTTGAAATGTTCTACATGTGAATGACCGTAAGTCTTGCAGAAACGTGTCTTGCGTGACACTTCTGTGGCGGTTTGTTTTTTGACTTAAGTGAACGATGTTATTCTGTTATCGTGGGCATCAAAAACTTTGGTAAAATGTCACCATGAAAACACCGTTTTACAGATGACAGAATGGTAACTGACCTTCAACATCTTCAAGCGAATTGCCGCTACCCGAAATTATAGGACCTAAACGTCGTCTGTCAATGCAAGCCGTGGTGATGGACAGCGGTTTGTGTCTTTCCTTCGTATTGTACATCCCTTTACATCGCTCTATTGCGCTACTCCTACTACTACTCCGTGTTGTTTCGAGTTGTGTTGCGGTTTGGTGTCCATATTGTGCGGACGTTTTCTCAAGCTGCCTAACCTATCCTCTGAAGCCCAAATAATAGTTGTATTATAGGGGGCTGGATTTATTCGTTGCCAACAAATATCAAGCCGCGGCTTTTTTAACCTAACGGAGTAGACCATTTTCAGGCGGTCATCAAGTCAGATATGCAACAGAATGGGATGGTACAGTCTGAAACATTCCAGCTAAACAAAAGCCGTATGCAACAATGTTAACCCATCCTTTAGGATTTCCGGCCCGAAATCAGCTGGAAGTTTTAAAATTATTGAGCGCCATGTGGTGTATAATATGGCGTTTGTTAATTGTAATCTCAAAACACAGAGTAGTGGAATACGCTGTTGTAATCCCGAAGTTTCGGTTGCCTTGGGCGACCTTTTTCAACGATTTCTGCAATCAAGTATATGCCAGTCAAATTCATTTGAGTCCACTACCGTGTCTTCTGTTTGGTGCATCCCTGCGATCTGTTGGCAGTCAGATTGGGTCATCATGTGTATGTGTGTGTATATGTGTGATTGTGTGCACTCTGATTAGGATGTGCTGTGTGCGTTGTGTGTGTTGTTGTGCAGGTTGTGATGCGTCATTTTTGAGATCCTTGCTTGACACCTGGTTACTATACCTGCTAAGGTGTACAGAAAGTCCGATCCAGATAGACGGGATACTGGCGTCATCACTCCGGTTTATGCAGTTCGGCTGTGTTGATCTCTAAAGTCTCAGCGCAAGTCCGTTCCACAGGTGGCTTGAATCTTGGCTATAGTATACGCGTACAATCGAAATTGATTTGATGGTTTGGCTCAAGTGCAATGGCTGAATCGCTTTCTAGTTTTTTCAACTCTACTGTTTTTCTTGGAGCAAAATGCTCATGTCGTTTGTGCTCTGCGATCCGTACATGGATTTGCCTAACTGTCTGGCCTATGTATTTTGCTGGACACGGAATTTGGTAGACGCAGTTTGTACGGTGCTTCAGTTCGATTGGGTCCTTAGCTCTCACAAGGTACCGTTGTAACGTGTTTTCAATTCGGAAAAATATTTTATTATGATTCTCCCGAAGTATTTTTCGAATGACGTTATTCCCACAGTGATCGTCGGGTTTTTGTCTTCCTGTCTCACTGTTCCAAGTAACCTTCTTCCCATCTGTCGGGCAATGAGCCTCATGGGGTATTTATTTTGCTGAGTCGCATCAGTTCGTCGTCACTCGTATCGATTCGTCCGAGCGTAGCACCTTGATGCGATTCGTCAGCGATCCGACAACTGCGCGTTTGATGTAGAGTGGATGCGAAGACTCATTATCCAAATACCCGTCTGAATGTGTAAGTTTTCTAAGGATTCCCGCTGAGAATCCATGGTTAGCGTTAACTGAGGGCTCGCAGTCCAGGGAACTAATGGTCCTCTGTTCGTTCTCAGTTTCAATCGTAAATTTTATACTGCTGCATTGTTCATTGAGGCCGTTTAGCAAGACTTGCCGTTGTGTGATCGTAAATATGTCGTCAACATATCTCAGTCAGGTGTGTGGTGGATGGGCGAATTCACGCAATGCCTTAGTTTCAATAAGAAGAGATTAACCACTATGGGTGATACTGGGAAGCCCATAGCAACACCGTCAGTTTGTCTGTACAGCGTGTTTTGAAAGGTGAAGTACTTGATGCTTAGACACAGTTCAACAAAAGTAATGACATCAACAGGGGTCAAGGTTACGATAAACAGTAGTTGATTGGTAGGCCAGTATAAAGAGCTGTCTCATCGATGCGGACTGCTACTTCATCGTCATTGATTTGTGTAGGTTGGAGGATATTGACGAAATCACGTGACTTACCACCAGCTGATAATACGGCTTTAACGAACTGCTTAAGTATTTGGATAAGTTGTAAGTTGAGCAAGTAGTATAGTCCACGACGGGACGTATGAGGTTACCTGTTTTGTGTATTTTTTGGCAATCCGTAGAATCTTTCGGGTCCACTGGATTTCAGCGCAAGTCGCATACAACCGTGCTTGACCAAGCTTGGTTTTTAGCTGTTGTAGGTACTTAATAACCCTCAGTTCAAGCATAAAATATGGAAAAAGAAGTGGCTCGGATTGGTGGACCAATTCTAGAGAGTATTAATCTAATGTTTCATAAGAAGCCAGTTTGAACCTTTCAGAGTCCGTTGTGAAGTTGTCAAGGAGGCAGAATGAAATGGAAGCATTTCCACACAATGATCAAATATTAGATTCCACTTAAAAGCCCACATATCCTTCACGATCATGCTTCTAATATTGTTGCGTAAACTCGGATCACATGTCGTATTCATTGCCGGAAATTTTCCATTCTATGCAAAAACTGAAAGAAACGTGAACTTATTGTAAAGGCCTGACGAGGCCAAACGATGCTCATTGTCAACTCGAGGGGAAATTACACACATCAATAACGTTAGCTGATGTGCAACAATGAATAAAAAAATACTGCACAAACCCGGCATTGATTCTAGTCTCAAAGAGGCCGCATGCACCAACCTGGTGTGGACAAATGCGGCTGGCTGAAATAAAGGGGAGTAGGACATATTGGTGAAGCGCGGTACGAAGGCTTTCGTCAGTCAACTGTCAGTCACCCGCTGGTTCTCTCATCACCCTGTACGGAGAGCAAACCGACCTGCATTGGAAACAGTGGTTTAGCCCCGCACTACTAGAAACCTGAGGCTGTGCTCATCACAGTACGTCCCGGTTATTACCAGGCTTGAATATCCATGCCACGGAGAATTCAGAAGTATATATATATATGTATATATATGTATATATATAACCCGACCAAATCTGTCCTTCCTTCGTAGTAGCCGGGGTCAAGTACCTCAGTAACCCCACCAGTTTCACTGGCTTTACTTGAACTTTTAGCATTCCAGGAAAAGCTAACTAAGCGCAGCAAGACGGAGAGCAGCAGCTCTGATTTGGCGGAGTAGCACTTTTGATCACTGTGACCAGAATGTGAGTATAGTTGGTTATTGGCCATCATCGTGCTATTTATGAAATAAACGTTGTTGCCCTCCTTAGGAAAGGACTGACTGGAAAATAGTCACCTTAAAAACGACCTAGTTTGTTATCGGCAATTTATTTAGTAAGGTTAAAACACTTTTAAGGGAAAACGGTGCAGCTGCACTTTTCGTCTGAGTGCAAACCTAGCTTGACCTAACGACACACTCATTCTCAAGCGGGTTTATTTCGCGCAATCACCTGGACTAGTCGCGTTTATCGCTCAGACTGCTCTCGGATACACAAGTGCGGGCTGAATTTGACCTTGTACATTTAGCAAGTAAATTCCAACCAAGACCGGTTTCGCCCTTGGGGCTCATCAGGTTGGCGCAGTCCCCGAGTTTCCGTCAACCTTATGGTCTACTTGAACCGAAATTGGACTGTTTTTCGAGAAATACACTCATCTGCAAATCAATTTGGTTATTGCGAGAGACTCACCTGGAACCCAGCTGAATCTCTCGTGGGCTGTCGAAGAGTTTTCAGCAACCTTATGAGTAGTCCATTACGAATATATATGTATCGCGATATCTTGAATATCGTAGCAACTGAAACATGAGGCGGCCTGGTGCAGCACATTCAGTTGCCTGAAATCATCACAAACGAGAGATTCAGCTGGGTTCCAGGTGAGTCTCTCGCAATAACCAACTTGATTTGCAGATGAGTGTATTTCTCGATAAATTCCAACCACTTACACGACCTTGTACGGTGTTTATCCCCAGGGCAGTTTGTGCTCATTGTGCAGCAAGCAGCGCATTAAGCTTAGCTGGATGTATTCAGCTAAAACGATTTACGCTGTTTTCTATGACCGTGGTTCGTCTGATCACTGTTCACTTGTCTCATTCAGTGCAATGCTTGTAGTGTGAACAGAATGTCAGATCACGGGTTGAAAGAACATACAAGTTTCGAGATTTTTTGTTAGTTAAATGTGAAAAATTCGCATTAAATATGTAGAGAGCCTATTCAACTGGTCTCTCGAATTACGCACTTCCCAATAAGCGATATAAGAAGAGACACCAAACTGATCAATCTGGTTGACGTTGGACAAAAGCATTTCTGATGGATACAACACAAGTACACAAGGTGAGACTAAAATTTTGCGAAAGCACTCCAGTTCCACTGGCATAAACCAAGCTGTGGACTCTTCAAATTGACACTCCTCTTGGCTTGGGTTATAAACCGAGTGAAAAGTAAAGGAAATCAATTAGTCTTGTGATAAATTTGTTACTATTTTCTTGTGGACGTTGTCCTAGATACGATATATAGGCCTTCGGCAACTCGTAAATACAGAGCTTGAATAAATTAGGCCCTCATTTTCATTCCTGTAGTTACAACCATGCAAAATTTGTCCTAATAGGCACACTGAAGATCTACACCCGTATACATGTTACTGTACTCATAGACGTCAGCATATGTAACGGACGGAAATTGAGGAAACAGTGCGGATTTGTCGCTGATCACCAAAGTCTGTTTCGGTTCAGTTTGACAAGTTTGAATATGCCCAAACATTTTTGTAAAGCCAGAGGCATTATCTTGAAATGATTGTCCATGCGAGCTGAATGGAATCCGTAGAATCGATGAGTGTTCCATGTTGGTAAGTTATGTTGGACAAATTATATTCATGTACCGTTGAAACTAGTTCAATGTTGTGCAAAAACTAATTACGCATTTGAATTCGTCGAGGTAGGCTTCGTGCAGTCCATCCGTGAATTGGGCCGTTACAGTATGAAAAGGCTGTCTGAAATATGGGCGTTCAAGTCGATATATCTCCCCAGTCACAGACTATACAATATCACTTCTTGTGAAAGGAAAGAAGGTCTTTGCTGCGGAGTAGATTAGTGGAGAAACACCAACTTAACAGTTATAGACTATTGGACAGGGGAGCAAAATTCTCATATGCATCTTGTTTACAAAATTGAATACCCATCTTCTCCTTGAACGCGTCTTCCTGAACTTTCCTGGATATTCATCGACTGTTACTCAAATGCAAGCAAATGCTACAAAGCGACTCCACAACTTCCACAATAGATCTCACTTTTCAAGAGACGCGAAGCGGATATACGAGAGGACATACTACTCGCATACATCATCAGTAGTATCCACCGGTACACTTGTAGCAATCGATCGTTACGATTGCGGACGTGATATCTATGTCTTTGAGATTTGATGTAATATGTTCAACAGTCCTGTGAATCTTGCAGGTGGTGTATTCATGTCTCCGCTTGATTCCACATGCTGTTTGGCCACAGATGTTTTGAGCACACAAGTAACTAAATGGTTTTCCGTAAATATTTACTTTAGCGCATCGTGCTCATTGAGTAAGTTAATAGTTTGTGCTCATTCAGGATATCAAACTGAGTCAAGTGAAAACATCTTGAGCTTTCTTTGTGTAGGTGGCGTAGTATTACTGTGATATGACTATGTTGAGGACTGAGTTTAACAAAAGGCTTCCGGAGACGAGAGAATACTTCTCACCGAGGAATTATTGCACTTTCTGAAAAGCAAACATGCTCAGTTCGCACCGGTTAACCCACAAGATGCAGGCTCATCTTATTTTCGTTTCAGTTCCCGCAACGAATTCCGCATTTCTATAATTACTCAGTTCAATTTTTCTTATTCACAGGTATCCAAATCAACTCATTCATGAACCATCTGTTTACAACTCATGATGGAAGGCATGACGTTTCTGGTGGCTTTCAGCAGGTTTGACAGTTAACCTGAGGGTGCGGTCATGATAGACTAAGCAGACTGAGCAGGTCTTTCACATACGTCGGCTGAGAACTGAGTAGTCGAGAGTGGGGCAGGTTTTCACGCTGTCGTCCATTCAGGATGCCGACATCTTTTCTGAGACCTTTAGTTTGTGGACCACTAGTTGATCTGGCACGGCGTTCATGTAGAAAAATGATGGCCTAACTGGAGAAGCATCTCAACAATAATGTGGTCAATCATTTATATTTCCATTTGGCTGTGGAGTCAGTTTATGTTAGGAACAATTAGCCCTATGGTCTACCCGGAGTGCCCAATTTGCCGCATAAACCCACTGCGAGCAAAAGAATATTCTAGAGCGGTAAATCCAGTACAGCCTTTCCTAACTTGGTAGACATGTGAACGGATACTGAGAGCGACATTGATCGTGTTTTTCATCGCCGCAAATGCACACAGCGGACAGCTTGAAAAATTTTAAAATCTTGAGACAGAATTCGAAGTACTGAAAATGCCCTCAAGTAGTGTTTTGTCCATATCATATAACTACATTTGTATAGGTTAAAATAGAACAAAGAGGTTTGGGACGATCCTTTGAATGTCGAATATCTTCAGTATCCCATCTCCGTCCTACTCATCAACAACCAGTTTGTTGCTATCACGGATACTATGAAAATCTCCCCTTAACATCCTTTGAGGCATACTTGATTTCATATTTTGTAGGTCTTGATTTCTTATGGTAAATTATCAATATGTTCACTTCCAGTGCATTTCAGTCCTTTTTTACTACACGGTTTCAGCCGAGGTATGGTCGCACGGATGTAAATGGTCGATATTTCCTTGTTAATTCATAATGCCATGGATAGTGATAAGAAGAAGGTTGATGGGTAGGGGATGCTGAAACTATTCAACACTCAAAAGTTCCTTCTTGTCTCCTTTGTTATGCCAGATATAACATTCACACATCCAATCTTTCAAGATGGCTCACGCAATTTTTCCTGGATACAACCCTACAATATAAACCACACTAAGATTCGTAGTGACGTTCTTGTGCGAATTCTGTATAAAATGGACTGGCTGCAGATTCTGTTAGGAAAATACTAATTGCCTTATATTCCGAGAAACTGTAATACGGTGCCTATGAAGAAAGGTTCCCAATTTTGTTTTACAATTTCCATTGAAATCTGATTTTTCACTATACGGTTCTATCCTATACCTGGTTTGACATTAACTAGTAATTCTCACCTATTTGATAGATAATAAAGTAAGGCGTTCATATGCCAGGAAGAGAAACATTTTAGTGCATGCAGAAGTCCACAAATAGAATGGGTTTATATTGTTGCATACGGCTTTTGTTTAGCTGGAATGCTTCAGACTATACCACCCCATTCTGTCGCATATCTGACTTGATGACCGCCTGAAAATGGTCTACTCCGTTAGGTTAAAAAAGCCGTTAAAGCGGTGTTCTCATGGTGAAATTTTACCAAAGTTTGTGTTGCACACGATAACAGAATAACATCTTTCACTTAAGTCAAAAAACAAACCGCCGCAGCAGTGTCACGCACGACACGTTTCACATTCATTCATTCACAAGTAGAAGATTTCAACCATTCAGTAGGCCTACAATTGTATGGCCCAATGTTCGTTGCATAATGTGCATACTACATGGCCGAGTAAGCAACCCGTCTAGGACAAATGGGTTACTGTTGGCAGAAAGTTTGAAGATATACGGCCTCCCAAATTTGGCGTTGGGGGGATACAGGCGAATAGGAGATACACAACATGTGGATTAGAAATCGGTCTGGTTAAAATAAGGTGTAGAGTTGTGGGAGAGGCGTCGCATAAAATATTCAATCCCTAGCCTTGGATTTACAATGAGTGCGTCGGTGTCTAAATTGACTGATTTTTTAATGTACTTGGTGAGTTGTTCGCATCGGGGAGTCCACCAGTTAAACAAGATTCGCAGAACAATGCAAAGTGTTTTATTAACTAACCTTTCATTCAGAGGTTGCTTTCTGTCCATGTTTTGATTTCCTCAAGATGGCCTCGCTTATTTGTAGGTGGTACTATTTTATTGATGGTTGCCACTTGGTTTAGGGCGACAAAATGAACTCTCTGTCGATTTTACTCACCGGGTGTGAGTTACTTATAGTTTTTTTCTCACAAGTGTGAATTTCGAGTGAATTTCAATTCACTTCGAAGGGCACATCTTCCAGAGCTATTGTGTCGAAACCCACTGGTTATGAATCTTCCAAATATCGCAGGTTCATCAGCGATTCATCCATCGTGGGCAGGTGGTGCAAAGCCACGCATTTCGCAGAACCAGCCAAACCTCAGATAACTCAGACAGAAGGTAATTAAGGTATCCAACCATTCGCCCTACAGAGAGGTATCCACAATATGCTGGTTGGCTAGGCGGCTGTCGGTTGCAGGCAAATGTATTATGTAGCAAGGGATCATCAAGTGAACCGCGAACTATCTCGTTCGTAAGCCCAGTCCCGCCGTAGTATGACAAATCACAGTGTGCACGGTAGGTGTACAGTTAGATCATGATATATTGAAAAGTTATGACAATGCATTTTGACAGATTTTCTGTTCGTAAATATTGTGAGCATAAAGAGGCTATTTTCCAAGTGAACAATATTTGATGGTGGCTTCGAAAGTTTTGACACTTTTCTTTGGGGATATTGTCGTGTTAGTGGAGTACCTCTATGCTGAACCTCCAATAAGCGTTGTGAGTGTTTCATCGTTATTGGGAATCAGTGGCGTTGCGCATCCCACGAAATCTCTTTACACTACTAATGGTTTATAAGCAGTTTGGAGAAATAATTAAATTAACAAGATGCGAGAAGCTTCCTAGTGGAAATCAGACACTCGAGGGTACTATGTCCTATCGAAGTAGGAGTTACTCGCGGTGCTGATTGGCCGCCCTAGCCGGGAGGTCAAACGTAAAAGCTACCGGTTAGGATCCTCTTAATTCCATGAGGTGCGCCTCTGAAACAATAAAATATCTGTAGAGTGGTTCTCGGCTTTTCCGCGTCGATTGGTTTCATTTGCTGGTCGAAATCTTCGTGGGAGTTGATTTTGGAAAATGGTGGTACTTCACATGCTACGTATCGTTGAAAATGTTTTCTCCGTTGCGGGATATTCGGTACGTGAAATGTATTTTGTGCAGAGTTCTTCTATTCGATTCTTTAGGTCCACCTTAGGAAATCAAATATTGTACAGTTGGTCGGGTGATCCCTAGATGAGTGATAGTATAAAGAAATGACACGGTATGATTCTTACTGTACGAAGCTCCCATAAATGGCCTTAGTTCTACAAGTAAATGAAACAAATTAGAATGTGTTGCGGACCACAGTTTTTGTTATGCGTTCTTATTACCGTGAACCCGAGTGTGGATATCCGCTTGATAGCCTGATGCGCTTAGCCAAACGAGAAAGCCAATGAACGACGTGCGAATCAGCTGATCTATTGAACACTGACGCGTACAGGCGTGTCATGTGCAGCTGAAAGCGGGCTGTTTATAAAGCTCACGTGGAAAGTTCTAGGCGCGCCAAAAAGTGATGCGAAAAATAGATCTTATCTGTCAAGAGCAAGTAGAGGACAACCAATTAAATCTGTCTCAACGAAAACGGTTGTTCCATTGGCAGTTATACAGTCCAGTTACGTTTGGAGATGGTTCTCCTATTAGAATGTTAGCATCGTTTGTTCACACTTGCACTGCTTAAGCAAATGTGTTGGCGGTCTGTTCACTGTCTGAGAACTTGCAAAATAGACGCGGACTGATAACGACATTTTGGGGGAGGGGAAGATGTACACGCCATTCATTTCATCGTTTCACCAGAGGTTGCCCTCGACGGGCACAAACGAAAGTGGGGAAAGTGGCTGCAACCAAACAAGAACGAACAACGAACGTTGCGGATTTGTTTCCCCCCTGCCTTTATCGAAAGCGGGAATTTTAACCGCTAAACTGACTTTCACACTTAATAGATTCGTCCTTGTCTTCCAAAACACATCCAGCGTATAGGCGTACAAAAACTAGCATGGCTGGAGCGATGAGTTAAAAAAAACCGGAGACACAAAGGTTTTATGCCATCTTGTGTCTGTCTAATGTCTACAGAACAACTGACATGTCACTTTTGGAAGATTAGAGACACCTTACACAGTATCTGAAATATTTGGATGAGTTTCACTTCGTGCCAGGCAGACAGACGAAACCGCCTTTTCTGTTCCATAAACGCGCCAAGTAACGAGTGGCGCCCATTGTATCACTGGTGTCGGTGAAGTGTGGTGCGTTCACTTGTTACTGAAGCAGTGAACCATCTGGTAATTCTATGGCAGCAGGTTTGTTCTTGACGAAACTTGCAGCCGATAATATATTACGACGATTTTTTCAAATAATGGACGTGCACAAAAACTACTCAGGTGTACTTGGGAAAATACAGAACAAAAAATTTGCCCAGGAGAACACTATTATTCTGAAGGTATGAAATTCCTTTGCGGCAAAGTCCCTACCCTCAAACCGTCGCACGCGCATGTGTCAACTCAAGTTAAGACATGAAACTGAAGTAGCTGTTTTCTGCTAGCACTTAAGCCTTACTTTGGAGAAGAAGACTAGCCCGACGGGTTAGATGATCGGGTCGCTTTCAGATCGAGCAAGATCGAGCCCGGATTAGCCGAAAACTTGACCAGGCAGACATGATTGAGTATCCACCGAATGCCGGTTGTCGATGCCGTATCCAGAACGCATGCGAGTTCCCAAAATGTTGCTGCCTTGTACGACGCGCTGTATATGTGTTTTCGATATGGTTTCTGTCACTCACTACACTTTGTGCATCTTTGCTGTTATGTGAACTCCAGGACATGTCTCCTGTGAATTCAGTCACTTGCCTTTCTCAACGGACAAGCTAACTCACGACGACTAACTGTTCTAACATAGGCTCAGAAGCAAAATACGATCAATATTTACGTAAGAGTTACTGTGCATCATTTGAATGATCACATTTACAGGAATCGCCACCGAAAGCGACAGAATGTCGGAAGATTTTAGGTGAACGAGAATTCTTCGTCTACTTGTTTTTCAGAAAGATAGCCACAAGATATACATATATATATATAAATATAGGAAAATGAAAAATTTTTCGAATCATCCGCATTGGCTTTATTAGAGTAGGATTTGTATTAAAAGTGTTAGTCATTCGGCTGCTGTGGTCAGTCTCTTCTGAAAGGGAACGATTCGAGAGGCATCCAGCCTCCAAATGCATACTAGTATAGCTGAGATATAGGAATCGCTTATTTAAATATTGCTTTAGATACCCCTACGCGGTCGTGCCCGTTTCAAAAGTAACCGACTAACAGGGTTGGCTGTAAGTGCATGGCAAATAGAGTGTCTTCATCTGGTGGTAAAATGTCTCCTTCCAAGCATAAATTTTCTAATTGTTTTCCATGATTCGGATGCGAACCCCTCGGATGTGATGTTTAATGTTGGTATCTTGTATGTAGTAGTGCAGAAAATTGCCCCTACCAACCTAAAACTCTTTCGTACTAAGCCGACACGGTTGTGAATCCTAGTATTTCGGCGAATACTACTGATGAAGCATGCAAGTGTTCTGTTTTCAGGTGTCCAGGTTCCAGCCCCATACTTAGCTGAATGTGAAGGTTACCACGAAAGTCATGGAACCACTTTGCAGTATTTGTTGATACTTGTTTGGTGGCAGAGACTGGCCAGTAAATCCTAGGAGGATGCTCGGAAATGTTCACTTTCCAAAATGAGATATTTGCTTTCGTGTGTGACTGCTTGTAACCGGTTGGTTGCAGCGAAGGGTTATATTTTTCCAACTAGTTGATCCCTCGGATCTCCACAGATATAACTGAAGTTGTTCATGCCTGAAGGGATATTGGTAGTATGATGTTTACTGTAACATGTTCGGTCACCTACAACACAAATTAAACCAGTGAAAGCGGATCCTGAGGTCACCATCTACAGAAAAGTTCCTGCTGCTAACCAGTGATCCGATAGTTAGCACGGCCATTTTCTTTTACCTGGTAGGTTGCATTTGTTTACAAAAAGGATTTAAATGATAAGCACATCAGAAATTATTGTTGTTGTGTACACGTCCTGCTCAATCTTCAAGATGAATAGGATCATGAAGTGCTCTTTTGATGTCCACAGGTTTTCTAATGTGAAATGATTTATCTTGTTCTACTCGGGCTAACATCGAAGTGATTCGATAGCCAATGAGTGAAGTGTCTTAAAGCACCAATGAGAATTCACGTACTCATGCGGCGTGGTATGTATATATATATATATATATATATGGAATGGCGAATTTGACCACACCATCTCACTATTCCAGGATGACGCCTTGCCGACAAATACTACCCGCAATAGTTCTAATTTTGATCCTTCTGCTACTTGAAAAGGTTCATTCTTTGGACGATTGTCGACCTTTGCCAATTGGCCATCAGATGTGGCGTGATTGTAAATCTGGAAAATTCCTTTGGCTAGTGGTCGCGGGACAAATGTTGAAGAGTTATTCCATTCGTATCGGAGCCAATTCTTTCAATTTTTGCGCATCCATCTGTGAAATGTTTTCCGACTGCGGCGCCTTTGACTTAGATCCCAACGACCCGGTAAGGCTAGTTTTTCTCAGCCTAACATCGTTTGCAATTTACATGTATGAATGTGACTTTACTTAGAATTTTAGATATCTGTGAATCAGGTCACCGAAAACTAGCCGGATAAAGTTGTCGTTTTCTGCAACGATTATTACAACTGACGAGCAGAAAAATTCATTCTGTTTCTAATACCTTATTCATAAATTGCGTATATTGTGCATAGAATAGTAGCAAGTCAATTGACTCGTTTAAAGCTCTCCGTGGACCAGTAATCAGATTTTGGGACAGGTGGCTGAAACTGAATAGTGTAATTTTAGGAGAGGATTGCTTTTATAAATGTAGCCATTGGTTGTCTCTTTGGTATCAGACATGTGTACTCCATTGGTGGATAGAAGCTGGCAACTCTCTTTCGGAATCAGACATCATGGCGGAACCAAATGTCCCAACCAGTGTCGTTTTCACGTACACAGTGTTCCACATCTACCCAACATTTAAGCTCAGCAGGTGATTTTACAACCACAAGATGGAGCACTCCTTATGGTGATTTAACGTAACCTCACAGCTATCATAAACCAAAATGATTGCCTAAGAAATATTTTCGCGGCATCAGCTTATTCCGGTCAATTATGGGGTTCTTTCGTCCTGATATTTTGAATTTGCCCTCACTGGGGCATGTATGTAGGTCAAGGCTTTTATTCATAGTTATTTTAAGAACTTAAAGATAAAATTGTACAGCAAACACGTCTTATAAACCAGCTATGTGAAGTGCTTGATTCATCCACTTTTTAATTCCCTAGAGAAAGGTTGTCATTTGCTTGACTAACGCACCCAATATCCATGATCAAACCATCACTTTTAGGTTGTCAGACTTAAGACAAGACATATGATGCACCTCTGTCTAACAATGGGCGAAGCGATTACTAGAAGTCAAGTAACTTGACGACATCTCATAACAATGTTTTTTCTAATTCGATGAGTCTAGCTGAGCACGATGGGTGTGTAGTATCCATTAACAGACAGGCACAATTCGAACCCATCTGACTTGGCTGATGGACATGCTTGTAGGGTTTGAAGGATGACAGGTAATTTTGCCTGAGTGCTTCAGCGCACCCGAACAATTAGCAGGCAAGTTTTGCACTAAGTCATAACAAATTATCAAACAATGCAACTCGATTGGATAAAAACCCACCCGTTTGATGGGAGTGTACAAAAATTTAGAGCGTGTTTTCGCTCCTCAGTATCGTCGATCGGAAAAACTCAACCGTTATCATGCCTGTCTACAGCATGATGAGATTGAGTCCAGGCGTGTGCTCCCTCTGTTTGAGCAAACTCTCGTGCAAACACTTACTTACGGGCGCTAACCAATTTGGATTATCGAACCGATTCTCGAACGGGCAAGTGGTATGGATGAGTTGATCTCAGTGACTCAAGAACAACTATCCGTCCGTCTGAATGCCCAGGTTGAAACAACGTTTGGTGTATCATCCTAGCTTAGAAGTCATTATGTCTCGAGTCGGTCGCGTCAAATAAACTGTTTGCACGGTAGTGAAGCATCACTGTCAACACTGGTTTCTGTCTCTGATGATGATGATGATGTTTGGCGCATAAGAGTTTCTTATGTTTTTCATCCACAGGAATTACCACGAACCCTTACCTTCGGGGGACCACCGCCCCACGGCGCAATTATAGCGCACATACCATAGAGGTGAACACACGCGGTCGCCTGCGCAGTCGCGACGATCACCCACTCAGCTGGAATTTCGGTCTCTTCGAAAATTCATTTGGTTTAACATATTTGTTTCCGCTTGACGTTTTGGCTAAAATATGTGGCATTTGAGGAGAACATGCATTCTCTACTCAAGGAGAACAGCTTGAAATCATAACGTCTTACCTCATCTGTTACATTTTAAAGTATTGCCACGGTGCATTTTACGCTCGAGAATATCCATCGAGAAGTTCAACAAACAGGCGCTGTACATTATGCAATGTTGCGGTGAGTACAGTATATTTGTGCGAGTTCCCTTTTACGTGATTTTCCGTTTCCCAATGCATAGCTATACGTAAAACGCTAGAATTTTTCATTGATTATTCTGTCTGTTTTACCCTTTCAAAACCTCGAAAGAAACTCGAGTCATGTTATCCAGAATTGGACATTAAATATAATTATTTTTTATGTTTTATTCTCCAATTGTCAGAAATAAACTTGTCTCCCTAGAACCCAGTCTCTTTTCGCCGAACGATGGACGGCATACCATTAACTAATGGGCACTAGAGAGCTTAGGTTTGTAAGTAACACTGGTAGTGAATGACTTGAATTCCGAGCATGAAATAGCTGCATTTGTTCATAGGTGGTGAGAGTTGGGGATTTTAACGTAGATATTGTCATGTAATTGAAACCATCCTCTGCTGAATTTCCCAGAAGCACTGTACCGCAGGTTCATCCTAATGAGTATCCATCCGCATCCATCAGCATCTCACGAAATCGCTTCACAATGCAGATAGCTCATTGGAAGGTTTGAATTCATCCGATGAGTGAAGCTTCTATTTAAGAATTCGTCACTTGAGAAGCCAGTCAACGTGTGAACAAGTGATGTGGATTTCGCGACTAAATAACCACTGGAGCTGTATTCCTTCTGATTGTGAGTTATTCACGCTGCTGACCAACCGCTCGTTACCAAACGGTTAAGTGTCTACCTATTAGCCGGAGGTCGCTGGTTCAAAGCTCACTAGAGTTTTGTGAGAAGCCTCCCACATGATGATTCCCAATGCGGATGAATTAGCTGTCCTGTGCTTCTCGGCTCTTCGGAATAGAGGTTGAAATGTAAGCTATGAGAACCTGGGCTGTTCACACGGGAGCAAAGGCAGCGTATGTTGACTGATATCAGGAAAACACTAGGATATTGATGATTCGATAAATTCTAGGGACGAAAAGAAAACCCAAGGAAAACACTTCAATGGCTCGTGTCGGAAGTACATTAAACCTCCTTGGGATCATTCTAAAATGACTCGCTGCTTCCGGTCATTTTGGTACGGCCTTTCGTACAGATTTGTCCATCTTGAATTTTCAGAACGATTCGTAATTAGAAAACTAAAAGTGGCGACGAAGATATGCAGCATGTTAACTTGCCATTTCATCAACAGTGATTTGAAGTTGAAAAGACCACATAGTATGGTAGCACGTCCTGTAAGACACCGAAACAGGGGATAGCTTTCGTTTTGTTTTCCACAAGGCTTGTAAGCAATTAAAGCATACGGAGCACTATTCGGACGTGTGAAAGTGAATTAACCGGTAGTATAGATGCGTATGGTTAATATATTCCCCAGCGTTGTGCATTGGACGCGAAACGGTTCTAATCAATAAGCCAGGCGAACGTAATCTGCCTGTGACAGGGCCTACGGACTTCCTTAACTGAGAGTTTGGAGTGAGCCGACGCAAAAATTTGTAAATAACTATTAGGGGATGATAGTGCGAGGCGAGTTGGAAAGATTCAATTGTGGTGTCATCCTGTGAGTGAAGCATATCTGTGCTGATAAACTGAGAAGCATTGTACAGCTGTTTCATCCTTATTGGGAATCATCATCATTGCGTAGCATTTCGGCCTACAGCTGAGTACTTAACTGCTCGGCCACGAACGGCTCATCACCACTGTGAGTAGTCACACTTGAACTGAAAGTGTTGCAGTGCTCATCCTTCATTCACGCACTCCAAATCACGTGTTCACGTGTTGACTGCTTCGTCGATTGACGATTCCTCAGCTAAAAATTCCAATAGACTTGTGATATTAATCGTTGTTTGAACTGCTCAAAGGAAGAAATTAGTTGAGGCAAGCCTCAGAGAACGCTTATACTTAGTACCTTCGAAGCTAGGAAAAGTGACAATCAAGAACAGAAAGCTGCCACGAAATCTAACTTTACAGAGCCATTCATTGATATTTAGTAGACAGTACAGTGCTGATTGATTAGGTGGCCTCTGATTTGTTCGCTGAGCTCAATAGTTAGCTTGCAAACGTATTCGTCACCAGTCGAGATGAGATCGTCAGTGCTCACTGTGTCCTGATGGTTCATACCACAGCTTAATGGTACTTGAAAAAGCAGACAAGGGGATTTAATGTGTGAAGAATAGACCTAATACTACGCACGCATTTTTGATGAAAACTGGAGAAGAAAACTGAAGAAAACTGTCTCTCAAATCCATTTATAATAAGCTCGACCGAAATTCTACTGGAGGGGATTTTTTCGAAGATATTTCAATAGTTGACGCCTATAATTTGGGGATAGTTTTTTAATTCTTCCCATGAACTTCCCTCATAACAGGAAAACGTAAATTGAGCACATTCACTGGACCGAGAAACCCCATACCAGAATGTAGCACTGCTCAATGACCGTAGTCTCGTCATTCACCATTCGACCAGAGAATAGGTCCGCTCTGGGAGATGAGGAATAAAATCCACGAACTGTGATTAATCTGCATAAGAGGAACGAAATTGGAAAAATCACCAAGGTCTTTTGGTTTACCTCAAAGAGCTAGTCAGTCTTTGACCAGATAAAGCTGGAAACATGACTGACTGCATACTGTTTGGCTACTAGGTGTCCGTCAGGTATGCGTAACTGAAGACCATCAAAAAGAAATGAAGCCGTCCTATAAGTATCATTATCTCAAAAGAATCACCTTACAACTCGTCATGTTGTCTATTTAATTGGATAGCCTTAGTTGGAATTCCTCATACGCGTACTGTCCTTTCTTTACGGTTGATAATGCTAACCGTTAGACCACATAGCATCAGGATCTCTCCCATAATCTGACAACATCCGAACTCCCATTCAGAGCGCTTTGCGAAGGGGCAAATCGGTTCTGTGTGCCCTCCACAGTCCAAAACCAACTAGCACGTATGAACGAATGAATAAGTTTAGGTGGAAGTTTTGTAACTCTTACTGGGAGAGAAAAATATGCCCAACTTTTCCCCAGATCACTCACACTCCAGTGAATTACCCCATTTGAAAAGCACATTTCGAGGAGTCGGAGTGCTTCATCCAAGGAGCGTTATTCTGAAGAATCAAATCCTAGGAGTGACTCAATGATTTTCATAAAAGAAACTAGCCGCAAGGTTTCTAAAACCTGTCCAACAGTCCACAGTCGGTTTTGTCCTCCTTAAGTCTCATTAGCTAAGCCCAGTCCCTGTGTTTCCGTCGAACTTGCGAGTGGTCTGACCCGTTTGGTGATGCATCTGCCCAATGCCTGCTGCTTGAATAGGATGCAAGTGGTGAACAAACAAAATGGCACTTCATTTTCTCCATTTTATCAGGCTGGTTTCATAGAGGATCGGGTTTTGCCTTTTAGGCTTGCCAAAACAATAGTTGTCAAATAATACAACATCTTTGTTTTTGTGTGTAAATGTTCCGCAGATATAAACCTTCTGCCTAGCTTCTACATACACTGGATTATAAAGTAATATTTCGTCACGGAAATTCACAACGTTGGTACACGTTGATCTTGAGAGCTTGTTCATTATACATCTGGCCAGGTTGAAATCGTGCAAACTCCAAAAATAATCTTTCCGTAACCTTGAGACTGCAAAAGAAAGAGATTCACGTGCATCAGTTATTAAAAAAGTGCTCGCTGTTTGGAAGGAAATGGCCTTCTTAATTTGGAAACTCTAGGAGAGGAGGCATGCAAAATAAGCGAATCAAAATGCAGCATTACTAAGAAGGTTTTTTCATCCAAACTGTTTGAAACCACTGAAGGACACAACCATAAAACTGAAAAAACAAGCTAAAGCAGAAGTAGGGTATGAAACGGCACGTTCAGACCTGCAACATTTCAGGAACGAGACTACTGCCAATCAACTCTTTTGTTTCGTCTTGTTGTGGGCGGGGTTGTGGTAACATGGACAATGGCTGGGGAACTTGATAACAATTGGCGGCAAAAAATGTTTGAAAAATACCCCAATGCTTACGGAAAAACCCATCGTAGGTGAATAGACTTCCGTCGTTCCATCCAGATGGCTACCAGTAGGTTTTTTTTGAATATCGTCTGTCTAGCCCATAACTCATTGTACAACGTAATGGCACCACAAGCCCTATACCGTCAGTTATCGTACTGAAGTAACGTAACTGCCCGTATGCACCAGTTCAACTTTTGTCCTCCTAAGTGAATCCGACCATCTGTATAATGCAGATGAGTAGACTTTATTTGGGCTGGCACCGCACCCACCTTAAAAAAAACTTCCAGCTTTCTTCACCCCTGTTAGATGAGAGGCAAGATATATGTTTCACGGTTCTTACCAGTGGTAGGCATAGAAATGAGAAAGTGCGTTGAAAATATTCGTAATGCACTACTCATAAGGTTGCTAAAAATTCTTTGACAGCCCACGACCGGTTGGAAATAGTTCGAGCTCTAGAACAACGTGAAAAGACGGCAGCGAAAAACGGTAGAATACGAAGTTCTTTGTTTAAGGGACGGAAGATGGTTATTTTTTTCGGGAAGTGTAGCTTTCAAGATTTGCATATCACCTATTTTTCACTTTCATATTATTCTGGGCCCCAAAGGAGCCCCAGAACGAGGATCACCATATCCAACGGTCGTTTCAAAATGTCAAGCTGTCAATCACAGTCGCACATGCGTTCTAAGGGAAGATGATCATGTAGACATGCCAACGATGAAATCGGCTCCACATTTCTGTGTACCCCAAGGATACTACTCATGCTTCAGAGTGCCTGTTGCGCACATGATATAAGCGTGTGTTTTCCATTTTGAGAATCGTTACTCCTACAGTCATCGTTCAATATCTGTGAATTGCTTTTACCGCAAACGTGCACACAAGAGTTCTTGTTGACAGTCGGAATTTCATTGCTGATACGCAACACATCTGTTATAGTCTCTGATTTACATATTTCTCCTGGATGAACAGGGCTTGTTTTCCACTGACGCAACTCTTTCGATCAATCTTCTACATCCTGCAAGGGCCAACCGGAGCAATTTGGTTCGTCTTTGAGATTCTAAACCACAACTCAAAGTGTACGTCTCGAATCACAATTGGAGTCAGTCGTAGCTTCAAAAGTGCAACCATATTTTTACTGTCAACCGCCAAAATGCACACGATCCGCAAGAAAAATTTTCATTTCTCTGTATGCTGGGCCAGTTGAGCACATAAACGCTCCAGCATCTTCCGTAACACTTGAAAAAATCAAAAACTGGATCGATTGCCACATGAACCCCAAACAGATCGTAGAAAACGATGAGATGAAATTGGGAGAATCAAACTGTGTGAAATATAAGAAGACGTGGGACAATCCACTACACAAAATCTTGCACCCCGAGAACCTAGTAGTGTCTCTGTTGGCATTTGCTCTGTTCGGACCTTTGTTGTGACACGGGTCATTAAGTTCAGAATCCCAGTAAACTAGAGTATATTTTCTGCAACGTAAAATGCCTAAAAAGTCCTAAATAAACTTGTTCTTTGACAGCCAGAAATTCTCAGGTGCCCACTATCTGAACAATAAAATTGGCTAAATGCGCCCTTTTGTTCTGGATGCGCTCTGCTTGGGTGGGAGGTGTCGGTCATTTAAACCACTACTCACAACAAGGTTTATCAAATTTGGTTTACAAATCCGATATTCTCACGTACCCAAAGATTGTGTGCACAAACCACTTGAGATCGACACTCCTTTTACTGACAAATCCTTGACCAGTGAGCGTTTATGGCCAGCAGTGAGACCCGGTTTGAATGTATATAGGGTCTCAGAAGCAGGGGACCAAGTTGTGAGATGACCATGTGTGAGAGATTCGTCAGAAACGGGCATTTGAAGCTTTACATCTCTTATTTCAGAATGGGATTTCTGTCATGGCAGATGCGTCAGAAATTTTATCGGATGATTTACTAATGATTGGCGGAGCGATTACACAGTGCTTGCCGCATTTATCCTCTTGTTTAAGCTACTCACAAGTAACTTAGATTGACCATAATGTAAAATTGGGACGGCGAGTTCATTCAGGCCTTATTACTCATGCTTCGTCATATGCAAAAATGAAGATATTTACTACCGGGCTATCCAATGAATGTTTAACAGCCTACCTCATTGGTCACCAAAGTAATTTACTTTCAACTCCCATGGCCTGATAATTAGAATCACTACCTGTCCTGGTCCTCTGTTCATTACATTCACCCGCAAAACAGCCTGGGCCACTTAAACAAAGGACAAGCTGCTCAGTAGTTCAAACATTTTCTGCAGTCTTTTGTCATTCAACCGATACTGCACAGGATAGACCGACGTTTGCTTTTCATAGATCTTAATGTGGAATTTACCATTAGTCTAAAAATATGTAAACATTCCATGTCATTTTGAACGTGCTGGTCAGGTTCGACTAGAAACTGGTCACCTGGCATTCGTTGAGACAAGGGTTTGAAAACCAATGTAATGACATGCAAGCATATGAGTAGTAAGCTATGCGCTACTGCTACTTTCAGCTAACACATTTTTTGAAACACTGCTCCGTTATCACTTTCAGGTTATCTTCTGCTATTGTTCACCAAAAACTTCCTAGCAAACGAGAAAGTCGACTTCCCCTAATATTTCGTGTATTCGTCTGGTCGCTTTCGACATCTCAGTCTCCTATATACACGTATTGCGTATCTCACTTGTGGGGCGACTGCCTACAGATAGACTAACGGCGTCTGTATGAAAAGTCCACTGTGACAAATGCTGTTTCAAATCGCCCAAATCACACAGTTTTAGCGGCAAAACCAGCAGCCTGCTCCCAACCATTCTCAGGAGTAGATCAAACGGCTGGATTGCAAACGTTTCATCACCAATCGAGGTGACATCGTCACATCGTGACCCACTCAACCCCGCACTGACGATATCACCTCGATTGGTGATGAAACGTTTGCAATCCAGCCGTTTGATCTACTCCTGAGAATGGTTGGGAGCAGGCTGCTGGTTTTGCCGCTAAAACTGTGTGATTTGGGCGATTTGCAGACGAGAACAAACGAATCCTAATCATTTTTCACCCAAACCTACATATTTCTTACGAGGGCGAACCACGTGGAAGTCCGACATTTCCGAATTCCCTCCATATCGGATGTCCAGATAGATTGAATAATAGCAACACAGAAGTTTGTTCCTGTTCCACCAGACTTGCATTGACAACACACAGGTGAGAAGTCCCGACCAACTTGCGAATAAAAACGACTGATTAGGTCAACCCGTAAGAAGAGCCAGAAAATACGTAATAAGAAGCATGGCCAACATCACTATAAGTTCTGTATGGGCAAACCGCGCAGAAAATTACAAATAACGCAGCTGAAATGTCGACTTTTAGTTACCTCCCTTCGTTGACCATCAGATAGGAGGAAACATCATTAGTCTCTTCTAGGGATCTAATCTGATGACGAACCTTTGGGGAGTGAAATTCGATGCAGGAAGTAGACACCTATTTTTACTTCCTCCAGTAGCGTAAGATGGACGCAGAAAAACTTTAATATTCCGACAAGACAACAAAAACTGGTGAGTCTCAAACATGGGACAACAAGTTGTATGCATTTCATGGACTTCCATCAGTTTTTATGAAATACTTGCAAGCATCTCTGCTGGTGACGTGCAGAGGCGGGCCCAGGATGGGCGACCAAAACTGCCGTTTTCGGAACTAATCATTGGTTGCTTATCTGTACGCCGTGAGTACTCAGTTTTCAGTTGTCCTCTGACTTACGACTGTGTGTTGGTTCAACTTGTTGTCGAAGTAAGCACATGAAAAGCAAATGAACGCTGTCTATTTATCATAGATATTTTAGACGAACAGAAATATTCCAGTCTGGTGGAGCTTTCCGGACCTCATGACCGCTTGTGAACGTTCCCTTAGGCTTGTGGACATAACAGGAGGCCTTCAATGATGTACCGGTTTCAAAGTTCTCCTACCATACTGCAAAGGTGTCTCAATACTTTGGTGGAACTTTCATTTCATGCTGGGACCAAAAGTAAATCTGCTGCTTTCCTTAAAGTTGAATCGTACTGCTGAAACAGGCTGATTCCTTTTATCAAAAAAAGTTGTTGAATACTTTGGCAGTCAACGGGGGGATGAATGTCGACAGCACAATTCAGCATGCTCAACCAAGTGATTGAAGCGCAATTTGCAATAAACAGTGTGAATCAGCAGATTTTGTTCTGCATTTGGGTAACAAAAGCGGATAGGTCCCGTGTTTCCAACAGAGTAAAAGTTACATCTTCCACATGGACCCATGATTTTCAAACCGAAGTGAGCCTTTCAAAGTATGGTCAGTTGTGGCGTCCCATAGCGGACAGTTTCTATATAAAAATTGGCTAACCAACCGCATACCCAGGAGATTTAGCACGAGTGCTGTTTAACAAATGACTCAGTGAACACTGGTCCATATCGTTCATATTGTTCGAATAGTGTGTTCATTCGGAGAAAATGACTTATTACTCTCTCGTGCCTAGACCCTGGAACCAGAATAAATAATCCAGAATTTGTCGGATAGCTTCAACGCTTGGCCTATGGGCCAAGCTGCAGATGTATTGCGAACGCACAAGTCTGCGGGACGGTAGTCTCTAAGCTCGGACGTGTGATCAGGCGACCAACACCAGCTGCATCCATTTGATGGCATGTAAAGGAGTCCCCATTTCCCCTCACGGGGGCGACAATCCAAGCATGAACTTAAGGGGCTAGAAAGATGGAAGCTTTTTCGGCCGTGAATCCACTCTCGCCTTACAGCGGGAAAACAGGAATAAGGCAGCAGCAGATATTGCGTAGCTGGATTTGATGGCCACCAAATTTTTCTATTTTGATGTTATGTAATGCCTAATTTTGTAGGCCAGGACCAGTCCGCACTGACAAATTATTCCAAGATCGGGGCTCAGAGAAAACCCTCAAATTTGGAAAACACTAACACCATGTTCGACGCGTACACGAGGAAATACACTCACAAAAAATGGGATGAATGTCAACACAACCTTATTCATGATGTGTGAAGTAATTTTTGGCGTTAGAATTTGGTGCAGATTAGCGCAGATGAAAGAAAGTTTTGCCGTACACAAGAAATGGCCTGCACACGTAGAGCTTACTAAAAGAGGAAAGATATGGCTCCAGCAGGTAATTGATTTCAGACGCGCATGCATTGTGTTAACTTCCAATAAATTCAGATGTTCTCCGCGTGCTAAGTTCTGCACAATGAACACAGATGCGCAATGTACAAGGATGAGGAAGTAGCTGGAATTTCCTCGGCAAATGTCCAAATCCACATTCGGCCCGCACTTGTTTCCGACTGAGGGACAATTTAGCCTTAGTTGTAAAATCTATTGTCGGACAGACCATCGTTGTTCGAGTGATGCTATTGTTACGGGCAGAGATGGGCAGAGATGTTACGGGGGCGAGATGGCTCAACTGGTTACAGCGCGAATTTACTGACCGAAAGGTCCGCGGTTGGAACCCTACCTCTGCCTCTCGACTTTCCCTGTTTAGGCTTGGGCAACCTGGCAGTATTCCAGCCCTCGTGCTTCCCTCGGGTGGCATGGCAGCTAGGCACCGAAGGTGTTACAGCTGAACGATACGGGCATTTCGACTTAAACTGCAGAAATAAATCTGAAACACAAGTGCGGGTACAGATGAAGAAATCAAACGGATGCAAAATTACTTGACGTCAAGTTAGTTTCAATCTCCTATGTATCGAGTTGAATATTCTGAGAACTAAACTGATGGGGGAACCAGTTTATTTGAAGAACTTTGCGCGTGCATTCTCCTCCCCCCAGGTTGACGTCTTCCCCCATGGTGCCGTAGCGCATTTCAGTCCTCTTCCACAGCGTGTGGATACAGCTCTTCGTGGAGGTTGGGATGACCATTTTGGTAGCTAGTAATTTCGTCTGTGTGCGGTTAATTACAGTATACCTCGGTTTGCAGCTGTTCATCTGGCAACCTTGTAAAAAGACCATCCAAAAAATGCTAGCTTTCCATCATTTACTTCTTCCCCTGCAGATTTTATGTCGTGACAAACCTTGTCCAATATTTGGCTTGTTCACTTTAATTTAATCAGTGTGATGATAACAAGACTGTGGTCTACCTATCCTATCATTTTGGGATTTATATTTGCCAATTCATGCGTTCGTGTCCCGTTTACTGAGCTTGCCTTGACTTGTCCTGTCATGACTTCCGTGTGGTTGCACCGCCACTCACAATCGCAAGGCTGGCCTCGGAGGGGACCACCCCAATAATCCGTTCGCCGTTGTCTACTGTGCGGACCTTGACACTGCGTGTGCCGATCAGTTATGGAATTCCACACATGCTAACGCCAAGAACGTGGACGACTTAGGTTATTTGTATAAATCTGCTCATTTTCTTTTGAACGGTACCATAGGTTTTCGAACCCAGTTCTTCCTTTTTGACATTCAGCATAGTCAAACCTACGGTTGAAACAAAGTTTCTTGTATCGGGAACCCCAACAAGGTTGCCTTTCGGAAGTGACCGCATAATACGACGGTGGTTTAAAAATCGACCAACACGCTGCAGACAACATTGTCAAAACCAATGTGGAAATTGTACACAGAGAAGTGGACGAAATTCGAACACAAGACAAATACCACGTGGAATGGACAGACATGCTGTTACCTACCGGGCTCCATGAACACAAACTTACTGTCGGAAGCCACGGACGGATTTTACTCGTTTCCAAACTTGAAGATTGGACCACACAAAAATTCCAAGAGGAAAATACTCTAAATGCTGGTCCGAGGGCGACTAAATATGGACGTGAATTCGCGCAATTGAAGCGCTCGACCAAAACAACTACCAAAAACATGTTAAAAGTCACTTCGTTAATTAGCCACTATGGACCAGGAAACTCCAGGACCACAAGGTTTAAAACTGCCCAGGAAACCAAAGGAGCGGGAGGATTCAACTTCTAATGGTACAGCCAAACTTATTGGAGTACACATTTAGGCAATACGTCTAAGAATTATGTTGCAATTTAGAGATAAAAGTGTCTACATAACCAATCAAGGAATTCGTCAAGTACAAAAACCGACCATATTAAACTACGAACCAGTCAGGCAAATCCTGTGAAATCATACCACAATGCAGTAATGGACCAATCACAAAAATAAACCAATCAAAGTGGATACTTGCCTTAAAAACCATTCCGCTGAGATCTAGGCAGACCATGATTCGAGTGAAATCGGGAAGGTGCCAATCAAAATACGAAGAATGTACGCCGGACGGAAACCAGCTATAGAGCGAATGCGAGGACTACTTCACACGATTTCATAAAACTCGAATTAGAACCAATGGGTTTCCGAGAAAATTTGTTCAACTTGGTCATTCGCGTCAACGGATATCAGGTCGTCCATGAAAGCTATGTAAACTCAAGCAGATAAGGAGGAACCTTCCACCTGACAGCTCGATGAGGATGTTTGCTTCGCTGGTGGCGATATATTTGCAAGCAAAGTGCCACACTCGCGCATCTGTACACCCAACCAATACATTTCCATGCATTCCATTGAAACTTCTAACTTAGACGTCCTCATTCGAGTAGCCAGTCCACAGGTGATCACGTGATATAGATTGTGTGATTGAAGGATTAGTGCATCTGTGCCCGGTGTGAGCACAATTTACTGACAGTGCTCTCAGAAGCTGAGGCCGGACCACTATATATCCAACGACTGGTGGGAGGTTCACAGTACCTACTACTTAGAGTCCCGTGGGATGCACAATGCTTGTCTTTCCCAAGAAGAATGAAACTGACGCCACGTGCCATTCGGTTTCAATTCCAAGACGAAATTTCCACTAAAATTGTTGCAATGATAAAACTACACATGATCGTGGGTTTATCCCTTCTCCTTCACGCATGAACTTTAGAGTACTTGCTGATTTACTGGTTCACTCTGCGTGCTTTTCTCATCTACTCGGTGAAACGGTCTGATATAAAGAAATGAAAGTAGTGCGATTCTGATGGATTCAGAACTACTCCCTTGGGCTTCAGTTCCATTCCAGTTATCGCGATGCCGCTCGGATAAATACGTCCACTGTGAAGCACCAGCAGCAAGTCTCTTGAAGTATTCACTGGTACAGTCTCAGGTAGCATGCCACCTGAAAGCTATTTTTCAACTAAGAATGTTGTGCTACTACGCATGTTTTCCACTAGAAGCTGCCGGTTTATACAGATAACGCATTCTTAGAAGACATAATCAAAGTTTGGTGATCTTTCCCTTTGCATTCGGGGTCTTCGGATCCCATATCTGTTTCAGTGAAACTACCGATTAAACTACAATTTGTATTTTTGTTGAACTGGCACGAAGATTCTACCACTGGTTGTGCGTTGCTCTTCGCAATCATTAGGCTAAACAAGGAGTCTGTGTAACGAGTATGTGACATTGTCATCTAGGTTCATTTGTTCACATATTTGTAAAGGTCTCACGCGTAATGAGATGTATCTCGAAAACTCAATTCGAGATTTCCAGGTACAGGTAAAACATCGTTTCTAATTATGTGGCTGCATGTAACGTTTCGAAGATATCGCAGTCATTAGCACAGGTCGATACAACCATACAATGAGTGAACAAGACTTGGCCGTTTTCACGTCAACTTGTTACCCGATAACGGTTGTGCCAGTGAACTGAACGGTTGTGCAAACGTGTCGTTCGAGGGGTCCTTTTAAATCACAGTTATTAAAGTTTGTGCAAGTGGTTGTCCCCTGAATTCCACTTGCTTCCTTGCCTAGCTGCATTTATCGGTCATTTTTGCTCATCGTACACAATAAACAAGCCACTTGACATCGAAAAGCGTGGCAATCAAAGGTTGTACATGGTCAAGTTTCGGACTCTTTATGATGTCAGTTTTTTAAAGGGCGTAAAATGATTTTGTTTCCCCACAGTCATTGCCGCCCAAATGGTCATGCTGAAGGGTAAGTGATATATCATTCCAGTGGAAGTTAAAACAGGAAATCTACCTAGGCGAAAATCGGAGCCCCGAATATTCTGGCAGGGTCGGCTGCCATTAGTCATTGAAGCCCTGATCATTCAATAGACCGACGAAACGGTATTGTTAGTTCACCGACTGGTCAGTGAAATGACACTTCATTCAAAGCCTGGTAAGTTTCATTTCGACAAATTGAAGTTTTGTATCATGCGGAAACACCAGAGGACAACAAAGGTGATCTTCAGAAAATAACACTAAGCGTATATGGTCTAATAGTTCGACGGTTTAAGCATACGGAAAGCAAGGTAATGTCAGTTCAGACTGCTGGGATTTCAGGCAAGATAAGATTGCGAAAAGACACCTTAAAATGACCCATGTATGTGGTAGGTATGAGATTTTTTTGGTCGGCGAGCTGAACCACCTCCTCGTGGTGCCGACTGGGTAGCCTGGACGCCAGTCTGGGTGAGCTAAGAGTTCAGCAACTCCAGACAGGGCTAACCACCCTGTTTGGTTTCAATGTGCTGGTTACTTTCGACAATGTACACTACAAAACATCTGGCGCCTCCGCACCAGTTCCAACCAGTACACAGGAGAGATTCGTGGGGCTCACGTGTGAAGAATGTGGCAAGTGGTGTAAATCAAAAGCTGGCTTGGTAGCCCACCATCGAGTTCACGACAATGATAGTGTTGGTACGAACATGGTCGCCCAATTGGCCTGTGCTGATTGTTCCCGCCTTTTTCCGACGAAGATTGGCCTGAGTCAACATCGCCGGCACGCACACCCCACTCAGCATAATGCAGATAAGCTCAGCCGAGTGAAGCATTCCGGTGCCCGCTGGTCCCAACAAGAGTCACAATCGCTCTTGCGCCTGGCTAAAAATTTATATCCGTCTTGTGAAACGCAAACCGCGCTGTTCGCGAGACTGGAGCAGTATTTTCCTGGTCGATCGGCTATCAGCATCAAAACCAGGTTACGGGTGCTTAACTGGCAAGCACAACAGGACGAATCATCATCTGGTGGACCTGACCAAACCATCGGTCAAATAGCGGCCTACTCGTCAGAAGCCGATGACTATAGCGTCTGGTTTAAACAAACCGTGGATTGCGCCGTGTCACTCTTAGAATCCCATGCTGACAGTTCACTTGCTAGTGTTGACCTTCTGGCATTTGCCCGAGGGTTGCAGTCTGGCATCATGACACCGGAACAAGTCCTCTCGCTTCTGGACCTCCACGCCTCCAGGACATTTCCACACACCTGGAAAACCGTATCCCGACGCCGTCGTCAGTTAGCCCATCGGATGCCGGTCAACCGAAAGCAGATCCGCCGAGCCAACTACGCCGCCATCCAGACCCTATACCACCAAAGACGGAAAGATGCAGCGTCTGCTGTGCTCGATGGGTCATGGAAAGATCTGTACAAAGGCAACTGCGGCCTACCTCCAGACGCCGAGCAGTACTGGAAACAGGTGCTCTCAGCCCCAAAACACGTGGACAGCCGGCCCAGTCGCGTAGTAGTACCATCCGATTGGAGCTTGATTGAGCCCATCACAGGAGAGGAAGTCGGCCGTACGGTCCGTTCAATGGGCAATTCGTCCCCAGGCCTGGACAAGCTCACACCCAGGATGCTCCGCCGGTTCAATGCGAACGTACTTGCTGGGTACTTCAACTTACTCTTACTAGCTGGGGGTTGTCCCCCACACCTGTGTCGTGCTCGTATTACTCTAGTTCCGAAGGTCCCTAATCCGACTTCACCGGATCAACTGAGACCGATCTCCGTATCATCCATTCTTGTCCGATGCTTTCACAAGGTGCTTGCTGATCGCTGGAGTCGTAGATTGCAACTGCCTTCACTCCAGTTTGCATTTCTACATCGGGACGGCTGTTTGGAAGCTACATCGCTGTTACATGCCCTGCTTCGTCACTCTTCAGCGACTGCTTCTAACCTCAGCTTGGCGTTCGTCGATATCTCGAAAGCATTTGATTCGGTTTCGCATGACACAATCGTCAGATCTGCCGAGGCGTTTGGAGCACCGTCACCTCTAGTTCGATACATCGCACAGTCCTATGAGAATGCTGTAGCAGTTTTCCCCAGTTCCGAGGTTCACTGCCACAGAGGTGTGAGGCAAGGAGATCCACTCTCCCCATTATTGTTCATCATGGCAATGGATGAGGTTCTTGGATTGTCGATGCCGCAACTGGGATACCAGTTCCATGACACCCTAGTAGATGGTTTTGCCTTCGCTGACGACTGGGTCGTGTGTGCAGAAAGTCAAGCTCGCCTCAAAGAGAAGCTTGAAGCTGCCGCGGTTGAGTTGGGAAGAGCTGGTATGAAGATAAACGCCCGGAAGACGAAAGCGATGGTGATCTGTGGGGACAGGAAACATCGGGCGACAGCAGTCTCAGTCGAACCATTTTGCTTCGCCGAGGAACTCATCACTCCTCTGGGTCCGACAGACACAGTAACATATTTGGGCATCCCCTTTACTTTCAAGGGGAAAGGAGTCTTCAACCATCGACAGCATCTGCTCAAACTGCTCGACGAGGTGACGCGTGCCCCGTTGAAGCCGCATCAAAGAATGGAGATCACAAGGAACTACCTGATACCGAGGCTGACATATTCGCTCGTGCTTGGCCAAGTCCACCGAAACACGCTCAAAAGGTTGGACAACTACATCAGGCAATCTATTCGCGGCTGGCTACGTCTACCGAAGGATACCCCGATCAGCTACATCCATGCCGGTAAACAACATGGGGGACTTGGTATCCCAAGTCTGAGTGCAACAATCCCGATGCAGCGGAGAGTGCGTATGGAAAAGCTGCTTTCTACTCAGTGCCGTGTACTACGCAATGTGGTCAACGATTCCGCATTTGGCAAGGTTGTTCGGGATCTCAGCCTTCCGATCCGTGTCCATGGTTCATGCGTAAACACCAAGGAAGAACTGGTGGCTGCTTGGGGTGATAGCCTGCACAACAGCGTTGACGGTCGCGGTTTACGAGAGTTGGTCGCTTCGCCTCTTTCTAATCGATGGCTTGTATTTCCAGAAAGAGTGTTTCCTCGGATATTTATCCGCGGTATCCAGCTCCGATGCAACCTGCTCAGGACGAGAGTTAGAAGCGCTCGACATGGTCACGGTGGCCAGACGATCTTATGTCGTGGAAACTGTGGCCAACCAGAGAGTTTGGTGCATATTTTGCAGTCCTGCTGGATCACGCATGACGCCAGATGTGCTCGTCATAATCGGGTTGCAAGGGAACTCGCAAAACGCCTCCGTCGCCTGGGATACACCGTCTTTGAGGAGTTGAGAGCACCAACTTCGACGTCCTTCATCAAGCCTGACCTGATCGCCGTTCGGGAGCGCCGAGCGACTGTAATAGACGTCAGCATAGTCTCGGATGGGCGCGGAATGACTGTGTGGAATGAGAAAAAGCAGAAGTATGGTGCTGATGAATTTTCCCTCGCCATAATCTCAGCCCTACGTGCTATTGGTTGTGATGTGGACTTTTTGGTCCACCAACCGATGATCATCTCTTATCGAGGGATCTGCTTTCCTCAATCCGCCAAAGCTGTTATCGGACTGGGACTTTCTAAAGTCACAGTCAGTGACTTGTGTTTGCTCGCCATTGTGGGTTCTCTGCGTACGTACGACACTTTTATGCGTGGCACATGGCGTTGAATGTACATTCTTGCCATTGAATCTCACACCAGACCCAGTATGACGGACACTTTGTGCCTGATGTGCGAGTCTTGACTGTGCTAGCGCTTACCGCGCCTTGAAGAGCATTCAGCATTGTTTGTCCTTTCTTCGGTTGTTAGACTTTACACGCATGTTTCCTTACCAAAATTCTTACGTACGTTGGGATTCATCCTATCTGACTGGAACTGTTGGTTGCATGACTTCGAATGAGACATTTCTTTCTTTTATCTCACATTCTCCTGTAACCCTTTCGCATTCATCGCTCGCATTCACTTTTTATGTCTGTGACCATGCTTCAAAAATAAACGATAATATATTTTTGTCTTAGGCTACAGACTTTTGCCATATGATTTACACAAGTTAATTTCCCGTTGCTATTGCAATGAGCATTCTGCGAACTGCCGTTTTTTTCTGTCAAGTTGCGGTCTTTCTGAAAAAAATCGAGGTGCTAAATGACTTGACTCTGCTCATTCAATGAGATCTTTTTCTCGCTCTCAGTGCCTGTAAACGTGATGTCGTTATTCGGAGGTAAGACACCACCGACTGCCCTCTGCTCTGGGCTCTTCAGCCAGACTCCGTCCCCGAGGGTTCATAGTTTTTTCTTCTCCAAAATGCATTTTGGAATTATTATGGTTTTACCTGGAGACGCAATGTAATCCTCTCTCTCTGTGATATTTTCATAATTTCAACAAAACTCTTGAATTATGTCAAAAAAGGACAACGATCGCAGTACACTGCTAGCGATTCTCAGTGATTTAGTGAGGAGCGTGTTATAGTAGGAGGCCACACTTTAATACAGATTCCTGTCAGATAAGGTATAACATAAAAGGGGTTTAGTTGAATCTCCTATTGAAAACAAAGTAAGATACATTGGATTCGTCGTAACTTTGAAAACACACTTGTTATCATCCAGGCCACAACTGATTGGTTGGTTACGGTTTGGGATAATTATGTGGAAAGCGCTTGACCATATGTTCTAATCGGTCATTTTCCGGAGTTACCTCTAAATTATATCAATAAGCTTAAAAGGCCAAATGTTACCCGTGTTCGCTCATGTAAACGCTAGAAACATGCTTTGCTCGGCAAATTTGTCTGTTCATTCTGGAGAAAATGTACATGTATATGTATATGTAAAAAGCGTAATAATGGTACAAACAAAAGGGAATAAACCAGATGGAAGCATTGTACTCGAGTACATAAACAAGAACAGGCTACTGTATCACGTTAACAATTTACACCAGACGTTGTACAAAATGCTCAGGATTAATTCAATTCCCGCTGCAACAATATTCGCGTATTAGCCCACGCAGAAGAGGAAGGGAAGGCAGCTGCACCTTACCAAAAGAGCCGCCAACAAGCGTGAACACGTTCGCCTGTTCAGACGTGAAAATTCGGATGTGCCCAACGTGCGTTGGTCGTGGGTAGTGATAATACGCTCGCCTCGCATGTCGGATATCCGGAGTTCAAATCCCGGCACGGCCGTTGGATATGCACTGGTGATGAGCTCTAATAAGAGCAAAACTCGAGTCCAGTGCTTTCCCCCTTTGGTGTGGACTCACCGGAACAATTACGCCAGAGCAGGAGAACGACCATTCAAACGAGAGTGGTGTGAATATGAACGAAAATATCCATCCCACAAGACCCCACAACTGCAACCATATTGAAATCGCCTGGAATTTGCTCCCCTAAAAACAAAAGAAGTCCAGAATTGCAAAAGGCGGAACTGCGTAAAAAGCTGCATGGAACTGTTTGGGGAGTACAGGTATGAGTGATTGGTCCGATATTTTGGAACATGCCTCCAACGAACTAAATAGGATATCCAATGGAACGCTGACGAACTAAAGAAGACGCATAATCAGTTCGTCAGACATTAGAAATTGATCAGTACGTGAAGAAAACCTCCATCAAACAGGATAGTGCACCCCATCTACAAAACATTTTAAGTAGATCGGACAGGGCTCAAAAACGGGCCAAACAATTTGAAGAAAACCACAAAAACTTAGAAGCAACAAAATTCAATTTTAACGAATTAATAGACACAAATCATGAGCGGACTGAGAAGAGTGGAGGCCGAAAAACCAAAATCGAATATTTTCAACGAAACGGGTCATGCAAATGACAGCGTTAAACAAACTGCAAACTTTCCGGTAAGTTCATGAGAAAGGTACATACCAAGCAGCAACTGCATCCATGGGAAACAAATACTTTATGAAATCTCTGATTTCGAACAAGTAGGAAATTCATACCATGACATGCATTGATGAGGTCTCTTCGATAAATCCGAATGCGCTTGCAAGATAACTGCCGAGCTTGATGGACAGTAGAGACCAGCAAAGATCAGTACTGCGAGTACTCGATTCGTAATACCAGTGGCTTTTAGTGAATAGCAGCTTGTCTTCTGAATTCGCCGGCAGATGGTTGTACCAAGAAGCACCTCTAAAACCAAGATTCAGTGGCGGCATACTGTGGTCTGAAATTGGTTGTTATAGAGGCGGTAACATTAAATTGTTCGAGAGTCACGTGGGCGGTCACACCAAGCCCATCAACGCGCACGCCAATAGAGGTGGAATCGCTCGTGTAATATAGCCCCCCCGGCACTAGTCCAGACATCTATGTTGGTAAAAGCCACATGTGAAATGTCGTTTTACATATGGTGATTACCGAAGGAGTTACTGTACTATGAACAATTATGTATGTGAGAGTCTGAAAAAATGGATAGTCTTTAAAGAAAAGTTTGACGTTCCATTGCATTTTGTCGTCTTTTGCCGTGTGTATCATTATGTAGAAGAAATACTTACTACGAGATAACGAAAATCTTTATACAGCTTCCGTTAGACAATTATTTCGAGTCTGCTTTAGCGCATAGTTTCCTCAACGTGTGGGGAGGGAACCAGGAGATTATTTTCAGACTCCTATGGGAGAAACGCAGAAATTGTTGTTTTTTATACTTCCTAAGAATGTTTTGAAACGCCCACAGTATTCCTGCCAAGCAAGTAGAAATTTGCTACTTGATTTACATATATGGACACATCTGTTTTTTTGGACGACTCCCTAATCGAAAATGCTTTGGGTGCAGGACAGCGATATTTTATCTAAGCTCATAAGTTGATCTTTGACCACGGGGAAAGTTCTATAGTTAGTCAACCATTTTCAACCACGTCTGCAGTCCTGTTCAGTAATGTTTCGCATCTCTCAAAACAATGGGTCAAACAGACAACCTGATGTATTGTTGAAACCCAATTGATTGATGCGCGAAACCAGAAGACAGCGGTGGCGAATTCATGTCATTTATCAATAAATGCACTGCTGCATGTACAAAGATGTGAATACGAAAGCGGTAGAAACGTCAAATTTGGGCAATCTCCGTCTTAGTCGTTGTACCAATTGGTGCTAGTCTATAGGAAGCTCCAAAGGGTTTTACATACGCTACAGAATCAGCATACTCGGAGAAGATGGTAAATTGATCCGAATTGGTGGCAAGCGTGTGCACAAGCAGGTGGTAAAGCGACTGTTAGAAAAGCAGGCTTGAAAGGTTAGACCGATGTACCAAGGATCAAAGGGTCATGCGGGATTACGGATGGCAGTCGTATCTCTGAGACGGACGCAGAAAACAATGGGTTCAGGCAGGGAGGAGGGTCTGATCAAGAGAAAAATAATACAAGATGTCTGAACCAACCTCCTCTGGGGTGCTTCATTACTAGATTCGGTAGCTTACATTGACGCTTCATCCACTGTGGACTTACCAACGAAATGGAACTACGTGACGTCCAATTGTTCACCGGGTTTAGGAAAAAAATATGTCGGTGGTTTCGCACAACATTAAATGAACTGCTATTCGCTATACCTACTGACGATCGTTTTTTAATAGTATACAGGAATTCGGGAAAAGGAAGCTAGATATGATATGGAGTCAAAGAGTCAAATTTTATCTAGCTAGCCAGGCTCATAAGCTAATTCAAACAGTTATTCAACTAACCTTTACGCTTTGCTGCAGTCCTTAGACAGTTAGAGATAGAATCCCTGTTTTTGCACTATGGCCTGAACTCCAATTTTTCCAAATGTGTTTCTTACGCGAGTATAAAGTACAGGCCCCGTGTATGCCTGTCGTATTGTAAAAGAGTAGTTTGTGAATGGCCTGAAATAAAACTCAAGCATATTTAAGCAACTGATTACTTCATGAAATGGTTTGGTACCGACATTGCGTTTGAAACAGCGGTACATGCATCGTGGAAACACAGGGATCAGATGTCCCCAATAAAACTGGCATAGATTTACGGAGACGTTGCAAATGTATGCCGTATTCTTGGATGTGAAATTGTACCACACATCTCGAGCACTCACTACTGATCTGATAATAAATTCGGTGCCACTGTCTTATGAGGTGCAACACTATCCAGATACGGGTCCCTTGATGATCCGCAAAGATTGCAGGCGTGATTTGGTGGCCAAAGTGGTAACAGTATGGAAACATTGGAGACTATGCTGACATTATGAAACCCGTAAAATGACCCAAAATGGGATGGTGATTGAGTGTTCCTTCATGATGTGCGATCTGAAAACGTGAACATCACGATGGAACTTTCGTCCAGTAAGTGAAAACAGTCTATGTTGAAAACCGAGTACGCATGGAATGGAAATCTGGAGATTTTGAACCAATCTTGTACAGTTTGGTAACCACTGTCTTGTTAGCAGTGTGATCAACTCGCATTTAGAATGCACATAAAGCCACTCATTCCTAAACCACGGAATCCACAAAAAGTGGTCTCGTGTTGACTGGCTCTGGAGGGACAATTTATCGGTTGAAAATGTCACTCAACCTGAAAACAATTTTACAAGACGAATGCTTCTCGGCCTTTTAGTGAGAATTAGCTCTACTTGCACGGGAAAATCCCCCTTAGAAGCTCTCAAATCTCCCCTTCAGCAGGTTGGCATTGTGCAAATCATTCATTTGTGAAAAATCATCAACTTAAATCCAAGCTGAGGTTGGCTGAAAATCCCCTCAATACTATGCGGGATTAACAAACTGCTTGACGTGTGAACTTAAGAACAATGCCTTAGTTTTTTGGGGAACTGGTGTGATGGTACGTTATCGTCGCAAGTGACATACCAAGAGGTAGTCCTGCCATTCTCGGAGGTGGTACACGATCCACGTCTCGGTTTGGTTGCCGAAGACAAGAAGAAAAGACTCAGCTTGCGTGTGCATCAGCAGCACCAGCATCCAACTGAGCATATATATATACCTAAGATTTCGTGTCCAATAAATGAGTTAGATTTGTGTAAGAACCGGAGATAGGGCCCCGGAGTCAGCGGTAGCCAAAATAATGCAGCTGAACCAGGTTCCCCGTGACAGTAAGTGGCGAAAAGTATTTGAGCTGTACTTCAGAAGAGACATCGGACATCTTCACTGAAGCGAACCTAATCGAAAAAATGCTAGGTAAAAAGTCATTAAAAAACACTTGGGTCTACAAATCCCGTCGAAAAAATTAGCATAAGAAAATACAAACTTGTGATGCACTATTTCGGGCTTCATTCGACTAGACTGCACCTACCATAAGGTCTTACAGAGCACACTTCCTTGGGGAAGCAGACGAAGTATGTCCTTCACACCGAACGGTGAATATAGTCAAGGCTCATCTAACTGGAACCAATCTGAATTTGTGCGATGCAATCAAAGACTGGAAGATCAGCTGTGATAAACATGCTCCGCAATATACCAGCGACGAAAATGGTCAGAAATCTCAGTAGTTTGCATGTGAATACCAAGAGGAAAATTTATACAGAAGACATCTCTTCATATACGCATAGTCCACGAGACTTACGCATGATGGAAGGGGTACTAGACGTGTGGGCTTATTACAGCATCCTAAGTAGTTTATGAACCCCATCACGAGGGCTGACCTCACAGATGATTCCATCTGAGATGTCATCACATCCTCCTGAGATACTGGTATTTGGTGGATTCCAGAGAGGATTTTGAAAGTTAGAACGAGAATTCCTTCTGTGTGTGAAGTCAGTCTCTACGGAAAACAGATAACAAACACCTGAAATCTACACTTTCTTTGTGTTACCAGCAAACTGTGAGTGGCGCTAGAAGAGCAACGAATCACACAAAGCCACGCGATGATCCAATCGACAAACGACCGCGTGGTGTCAACTGCTGTCGAAGTGAGAGTTGCCTACACCACTGATTTGCTGCTCGTGGTATAACGATCTGGTCTTTGCCTATCAGACAAACGGTGGTGAGGTGAAAACCCTGTGGAATTTGGTGACCTATCGTTGTGGTGCAATGTTCTGCAAAGGCATTAACATTGGACTGCAGGCAACTCAATATTCTATTGGATGAGACGAATGTGGTGATCGTCTGGATAAGCAGTGACCTCAACATCCACAGTGACCCAGCCCATCTTGATCAAAATGGAATCCCAACGCGGATACGTCAATCTATTCATTGTAACAATACTGTATATTGTGGTGCATACCACGCAAGGAAAACAACGTATGTTTCCCTCGAGGATTTGCACATAATATAAAACGATGCAACGAAAATGGCATATTTTGTCACACACCAATAACAAATTTACACCTGCTTGTTCGTTTTAAGAGCTGCGTCCACTTGAATTGCATTATTTCTCAATTTTTAAACATTCAGTGGAATCTCTGGACAATCTTCTCGCATACCACGTTCCGATCGGTGAGTTAAAATTCTTCGCAATGTGTCCGGAAACCTGCTCAATTCGAAAGGCTTGCTTAGAGCATGATAATGGCAATGAAGCATATTCAGCACGAATTACACGCGAGACATTTTAAATCTGCCTCGCATGATTTCCTTCAGAAATAATCCCATATAAATTTAATATATATATTTACATATATATATAAATTTAATCCTCTTGAATATTATGTATTAATTTCATGTTTTACACATACTGGACAGATTCGAACATTCAGAATGCAGCGTTTCAAGGAAGAAGACGTTTTACCAATATTCGAAAATCTGTTCCAAGTTGACAATTTTAACTCTATATGCAATTTTCAGCGATTGCTCGCCCATCAGATTTTGTGGAAGTCCAAGGCAAAGAGGGCCTTATCACCCTCTAAGCGACTGGCAACTTTTCTATAAAGCTACGTGTCTCTTGCAATGCTTACAAGGTTCTTTCCTTGCAACTTGACCTGAATTTCGCTCCTGTAATTTTCATCTATCAGTGGACGCTCTGGAACACACCTCGCACTTCAACTTCCGATCGGCGTGTTAGGAATACCTTTACCATGTTTTGAAAGCTGGCGCCATTCGGAAGCATTGCTAGGCAGTATGATCCATGCAAAACAGCTGGTAGGAATGTGCCCGCTTGACTTGCATGCAAATAGTGGTTAAGTCAACCTTTTTCAGTTGGTTTACAAAATATCCTTTAATCTACGTGAATGATAAATTTTTGTTTAATGGGCAGCTTGTATTTTTCCGAAAGAAAGATAGACAGCGTGTATTCTGTCCATGTGACAAACAGCGTCTCGAAAAATGGCCAAATAACTCTGAACAACTACTTCACACCCGGTCGTACACTTATGGCGTCGCAATAGAACTGAACGTAATGCCCGAATCCAAACCCCATTTGCTGTGAAATCTTGGCAGGCAGGTTAAACTTGTACAAACCAATCCACCTGGACACGAACGCATATTTCGATGTAGTTTGTGAATTTGCGTTGGATAGTTTTCAGACGGCTGTCGCGTAATTCTTGCAGTAAACGGATTAATGTATTTGACGACTGGCATACACGACATGTTGTTGTTGAAATCTCTCCGGCAGGCCACAACCAATTTTGCTCTTCTCGAGATTCGTCAGGTAAGCGCGTGTTCTGAATTCTTGGTAACCTCGTGAACTACATACACCAAAATAGCATGAATTTTGAAGGTCACACTCACTCGGCTACCTGTTTGGTTCCTCACTGAAGACTCATCCTAAAACCTGCTGACACCCTCGATCGTGATGGTCTTCTTCAAGTAAATTTGTTGCCTCATGTTTCAGTTGGTGAGATATCCGGAACACAATATGTTAAACAAACGTAATATACTATTCATAAGGTTGCTACAAGCTCTTCGACAGTCCAAGATCAGTTTTGAACATCTTGGAGCCCACCACGTGGGCGCAGTTTTAGAGTTTCTAGTAACCTCACCTTCTAATTGAACCTAAAATGTACGTAGTTTGGTTAATACGCTCAACTGTGAAACAAATTCCTTTATTTTGCTTTTATTTGTTTAAGGAAGAGCACTCAACCTCAGTGTGAAAATTGCAGTTTTATGAGAACTATTGCTTTAGAGCTTAAGAGAATGTGTTCACTGTCGAGATATCGCAAATTAGATCCCATATTTGGCAAACTATTTTACCATTAAGAATTGCGTTTATGCTGATGATATCGCACAATGTTTATTGAGCACCCTGTCATACACACTATATCAAAATGAAGCCAAATGTAAAGCACTAATTGAGCATTTCCTTGCTGTGAAATACTTACTTACAGCTAGGTTGGACAGAATCCACCACACAGGAGAAAAGTGATTTAGGATGTCAGTTTTCGTGGAAAAATTTACAAATGGCTATCGAACAAGGCCTGCATTAACCAAATAAACTTACTTGGCAGACTGCTCAGGTTTCCCTTGAATGGCCAAAACGTTTGAGTTGGCCAAAAATATCGGTGGATCCATCTATTTTGATATACACAGGCCAAGATCAACCTGAGCTGGTAATCAAAACATTTCTTAAAGCATTTTTGATGAAACGTATTCTTTCATGGCAAAAAAAGATGTCATGTTTTCAGGCTCATTTAACCGACCATGGTTAAAGACCTCTAAGAAGTTATAATATTCCACGGTTCCCAACTGCATGTGGCTGTACCAGTTCCACGCGGTGGATCAGCATCATGAATACAACCGTAAAATTAACTCGGAACTCACATTAATGTTCATGCTTTAATTAACATTTACGTCGTGGCAAACAAAATGTACTGATGATGTTTTATCAAAACTAATGAAGTAATGGTTCTTTAACAAGCAATCTTCACCAGAGGATTTTCCCGCATTGGTCTCCCACTGTTGGCTTAACCGAGTAGAACACTTTGTCATGGCATGTGGTTTGCCGTGCATTTGAAGTACTGCATTGAAACTGTCCAACGCTGCACGCTTATTGTTTCAACTTCATAAAATCAGATCATCAAGGTGAAGATGTGACTGAGCCATTTCCAACAGACCCTCAACCAGAAAAAGAAGCGCCCGACAAAGACAACATTCAGCTCTCAGCAAATCACATCTCGCAAGATTCCGCCAAGCTATGGCGTTGTGCCTTCTGCATAAATCGATATCAACGTTTTGGGGTTTTTTGGACTCACTTAGAAACCCACGCGGAAATCCAGAGCGGCAAGTGCTCATTTTGTAGCGCGCAGCTGGCTAGTCCTTATGATGTCGTGCGACATATGTGTACACACCACATGGAATCTATGATAGTTCACACGTCTCTTGATAGTGTTCAACCTAGTAAACTTTGGAAACATGTGTGCAAAGCCTGTGGAAGACTCTGTAATTCAAACAGCGCTTTAGTTGGCCATGCTCTCGTACATACGGAAGAACGACCGCACGTATGCCGCAAATGTGGTCGGTTATTCAAAGCACTCTCAAGCCTCGTCCGTCACGACAAAATGTGCCCAACTCTCAAGGCTAACAGATGAATGGGGTAGCTTTAAGTTGTTCAAAAAACACCAATTAAATTTGCTTGTTTATTTCACAAATACAAATTTTGGGAAAACTGCGCTTTCATTTGGTATGAGCCGCGTTCCACGTGGGACTCTATTAATCACAACAAACGTTTAGCAGTTCTACTGCGATTATGTACAAAACGCTACAAAACTAAGTCGATTATCTCCTACACGATTGTTGGACCAAAAACACACTGTTCTGGTAAGATATATCTACTTTGACATGATTGATTCAAATGAGCACCCAGGCGACCAACACTTAAAGTTGGTATAAAAGTGGATTCGCATTAGATAGTTAATTTTTTTAACAGTAACTACATGAAGGTCGCGGCAGATTTTACTCGGTAGATAGTTATTTAAGATTACCTGCTCCTTGTTGACTTACTTTTCCGGAAGCAGCGAAATAAAGACCTTTTAGGACAAGGAGCTCTCGGGCAAATAATTGTGGTAGTTAGCACACCAAGAGATGGAATCATCCTCCGAAAAGTCTGCAGCAAGTGTTGTGTGCCCTCTGATTGGAGCTTGGGTAGGCACCTTTCTCAAAATCATTTCCTGTTTTATCGTTGATGCATGATGCTCATTTAAGACGTAGAGGAATGCATTCGACAATGCAGATTCGTGTCATAACACATAGGAACTGCACTTTGTCAGTTTGAATTATTGGCCCGCACAAATCGGGGGAATCGCCGGTGATATTTGTTGCCCACATGCCTGAATTTCGATGATCATGACTTCGTATCCTTAAATGTTATTCACCCGTCATCAGGAACGATTGGGATGCAACAGCCATCAACTATTAAACTAGTTGAAAGTTCAAACTGTACTCTAAAATCAAATTCAACCCGAAAATTTGCTTTAGGCATTTTCATTGTTTACACTGAAATGATTGAATAAATAAAGTCACTTCTAAGTAAAATCAAACCGGTCGGATAGTAACACCAGTTATGACAGAATAAAAATTTGAGGACATCAAAAGTCTTTAGTTTTTTAGTGGTGCAAGTGTGTGTCACACAGTTGAGGAGCATTGTGAACTGTTGCATGCATATAAGGTATCATCCGGACTGGAGTTGTACTCTGGGTTTGAGTTAATCCTTTCGTCGATTGACCGCTGATGACCAGATGGTTCGGTCTTTGGAAACTAGTCAGAGTGTCGCGAGTTCGTACAGACTGCCAGCAGAACGCAGCAGGGCTAAGGATGTGTTGAAGTACCTCTCCGCTTTTCGGCAAGTAATGCCGTGAATCGAAAACCAGAATTTTTCTCTCGTGTTTCCTCCCCATATTTCAGCTAAACTTGGATGTGTCTCTAAACTTTTCAAACTGTATTCGGACACATTTGTTCAAAAATACCACCCAGTAAACATCGAAATGAATGACACGATGGCTTTTTCGTAGAGTAGGATTATTTAGCTCGTGAGTACGTTCAAATGTCGGCGTATACCTACGCCCACCAGGGTAGTGGAAAAATGTTTGGTCCAAAGCGACTCAAATGTATTTACTGAAAGACGAACTTGGAGGGCTCATACTTGTAGTGCTTGGAAATCCAAAAGCCGAATAGCAAAGTGTGGCTTAAATCTAATATAAATAATCTCTTACAAAATAAAGCCACATGCTCTTTATAGGCATTCGGGGGACCAGTAAATTTGTATATTGGTGGGCGTGGAAAGCTCCTTTCCTCAGACTTCCAGTGTTCGTTCGCACTGTGCCTGGCAGTATGTCTTGTGGTTACGGTGAAATCTTGCTGCTTAGGTATACGTAGGTCTCTTTAAATGGAGTCCTCGGAAAAACTGGTTGGAGAGATAGTCTGTCAAAACGTGCGCCTCAAAAACACTTATGGGTGAAACAGAACCAAGAGTTTAACTTCCTTGTGTCAGTGTGACGCCGGAGAGAAGGGATAGCGTTGTTGTGATCCAAAAAGTTTACGCATTGGAGCGTGAATAAGCGTGAATGAAACAGTTGTACTAAAATATCCGGAAGAGATGCATGCAACAGATTTTGATGCGAATCAATAAAATGCTGGACTGAGTGTAAAATCTCAAATACGCACATACAGAAGCTGAGGTTCCACGAAACAAACTGCACGAAAGAAAACAAAAATCCATGGTTAGAGACATTTTATGCACAGGATGACCCAAACGAAGTAAATTATAAATGATATTGATGGGTTTGCATTATGCGTATCAAACATAACTTCCGTTGTGCATATCTAATCAACTGGGTCACAGTTTGGCGTTTGCGCCCCAGTGATCCAAAGTCGACCACTGTTGTCGCCTCAATGCAAAGTAAGTTACTCTCAAACAAACGTATTATTTAAGATTAGCTTAGGAAATATTCTTGATGGAAATTATAGCACAACAAACAATTAATAGTCAGGGACAGACGTGGAAAGGGTTACGTCAACAGACAAAATGGGGTGTTGTTAGTCAGTTACTTCGAATCCCAACAGTTTCGGTGCGCATCAAGCTGATATGGAAGATGTCGCAAAGGACGGAGGAAGCTGGGCTTGCTTTGTTTTCTTCGATTAAACTAACTAGCTTTTTAATTGAACGGCCAAAGTCCATCTTCACGGCTACTTAATTCAAATGAGTCGCGAGATGTGTTTAACCTGCATCTAAGTAAGAGTAAAAATATCTGTAGAATAAATCACTATATTGTGAGAATCGTGACGTGAACGTCCTATTCGGAAAACAGAAACTCCGTTCAATAGCCTTACGTTTATATGTAAACATTTTATTACAATTCAACTACTTTACGATATCTCCAGTGCCGTTCCAAATGCAGTGCCATCATCATCATCAGCTGTAAGAAACCGTGTACTTGTCGTACAGTGGTTGTAGTTGCCACAGTTTCGTTCACCGATGATTTGGGGAGGTGAGGTAGGTAGCTGCGCATTGGAAGCGCGAGCTGCGTAAATACACCACTGTCAATGGACTGTTAAGTGGGGGAATTGGGAAGGGAGCTATGCATTGAAGGCAATAGCTTGGATGCACGAGCGCCATTGAGGGCGCGATTGGGCCATGGCTGACAATGTCTCTAACCGTTGATCCCAAATGCCAAATACAGTGTGATCCGGAATTATTGGAGAATGCAAAATGGAGAAAAACGTCTACGATTATATTATTCTTTATTGGTGTGTAAAATGATGCTCGATGCCAAAACAAGTTTGAACAGATTTCTAGGCTTGATGACTCCACAAACAAAGCAGTCATATTGTCTAGCACAGAGCTCTTATTAAATTCAAATTCGTTGTGGGGTGTGAGCCACCAGAAATCTTGCGCATAACAGGAAACCCAAAATACCCTGATGTCCTTGTGCGCCCTAGTCAGTTGACGATAATCATGAATCATGAACCATACTAGGATCGAGCCAAGATTTCTAATGAAGCCGACTGCATTTGCGATAGAACGGACATTTAATATATGAGGCCAATTGAATTTCGTAGCTTCGTTCGCAGCATAATCGTTAAAAACTGATGAAAGGATTAAATTAAATTAATTAAATTAAATTAATTAAAAGGATCAAATCTGCCAGTGTTTACGCAATTCGCCCTCAAAACACTTGAATATCATGAACATTGTTGTCCCTAGAAGCGAGGCAGTCTAGTAATTGTTTGATAAACATAAATAAAGGTGGAAGACAAAAGTGGTCCACGTTATTGATAACTGATGTGCCAAATTTTAAATGCCCGCGGGTGCATCAACTTGTCGTGCGGATGTGAAACTTCGTTAAGTATGTGTTGACCAAGAGAATGCGATGCGTCCCGCGTACAGGTTACTTGGTTGCAAAGGGTTCAAACTGAGAGGTTTACATCGTGTTTAACTGATGTATTATCTTACTGAATGACAAAAGTGAATATAATCTCTCATAATTACCTAGCTGCACTCAATGGCTATTAATCGTACATTGGATTTTGTGGATTTTGTTCAGTTGATATAGTTTAGTTAGCATAAAACCGTAAGTTAGCGGTAAAGAACTTCACGTCACGGAAATTACCCTGGTTTCTTGCAATCTTCCAAAAGTTTTGGGTTAAGAATTTCATCAGAATCTATCGCAAACCTGGTAACCAACTGATGTTTGACTGATGGCTTGCTTCATTTTGTTGATAAACGTACATTCTCACGTGGCTATATTGATTGCATTCAGCGGCGAGTTAGTCCCGTAAAATGCCACGTAAAATCCCGAAAGTCAAATAGCTCAAATGTAGGTTGCCCTTAAATGTGGCACAATGAATACAGTAATAGAGTAATAGAGAAGTGCAAACCTGAAACACTGGGGTTATGTCCTCTCCCACACACCAGGTAAGTAAAGCAGATTTCGTACGGGGTCGTGTACAAATAGAGCATGTTTTAAGCAATATGCCCATCTAAACATTACCCAACCAGTCAAGACAAATTGACCACAAGGTGATGAGGTCAGCAGGGACGAACTGAACAAGACGCGGGTTACTGCTATTAAGCTGTATTTGAAAAATCAGGAGATGAGCACAAAATGAGAACAAAATAAAATAGGATGAAAACAAGAATAAAAAACAATTTGCAGTCTGGTGGTCTACGGAAAGTGTACAACCGATAAAAATGGACGTTTACGGCTTTCAGTACCAAGGATGCTAAACACAACTGTTTTCTAATCAGAGAAATTTTCTCCGGATGACGTCGGCTGGGATGTGTAAACACCTTCCCAAATTGCTGGTGCGGCGGACACAGGAAAACTTGCAATTGCATTGCATCAAGTGGCAAAACATCCTACATGGAAATGGAACTGACAGATGGCCATTATCTGGGTTTCAGATAGCCGGACACCATGAAGCTGATGTCCAAGCAACTGCTCGTGGTAATACAGAGCTGTCCGTAATCATCCAGTAGCATACAATATGATGTCATGTCCCCCAACCCAAAATGTCATTTTCCGGACCGTGGTCGCACTGTTTTGTAGCCGATAATAATGTAACTTAGAAAACATGTAATACACTAAAGTGGCCAAATGCTACTGTGTCACCCTGAAGGAAAAACATGGCCGTTCAAAATATTCGGCGTTCTCAAGGCAAATCATATAATCACATATCTGACTCGTTTTCAGATTGCTGGGCTTTTCAGTTTAGTTGCAGATGTTTCGATGCCAGTCGGGCCGCGATCATCAGTAGTGTCATAGATTGGGCACATGTCGCTAGGTAGTGGCATATCGTATGGGGCCATAGGGTGAAACTAACAACAGGTCACAAGTACTGTCGTAGGATCAAGAATTCACATGGTACCACCCGAGGAACGAATGAATGAATAACCTTATGGTGTGAATTTCTGTCCGAGTAAGGGTTGCTCATGCCGCTAATGGGCCGATCCTAGCCTAACGATCCACTCTTCCCATACCAGCTATTTGGTGGCATTTACAAACTCTGGAATATTTTGTTTTATTGGCTGGATGCGTGGGGCTGCACGCGGATTATTACTGGACAATAGGTAGACCAAAATTTCATTGGACGAAATGACTACGGTATCAGTTTGAATAAGATCGCAGCATGTATGCTGGGTGACATCTTCCTGGTGGGAATGAACTCGCAACTGGGAAATGTCAAAACAATTCTTGCAATAGTGTTGTACAACTTGGTCAAAACCCAGCAAGCAAAACAGCGTAAGTCCTCCACAAGCACTTGCGTGAAAACTTAAAACGGACAACATAATATCACGGATAACTTTTGTGAATGCGGCCGCGAATTTGAAAAAACACACGTATCCCTCAATCCTTCTATTGCATACATCCCAATCCTACATCCTCCTTTTCGTTTCGAGCAGCACTCAATTAAAGTTCATTCGTTTCGCACTTTCTCACCACTAGTTGGCTCACTGGAGAGGCTTTTCACCTACCACGTTCCAATAGGTGAGTTAAAATTATTAAAAATGTGTTTGAAAACCCGTGCAATTCGAAAACATCTGGAAATATGACAAATGCATTGGAGCCAGAAGCAAGAAGTTAGCTCGACTTGGTGCGGATGTTGTTCAAACCCACCTACTTTAAGTAGCAAAAAAACTATCCCATTTGGGTAGCTTGTACTTATCTAAGGCATACTAACGCATAAAAATAGATGGTATGAACTGAGTAGGTTTCATAAATTGCAGTTCCGAATTTAGCGGGGTAAATTATAATAATACAGCGCATTCCAACCAACGAGTCAGACTAAAACTAGAGAACGAATTAAGTGCTCACCGCTCTGAAATATTTAGCTATGTTTGAATTGAATCTTTCTGACTACACACCTTTCAAAATTAAACCAACGTGATCATATACAGACGATGTAGTTTGATGTATGAAGCCTTGTGAGACCCTTTTTGAGCAACTGTTGCATACAGCCTGTGCCAACTAAATAAAATTACTCGGTGGACTGCTCAGATGTCGCACTGATTGCCCAAAACACCTGCTAAATCTGGTTATAGAATATCAACGCTCTTAGCAAGTTTGATATCCACAAATCAAGATTGCTTTCAGTGGGTACTGAAAAAATATTTCACCGTTATTCAGCTAAACCTCAGCGCCGATTGGCAAATGTTGACCGGTTTGACAAAATCTCTACTGTTCTAAAATGCATGGGGGATACCAATCATACGCAGATACATCAGATTTTTGAGTGCAGCTAGGTGAGTCATTTGGGACCCATATTTTTTTTCAAGCTTTGAGTAACATTCGCGTCGTGGCAAACAGAGTGTACTAAAATACTTCATAAAAACTGTATGCTCACCGTTTTAACTTCACAAAATCAGATCATCCAAATGAAGTTGTGACGCAGCCATTTCCAACAGACCCTCAGCCAGGAGGAGAGGCACCAGGCAAGGACACCATTCATTTGTCAGCAAGTCACACTTCCCAAGATTCCGTCAGGCTATGGTGTTGTTCCTTCTGCATCAATCGGTATCAGCGTTTTGGAATATTTTGGAATCACCTGGAAACCCACTCAGAAATGCAAAGCGGCAAGTGCTCATTTTGTAGTGCGCAGCTGGCCACTCCTCATGAGCTGGTCCGACATATGTGTGCAAGCCACATGGAATCTCTGACAAGTCGCGAGTTCCTTGATAGTGTTCAGCCGAAGAAACTGTGGAAACATGTGTGCATAACATGTGGAAGTCATTTTGATTCCAATGGTTCCTTACTTCGTCATTGCCGTGCACATAAGAGAGAAAGGACTTTTTTGTGTCGCAACTGCGGCCGGCTATACGCAACTTCGGGAAACCTCAATTATCATGAAAAAATATGTCCAGCTCTCAAGACTAACACATAAATGGAGTGTTCTTCGTTCCACATGTTCTTTTTTACTAATTTTGCAACACAAATACAACCAACTGTCAGGATAATGTTTGCTATTTGATATGTTGTGTATATAAAACCATTAGTCACAAGAAGTGCTCAGCGGTGCTGTTGATACCATGTAAAACACAATGAAGCACATGCTTCAAATTTATTACAAAACGTTCCAAATCTGTTACTTATCTCTTACACATCCGTTGGTTTGGAAGACATGGTGTTTAGAAGGAGACCTACCAAGCGGTTCACACTTTAAACAGCAAGATATGAAGAAAGCGCGCTGTTTGGCAACAGTTTCAAATTGCATTACCCTAAAGGGTCATGGATTCACTTTCAGGTGTTATAGAGAAACGAGTGTGTTTGTTCAAATAAACTGTTCCCCATTTGCACATTCTCACAAGTGGTACAACATTATCCGTTTTTGAAGCAATTAACTTCGTCCGGCAACATTTAAACCAACTATCAGACGAGTACCTACTACTTTAAACTGCCTATCTATTGCTTACAAAGTGAAAGTCAGGGGTTTTACAAAAACAGCGAGGTACTGGGGACTATTCCAAACGGTTTTTGTCAAATTGTAACGGGCAAACAAAAAACGAGCTTGGTAGCCAATTCTGCTAGATAAAACAGTATAACTGCACGTGGTTTTTTGGTTATTTGCCAAATTTATCAGTGCCGCCAATTGAGAATACATGAAGATAAAACCTACTGCAACCTGCAAGGTTTATGGACACAGCCTGTGAGGACTATTCTCTTTGGAACTTCCGTGTAATATCTAGAAACAAAGAATTGTGGTGTGTAGCCGCAGTGGACACCTTAAATCTATTGAAAAAGAGTGAATTAATAGTAAATAAATAAAACTTTCTGGCTCAATTTCAGTTAGCGACTTGTGTAAGGTATATATTTTGAATACCTCATTTGCGCGCCTTAGTTGGGAAAATTCTAAAATGACCGGGGTTACAAAATTACTTCTCAAACATGTATACCCTTCACAAACGCGGGGCTTGTTGAATGTACAGAAAAAATGATGCCATCGGGTGAATCACTACTTAAAGGCGTTCACCAGAAAAGAGGAGTTGGCTGATTTAAGTAGCCTTAACTATTGCTATATATGTGGTTTCTAACCTCAGAAACATTTTTCGACATCCTTGATGTCGTGCTGAACAGAATAAGTCTCAGCAATTTGGGGAGAGAGGGCAAATGTGATGTTCATCTGAGGTCATGTTACTCTTCTACTTGCAGACATAACCGCATTTGCATGCAATTTGATGCTCAGGTTGAAAACAGGTTTGAGTGAATTCCTAGGCTCGTGACTTCCATAAATCAAGACACTTAGCTTACCTATGAAAGGGCTATCATCAGAATGAAATTCATCTAATAGTGAGCATAGGCACAACTAAAGCATCAGTTAAGAAATAGGATTAATGGAATAACGTGAACTCACTGGTGACATGCTTATAACGTTTCTATTATTTTTCTGTTCAGTATGTTAGGAGATCGCTTGGATTTGATAAACTGCGTGTAGCCTAAAGGTGCGTGAAATGTTAGAGATGACTGATAGCGTTCATGCGAGATGCATGCGGTTACATTAATTTTCTGTCAGCTAGGGGAATGTCGTTGAATGATCTCCCACACCGAGACTGTAAATTCGATGCAACTCGAGTTTGGATAACTTCACTGGAAATTACGTGTGGTGGTAAGATCAAATTTAAAACCCAAGCTTAAATTTAACTTTTTATTCAGTGATGGAAACAACCTGGAATGTACAACTTACGTTTATTTTACCAGTTTTGATTGATGTAGGGTTGTAATTGTTTACTCTTGAATTTTACCTAACTTTGGCGTTTTCTTACCTCAAAGAAAGATATCTCGGTTCCTGGCAGTTTTCCCAGATTTTAACTCAACATAAATCATTCGCGTACATACTGTTGCAGATGATGTCACAAATGATTCAGATTTTTGACTTCAAGTTTAAGGATAGGTCTCTTTGGCGCACAACCCACGAGTTGTCACTGGCAGTATTCTCATTTCGAAAGGTACTGTTGGTTTCCAACTGTATGGAACATATGTGCGATGTAGTTTCGCGAAACCAGGACCCTTGCCCCCCACTGATGTGTGTGCCCAATACAATTTTAGATGACAGTAACAAGCCTGATCCTTGATAGATGTGCATAGAAAACATTTTGGTTACATGATTATTGAACTGAGGTCAATCGGTAAACATGCAAAACGTGAGTTGACGAGATAACCAAAACACGAGGTTAAAGCTACAGGTTCCTTAAATTTACTGAGATTCACATAACTGTTCGTTTTACCTGCTGCATGTGTCACATGTGTCACACCTATCGTTCAAGTAAACTGTGAAACGATTTGAGGTGCAAACGACTGCGTGCAAACTTTTTTTGAGTTGAAATGTTTGAATTCTAAAACACTTGTCAATATGGTACACATACAGATGATCTCAGTATCCGAAAGTTTAATTTGCTCATGACTCCACAACAGCAGTTGACTGCAAAATGAGGAATCACGAAGCGCTCAGTATGCTACAGTCTAACAGTAGCCGTCGAAGAATTTTCAGCAACCTTATGAGTAGTGCATTACGTATATACATGTATCCCGATATCTCGAATATCGTAGCAAGTGAAACATGAGGCGGCCTGATGCAGCAAATTCAGTTGCATAGAAACATCACAAACGAGCGATTCAGCCGGGTTCCAGGTGAGTCTCTCGCAACACCAAATTGAATTGCAAATGAGTGTAATTATCGCTCGCAAGTTATTTCCACCAATGAACGTTTTAGATAAGTGGGCGTCTTTTGTAAGTTGACGGATGCGTGGCAAAATGCAGAAGGGAGCATATGACGATAGATCAGTAAAGAAACGCGGACAATTACACTTCTGAGTTTTCTGTTTGATTAAGTGGTTTGTCCTTGATCAAGAAGACAATCCACGATGTTTCTTCTCTCTCACATGACAAGCACGTTCCGATGTTGATGGTCCTAGTTTGTGAATTTCACGTCGCTCCAAACTAGTCATCTTAGATTACGAACCTGTTTGAGTCGAAAGACATTGGAGGTTAAGTTTTTTGAACGCACCTCCATGGTTATTGAGAATCCTCACGACTAGAGTTGTATCCTGTGTGGTTGCACGTTATTTACACCGCTTTCCATCGAAAGTTTAAGTCCTACTACAGGTTAATAAGAAATTGTCAAGTGATTCTTCTCATTAGTGAAGAAACTGCTAAACAGAGTTCCTCGTCTATTTGGTGTAAACGGTTGTCACGTATCGACAGAAATGTTGGTTTACAGTGTCCCGTGCAAACACGTACGCATTCTTATGCAAGCAACTGTTGCATACGCCCAACTGACGTATGATAGTTTTATTTTCATAAGTTTTTTTGGTTTTCAGCAATTTTAAATTCTTCTGAGAGAACTGCAAACTGAGCTGAGACTCCCATGTTAATGTGGAACACATAGTTTGTTGTAAGTAACTGGTATTCTTAAGTGAACTGTCAAAGACCTATATGTTATTCGAGAGAACATACGGGCAAATTCAAGGCTACCATGTGATTACGAATCTTCACACTTGATGTTCACAGTGAATTTTTAAACAACATAGTGAGAAAGTGACATTTGCTTTGTCGCGGATGCGTCCAGACATTATTGTATTTATGGATTATCTGGCAATGCAAAACTTTAAAAAAATATTTCCATGCAGTGTTGCGAATTTACTGTTGAAAAATTAGAAAGTCATGGAATCAGCTCTCTTGAAATCAAATTGGAATCGGGGCAGTTCAGTGCTTCCCTAAGGGTCTGGATAGCATTTGGCTTCATTAAAAACCAATGATTAGTTGACATCAGCCTTTGACCAGTATTAAATGACTGCCGCGTATTATGTATTTGTATATATGATGTGATAAAACCGGCAGGCTAAGCTGTTACCACTTTGGCTAATCAGTTTTTAATCTTGACCCGTGGTACTACCACAAAATACGACAAATACTCTTCGGTAAAGAGTACTGAGACTTCCTAAACGAATTTCCTAAACGGAATTAAGCCCCAGTGTCTCCATTTATTGGGTTAATCCTCATGGTTGGAATCATAAAACTCAAATCACTGTGATTGCATTTTAACGAGAACTGGAGAACTGAGAATTTACTAGAGATCAATATGCGTTAGTTTGTAAGAGGATAAAATACGTTAATTTACGCGGAACTTTAAGTGGAGTCTGTTTGTGAACAATAATTTCCAGCTCATGTTTTTCAGTGAAACGCAATTTCGGATACAAAATCGGGCACTTACAAAATATAATGACAAGAACAAACGCTGAGATGGAATGGTTAGCTAGTAATGGAAAACACCAAGAGATTTGAGAACAAATGGTGAACATGAATTGCACAAAATATTCATTGTATGAACAGCCAGCGTGTCAGGCTCGAGATAACTGAAATGCTAGCTTGTACTGTGTGCAAAGAGCAGAATAATGACCAACTGGTCTAGTGAGAGCAGCTCCAAATTATTTTCGTGTTCTGTTGTTTTTTGCGATTCTGCTGATTCGATCTCAAGCACCGGTAGGTCCCTCGTGACAGTGGAGGCTTCAATCGGTATGCTCTTTAGAAGTACGTGGGTGAGGAGTAAAAACACGTAAATGCTTGACATAGTATTTCTTCCTAAGGAAACAGGTGATGTACTCCGAAAATTTCATAAAAAACAGAGCTTTTCTCCCATCTGTGTAGCGATGCGTCATTGGAATACTGCAATATCCGAAATTAGGTTTCCCATTTCAGATATTTTGAAAGTCCCGTATCAGTGTTTTGCCAACAGTTCCAAGTTCTAGCAGCGGGTTTTACCTGTGCATTTATATGAGTAATGCTAGTTTGTCACTCCTGACAGTGGCACGCCAAACCAGATTTCTGTGTCTTCATTACAAGGCCATCTGTGCTATCTGTGCTATTTGCAATACAGTAGTGCTGTAATCTTGAGAAATGGCGCTGGAATTTTGCGTCCAAATAGCAATCGGATATATCATCCACGAACTAACGTTTACATGCCTGATATTTTTCCATTTTGGTTACGTGGGTGTTAAACAAATCCAGCAGTCTTGCTGCGTAGGAAAAGGTGCAGTTTGTATGAGAACTAGCTATCGGTAGACCAAAATGTATTAATAATTGGAACGGCCTAATAAATCTCACCAACTACTGGATTCGTCAATTTTTTGCTAATCTAACAGTAGGTTTAGCGCCGGGGCATCCGAGCACCTGCTCAGGTCTTGTAAATCTTGGTTGACCCTGTATTTATTTGAAAGGCACCGAAAATCAACTCCTTGATCACCGGTCATCCGGTCGAAGCAAACCACAAATATGAACTTTTTTCTCCTTGCTGGGTCATACCACGAGGACTTCATCCATGGAGGTTGAATATCCTTAGAGAAATATTGTCCAGTCTATTTGGGCCCATACTGTACGCTCAGTGACTTCAAAAACTTACTCCAGCACTACACTGATTAATTTGCTGACCACGTTTTGTTCTAAATGCATAAAAGTAATGCAACCAGACCTGCATTTTGTTTTAATCAACTTTGTTTTGTTTTATTTGCGCCAGAATAGATTGTGCGAACCGTACTCATCCCATAACTTTCTTTGCACGACGCCTTGTTCAGACTGGTCCTGCTATCGCAATCTCTTAAGATATTTGTGCTATCAGAATAGGTTTCTGCTTGTCTCACTGATTTATATGGAAACAGTAGTCTTATTTCGCCAGTGCTTGTGCTGAGACAAACACCATATTGCTGCAAAACACCAGCCATCGGATAATGGTTTTCCGAATGTCTAGTTAATTGAAGACATCTACGAAAGTACAGGTGCTTGAACATGATTCATCACCAATCGAGGTGACATCGTCAGTGCGGGGTGACGATGTCATCTTGATTGATGAAACGGTTGCAAGCCAACTGCCAAGCTCGGCGATCAGACCAACAACCAGGTTGTTCTGAATTTTACTGCCGTGAGCAACAAGGTTAAAATCGAACTGTTTGTATAAAAGACTGTTGAAATTTGCACCAGAAAAGATTCTTCTCAATGCAAAATTCTTCGATAGGTGAGCCTGTTTCGTTTACATATATCCGGCTACAAATTGAGAATAATGCTACTGAAAATTAAACTTTTCGTTAACGCAGCGTCCTAATTAACGGAGGATGGGGCGAACTAAAAATTTAGTAAAAACATACCAGTGTACAAACATTTCAGTTACATCTTCACCCGGTTTATTCACACACTCGGTAATTATGATAACAACCTGCACATGTGGTTCCATCCGCTAGAATTTGTTGTCAAGAATTCCTTACACCTCATAAATCTTCTCTAAAAAACAAGATTTGCTGGTCCACACCCTATCCAAGGGAATGATCACAATTATAGTAGATGGAAAAATGCAGACCTATTGTTTTGTCGTTTTTAAACCAGCTGGCGCAAATTTGCCATGATTTACCAGACGGTACATGGCTAAGTACATTGTTCCCCTCAGAAATGAATGTAAAATGATGCTTTCAAAACAGCTTCCCTTCTATTGAGGTAGTTACTCATTCCAGGTCCTCATTCTTGCGCAGTTGATTTAGCCCTCAAGTTTGCTGCATACTTTGGGGTCAAATGTTAGAGTGGTAGGTGGTGAACCAACCACCCACACGCAGCATACCTTGCGCCTCGAGCGAGAATAACCCAAATGTGGGTTAATTGAGTAGTAGAACCCATAAAACATTCACTGTGCAACTTTCAGTCGTAAAGCTGTCCGTTTCTTCCAGCTTATCTGTTTGATCCGTTTCGTCGAAATTTCATAAATATAGTTGAAAGATGGGTGGCAGTCGTTTCACGAGTTCACCACCCAAAGACCGAGTAGCTAATCACTTTTGGCTACATTTCTTAAAAGAGCTTGTTGCGTTTACCGAACACTAGCCGCTTTTAGCTACCACCTACACTGGCAAGATGTAGTTCAAATAACAAGCATTGATGAACACCACCATACATAGATGCGCATATGTATACCAAATGTTGGTAGCCAGTAACATATTGGGCTACTGTGAACCGACAATACTAGCCAAGGTTAGTTGATCAACTGTTTGTTTTCACTGGGTTAAAAGACAAGAACCAGCTGCGAACTGTATAGTTTACGAAGTTGATGGGTGAAATACTGGACGGAATAAAAATTAAAAACCGGACAAATCCAGGACGTAACATCTAGGGGGTCATCAGTCGCTAGGTAGAATTAGCAACAACAGTACACTGCGACATAAGGCATCCCATCGTCCCAGATTCATGAGTCCAGATTTATTGCAAATTACTGCTGTCGTGAAATCTGGTTCAAACTCCTGACGATGAAAATTAACCTCATCAGTGGTACACTCTAGGCGAAGTACGTAGGGTGCAACTAGTTCACAGAAGTCGTTTGAATCCTGGAAGGGATCAACAGAAATATGCATAAAGAATATTATATATATATGCTTTGTGTAATATTTAGTACTTTAAGAAATCGAGTTAAACTTAGACGCCTTATAATTGTTCTGAGTCAAGACAGCCTGACCGCAAAATGTAGATTCTTCTGGAAGGGCTTTTGGTGATCGTTCTGAGCCAAATTGGAAGGTCGCATACGCCAACCACTGCTATATTAAAGCCAAAAGTAAAGCGGCAAGACTGCCGGCCAACTACACTTATTCTTTTGATACCAGTCAATACTGTGTAGCTTGTAGAATTCAGAAGGTGCAAGATTTTACTGAAATGTGACAAGCGAACTGTCGAGTGGATAAACAACAATCCGAGAATTTGCTCGTGCCTTCTTTGGGGTGTAATGTTTTCTTTCGAAAGACAGTAAAGTAATGTCACATGCTAAAATGCAATAAGCCGGGATAGAAAAAAAATGACCAAAATATTTGTTAGTTAAGTAAAAGCAGCGCGCAATCTGATCCTCTTTCGAAATGAATCACATTACATGGTGACCATTCCAAAGGTTTCAGGAAACAGGTTTATTTCGTTAAGAATATTTTGGTGATTTTCTATTTGACACGCAGTGTAAATCTGTTCGCTAGTGTTATTACCCACTAGGACAGCTGTCTTTGTTGAAGGTCTTTACGGTTATTCCTCGCAAAGTCATTTGTGTAAGGCATTTTTGCCTGCTTTTTGTTATAGTAACTGGATTGTGTGCAGATTCACCCTTGTGCATTTTGAGGAGGTCAAGATGACATACATAATTTGGCGCGTTTCCAAATCCAATTACGCTGTCAAAGTGAAAAAAGGAAATGAGTGAGTGTTTGCTCAATATTTTATTGTTTCAGACAAAGTTCACATGCAAAATATTATTGAACAGAAAACAGTTTGAGAAAATTTATGCAAGCACTGAAGGGCGAACAGACAGCCCTCTCATACATTTATTAATTAATTAATTAATTAATTCACAGAAAATCACACAAAGGCCGTTTACCATTCAAACCTATGGTTCAGATTGAGCGCTACCATCTTGTGCCAAGTCTCGTGACGAATACCTGCACAATTGCCATGCTCTGGACGTTCAGTTGGACAAGAGTTGAAACCTGTGATCGTTAACTTCTGTCTGAGAATGCATTTGGAGTGTCCGGTGCTATTCCGTAGAGGTCCGTGTCAACTATGTTCGCCTGTGAATACATCAATATATTGAGATGGTATCATTTCGAATCAAGGCGGGTTTCCGACCTCCAAAAGGTATTTTAATTGAGCTTCTTACAAAGACAGCACACCGGAAACCAGATGCAAGTATTAGTGCACCCCGTACACACACTATTATATCTACGGCCCATAACTCGTTCAGTTTTGTCTTCCAAAAGCTCTGGCCTTGTGCTTCTTATGCTCGTGTACAATCTGGGGAAGGTAATTTGAAAGAATTTTTATACGTTTCCAAATAAAATATTCGCTTGTACACTCTGTTCTAACATGTCCCTGAAACAAGAGGTTGAATACTTTCGAGATTCTTAATCAACAACTGACAATTTTGATTATTTCAGTCGGGGTTTTACGGGGTATGTATTTTGCTCATATTCAGAGATGAACATTCAGATGCAGTCAGTGTGCGTTGGTGGAGTAGTGGTAACACGCTCGCCTCGCATGTCAGATGTCCGGGGTTCAAATCCCGGCACGGCCACTGGATATGCACTGCTGATGAGCTCTAATAAGAGCGAAACTCGAGTCCAGTGCTTCCCTATGGTGTGGACTCACCGAAATAGTTACGCCAGAACAGGAGGACGACCGTTCAAAGGAGAGTAGTGTGATTATGTACAATCTTGATTGTTTCCAGCAGTGTGTAACTGCAACTAAAGTCTGTTGAACACCAATACTGAATGCTAAAATATGATGGACTCAGACCCACTGATGACCTACGGACGAGTTGTACGAGACGACCACATTTTTAATAAAGACAATGATGTTGATGGAAAACGCTCTAACAGTTATTTCCAGTGAAAGAGGATTAAATTTTAAAAGCTCACCGACTGTAATCTGCGGTCAGTACAAAAACAAACTATGGATGGGAGTAGTTGACACTAAAATGTCCCTAGTCTACCTGGCAAAATTTCTTTTTGGCTTGGCATATCACTCTCACTCCCAAACAAACCCGCCGGATACACGAAATACTTTTCAGGGCACGCTTTTGTGTTCCATTTTTTCTACTGAATGGTTTATAAATCCTATTATAGGCATCTCCAGACAGTAAACATTGTGTCATGTTGTAGTCGAATTTTGACAGGACTGAGGGTACAAATGCACCCCTGTGGGCTTTGGCAATCGCAGTTTACTCAAACGATATCTGTTTCCTACCCATAATCATAGTTTGTCTATTGGTGTAACTAAAGTGCAGACGTGTGATGCATGGAGTATGGGCTATTTTATCCGAATACAAAATACAGCTTCTTACTCTCAGCGGCATGAGTCAGTTTCATATTGGTCCTCCACGAAAAATAATGCATTGTTGCCACTGCCTACGTTATTGCGGCACACCGTAATTGAAAAAACGGCATATGCTAGGAACACTGCTTTCTTTTTAGACGTCGACCCAGTTGCGTCGGTAAGCTCGTCCGTATTTATTACTGTAGAAAATACATACACACCTAAAGTTCCCCATATGGCTTTCATGCCACGTGTCCTTAGAAGCCTCGTATTGCAGCCGTTTTTCTTTGTCCCATCTTGAAGAAACATCTCATTGGTTGTGTCGATTCGCGGATAACAAACAGTGGCAATTGAATCGCCATTATTCCGACATAGTTTTGACATCTCAGTCAAATCAAATAGCTAACTAGCAATCCGCTTCATTGACAACTTATGTGGATAAACCTTTAAATCATGAATCGCAAGTGAGTCACCGAATAACCCCAAAACACCTTCCACAAAAACAAACGGGAGAAGGCCTAATAAATAACAGTTATTTGATAGCTATAAGTGAAACTCTCACTATGACATAAAATCCTAACGATTTGTCCGACCAAATCACTGGAATCGCGGAACAATATAGGGGACGGTGGGTTTTAGATAGTACAATATTTTTGACGTCTTCTGCAAAATGAGTGCAATCTTTACCGAAGAATTGCCTTTATAGTTCGCACCACATTCCTTTTGTATCACACAGGAGTTTACACTGCCAACCACGCCAGCATGCTCTGGTAGGGCAGACACCCTAACCGGTCAGATTCTACCAAAGGTTTGAGTGTGTGCTAGATATTCAAATGAACAAGAGCGCCAATGAAATATCTGTGAAGTAAAGCAAACCTATCATGAGAAGCACAGCTTTTTCGTTTGATTTGAGCACATGCAACGATATCATACTAGCAGATAGTCTGTGACTGAATCACGCAGCCGACTTAATCGCTTTAAACAAAGTAAACCTGAGACACAGGTGGCGAGTGGTGAAGATTTCAAACTACTTTGAGCTTTCACAAAAGCGAAACAATCTACAAAACCCGGTAAAAGCAAAGGAACGAAAAGCACACACCAAAGTTCACAAAAGCCCTTGATACTAAATTTAGGTTGGGTCAGATACAAGACATGCGAGGGGCCTGAACCAACAATTTCTGTGTACATCTCGTTGTTTGTTGTACTCTGGTTAAGAGCGCTCCACGATAGGCTAGCAGCTTTTCGTTTGGAATACTCAATAGACTCAAGACGTGTCAGCTTTAGCCTCAGTGTGGCATGCTTCAAATGCAAATCGCGCATATGTGGACCCATATTTGGAAAGAACTATTAAAAATTAGATATCTTCTTCCTCACGTGACCTTACGATTGATCATTTATTGCAGGGTCCCATTCTGACTTCCAGGTAGGAAATGATCTGTAAACACTAAACTTCCATTCAGTTTAACCTGATGAACAACGGACTAGTGACGTGATAACAAAGAAAATGCAAAGCACCACCAGAAGTAAGCAACGACCTGTGCCTCATTTACCGTTCACAGGAATATTGATTTGGATAGAAGGGATTTTTTAACCTCCATTGAGACAGTCCCAATGAATAGCGAGCATACTGGGGTGTTCATAACATGACTATTATTCAGTCTCTGATTGGTGGCTTCGAAATCAAGATGATTGTGCCCTGACCTCTAATTGTAAGATCGTGTAAATACTGATTCATGAGGCGAGTGGCATTTGTATCGGAGACCAGTGAATTGAGCAAAAACTCAGCTTGAATCACACACTGGTTGCCACTGACTGGTCACCAGGTTCGTTATACCTCACACTAAACCAGTACAGCCTCTGACATGATTAGCAGTCATCTTATGAATTCAAGACTACTATGCCAACCGTTTAAGAGTGACTGCGATGCTGACAGAGAATTCAAGACCCCAAGTCTGTTCCACACCCCGCATTTCCAGCTGTTATGTTGTGGCTGAGAGTGCAACGGGAAAACACGTGTATCAGACCAAATGTCAGAGTTTAATCAATTGCTGTAACGAATAAATCTCCAAGTAACTTTTAGTGACGATGATAAATCCATCATAGACGAAGCTGACGGTTGATTTCTGAACGGATCTCTGAGCAGTCACCAAAACGACGCCCTAGACCCTGCAGCAAGCAGATAAAGGCGAAGTATAAACAACGCATAATCGGAGAGTCATCATTTCCCAAACATGTCCATAAATTAGATGATATAATTGACATTTCTAAAGCACTCAAGAAGCTGTGATATTTTTAGGAGGCATTATTTAGTACAGCACATTAACGGATATTCACAAAAGCTAGTGTTTTTTTGCCGCTGGACCTTCTTCACAGAACCTTTAGTGGAGTCTGGAATTCACTCTTTGTCGCTCTGGCCTTACCTTCAAATGTAGAAGTCCTAACGTCCGAAATTAATGAAGATAGTCTGAAGTGACAACACGTCAGCGTCCGTAGCTTCTAGCCGCCTTAAAAAACCATCATGTTAGAATAGTTATTTGGTGTTTCTCTGATCCCGTTTAAAACAGGCACCAAAAGAGTCAACCGGGTTTATTCATTCGTGCGTCGAATAATCTCCCAAGGTGGAATTTATCTGTCAGTTGCTGATTAGTTGATTTGCAATCGTCACTGCGCAAATACGTACTGCCTTGTCGAAGAGGCGTAGTTAACGGTACCTTTTTACTGAACTGATTCCAAGTTCAGTCCCATAATCAGCAACTGTGTGATCACCGCAAGTTTGGCGCCAATTTCGAAGAAAAGGTACTAGGTGATTTTCCCCCGATAGTTTAGTGGCGTTTTGTATATGAGACCAAAATAGATATAAACACTGAAGACTTTACCTAATTTAAGATTCTAAGATCCTTTAGTCGATCAACACCAATTACTTAGCTGAACACAGTTCACAGAAGTAACACTGTGGTTGGGCTGAATTCCTTGAGGTGAATTAGCACGGAAACGATCAAATGAGCTGTGAATAGGGTTTTTAAGAAAATGGTGCACGAAACAAATTTACCTTGCCAATTGACCTCACGCCACAGAGAAATCGCAGTCAGCTGACAACGTTTGGGCAGGCTGTTTTAAGGAAACTCCATGGGAGGACACTTTCGGGTTCATCAGCGGAAAGAGATTACGCAGTTACTGATAACCTGTCAGCCAACTAAAGAGGTTTGTGGATATGTTTTAGAGATTTCGTTCTGGAGCTGTTTCATTCTTATTGGCAGCAGCGCGCGTCTCACGAAACTCCATGGAGTCCCGGACCTTCCGGCTAGTAGTTTGAACATTTAACCTTTCACCCACGAACGATTAATCAGCGGTAGGATTAGCTCGTAATTCATGAGACAGATTTTCTTCATCTCGCCATCAGCAATGTCGGCCGAAATATTCTGAAGCATGCAAGGTCGCTAGAAAATTGCACGCATTTAGTAATCCCATGAGTACGCACGTCCAATATCGACGAAACGGAAGTGTAAGGGTGCTTGAACATTCAGGATAACCGACTGACCTCTAAGACATTATCAGGACAATAACTCTCTATATCTCTAGGCGGTACTCTCACCTTTGGACTCAAACCCGGCCTAGAAATTGTTGATACTCCATATGACACGCCAAGACAACCGGCCGTTTATGACCATACATCAAAAAGCAAAATTATGGTGCAGTTTCAAAATTTACCAGCTTACTACGGGAGTTTGGATAAATAGGTTTTACTCGTTCAGGACTAAGGTCAGGCTGGGCGATGATCACAACAGTAAGAACGGTTAGTTCTAACAAAAACTGTTGAAAATAGAGACTCGCCTGTCGAGGTATCACTACGTCACAATAACACAATGAGTCGAATGACACTTCAACTGGAAACTATGCCAGGAAGCGCTTGCCATTTATAAAACCTGAGCACATCATTTTTTTATGGCTTGTTTGTTTTGGTTGGTTGAACTGACCCTTTCTAAATGTCGAAAACACAACCAACCCATATTTGATTAAATGAATACTGACAGCGACTGCAATGTATGATCCTTCAAAGTGTTAATTTTGATTGTGTTATTTTCATTATCATACTTGGTAGCGACTGTAATCACAATTTCGCATTGGAATAATTTCACGTACGACTGACTCTTGAGATTCCTTTGGTCATTCAGAACAAAGTTCCTTCATCAGGTTCCAAAACAACTGCCTACTCAATCTGCGGTTTAGAATAACAGCAGATCTCAAGAAAGACATATATACGAAGAGAGTTTAGCAAAAATGTTCAGATCGGGAGAGGAGTCCATTGAGAATGGAATAACGATGTGGGTACAGTAGCGTTTTCATTCTTTTTTGATCAATTTACCCCTGATTACGAATTACCTTCCCCGGGTATCATCCGAACTCTTCACGTCAGGAGGAGTTCTATCGATCTGGAATCACAATAATGAACCAAGCATAAGGGTAAAAACTGATCTTTGGATTCAAAAACAGTCAAGCAATTCCGCTTCTGCGGCCTCACCATGTGACACTGATTTATGAGAAGTACACAGAAAAGGGTATATGCATATAATTCAGCAAACATAATACATTTAAGGCATCCAGGCCACCAAAATTCTTGGTCACCTGGATTATCTGAGTGTCACGTCGAGTTGTGTCAGGACATGTGCAAAAGGAGTCGTTTTGAAACCCCGCTGGAAACATTAAAATTGCTTTTCTGCACCAAAAAATAAACATAAATCGTTTAGCTGTAGCACCCTTTTGGTGCTTAACTGTAATGACACCAGACGGAGGCACGAAGGCTGGAATACTGCCAGTTGCCAAAGCCTAGAAAGAAGTCGAAAGGCGAAGGTCGGGTTCAACACATGGAACATCGGGTCAGTAAATTTGTGCTCTAACCCCTGAGCCATCTTTACGAAAGGCAGAAAAACTCCTGCAAAAAACCCAAGCAACTTTTTGGAGTGCTCAACCCAGTGATCCCGCGTACATTTTGTTAGGTAAAACCAAATGCGAGATTAAAACGGTGCTACATGGGTTTAAAACCACCGTGTAATACGTTCCAAACGTCGAAAAAGCTTTAAAGGACAGTCATTATGCGCGGTTCCTTAGTGAGTTACGGATAACTTTGGGTTAAAGTTGTGCGCTTTTTAAAAAGATCTACCTAGATCCAATCTGATTCACCCGTTTGTGGAAAATTATGAAACCAATTAACCAACCACCTCGTGGTACTCAACCTAAAAGTAGCGAGAAAATAAATGCAGGCGCCGTCTGATCTTGTTCTTTGTTGGTAGTGTGCGCCGATTATTTCTTTTCGTAAGAAATAACTGAAAAGATACATAGAAACACTCTCCAAAGCGTGCCAAAAACAACGATCAAGCTCATCTTAACGCCGGATTTCATATCATGTCAACAGATTTGCACATAGTTTATACACACTTGGGACGGGTTTCGCCGGCATTTTCATAAAACATGGGTCCATGGTACAAAACAGATACCTTCATCCTCCAGAGCAGAACAAGTGTTCATGTTAGTAATAGCCTCATTCACAGTTGAAACGCCGTGCTCCCACAAAAGTACTTTTCCAAGAATCGTAAAACAGCAGTCATTTTACGAGGTCGTGCAATCTTCAATAGGAGCCAAAGAAAACAGGATGTTCTTGGAATTAGATGCACAGTTAATGTGACTTCATTTCAAGCGTGTACCAAATACACATTGGAGTTTCGCGTAAATAGTCCAAATAGTGACGTTATATAACGGGCCTCCTTCAAGGAAATCTATTTTCCAGTGAACACCTTGTCTTTGCCTGCAGAATCCAACTTTTCCTAGAGCTCCTTCTCAAATGAGTCACAGTCATTTCGGATGATGTAATTCGATAACTCTTCGTATTTTTAATTAAAAGGCGCTTCTGGATCAAATATATCTTATCCAGATGACGCTTCTTGCCCAACTCAAATTCATCGGGAAGACACTAAATCCCTTTGTGAGTAACAAACACTTGGGCAGCTTTTTCCAAATCAATCGTATCGCCCTGATATTGATCGAGTCAAAGTTGCTTGACGATAACCGGTTTTTTCGTAGGAATATGTAACTACCTACATAGCCAATGTGACTGTTCCACAGCAGACTTTAAATTTCGGGGCTTTTTTGAAGCTTCAAGGACGTCCTTTACACGGCTACGTGCTTCCCGGTAAAAGGTATTCCTCCCTCAAAAGCATTCAGATCCCGGAAAGTACTTTGTCCCATCTGCTTTGACCGCGTTATTTTTATCCAATGAAATGCCTGCAATTCTTATACACCCTAATTACTCTATGTTGTAATAAAAAAATTCTACAGTTCATGATTTAACTTCTGGATTTTTCGGCAGCCCCGGTAATTTTGCCATTCTCCTGTTGGTATTGTGGAAACTTTAGGGACGACTTTGTATGGTAAGTTAAGCCCGTTATTCCAATTAAGAATAATCAGCATTGCATACATAACAAAACTCCGGGTATTCTCGATTTTCTGCTTTTATTCTCAACTGTAAAATGACATCGGCCTTCCTTAGTCTTCCGTTCGTCCATATCTTTTTACTCGGTTCGTTTTGGCAAGGCAGCTTTGCATGGAATGACACTGAATATTTTTAGAATCAACGAAAAAGGTTTGAAGAAACTCCAGATGTTACACAGCTGGCGGCCGTTGTACATTCTGTTCTAATCAACAAGATCGAGATTCAAAGAACTCTGCTTACAAGGCAGAATGAATTTCGCTTTTTTCATGATTCATCTGTACGAAATGAATCACCTAAACTTGTCGATGTCTATTAATTTTCACCGTGTTGTACAGAGGACGGTTTGCTTCATCGGTCAACGGAGCAAATACCTTACGTGCCTCTCTAACGTAGACCTGTTGAGGGTAGAAGTAAGCCGTGCTTTCACCAAAATAACCTTGGCCACATATTTTCTCCTGTTTGTGATCTTTTTCTAATCTCCTCTATTGAGATATCCTCAGATATGCTCAAATTTAAGGTACGACGGAGGTTTTCACAGGTCCGTTTGCCAGTGATGTTCTGGTACCTATCTGACCCCTTCTGTTGGCGCATTCTCCTTATCTGTACAGGCAATAAAAATGTGTTTACCCCAGCTGTTGCAAGGTCCGCTTAGATATAACTGGTACACCACTGATTAGTCATATGAAACAACCGCTTTGGACGTAAAACTGAACGTGGTCCCTAAAGCATTTTTACCGCCAACCATAGGGTGCTAGCTGAATTGCAGTAAAATGTTCATCTGCAATATGATCGAGGAGATATTACTGATTTACAGAGTTAGCAGTCGAAAATCCGTTAAGTGCTGCTGACATAAAAGACGAAACTGGTTTTTTCTAGTTAGAAAAAATATGTCATCGTAACCCATATCCTCAAAATGACCATTGATAAAACCTTTAAATGAACTCAGCAACAGTATTTAATACGAAAGCACCTGTCGTTTTCTTCGTCAGCCGTTTTTAGATCCAGTCAGTCAACTGGAGAGTTTGTTCGAAATTTGTGCGCCAATAAGTGGGTTTATTTCTTCAAAATTTCCAGCGTATGAAGTCAATCAATAAATTACGCTGTTGGGTTTTCACCGTGTGCATAATTCTGAGATCAGTTTGCTGGTAGAGTTGTTAGCCGCACTTAGGACGAAAAGCTATTGATTGGTTGTTTAGGCCGGCACACTACCATCCATGTACATCGGAAGTTCTAATCTGTCTTCTGCTTAGTAGTTGCCGCTGCCTCGCAGCAAACACGATAACAGGGGAAAGACACCAAAAATACTCCAAAACTGCCATGTATCGGGAATGATTTCAGCACAGAGTATGATCAAGCAAATCATTCTGATTCATGGTCTCTAATCATGCAGTTAATTTGATGGTTATCAATGGCCAAGTGGATCTGATTGGTCCTGCCAAGATAGAATTGCCCACTGAGGGCTCTTTAAAAGTAGACACAGGCTTGGTGGTGATCACGTCAGATACGACTTTCTGTGAAGCAACTCGAGGGATTAATCTTTGATGTGATGTAGTCACATCTTCTGCGAAACTTCACTGCAGAGGTTGTAAAAACATCAGGACAACCCCACGACAGAGGTCAATCATAGCTGATGACGACCACTGATGCTTTGGCCAAACCGCAAAACTACATTTAATATTGTTGTTCTTCAATTAAGTGTGTTTTTCAAAGACCGCTTCCTGTTTCAGTTGGTATGATATTCCAGTGCTAGTGGAACCTAAACAAGAATAACTCATGAGTCTGAAGAACCGTGAAACCAGTCGTTGGCTGTTGATGAGTATCCAGTATGTCGCCGTGAGTTAAAGTGTACTCGTTGGCCGCTTTACACTATGGCAAACTGTAGAAGCTGTTAAACTAAGGAATACTTAAACAGTCATCTAGTTGATGAGCTTCTACGAGGCGTAAATACTTAGAGAATAGCGCTTAATATCAAACCACAATTTTCGTGCAAATGACTTTTTAAAATTCTGGCTATCAAAATCAGTGTAAATCTAAGTACTGTGATCTTGAAAACTGTACTTCTATATTTTCTAATGACTGAATGTTCTTAACAAATTCAAAGCCACGGAATCGATCTGGATAGTTTTAACCGTGAGAAATACTTCCCCTAAATCCCGTGGTCCATGTCTCCAATTTGTGGTAGTCCAGAGCGAGGTGAATGGGTGTGCCAACTTTATGGACTTTTGGCAACATGTAAAATCTTATAAACGAGCTGGATATTGGTGTAGGCGTACAGTATCATAATGGACGCTGTTTGGGATCTGGTTGATATGTAAACTTGTTATCCAACAGTTCAATCTGAATTAGACCTTTCTTGAGGTCATTGCTTGTGAGAAACCAATATCACATACTCTTACACTTCAAAGTTCTCAGGAAAAAATCCACTCTTACACTGCCATTGTTTGCATCGCAGATGGAAATTGACTTACTATGCTTCGATAAACTCTCTATAGCAATGCGCTTGCGCGGAAATTCGCCCTGAATAAATCGTTGGACACAGTATAATAAGATGTCACATTATAGCTTCGTCTGATGCTTCTACCGTAAGACTGGTGGGCCCATATTGTGTCCCTGAAGGGAGCTTGCGTCTCATATTTTTACAGAAACTTTTCTCAATTAATGGGATTCTTCACGTGTCATTCCCAGCTTGCCTGGATATGTCTAACTGCAGCCGGAAATTTTGAAGCTGGACTATGATGAAACTCGTTCAACGCCTGAGGTCACTCAGTGAGATCCAGTTAACAAAAATTAATCCTAAGCGGTGACTTTATGCATGGTAGCATTTTTAGCTAAATTATCACGCAAATGATTATGCTGAACAAATCACTGGTTACGCTTGATTTACACGAACTTCGTCTTGAAAAAGGGATGCTCGGAGAGAAATTAAAGAGGTCAAATTTGATGCCTTGTTTGGCTCAACTCTGGACGACGAGTCATGTCAATGACGGAGAAAACACAACAGTAATTCAATTAAAAGAGCTTCGATTGAGGAGGACGTTGGTAGGTGTTCACTGGTTTCTTCGCTGAGCTGGGCAGTCTGATTGTAAACGTTTCATCACCAACCGAGTCAACATCGCCGGTGCGCTGTTTGGTAGCAGGGTGGAGCGTAGCGGTGCGCTGACTTGTGTGCACAACCCAAAAGGTAATTGGACGCAAACCAGAAACAAGCACATTCATGCTGCAGTGGGCATAATCGTTCTCACGATCACACGTGATAAGAACACATTACTCAGAACCATATACTTAGAATTATGGCAGGATTTTCTTCCCTTGGTGAGAAAAAGAGAATATGGACAAACTGAAAGCAAGTGACTAGGGTTTCGATTTTATTGAAGATCCACTCACAAGTATGTATGGCGTAACCTATTCCCAATATGTTGTCGAGGTCCCATGCAGAGATGATCAGTCGCGTGAAGGCAGTGCCTTGGCGGAGAATAACACAGGAACCTGCAAGGTGTATTCCAAAGTGTATTCCAAATTATTCATGAACTTTTTTCATTAAAGCCGGAAAAATTACACTTGGTGCGTTTCACGACAATAAGTTTTCTACCCGGTAATCAAGGGGACACAACTGAAAATCCGAAAATTCGTCTTTTTTCGAAACGTCTCATACAAAGAGGATGTGTGCTTTGATTTTCACTTGTCTGTCTAATTTTACTTGTAGACAATTTGAATGATTCATATTCAACGTCAGTGAATTCTACGGCAGTAGCCGATATTTCATCGAAATGTAGAGACATCAACTTATGGGTCATTTCTTCTTCATCCCGTAAAATATTTTTCAGCACGTGTTCTCAGCCTTACCAGGTCACGAACATTGTAGATATTTTGCTCACAGAAATAATGTCAGCGTCTTTTCAAGTTGAGGATAGGTACAAATGTAAAAATGTTGCAATGAGTGTGGCCTTGTATTCGACTCTCTAGCCACCATGAGGAGTCAGCAGTTTCGTAGTACGACGTCTCCGAAATTGCACATATGTAAGAATTGTGTAAGTAAATTGGCCTTTCGTTCTAACGTGATATCCCACATGGACAGCCACCGAAATACTTTTCGATATGTGTGCAAACTATGCAACATGAAATTTAGCCATCGTTGTAATTTGCGACAGCACAAACTGCCTTAGCACCTTAACGGCAGATAGCTGTCAGAAGCACCCATCAGGAAGAGCGATAGGTAGATTGCTTCGGGCAATGAAGTGGTTGACAAAACCCCGTGAAATCCTTGAGCTGCGACACCACCCCGAGGCTCATGTGGTAAAACCGGTGGTGGACAGATATCAGTAAGCAGCTGTAATCCCACGTGCACAAGATGTGAGTGGTCAGAGCACAGTCACATCTTACAAGCTAAACCAAAAAAGAAAAAGAAATGCCCATTTTCCAGAACATTTTGTTCTGTTCGAATTATACTACTAACTCACTGGTTCCCAGCGCGGATGAATTTAACCCAAATATGAATTTTGAAGAAATATGTGGTTGATCTTAAAGATTACGGAGATGGGAATAAACCCGTTATCGGAAAGTTGCCTTTTGACGTGCCTCATTCCTAGCTCAAAATTTTTAAACGTTGTCCCTGCTGTTCTTTGGCCCAATCTTTCCGCGCAGACGACAAGATTCGAATATGTTCTGCGTTTATTACTGAACAAGTGAAGTGCCAACATTTCTAGAAACAACACTGGACTTTGGGTCTATTTAGGGATAGTTCTAATTATCGCCCAAACTCAGTGCAGCTAACGATATCGAATCCAAAAGAAATGGCATATTTCCTTTTTTCGCGGCTCTATTTTTGTTACGGATTAGGCGGATAGCAGGGCTGTGTAATCAAGCGCCTCAAGTGAATCACATCTGAAGCTGATGGGACATGTAGAGCACTTGGGTTTGCTTGCTTGAGTTTTGGTCCCACTGAAACTGATCTTGCCACGCTGTATGTATCTTACTACGCCTGACAACCCTATTTTCTAATTTACTATACGTTGGACTATCATTCAGATTTATCATGATCATTTAGTATTATAGTGGGTTTGCATTATCTAGTACTGTTTTTGCACCCACGATTAATCGCACCTTGTTTCTCATATTCGATACTTGACTATAAGTAAACGTCAAGTTTCAGTTTCTCATTGCCCCAGCGTGTGCTCTTCATTGTCAAGTTGACGTCAGCGTACTACAGAAGGAACACGGATGTGGTGCTTTACCACTCCGAATCTAAGCAATGGCGGAAGAAGTTTTACCTACTGTTAACAGAAAATGGAGACGTGAATCGCTCCATGTCGTGTTATCACCTTTTGGCAGCGTTTATTTCGCTCAACTTGGCATTTTAGTTACAAGCGGCCAAACACGTTTGGGATGGTATAAAAGGTATATCGTTTTGAAGCGGAGCGAATCCACACGTCAGTAGTTAGAGGTGTCATTTACAAGTAAACTTATTGTCATAAGTACTGCTAGCGCCGAGTGACCTTTAAGTATGACTGGTTGTTGGTTGTTCCATTAGCTGCACTGATTTGTCGATAATCGCGTGGATTTTGGGCTCAGCCTCATTCATAGGTCGGTAAGCTCATTTCAATTTGGAACCTTTCCATAATGAAGCGTATTTTGTTGCAGAAAGTTTGGGTAACATATTTTGGCTTTGGTTGCTTTTGCCGTCAAATCATCCGCAGCTGGTGGTGCTGCAAATGGCAAGATAAACTCCTCAAATTTGCACTGCCCTTTCCTGAAATCAATATATTACGGTTTCTACACCGTAATGCAGCGAGAGAGCATATATTTCATCATTCAGGTATGCATGTGTCATTATTACCAAATCAACATATGAAATCTGAGGGAAAACATGATAGTGTTCAGTGATCTCTTAATGAGAATAAAAATGTATGTATGTGTGTACGGATGTGACCAGTGACATGCATTCATGACTCCGTCTTGTCAACGATTCTCACCGGCACTGATCTTAGATTTATACATTCACCTTGTTAAACTGCCTTTTTGGTTCAATAGCCTTAAGCCAGATTAGCTCAACACCACAGGGAGGAAGTCCTAGCTTAACTGCTGTAAACAGAAAACTCAGATTGGCTTTAGAAACAGCTGATTTGATTTATAAAGTGAATAGTAAGGTATAGTATAGAATATGGCATACACATGATGGGATACTGCGTGCCGACCTTGAAATCCTAGTGTCCAGTACAATATACTAACGGCCATATATCAGATTATAAAGTATTGCTTTTTTCATTCTGTTTTTCTGTTCTGTATAAAATATACCGATGGTTGACGAGGGGATTTGGCTGAGGGATGGGAATACCGCTGTAGAAATAACAATAAAGATGCTTGTAGGAGAAGAAAACAAGATGAGTGAGAAGTGTGTTTTCGCAAGTGTCATTGCACAGTCAGATCTCGGATCTCAAATGAACAAATTGTACGGAATTAGAGAACAAATTTTAGCGTCTGGAATGATGGTATGAAAATATGAGGCAAGCGCCAGGCTACACTCATCTGCGAATTATTTTGGTGTTCACGATAGACTCAGTTAAATCCAAGCAGAACACTTTGCAAATGGATGTCTCATTTAACACGAGATTGCGAATTCGGTTGGTTCTAATTTTAACACCAAAGCAACCTGCACCTGAGCGTATTTCGCCACTTGTGTCTAACCTTATATACACATAGACCATAAGGTCGGAGAAAACCAGAGAACCACGACTATCTGATGTGTCCCACTGGGGCGATCCATTGAGAAATTTCAATAACCCTAAAGAAATTGAATTCCACTCTGTGACATGCGGGGCAGTGTGAGTATACACCATAGGGTTTATGTTTCGCACTCGTTTATGAAGCGAACTGGTGTTTGTACGATATATGCATTGATTAAGAAAAGTATATGAGGGAATACAATGGTCAAGTGTTTTAAGTGTCATTATCTCTCACAATATTATCGGCTAACACCGCGGGCTTTTTCTCCTCCAGATGTCGTACGAGCGAGGCAATCCGAGCATAGTTTACCGCAAAGCCGACATTGATACGGACCCTTGCCGGTTTGAACAACCGCTTGATCTTTCAACTTGTAGATACGTCCAAACCATCGCTTATAAATTTCGCACATGTGTTCCAACACCGGGGTTTACAACAGGAGCTTCGGAGTGATGTGAGAGTTCACGGCTTTTCACGGGTTTGCTATTCATCGTCGGAAGTAATCCAATAACGATCTATCTGGTTGGAGTTTCTGATAGAAATCTGAAAGTAAAATGCTGGCGTAGTTAATACCGTCACTATTGGATGCACACAGAATCTTATCCTCAAAAAGTTTCGCTTATCACTGACGAACAAAATGTACGATAAAATAATACCTAAAATGCAAATGTGCAAATTCGCACTACTGACTTTCCACGAGTAATACATATTCACCGCCAGGGAGAGGACAACAAAATCAGATGACCGAAAATTTGCTAAAACGGGCATCAGTTTCCAAGCTACTAAGTAAGCAACTCAAAGATCAGACTTTCAGTAAGTGATCTGTTCAGTATGAGAATTCTGATCCCATGACTGAAATGTCTTCCATGGTTTAAGACCATTGTCATATCATAGCGCTCCCCGCAGAGACAACCACGAAGAAACAGAATTGATTGGATCTTCTTCACAGCGGGTCACATCCTGTGAATGCGATGCAAAGCAATGGTAGACCACGAACAAACGAATGAAAAATTGTGTTGTCTTAGGTCGATCTTTTTCAATGTGGAAAGCATTGACCAATCTAGTCCGTTAAACATCTGTGTATAGGAAGTTTCTCGTTCTTATCTTGATCGGTTTGTGTGATAACTGGATTCCTACATGTTCATTTGTGGCTTTTGAATCCACTTAGTTAACTTCCTTTAGAGCTTTCCGAGCAGATACATTGTTATAACCCGAACGGTCAGAGACCTTTATTGATTTGTGCACCAGATATGCCGATCGCGGAAAACATTCATTCCCGTGAGCTACATTGGCTTGACCATGTAGTGCGCATGTCAAAGCAGCGTCTTTAGAGAAAATGTGATTTTCCGTGTCTTACTCAGAATGGCGGGGATTGAGAGGTGGATAAATACTAAAAGAAACGCTAATGAGTTTACGAGGAGTTTTGATGTTGTGGGTCCGCCTTGAAGTTAACCTGAAAGCCGTTTTAGTAATGATGATCCGTGTAGTCTTAGCATGATAAAACATCAAGTGAACATGCTCAGTACGATCATAATTTTCTAGAGAAAAACATAGACTGACCGTGATGGACCCACAAGCTAGCTACCATCACATCCCAATTTATCCCTTATACGGTCATCTTTAGAAGGAGGGATATGCGAACGTGGGCCAGTTTCGTTTCCATATTCATAGTAGAATGTGGGTGATTCGCTTATCAATAGACTAACAACTACCATCAACAGAGTTGGGGTGAGTCATTTTTCCAAATGGTCTCTAGATGACTTAGTTCACTGTCATTTGTATGGCGCAATTTTCACCTATATAGATGGCAGGGTTCAGAAATGAGAACGAAAGAGAACAACATTTTAAGTTGCAAACTGTTATCCCAAAAATGTTGCAAATGAGTAAATTTAAGACTTTTCTTTCATCTCTCAGTAATTCGACCCGTAGAGTTGAAAAATCCTTTTGATCGCGGGCAAACTGTGTCCCTCTCCCCGATTGTTTGTGAAGTGCTCACTGGCTACCTGATTCAGTGTGTAAAAGTGAAACACTTATATCGTATACGGCACACAGAAGGGTTAAAAGCGACAGACGACGCACTCTAATATGGAGACACAATGTTGGATAGGTCGGTACAACCATGGTTTTATTTCAAACAAAAGGTTTCCTTGGGTTCAGTAAACTTCTCCGTTGTTTAACACCAATGATAGATAGGCCCAGTCAAGATTTTGAGACGCATTATTCATCGGGAGTAGATTCGTAAGCTCACAGCAAACGGAAACCTCTAAAGGGACCGACAAACGTTAGGGTGGGAATCATAATTTTGCGCGCAAGAACATGCAAGTGCGACCAATATTCAGAAATACGGAAGACTGTAAAAGACAAATCTGCACCGGACTGTGTTTTCCGATAGAATGGCGGATCACATACAGAGGTCTCTAAAATGACAAGGTCACACATGGAAGAGCTATTGCGTGAAAGTTGCATCGAAGTATTCGTATGTGAAAAAGGTTGACACTTATAGCACTCATCAGGAACGGTGAAAACGAGTTTCAAAAGGACACCAATATGACAGATAGATGAGGAGTATAACTTAGAATAATTTTTATGCAGTATAAATTGTGCTGAAAAATGAACAGAATTTCCAGAAAACAAGGAGAAAAAAGATTGCGGAAAAACCTCATTTTGCAGTGTGAAAGGCTGAAAAAATTCAGCCAAAATGTAGTTAAATCTATGGTTCATGTAGCCCAGTGGAATACCGAATAAGAAAGAGTAAGCCACTGAGTGCACTATGATTTTTCTTGTGAGATTGTTGTGGACCACAGTTTTCCTAGTGCCTTCCTAATACCGTGAACCCGAGTGTGGATAGCCGCTTGAGAGCCTGATGCGCTTAGCCAAACCAGAAAGCCAATGAACGTGCAAATCAGCTGATCTATTGAACACTGACGCATACGGGCGTGTCGTGCGCAGCCGAAAACCGGCTGTTTATAATGCTCACGTGGAAAGTTCTAGGCGGGCCAAAAAGTGATGCTAAAAATAGAACTCATCTGTCAAGGACAAGTAGGGAACAAACAATTAAATCTGTCTCAACGAAAACGATTATTCCATTGACTGTTGTAATCTAGTTGCGTTTGTAGCTGGTTCTCCCATTAGAGATAACATTAGGTAATGAGACAAAAATAACACGTTAAATAAAGGGTCACACAGTGGTGAATTCATGACTGCCAACAAGGAACAGTTTATCTGTTCCTGTGGGTTCCGAATTTGGCGTTGGTTTAACGCAACAGTGGGTCTCAGTGTACTGGTCTGTACTGGCCTGACCTTGGTCATATATCATCGAACTTCAGTGAATTTGTCGGAAGCACTAGGACGGTCTGCTGTATACGGACGACGGTAGTCCAGTTCGCTTTCTACCAACACCCAGAATGAATAACATTTTTTTCTTCATAAAACTAAACTGCTTATCCGTAGGTCTTACAAAGGTGCTTCTGACAAGCTTAGGATCAGTTCGACGAAAGTGATTTGTTCCAGGTCCACAGAAAACAAGTTATTTGGTGAAAAGACACTTCTATTAAGCAGGCGCAAAATAAGGTAGCTGTGGAATATTTTGCCCCGAAGCGATTTGTGTCTTTTTGAATGTTTGGTATTTAAAAGCCTTCTCTGGCAACGAGACAGTCCAAGAGACAGTCTCAACAAGGTCATGAGCATCACCAGTAGCTTGAATTTAAGATGCACAAACATGACATTTTAGCTTGCAAAAAAACACATCTGCATGGTACAAAGCAAGGCTGGTAACATGAAACAGGAATGAGGCCTAAGTTCATGTAACAGCAATCCCTTTTTTGGAGCTTGTGGCTTTTCTTCCCAGGGCATCTTCTCTTTAGAAGTTAGTTTTTTCTGTCCGTCTTCACTCACCCTGATGAAACTTCTTCCATCAAGTGCCTCATCGGACGAGTCGACCTTATCAAGTTGCACTCCTAATCGCAGTCAGGAATTCTAACGGCTTCTTCAAATGTCAAAAGAAGGAACAATTGACGGGGTGATCTTTTAACAGGGTGGAAGGAAGAAGGCCTTCGCTGCGGAGTTGTCTATTTGAGACCACCAAATCAACAGTTACAGACTATTGAACAGGGGAGCGAAACTCTCATATACATCTCGTTTACAAACCTGAATATCCACCCTCTACTTGAATGTGTCTTCCTGAACTTTTCTGGATATTCATTGACTGTTACTCAAATCCAGGCAAATGCTACAAAGAGACTCCACAAATTCCATAAGAGATCTCACTTTTCAAGAGACGCAAAGCGGATTTACGAGAAGCCGTACTACTCACATGCCGCATCAGTAGTATCCACCGTAGTCAGTGAAGACAATTTACATAGTTATCTCACCGATAACTCAAAGCGTGTTGGCATGCGGATATTTTGCGAATAGATTTGAGGAGAGGGGAGAAATCCCGTTTGTGACGAAAGTTTCAGAAACTCAGCATACTTTTAACTAATTACGATTAGGTGGACCGACTTCATGTTTATTAGCCCGGTCATTCAAAATTACTACTTGGTAAAACAAGTACATAGTAGGTTCATTTTTCATATAACGATGAGAAGATCCTTCCAGGATTCTGATGATCCTTCCACTTGATCTTCGAGCCTATGGGGAAGGATCGTGCGTTTCTACTTGCCGTTTTCTGCCTTGTCCTTTTCTGAACAGTGGTCAAGTTTTCTCGAGCTTTCCTCCTCTGATGATCCTTCCACTTGACCTTCGCGCCTATGGGGAATGATCGTGCCTTCTACTTGCCGTTTTCTGCCTAGTCCTTTCTGAACGGCGGTCAAGTTTTCTCGAGCTTTCCTCCTTTCTTCATCTAGCTCCTCCGGAGACAAGCGTGTTGTCGGCCACAACTCAATTTCCTGATCAACCGGAAGGCGCGGATGTCGACCGTACATCAGCATAAACGGGGACTTGCCTGTGGTTGGCTGTATGGAAGCACGATGAGCTAGCAACACCATTGGCAAGTTCACTTCCCAGTCACCTCCTTTGGCCGCCAGCCACTCCTTGATCGTTCGGTTATTACGTTCTGTTAGACCATTTGTTTGCGGGTGGTATGGTGCCGTCCTTAGCCGTCTGATACCCAGCTTCTGCAAGCAATTCCTAAACTCTTCGCTCTCGAAGCAAGGCCCCTGATCGGTTAGGATCATTTTTGGCACCCCATGGTTGGCCACGATGTGATGCATTACCACTCCGCTGATCGTCGTCGCCCGTTGATTTGCTGCCGCCTCGATCCACCGCGACAGGTGTTCTGTCATTATCACGATATATTGATTCCCGCTAGTTGTCACCGGAAAGGGGCCCATGACGTCAACGGACCATAACTCGCCGATTTCTGAGACAGGAATAGGTTCCATGGGATGGGTTGCCCCTGTCTTGTCCCCTTTCATCAGTTGGCACCGCTTACAGGACACCACATAATCCATCACCTCACTTCTCATCCCGGGCCAGTAGGCCCTCTGCCGAAGTAAGTCGTACGTCTTGGTGCACCCTGTGTGTGCCATCTCATGGCATTCGACGATAAGCTTCCGTCTCAAGACGCGAGGTATCACGGGCAGCACAACATCCGAATCGGTGTTCCAGGAAATTATGCCAGCTTCATTCAGACTCAGCCGATCAAAGTGACTCTGGAACGTTTCCAATCCTTGTCTCCTCTCCGTTCTCAATGCTCCTTCCATCCAACAAGGCGGCTGCAACCTTCCGTAACACAGGATCCTGCCGTTGGAGTTGCACCAACCTTCCGGGATCCAGTTCGACGACGAGGCTATTGGCCCCAATCATGATCCTGGGGACCTCATCTTCAGCCTCTGGTCGTGACAGCCAATCAGCCAAGTGGTTCTCCTTCCCTGGCACGTGCTGGATCGTGAAGTCGTACTCTTGCAACCGGAGTGCCCAGCGCCCAAGCTTTCCGCGGATCCAGGGTGGTCCTGATCCACTCCAGGGGTTTGTGATCGGTTTCGACATGAAATCTTTGTCAAAGCAGATATGGCCTCCACTTATCCAGGGCCCAGACGATCGCTAAACATTCTTTCTCAATGGTCGAGTACTTCTGTTCAGCGTTAGTCAGGACACGACTGGCATATTCGATAACTCCATTCCTCTGCTTTAAGACTGCGCCGATACCGCGATCACTAGCGTCCGTTGCAACAGTGAACATCTCTCCGACCCTGGGCAGTTTGAGGGTCAATTGCTGATCCAACATCCGCGCTTTGACACGCTCGAAAGCCTCATGTGCTTCCCTGGTCCATTCAAATTTCCGATTTTGCCCGAGCAAGTCGTATAGTGGAGCAGCAATCGTGTTGAAATCCTTAACAAACCGGCTGTAGTATGCTGCTCGTCCAAGAAACTGCGTAGAGACCGCTTTGAATTGGGAACAGCACAATCCTCGATCTTTGCCAATTTTTCTGGCAGTGGGCTAACCTCTCCGTGACCCACTTTATGCCCCAGCAGTGTCACCGAACTCCGAGCGAGCTGTGTCTTGGCTTCGTTTATCCGCAGGCCAGCCTCCCGGATCCGCTTCAATACAGCCTTTAAGTGAACTGCGTGCTCTGGTTCCGAATTGCTGTACACAACGATATCGTCTCCGTACACGGCAACATTCTGGAGTCCCTTCGTTAAACGAAGCATCAAGCGCCGGAATGTGAATGGTGCCCCAGACAAACCAAACGGCATTCGTCTAAATTGATATTGGGTGTCCCCAACCGTAAACGCCGTTTTCTCCCGGTCCTCCGCCTTGATAGGTAGTTGCCAGTATCCGGAACGCAAGTCGAACACAGTGAAATATCGGGAATGCTGGAGGGAATCGAAAATCTCCGCAACCGAAGGCACAGCTACAACCCGATTTACGGTCAGTTCATTCAAGCGCCGGAAATCCACGCAAAACCTGTATTTTCCGTTCGCTTTCCTTACAAGCACAACCGGGGAGTTGTACGCACTATTGGCTTCTTCGATTATGCCATTCTTCAGCATCTCTTGAATTTGTTTTAGACCTCCTCCCGTAGATGGAGCGGCAGCGGACGGGGGCCGTAAGGTCGAAAGCGTTCTGACGAGAGGGGGATTTCGTGTTCAATCCAAGGGCAGAAGCCAAACGGATCCTCATCGCCCGTGAACAGTTCGGAATATTCCTTGACCACGGACTGCACTGACGGCGTTAGACGAAGCAAGACGGACATGCAGATTACTTACGGCAGTGCTTGGATAACCTTCAAGCTTGACTGCGCCATAACTTGTCACCAGCTTTCCGTGCTTTAGATCAATCACGGAATCTGTGCTCTTGAGAAAATCTGCCCCCAATATCGTCTGCTCTATGTCTGGGCTGATCAGGAACGTGTGCTGCACGGACTTGTCGCCTAGGCGTATTGAGTGCATTGACAACCCGTCAATTTGCAGTCGATATCCTCCTACTGCTCTCACGGCTAGCGCGCACGGTCTGCGCTCAGCTTGGTTCCTCTCTGCCTCAGCGATACTCCTGCTCCTGTATCAATCAAACACAATCTCTCTTCCCGTCTATCTCGATAACGGCTTGTATGGTGGCTTGTGTCACTGCGCTAATCGCAACCCATCCGGAAAAGAGGAGTACTCCAAAATTTATTATTTACAAGTGGTCGGGTACGAGGGCATTGATTCCTCCAGTGGCCAAGCAGGCCACACTTGTAGCATCGGCTCGTTCGAGCGTGCCTCCGTGATTCCGTCTTGACGGCTGCAAGCTGTTCGGTAAGTTGATCCACTTTGTTCTTCAGGTCCTCCACTGTTGAATCCCGCCTGTTCTCCTGCGATTGAAACGTGGCCAGTGGTGCCTCGGCAACTCCCGTGCCAGATGCACCAGGCGCTCCACACTCAACTGGCCAGTTGCTCTCGCCAACCGCAACTGGGCACCAAGCGCCGGCTGCACACCGACGAACTGGTCGGAAAGCAACTGGTGGCGTGACGCTCCATCCAGTCCCGGCAAAGCCCGATCCAACGACTGCTGCAGGCTGGCGAAGAACACGGTCGGGTCACATCCAGGTGCCATCCTGGCCGTCTTGAACCACCTCATGACCTCCTGGCCGTCGGCCGTCGTGTCGAACTTTGCTGCGAGGGCTTCTTTCGCGGCGGCCCAGTCCAGCTCCCGAAGGCCCTTCCTGGCCGCCTTCGCCCGGCCCCTGGGGAGGGTCTTCAGTGCAGCCAACTTACCCCGGTCGGTATCCAATCCAGCAGCCTCCGCAATCTCCTCGAATTCGCCCAGGAAGGTCCAAACATCCCCATCCTCAAACGGTTGTGGCCACGGGATCTTCATCCTTATCCTGGCGACGGCACCAAATGAAAGGAAGAAGGCCTTCGCTGCGGAGTTGTCTATTTGAGACCACCAAATCAACAGTTACAGACTGATTGTTGGTCTGTTCGCCGA